>CM065788.1:40988047-41655547 GCA_033296515.1 Macrochelys suwanniensis | reverse complement strand
AACCCAACCCTAAAACCCTAAAACCCTAAAACCCAACCCTAAAACCCTAAAACCCTAAGACCCTAAAACCCAACCCTAAAACCCTAAGACCCTAAAACCCTAAAACCCAAAAACCCAACCCTAAAACCCTAAGACCCTAAAACCCTAAAACCCAACCCTAAAACCCTAAAACCCTAAAACCCAACCCTAAAACCCTAAAACAGATTAGTTACTGTTTCAACACTTCCTCCCACCCAAGGACAGACCACCCCCCAATTATAGCCCCACAGTTCTCACAAATTGGTTTGTAGCTATTTGTGAACAGAGAAATACACCAATACACAAGCCGATGGATTATTTTTTGGCAACACAGTGCTTTATTTACTCGAGAACACATCCATTACATCAATAAATTGCAGTACTGTACCACTGTCCAATGTTTTAATACAGATTAATTGACAATGTTTCATTTCACATATATGAATGTATCTGTTTACATAACATGATGACTAAAAGCAACATTCACATTTCATTTCCACATACTTTCAATCAGCCCTGTACAAAACCTTGCATGTATTGTGACAGGTGGGAATGGTGCTTGACCACACCTCACCTAGCAACTGGCCTGCATGCTCCCTCAACAGCTCCTGCACGTGCAAAATGTTAAGTCAAAGACTGTCCGGGACAGTCCCAACCATGGTGCAGTGCAGCGAAACAGCCGAAAGGCTGACAAATTGGTAACAACGTCAGCCTTCCGGCTGTTTGACTGCACTGCACCATGGTTTCAAAATCACTGCAGTGATTTAGCACACTACAACATGGATGACTACATGAGTCATCCCACCACAACCCAAGCTATACATTACAGCTCTACAAATACAGCATACACAACGATATGAACACACTGGACAAACGCTTCAGAATGCCCATAAAATTATACAACTGCTAACAGTGTTCTCTTGCAACTTTGATGGCTAGAACATTCGCACTCGCAAACAAACTACTCCTTTCACAAGAAAGTTACATTTTGTGCAAGTAATTACAGGAAGTACTTCACATAAGTGAGCAACCAAATGAACCCAACCTCTCCAATTGGGATATCATGAAATGGCATTATTGTCATTTCTGCAATTGGTAATTCTGGTATCTACCAGAACACAGTAATACCAGCCACACTGGTCTACTATATTCTAGCCATCAAACAGAGGACACTTCACATCACAACCCAAACCATACACAATCTAACCCCGATTCTTCCACACAAAGCACACCAAAGTCTTCTCGGGTGACGCTGATGCCTTCCGACCGCACAGATGGAAATAGCTTCCTATGAGAATGAGAACAAAAGATTCACACATTCAACGGCAGTAGAACAAATGCTAAACATTTCCATTTCTAAAACAAACATGACAAACGCACATGCAATTCCCATTAACATGCACCCAGTGAAACACGGTTCCCATCTTTGACGTAGAACCAACCAAAATAAGAAATAATCGATAACCATACTTAACTTGCAAACCTGACATCGATTCCACTTCCATTTTGGGAAACGAGTACTTCATGTCCACCACACTCATACTTCAACTTCACTGGTTATTTGCCAAATTGGACCATCTTCACATGGAACCTATGATGACAAAAAAAACTTTAACGATGCATGCAGTGCACACCGACCGACACCATAAAGAGTATCTCAAACCATCTGCAATTATGCAACCGGCACTTATTTCAGCATAACCCTTTTCCATTCCCCCACAAGGAAATGCAACACTGCACACCATAATGGCACCGGCATACACCATGATAACTTCTTTTACAGGATACCAACACTATCGGGTGACACTCTCCTCCCATCACCCAACAAATACCACAATTAGCTACATACATAACAAAAAGCAGCAATCACCAGTGATACACACAGTGATATCTGCCAAGAGACAGCTTGGACGTACGTGTGGTCAGTTCTCTATTTTCCCATGATCTCCACAAACAATAAAAGGACCCACACATAATAAACTCACCTCACCTAACACAGCAAAGACCACACACACTCATCTACAGGAGTCCACTAAAAGCTTTAACTTGTCACTTACCTCACAGATTCAACCAGCTCCTCTGCTCCCATTGCCACCACCATTACCGGGAACCATGTAGACCAAACAGGACGCACTTGCCAGAGCCCATTCCATCAGTTCTGGACTCAGATCCCCCTGTGGCACACAAACAATAAATGCCACATTATTGCTGAATGCCACAACAGCACGATACCACACTCCCTTGGCTAAACTGACCGATTCAACACCCCAAAAGAGCGCCCAGCACATTTGTACCTACAATAGACAAGCAACCCACTACTTCTATACAGTTAAAGTGAACATGAAATATAACTCAATTTACACAATACTCATGGCCCTTTCCCACCATGACAGGGGCCCATCGCTAACTAGGATGCTCATGTCCTCCTCAGAAAACCAACACCCAGTAGAAAAAAGACAAACAAGGTAGTGGTGACCAGTGATGCAAACCCAGTGCTGTGCAAGAGAGAAGAACTGAGAACGGAGCATCTCTAGTTATAGACTGGTCACTCTCCCAGCAATCAACCTTCCTGCAGGGGAAACACACGCTCCCTCCGTACAACGATCTCCTGCACACCTCACATGCTCATTACGAACGGGCAGAGTTTAGAGGACTCCTGTCCATAAATGAGAAGCCCACAAATACTTCTGACCATCAAACCCTTCAGCACATGCTTATTTAGTCAGGATGGGCAGGAATGGCATCCCTAGCCTCTGTTTGCCAGAAGCTGGGATTGGGTGACAGGGCATGGATCAATCATTCATTCCCTTTGGGACACCTGCCATTGTCCGCTGTCAGAGGCCAGGATACTCGGCTTGATGGACCTTTGGCCTGACCCAGTATGGCCATTCTGATGTACTTAACTTTCACAGCCGCTCCCACTCTCAAGATCTTCTTTTCCTTTGTACACCGGCCATCGCTCCCATATGTTAACATCCGTGACGGACGAAGACAGAACTAGTCACGGCCCTCCACGGAACGAGGTGACACGGTACCTCATGTGGACGCATCTGCAAATACAACCAAAGCTTGACTGCAAACCTACTCACAAAGCTCCCAACTACACGATATGAAAGATGACCACACCCGCATACTGCTTCCTGAAGGGAAGGAACATCTACTACACACTACACCCCCCTCAGAGAAGCCTCCCACCCACCCCAAACACTCTTCCACATACTGGTGGCCCTCCCCCTTTCCCTCCACCACAGCAGGCCCATCACTAACTAGGATGCTCACATCCTCCTCGGACAACCAACACCCAGTAGACAAGAAAAGACAAATGAAGCTGTGACCCATCATGCAAACCCAGTGCCGTGTAAGAGAGGACATTTGAGAATGGAGCATCTCTAGTTACAGACAGGACAATCTGCCAACAATCAATCTTCTTCCAGGGAAAACGCACGCTCCCTCCGTACAATGACCACCCTCGTGTGCCCATTAAGAACGGGCACAATTTAGAGGACTCCCAGCCTAAACAAGGAGCCCTAGCAGCACAAATACTTCTGACCGTCGAGCCCTTTGCCAGATACTTAACTTTGACAGCCGCTCCCGATATCTTCTTTTCCTTTGTGCACGGGCCTTCGCTCCCATACGTTGACATCCGTACAGCGATGTCGTGACAGTCAAAGAGAAGGAGTCACGGCCCTCCACGGAATGACGCGACACAGTACCGGATCTGGACACATCTGCAAATACAACCAAAGCTTCACTGCAAACCTATTCACAAAGCGCCCAACTACACGATTTGAAAGATGACCTCACCTGCATACTAAACAGAAGGAACACCTACTACACATTACACGCCCCCTCAGGAAAGCACCCACCCACTCCAAACACTCTCTTCCACGTATTCCTGCTCCACCCCCACCCCCAAGTCCCACCACAACAGGGGCCCATCACTAACTAGGATGCTCACATCCTCCTTGGAAAACCACAACCATGTAGAAGATGGAAAAAGGCTGAAGTGGTGACCTGCCATGCAAACCCAGTGCTGTCTAATAGTGGACAACTGAGAACGGAGCATCTCTAGTTACAGACGGGTCACATTCCCAGCGATCAACCTTCCCTCAGGGGAAACGCGTGCTCCCTCCATACACCGAGCTCCCTCCCACCCCTCACATGCCCATTATGAACACGTCCCTAAACAAGGAGCCCCAACAGCACAAATACTTCTGACCGTCGAACCCTTCGGCAGATACTTAACTTTGACAGCCGCGCCCGCTCTCGATATCTTCTTTTCCTTTGTATAGGGGCCTTCGCTCCCACACGTTGACATCCGTACAGCGATGTCGTGACAGTCAAAGAGAAGGAGTCATGGCCCTCCACGGAATGACGCAACACAGTACCGGATCTGGACACATCTGCAAATACAACCAAAGCTTGACTGCAAACCTACTCACAAAGCTCCCAACTACACGATATGAAAGATGACCACACCCGCATACTGCTTCCTGAAGGGAAGGAACATCTACTACACACTACACCCCCCTCAGAGAAGCCTCCCACCCACCCCAAACACTCTTCCACATACTGGTGGCCCTCCCCCTTTCCCTCCACCACAGCAGGCCCATCACTAACTAGGATGCTCACATCCTCCTCGGACAACCAACACCCAGTAGACAAGAAAAGACAAATGAAGCTGTGACCCATCATGCAAACCCAGTGCCGTGTAAGAGAGGACATTTGAGAATGGAGCATCTCTAGTTACAGACAGGACAATCTGCCAACAATCAATCTTCTTCCAGGGAAAACGCACGCTCCCTCCGTACAATGACCACCCTCGTGTGCCCATTAAGAACGGGCACAATTTAGAGGACTCCCATCCCTAAACAAGGAGCCCCAGCAGCACAAATACTTCTGACCGTCGAGCCCTTTGCCAGATACTTAACTTTGACAGCCGCTCCCGATATCTTCTTTTCCTTTGTGCACGGGCCTTCGCTCCCATACGTTGACATCCGTACAGCGATGTCGTGACAGTCAAAGAGAAGGAGTCACGGCCCTCCACGGAATGACGCGACACAGTACCGGATCTGGACACATCTGCAAATACAACCAAAGCTTCACTGCAAACCTATTCACAAAGCGCCCAACTACACGATATGAAAGATGACCTCACCTGCATACTAAACAGAAGGAACACCTACTACACATTACACGCCCCCTCAGGAAAGCACCCACCCACTCCAAACACTCTCTTCCACGTATTCCTGCTCCACCCCCACCCCCAACCCCCGTGTCCCACCACAACAGGGGCCCATCGCTAACTAGGATGCTCACATCCTCCTTGGAAAACCACAACCATGTAGAAGATGGAAAAAGGCTGAAGTGGTGACCTGCCATGCAAACCCAGTGCTGTCTAATAGTGGACAACTGAGAACGGAGCATCTCTAGTTACAGACGGGTCACATTCCCAGCAATCAACCTTCCCTCAGGGGAAACGCGTGCTCCCTCCATACACCGAGCTCCCTCCCACCCCTCACGTGCCCATTATGAATGGGCAGGGGTTAGAGGACTCCCGTCCCTAAACAAGGAGCCCCAGCAGGACATATACTTCTGACCGTCGAGCCCTTCGCCAGATACTTAACTTTGACAGCCGCTCCCACTCCCGATATCTTCTTTTCCTTTGTACACTGGCCTTCGCTCCCATACGTTGACATCCGTACAGCGATGGTGTGACAGTCAAAGAGAAGGAGTCATGGCTCCACAGAATGATACTACTCGGTACCGGATCTGGACGCATCTCCAAATAAAAACAAAGCTTGACTGAACTTCAGTTATAAACTCTACTCACAAAGCTACTCTACACCACAATATGAAAGATGACCTCACCTACATACTGCTTCCCTGAGAGGGAACACCTACTACACATAACACCCCCCTCAGAACCACACCCCAAACACTCTCAACCACATGGAAAATGGCTGCGCTTCTACATACCGATGGCCCTCCCCCTTTCCGTACACCACAGGGGCCCATCGCTAACTAGGATGCTCACATCCTCCTCAGAAAACCACAACCATATAGAAGAGAACACAAGGATGAAGTGGTGACCAGAGATGCAAACCCAGTGCTGTGTAAGAGAGAAGAACTGAGAACGGAGCATCTCTAGTTACAGACGGGTCACATTCCCAGCAATCAACCTTCCTCCAGGGGAAACGCACGCTGCCTCCATACAATGAGCTCCCGCCCACCCCTCACGGGCCCATTGAAAATGAGCAGAGTTTAGAGCTCCCATAAGTATTGACAGCCTCAATATCACAAACACTTCTGACCATCGAACGCTTTGGCATATACTTATCTTTGGAAATTGGAGAGGAGCTCCCCCCTCTCAAGATCCCCTTCGCCTCAGTAGACAGACCTTCATTCCCATACATCGAAATCATTCACAAACATACAGCATTGGCAAAGAGAAAAATATTCACAACCCTTCATGTCACAATGCGACTCGGTACTGGATGCGGACACAGCTGCAAATACAAAGAAAGCTTGACTGCAAACATGGTTTATAAACTCTACGCACAGGGCTCCAGACAACTGAGTAGGAGAAAATACAGAAGGAGCATGCAGTTGAGATTAAGGGAAGTAACTCTTAGTAAATATTAGAGATTCCTCAGACTAGTCCCCACCTAACCCAAACATAAAAATGCTGTACTTCTTCAACAGTCCAGCACCATGGACATGCTACTACTACTAGATGTGTATTTAACAAAAAAGCTATTAGAAACAACCCCCATTGTATTCCTTCCCAATGAAAATAAAAATGCTAATACATAAATCAAATACACTATGAACAACCCAAAATGAAAAGTAAAAGCACATTACACAGAAATAAGGACATAAAAACAGTACATTAACCACAAATATATGTAATTGTTCCCCCATACCAATACTCACCATGACTACAATCACCCAAACAAGTGCCTATGTACATCTCTTTGAGCCAACACAAAGCTGAATGGCTTTCTGTGACAAGACCCCAGCTTATATACTGCCTAAGCTCCACCCCTCCATTTCCCAGCATGCCTTAGAAGCCAAAGGCTGCTATAAATGCAGACTCAGGTGACACAGAAACCCTTTAGTTCATTCCTAGCTTAACAGCAGTAACGACTGTTCGTCTTGATGTATTAATCAGACTTCCTTTCTACAATACAAATTTGCAGAAGACTCAAACTCTATCACCAGGTAACACTATAATTGCTATATTTCAGTTTCCTAAAAAGAAAGCACTACCTAGAGGGAAGAGGAGACTCCACAATGGGTGCAGTTGGGGGCTTCTCAAAGAGGTACCTCAACAGTGCTGGAGGGATGTGTTTGTACTGTGAGAGGGTATTTGGGGGCTAATGAAAAGATTACTTGGCTGGTGCTCAAGGGCATACCTACAGCCTCATGATCACAACGGAGGGCGGTGTCACTCCCGGTCACACTGCCGGGGCAGAGGCCAAAGACACTACACCATCCCCATGACCAACTTTAGGGAAAATGGCAACCTGTGCAAACTTTGCCCCCAGGCTACCTCCCCCCATCCCCTGGATGCACCACTGCCGCCTCCGAGTACTTAAGTTACATACACAAAGGTCACAGAGCTCAGCCTCCACAAAAATTAAGCACTGTGTGGGCAACCAGACAGCACTGGCTGCCAGGTAGGCACCCAGCTCGTAAGGCAACATCACCGCTCCCAGCAGCATCAGAGACATAAGGGTCGCATAGTGTATTGCCACCCTTGTGCCTCCACTGCTGCTGCAGCTTGTGGTGCCTGGCACTGAGCATGCACCTCAAGGCAGACTTTATGCTGTCACACAGGGGACTGCATCTTGCCAGAGCCCACAGCCCTCTGGCCACTCATGGCTCACCAGCAGCAACATTTCATATTTGGGTGGGAAGGCAATTTTAAGCATGATTACAGGAGCTATTTGAGCACCTGAAAACTCCAGGTTTCTTGCACATAACTTAGATACAGTACTCCTGTCAGCTAAATCCTTGTCAAGGTTCCCTCCCCACTCTAAACTCTAGGGTAAAGACGTGGGGACCCGCATTAAGAGCCCCTAAGCTTATTTTTACCAGCTTAGGTTAAAACCCCCAAGGTACAAAATTCCCTGCACCCTGAGAAATGCTTCTTTCGCTGCCACCATCAAATGTCTAACAGGAATCCAGGAAAGGAATCACTTGAACTTCCCTCCCCCCCAAACTACCCCCTCAAGCCGTACACCCCCTTTCCTGGGAAGCTTGAGAACAATCTCCCAACCAATTGGTTACCCAGTGATCTAAAAACCCACCCCCTGGCTTTTAACACCATAGAAAACAGTCAGCTTCTTAAAAGAAGGATTTTATTAAAAACAACGAAGGTAAAATCATCTCTGTAAAATCCGGATGGTAACTATTTTACAGGGCACTCAAAGAGATTCCCCCCTCTGGACAAAACCTTAAAGTTACAGAAAAACAGGAATAACCCTTCCCTCTCCCACAGGGAATGTATCAAGCAAAATAAACAGAAATCTACTCGCTATGCTATCTAAACTTACTTTAGAAAAGTGAGTATTGGTGAGGAGGCGGATTTTCTGTAGGTTCTTTCTGTCTTCCAAGATCACTCTGACTCAGACAAAGCCACACACACACAGCCTTCCCCCCTCTAAAGATTTGAAAGTATCTTGTCCCCTTATTGGTCAGATGCCAGCCAGGTCAGGTGTCAGTCTGGCTACCTGTATTTCTTAACCCTTTACTGGTAAGAGGATTTTATAGCACTGCATCAGACCCTCTCCCCCTTCCCTTCATTTATGACAATCCTAATTTTTATATAAATAATATATATAAACTGAAAATATGGCTTTAATTGGCATTTGTATATATGTAAGTTTAGAAAAATCAGGAGACAATACAGCAAGACATTCCCACTACCAAGCCTGAAGGTGTCAATTCTGGAGCTTTACCACAGATATCAGAAATACACGTATGATATTTTGTACACTATCTTTAGTACTTTGTACAGTAACTCCTCACTTAACGTTGTAGTGATGATCCTGAAAAATGCAACTTTAAGCGAAACGATTTTAAAACAAATCCAATTTCCCCAAAAGAATGAATGTAAATAAGGGGGTTAGATTAGGTTTTTGTTAATTAGATCAGCAAGCCCCACAGCTGCAGCTTCTGCCTAAGGTACCAGCTCCCTCCCTCGTGTGTCCCCCCTGCTCTATGGAAGATGCAGTAAGCAAGGTGCAAGGGGACATTAGCCCCCCTCTTCTCTCCCCCCGCCACCAGCAAGCAGGCAGGAGTCTCAGAGAGCAGCACATGGCAGTGGGGGAAACAAGCGTGTTCCCTAATTGATCAGCAACCAAAGAAGTACTATTGATGTCACACCTCTTGTTCCCAGACGGGACATTGTTCAGCACACACCCCTTGGTCCCAGGGGGAGCACTATCGATGACACACCACTTGTTCCCAGACGGGACAGTATACAGGATACACCTCTTATTCCCAGGGGGAGTACAATTAATATCACACCTCTTGTTCCCAGAGGGGACACTATTCAGCACACACCTTGTTCCCAGGGGGAGTACTATGGATATCACACCTCTTGTTTCCAGAGGGAGCACTATTCAGGACACACCTTTTTCCCAGGGGGATTTCTACTGAGAACACACCTCTTGTTCCCAGAGAGGACACTATTCAGGACACACCTCTTATTCCCAAGGGGAGTTCTATTCAGGACACACATCTTGTTCCTAGGGGGACTACTGTTGATTTCGCACCTCTTGTTCCCAGACGGGACAGTATACAGGAGACACCTCTTGTTTCTGGGGGACCACAATTCATTACACACCTCTTGTTTCCAGAGGGGACAGTATTCAGGACCTGTTGTTTCCAAAGCAAACAGTATTTATGACACACCTCTTGTTTCCAGAGGGGACATTATTGAAGACACACCTTGTTCCCAGGCGGAGCACTATCATTACACACAGGGGACACTATTCAGGACACACTTTTGTGTCTGAGGGGACCACAATTCATTACACACCTCTTGTTCCTAGGGGAAGTACTATCTATGACACAACTCGTTTCCGGAGGGGACACTATTCATCACACACCCCTTGTTCCCAGACAGGACAGTATACAGGAGACACCTCTTGTTTCTGGGGGGACCACAATTCATTACACACCTCTTGTTTCCGGAGGGGACACTAGTCAGTATACACCTCTTGTTCCCAGGGGGAGTACTATGGATGTCACACCCCTTGTTTCCGGATGGGACACTATTCAGGACACAACTTGTTCCCAGGGGGAGTACTATCGATTCCACATATCTTGTTTCCTGAGTGGAAACTATTCAGCACACACCCGTTGTTCCCAGCGGGACTACTATCGATATTACCTCTTATTCCCAGACGGGACAGTACATAGGAGACACTTGTTTCTGGGGAGACCAGAATTCATTACACACCTCTTGTTCCGGAGGGGACAGTATTCAGGACACACCCTGGTTTCCAATCGGAATAACATTTTGACACACCTCTTGTTCCCAGACGGGACACTATTCAGCACGCACCCTTTGTTCCCTGGGGGAGTAATATGGATGTCACACCTCTTGTTTCCAGAGGGGACACTATTCAAAGCACACCTCTTGTTCCCCAAGGGGACAGTATTCAGGATACACCCGTTGTTCCCAGAGGGAGTACTATCGATATCACACCTCTAGTTCCCAGACGGGACTGTATACAGGAGATACCACTTGTTTCTGGGGGGACCATAATTCATTACACACCTCTCATTTCCGGAAGACACTATTCAGGACAAATAGAAAATTTGTCCTGCAGGGCTAATCTTTCTCATTCACAATACCGATTTATAAACCACTAAGACTTGCTGGAGGTTTATTTTTCTATTTTTACTTTGGAATAACATTGGAAAAAGATGTACCTCTCGAGACAAGAAAAACTATTCAGGACACACTCCTTGTTCCCAGGGGGAGTACTATCAATGTAACACCTCTTGTTCCCAGACGGGACTGTATACAGAAGACACCACTTGTTTCTGGGGGGACCACTATTCATTACACACCTCTTGTTTCCAGAGGGGGCAGTATTCGGGACACATCCTTGTTTCCAAAGGGCACCTGTCCTTCTGGTCAGGTGCCAACTAGCTGAATTGAACTGATTAACCCCTTACAGCTAAAGGAGGGATTTTATGCTACTCTTAGCTGTATGTTTATGACAGATGCCAAATAAGCAAGTTTAGCCACTGCTGCATAACATTTTCATAGTCTGTATGAATACACAGCTTTAAATGTGTAAGCAGCAAAATAAATGATAATCTTTACCCATGTTCAGTTTAGAGCCAAAAATATATAATAAAAGCTGGTGTGTTGCTAAACATCTTACAACTTAATATACATGTAGCTAAAAAGGAAATACAAACTAATATTATGTTTCTACTCTGATGGCTTAATTACCTCAAATCTACAATGTTGCTTGGAATTTTCTACTATTTAGTCAAACCAAATTTGGAAAGTCAAAGTTTAAAGTAAGGAGCTTTGCATGCCTTAAATTATAATGAAGCACCCTGATTGGAGAACTGTAGAACAAATTGTGACTCAAAGCCATAATGATTGGATTATGTTTTCTTTCCTACAAAAGCTGGGAATGGGCAACAGGATAGATCACATCTCAGTTACCTGGTCTATTCATTAACCAGTCAGAAGACAGGATACTGAGCTGGATGGATCTTTGGTCTGACCCAGTATTGCCATTCTTACATTCCTATGTTAAGCCACCCATTGCACCGGCATCCAAGAGAGTCACTGTGCACAGGAGACTATTGTCTCTTCCCCTGGTCATAATCCCACAGCTGCTCCCAAAATAGGGAAATTCTCCTCCCACACCCAAAACAAGGAGGAAAACTTTTATGAGAAACCAAGCCTCACCTAAAGGGAAGCAGCTGTCTGTAGTCAGCCTCTACCACACATTTATCATAGGGTTCAGCCGTGCTGCTAAACATCGTGAAGTGTAGACGCTCTTTGTCGGTTCTCCTGCTGACAAAAAACTTCCACCCCCAACAAGCGGCATTTGCATCACCAGCAGGAGAGCACTCCTGCCAACAACGCGCCGTTCACACTGGCACTTGTAGCGGCAAACCTTTTGTCTTTCAGGGGAGGGGGAGGTTAACACCTCTGAAAGACAAAAAAGTTTTGTTCTTCAATGCCAGTATAGACATACCCTTAGGGGCAACTCAGGGTGCAGCTGCCCTGGAGCAACAGTAACACCTGGTGGAAGGGCAGGTTTATGGCACAGAGGATTTTCTCCACAGAGCAACATTGACACTGGGTGACCACTCCAAGTAATGCACAAAGCTAGTGATGAGCTACCAAAATCTTAACAAGCGGTTCCCATCAACCCCCCACCCTGCTCCCTGTCCCCTGACTGCCCCGACCCCATCCACCGTCACCCTGACAGACCCCCGGAACTCCCACGCCTACCCAACCCCCGCCCCCCCCGTTCTCCGTCCCCTGACCGCCCCCCCCCCCCGAACCTCCAACTCCCCCCCCCCTCAGTCCCGATGTTCACACTTGCTGTCTGGTCACCCTAGGTGTGGACATTTGTGGGTCCTAGCTGCTCCCTGCCCCCCTCACTGAAGCAGGTGTGCAGGGTTACTGCCCAGTGGGGCCATCTGCAGACAGGGGTGTGAGGCAGGGCTAGCTGGAGGCAGGGAGTGCGGGGCTGGCTGCGGGCAGGGCAGAGGGTGCGGCAGGCGGGTGCAGGGCTGGTTGGAGACAGGGCAGGAGGTGCAAGGCTGGCTGTGGGCACGGCAGGGGGTGCGGGGCTGGTTGTGGGCGGGGGTGCGGGGCTAGCTGTGGGCAGGGGGTGCGGGGCTAGCTGCGGGCAGGGCAGGGGGGTGCGGGGCTGGCTGGAGACGGGGGTTGGCTGCGGGCAGGGGGTGTGGGGCTGGCTGGAGACAGGGGCTGGCTGCAGGCAGGGCAGGGGGTGAGGGCTGGCTGGAGACGGGGGCTGGCTGCGGGCAGGGGGTGTGGGGCTGGCGGGAGACGGGGGCTGGCTGGAGACAGAGGATGGCTACAGGCAGGGGGGCAGGTACTCACGGGGAGAGGGGAGAGCGTCTCAGAGCAGCCCGAGCAACAGGATGCAGCCCAGGCCCAGCAGAGCAGCCAGGACCCACCAGGCCAGTGATTTCCTTACACCCCCCCCTGAATTTCCCCAACACCCCCCCAGTTTTGTGAACTAGTTACATGCCAATTTAGTGACACCCCCCCCCCTCAGTAAATTCGAACACCCCCTCCCATTTCAATTCCTGGGGAGGCCACTGCATCAGGCAGCAGCGGGAGCCCCAGGGCCAGGGGAACAGCAGCAGCAAGAGGGCCCAGGCCAGGCGGCAGCCCACATGGCTCCCGCAGCGCAGCCCCCCCGGTGGCTGGAGGAGGAATGACATCACTTCCCAGCTGGCGCCATCAAAGCCGCAGTGACCCCTCGCGGCGAAGCGGGTTAACAACTGGTTCTAAAACTCCAACAAAATTTAACAGGTTCCCGCGAACCAGTGCAAACCGGCTCCAGCTCACCACTGCACAAAGCATTTCCAACATGGAGGAAGAGTGACACTGGGTCACCACCCCAACTACTTCACAAAGCATTTCCTTCAGGGAGCAACAGTGCATTACCCTGAGTGACCACCCGGTGTCACTGCTGCTCCATGAAGGAAATGCTGTGTGCATTACCAGTGGCCGCCTGGCATCACTAAATAATTCCCTCATGAAGCAAGAGACAAACCAGGTGGCCAAAACAGGTAATACACAACCAGGGGCGGCACTAGCTTTTCTGCCGCCCTAGGCGGCGGCGGGAGAGGCTGCCACCGCAATGCCGCCGAGATCCCTGGCAGCCAAAAAAGCTGCCACCGAAGCATCGTGGCGGCATTTCAGCAGCAGCCTCTCCCACCGGCGGCCGCCGAGGGACCTGAAACGCAGCCCCCCCCCCCCAAATCCTGGCGCCCTAGGCAACCGCCTAGGGTCGCCTAATGGTAGCGCCGGCCCTGCCTCTACCCCTACTTCTAGTACTTGCTATGACAGATTGCAGTAGATACATCCTTTTATTGCCATACAGTACCATCAAAATTAAGAGGACAGTTATGACTTCACATAACTTCACCCAGGAGTAAAACTAGTGAACCCTCTCTATATCAACAGGTGAGACACGGATAGCATAAAATGGCTCTAAAGCCAGGGTGCACCTTACTTGACCTGCTGAGTGACATCCTGATTGTTAGCACTTCACCAGCTGGAGATAGCATACTTGCAGCACCAGCATTCCAATTGCTCTTCAGTACCCTTTCTGTGTGATGACAGCCACAGCTAGTAGACTCCAGTTCAGCAGAGGAAAGGGGAGAGCCACATCTAATTTCTCCTCCATGTTGCCAAGGACAAGTCCCACATTACACAAGTATGCATACGTCAGAAAGAGAGGGTGGGGTCCGATGCTATCCTTCACCCTAAACCAGCAGGACGTAAGCAGAGGTAGAATTTTCCCCAAAAAGTTAACTGCATGAACATCTAGTGTTTTCAAAGTGGGCAGATGTGGCCTTTGAGCCAATGAATCAGAAACACAGATGAAGCAAAATTTCACCAATGGCATAAGATGTGCCCAACAGCTGGGCTGCTGAAACCAGAACAGCCTGTGCTTGTGCCTCGCATAAGTAGCCCAGGGTATCCTCAGCTAGATTTCCAATTCTCCTTCTCCTCTGCTTCAATGTATCTGTGTAGAGAAGCCTAGGGGGAAAACCAAGAGATTTCCAGTGCATCCTTTCTCATTTAGCCCTTCTATGGAAGGGGAAGGATTGGGCCTAGGGAACTCTCACCTCCATTCTGTGCAGTGGATCAGTTGGTGGGCTGTAATCTGAATATGACTCATCATAGACTAAACATCCTTCTTCTTTCATCCATATTGCTAAACATCCTTCTTCTATTACATGCTTCCCCGCCCACTCTTCCCTGACTTTCCCTACTCCCTCCCATCACTACCCACTGCTCCTCTGCTTTTTGGAGGGACTGTTCAGATTCCGAGTTTCAGTGCCGGTCTCTGCTTGCAACAGGCTAATGGAGATCCTCAGTTGCTGAATTTACCTGAGATAGAAGTCGTTCTTTCTGTAAGTGATTATAGAACTGTAGCACATATGGATTGGCTCTCACAACGTTGGGATCAAAATCAAGAACCCGGAGGTCCTCAAGGCTCCGGGCTCGTGAAAGGGCTACATAAGCCTGACCACTTTCAAAGACATGAGACAGGGAGATCTCCACACAGTCTAATGACATGCCCTAGTGCATGGAAGACACAGGTAAAAGCAAGTGAGCTCGCAACACAAAAGCCATCCCACATATCTTCATATGGGATCCATCACCCCATCCACAATATAGTGATGAAGGTATGTATGAGTGTCAGGAAAATGCTGCTTCTATTAATATCTACCCATTCCCAATGCAAAAGGAACTTCTCTACGAACTTGGCAGAAAGTAGATCAATTGGGTTGAAAAAGGACTTCCTGGGGACATTTAGACGAAATGGAGCAGGATTGTCCTTAGTCCCTCTTCTAACTTCCTTTTAGACACTTCTTCTGAGAATTCTGGTCTCCCATGCTTAAAAAAGATTAATTCAAACTGGAACAGGTGCACAGAAGGGCTATTAGGTTCTCTATTCCTCTGATCATCCTATCTTATGAGATAAGACTTGGCATGTTTAGCCTAACAAAATGAAGGCTGAGGGGAGATATCATTGCTCTCTATAAGTACATTAGAGGGATAAACAGTAGAGAGGGGGAGAAGTTAAGAGTTAATGCTGGCACAAGAATGGTGTGACCCTACACACTTACTATTGTAATACTCTTTGAACAAAATAGGCTTTCTGAGGTATCTTTTGAAAACTAATAATTTGCTAGTCAATAATATCATGGTGAAATATATGCAGCAATATTGTCTGTGAAGTTATGAATTTTCCCTATATGATGTTGTTCGCACATGTTCAAAACCAGACAACAGTGCCTAGGCAAAAGTTGTTAAACAAGTCTATCCTAAATAAAGGAAAATGAGGTTACTCACCTTCCACTGTATATGTGTGGTCCCTATCTGTATTCCACTGAGGGTTTTACGCATGCGCCTGGAGCCGGAGCTTTTGAAAGTAGTACTGTTTGGTGGTCTGCGCATGCACCCTGCACTGCCTCGTGGTTTTGTCCGAGGCACTAAAGGTTGTGGTGGACTGCTGGCGTCTCCAGTTCCTTCTTCAATGCAGACCTATCGGATCTGCAGCAGAGCGGAAGTAGGGCGGGCAGTGTAATACAGATAAGGAACACACGTCTCGAAGAACCTCCAGTTACAGGTAAGTAACCTTGTTTTCTTGAATTCCTTGAGTTCCTTGAATTTTAGCATAGTGGACCAGGAATAAGAGTCATCGTGGCTTAGCAGTGCCTGGTAGTTGGAGATCCTCAACTGGAGGCCCCTCGTCGACTTTCCTCCCCAGCAGGTCCAGTTTCCTGGCTTCCTTTGCCTTAGGCGGAGGGTCCTTCCTGCCCTTATCTTTCCTGCTCATTAGCAGCGGCCACAACCAGGGATCTTGGTGGGGGTGGGGTGTACAAATACTCATAGTTCTTTGGGGGCACAAAATACTTCCTCTACACCTGCTTTGCAATGGGCTGGAGGGATGTGGGGGTTTGCCACAGAGCCCTCATAGGATGCAAGATGGCATCGTTCAATGATAAGGCCGCCCTTGCCAATCCTGAGGGTGCCAATATGTCCACCAAGGCTAGGACTGACGCTGTGATCTCTTCCACTTTAACACCTAGGTTCTGTGCCACCTGACAAGAGCTCCTGGTGAGCCTTGTAGCTGTTCTGCATAGATGCTAGAGCCATAACCACCACCGCCTCATCAGGGGAAAAGTACAAGGAGGCTTGGACTGGCACCAGGTTTGCACGTCCTCCATTGCTGGCCAGTGTCCCGCTGGGGTATCCTGGGCATCGCTGACTTCTGCCCCGGAATGGAGCCCCTCTCCAAGGGGGAAGGTGGATGTACTCTCGCCTCTGATGGTGCTGAGCAAGATCGTCCTGAGTGGGAGCCCTGGAACAGTTGAGCCACCCAAGGGATCCAGATTGGCCACTGCAGTGGCATCTTCCATTGGGTAAGAGGCCACATTGATGGGACGAGCCCTTGAGTCATGGTTACCAGGAACCTAGGGTTCGTGAGGTGTATGAGTCTGCCTGCGATTCGGAGCCCAAGGACCCACTCCTGGGCGACCATGGCGGTGCTGGGTAGTGGTGCTGTGATAGTGCATGGTGCCAGGATGGCGAGCGTTGATGTGTGAATGCTGCTGTGGCGAGTGACACCGTGGGGTCAAGCCCCGCGAACATGAACAAGATGGCGGATAGTGTCTCGCCATCATTGCCAGCCTGCCCAGGGCCGGTATCTGCCTTCGTGGAATGGAGTCCTGCAATGCCGGACCTGTCCCTTGTTGGCCATGATTTGGGGAAGATGGCAGTGCTGGAAGGGTCAGGAGGCTCCTCGCTGCCTCATATGCCTCAGGCTGTCAACGGTGCAGCCTGGGCTGTATCCACTCTATTGCTCACCCTAGGTGGGGAGTCCTTGGGCACCAAACACAATGGACCTCCTCCTGGGACCACAGTCAACGGTGTCAAAATCAATGGTGTCGACAGTTCAATGTCCATTTGAGAGTGGCCCAGCACAGGTCTCACTCTCTCAGGGGTCTTCCTCAGTGGGGAGCGCCCCAGTCCGACTTTTTCCATCTTCTTCTTCAGCACCGGCGCTAGAGAGCAGTGCTATGTGGCTGGTGCTGACTTCTTAGCTGGAGAAGTATGTTGGTACCGGGTGGTAGTTGGTGCTAGGAATCTTGGGCCATGCTGAGCCCCTCTAAAGGAGGCCAGGACACTCCTAACCAAGGAGCTACTCAGTGCTGGATTGGGTTGATGCTCTGACGAGGGGCGAAGAGCTGTCTCCATAAGGAATTTGAGTCTATTATCTCTCTCCTTCCTGGTTCTGGGTTTAAAGTTTTTACAAATCTGGCACTGTTCCTGAATGTGACCTTTTCCCAGAAACTTCAGGCAGCTACTGTGCGGGTCACTAACTGGCATGGGCTTGTGGCACACTGCTTAAATCCCCAGGACACAGGCATGCTTGGGCACCCTGGGCAGGCTAGGCGCTTAGCTTTAAATTTTTGTATCTAACTAATTTATTCTTTACCCTCTATTTACAGGATGAAACCACTAAGGTGCATCACTTGCTAAGTCAGAGATGAACTGCATTCCAGTGACAGTCACAGACAGAAAGAAGGAACTGAGGGGGGGTGGCGGGTCAGCAGGTGTCTATCTACCACACCATGAGGGCGCCACTCCAGGGGGCACCAGAGTTGACCTAATGGATACCATTAGGGGGAAAACTTTCAGCAATGCTGCAAGCGACACATGCACACCTACATTGGAATGGACATGAGCAAGCACTTGAAGAAGGGGGCGATCAGGATGGCTGTCACTCTCACCTGATCTTGTGGATCACTTGTGGTAGGAGAGATAAGGGGGTGGAAGGCATAGTTCTTACCATCTGATCAATCTATGACCGGTGCGTCACCCTGCGAGTGAGCTCCAATTCCTCCCCTTGAGCAATACTGAGTGCATTACAAAACAAAAAACAATACAAGACTTGTTGTAAAATTTTTTTTTTAAAAATCAAGAATTGATGTAAGAAAGATTGTGAGGCCCTACAACCCAAAAATCTCTGCTCCCCTACAAGACCATACGGCTTTAAAGAAAAAGGGAGGGGGGGAGGTGAGGCATGAGAAAGGGCATATTTAAAGAGATAGGGCCTTAAGCATGAACCTCATCATGCTGAAGAGGTGCTTAGCTATGCCCTCCCCCTAGGCCTTCCTATTGCTGTACACGGGCACATCAGCACACACTAATGAAGACTCAGGTTTTTGTATTACTTTTTGTAGTAATTTTCCCTCTGTTGATACTCACACCTTCTTGTCAACTGTTGGGAATGGGCCACTTTCACCCTGATTGGCCTCGTTAGCACTGACCCCCCACTTGGTAAGGCAACTTCCATCTTTTCATGTGCTGTATATTTGTTAGTCTAAGGTGCCACAAGGACTCCTCGTTGTTTTAGTCTTACCACGGAGTCACAAACACTCCTCATGGGCCTTCCATTGTATCTTACCACCCAGACAAGATGGATGTAGTGATCGATGGTTACTTTACACCAAAAAAATCACAACATTCGGGTTACCCCCAGTCGCAAAGGATCAGTCATTTACGCCAGGTTAATTTATACCTTAGATCTCACACCAAAGACAACGCTCGTATCCAATCCTATAGTAAACTATCTAAGCCTTAAGGATTTAGTAATTAAGAAAAGAAATGAGAGAATTATTGCAAGGTTAAAGCAGGAAAACACACACAAATGAGTTGCAGTCTATGGTTTCAAAAGGTGACAGTTGTAATAATGTCATCTCTGAGTGTCTTTTAGGGCTAGTGCAGGTTAAAACTGGGTTTCTCTGCTTCTGTTTCATAGTTCTGGTCCTGAGAGAGTCCAAACAGCAAAAGAGATGAAAAATTTCTTAAAAGCTACTTTTACTCAAACTGATGGGACAGGCCCTTTTGCACATAGCCTCTTCATGGGAGTAAGGGGCAATTAAATATTGTGATGTTCCACAATGGCCCACTTAGTTTTGATAGGAGGAATCATCTCCTGCCCATCAAGAAGGCCAGACTGGATTCACAGTTTAAGCAAACATGTATTTTTTTTACAGTTCCAAAGCAAAAATTACCTTATAATTTATCATATTCGATAAGTGAGATTATGAAATGCTTGTAAATTGCTTCATGCTTTAAACAGTAAACACATTGTTATAAGTCCAATACCCATCTTAACCACACTAACAGACAGGTGAAACAGACTGGTTTCTAACAATCAATTTGTCAGTGCTCAGCTTGCAAAACTGGTGTAGGAAGGGGTGTCACCAATGCTCCTGAATGTGGTTCAGGGCCCCCCTGTTCTGGATAAGGCATCTGCGACTACATTTTCTTTCCCCTTGATATGGACTATTTTTCCATGTCAAATTCCTGTAGAGCTAGGCTCCAATGTAATAATCTAGAAATTGGTCCCCTTAGCTCAGTGTAACCATATTAGAGGAGAATGATCTGTCAAAACCTTTATTATACAAATAAGGTTGAAGTTGCTTAATAGCCCAAAGAATGGCATAGCATTCCTGCTTGATGACAGCATAGTTCTGTTCACTGGGGGTCAGTTTGTTACTCAGTAACGCAATGGGGGCCTCCTGTTTCCCACCCCAGCCTGCATCAGCACCACACCTAACCCAGTGTTAAAAGCACCAGTGCACAGCACAAATAGGGTTGCCAACTGTCTAATCACACAAACCCAAACACCCTTGCCCCTCCCCCTGCGTCTTTTCTGAGGCCCTGCCTCCGCTTACTCCATCTGTCACTCACTCAGTTTCACCATGCTGGGGCAGGGGGTTGGGGTGCAGGCTCTGGGAGGGAGTCTGGGTGCAGGAGGGGCTCAGGGCTGGGGCAGGGGCACCGGGAGTCTCGGGAGACCCTAACCCAACCCTACCCCTAAACCAAACCCTACCCCTAACCTAAGCCTACCCTAACCCCTAACCCACCCCAACCCTAAACCTTAACCCTAACCCACCCTAACCCCTAAACCCTAACCCTCTAACCCACACCCTAACCCCTACCCTAACCCTAAAACCTGACCCTAACCCCAACCCTAACCTCACCCTGAACCCTAACCCCAAACCCCTAACCCTAGCCCTACCCCAGACCCCTAACCTAACCCTAACGCCTAACCCTCACCCTAACCCCAGAACCTTGACCCTCGACCCTAACCCCAAACCCTACCCTAACCCGACCCTAACCCTAACCAAACCCTAAACCCTAACCCCTAACCGTAACCCTAAACCCAGACCCAACCCTAACCCTACCCCTAAACCCTAACCCCAACCCTTAACCCTACCCCCAGCCTAACCCTAAACCCTACCCCTAAACCCTAACCGCGACCCCAACCCTAACCCACCCTACCCTAACCTAACCCGATACTCTAACCCTAACCCCTAAACCGCACCCTCACCCTAAACCCTTACCCTAACCCTTTCCATTATCTCCTTTATTTAATAAATCAATTAGTTTTAAATTCCAAACATGTTTTGATAACTATGTATCCAGTGCTTTTAAGATAGTTTTATAAATAATAAATGTTGAATGCTATTTTTGTTCATTTTAAATTGCATTTGAATTTCCATCCAAATAGAGCTTGACACAAATAACAAGTAAAAAATTAATCATGTAGTATATAAGAAGTGTATCATTCATCATTTTATAAGAAAAATGTAAAAATCTGAATAAATGTAAATTAAGTTATGTAACTGCTTAAAAAATGTGTACAGCTACAGTGTAACCTCCTGGTTAGCAAAAAGAAACACCAACTTTAGTTTAAAAGCTCCCTATATAGTTGCAAATCAATGTGTCATAATGTTTAGCGACTAATGAGACAAACTTTCTTTAGGAAAATAACTAAAAAGTACAAATGCAAAACATGATTAAAATCTATGATCTAACAAAGTTTCCTGCTTGCTAATTTAGATCGCTTTGATTTAAATCAATCAACTTTGGAAGTGTCTCTAGATTATTAAAACTATAAACTTGGAAAACTATAAAAAAAATTGTCATTTACATAGTGTTTATTTTTTGGATTTCACTCAGTTTGGGGAATGCAACTAGTCTTGTATGTTGCCTATTTTGGTTAACATGTACTACTAGCATGCTGCCATTTGCTGTAAATGCACTTTTACTGTGACACCCCACCCAGCCCAAGAGGGCACAAGCTCTACACACCAAGATGTTCATCACTAGGGGTGAAACCATGGCCCCACTGAAATCAAACAGCACGCAAACCATAACCGAGTTCTGCAATGACCTGCATAATATTTCCCACATGCATTATTTAACAGTATAGGAAAATATTATGTATGGATTTAGATATCTAAAGGAAAGGAAACTCCACTCTTGTATCATTCATTCCTGAAGGCACCTATCTTTGAGCTGGTTATATCAAGAAAATGTACCTCCAAATTAGTCTGGAATCAATAGCATTATTTGTTAAAGCTTAAAGTTAACTAGGTGTTTTCATAGGACTGAAAACAATGTTTGTAAAGCATTTTAATTGGCAAAAAGAACAAGGAGTACTTGTGGCACCTTAGAGACTAACAAATTTATTTGGGCATAAGCTTTCGTGGGCTAGACTAACGTGGCTACCACTCTGAAACACGTCACCATTTTAATTAGGTGACCCCTGGTTCATGCATTGTGTGAAGGAACAAATAACACTTTATTCATTTTCTCCCCACCATGCATGAGTTTTATAGTCCGCTATCATATGCCCCGTCTCTTTTCCAAGCTAAACAGTCCCAGTCTTTTTAATCAATCCTCATAAGGAAGCTGTTCCATACACCTAATCTGTACTTCTTCCAATTCTACTTGCACTTTAGTGCATGCCAGATCTGGTAGCAACTTATACCTGCTGCCATTTTTTCCTCATCTTTTTGGGATGTTGCTGTACACGAAAATCATCCAAGTTCTGTCTGGTAGACATTGATGGAGTTTCTGTGTAGCATGCAGTTTGTATGCAAAACTTCAGGTATGGCGTTTCTATAGGGTTCTATTCTTTTAGATTAAGGTTGTGTGCAGAGCAGGAGGGGATGAGGGTGCTATTAAGTAGCTCTAGCAGAAGTCTGAAAGGGGGCAGGTCTGAGATGTCTAGGGTCTAGGGGCCTTTGACTGGCACAGAGGGTCCACCTGGTTTTTAGTTTCTGCAGCCATGCTGACGCTTCCCGTATGTTAGCCCTGAGGCTGGGGTTGGGGGCTTACGTTGGGGCTGCAGACCTGCACGGGGCTTCGGCGAGGGGGCTGATTCCAGGCCACTCCTCGGCTTCCAATACCAGGGACCCACGTACCGTCCTCTTGGGAGCGCCACTCACGGTGGCACGCATCCTCCGACAAACCACCTCAGACCCCGCCCTTCAACCAAGTGAGCCGAGCCCCGCCCCTCTCCTCCGCCTCCCGCTCCCGTTGCTAGGGAAGTGAGGTCACACAGTATGGCGGCTCGGGCCCGGAGATGCTGAGGAGATCCGGGACTCTGGGAAATCCGCGTCCATCCGACCGGGAGCGGCGCCGCCCGCTTGTCTCACTGGTTTCGAGCGGCGGGACTGGGCGCTGCGATGGTCACAGGAGTTGCCGGGCTCTGAAGTGGCATCCGTGAAGCCGACTTGCGGGGGCAGAGCCGCCGAATTGGGCCGCTGCCATGGAGCTGAGAGTCGGGAACCGATACCGGCTGGGCCGGAAGATCGGGAGCGGTTCTTTCGGGGATATTTACCTAGGTAAGGCGTGGGCGCGGAGTCTTGTCCTGCAGGGTTCTCTCTGCGGTGTTTGAGCAGCTGCCTTGGGGCTCACGGGCCTATGGCGAGGGGTGGGGGCTCTCGGAAGAGTCTCACTGTGTTCGCCCGGGCCGGGATAGGGGGCAGGGGGTGGGGGTGAGAGTCAGTTTATCCTCCGGTGCCGCCCGACCTGTTCTGCTGCCAAATAAATGCCCCCAAATCTCAGGAAACTTCTTGTTGCCACATACGGAGGAGAAACTAAATTCACACTGAAGCATCATGCTCCAACAGGGCTGACAGCCAGGTCTCCTGGATTCTGTGCTAATTTACTCCCTTTGTGACATTAGGCAAGCTGTTTTCACACCCTGCTGCACACTCTTCCCATCTGTAAAATGGGATAAGGATACTGACTCACCATTTGACGACTGTGTAAAGTGACTTGAAAATGAACCATGAACATTGGTGCTAGATATCATGATAATTGCTATAGAGTTGATTAAACTGCTGTGACTTTGTTTACATTTCTGATTCGCCTATATGAAATTGGCCAACTAATGATAATTATGTCTTGGCAAAAAAAATCAAACCCTTTTAAAACCATTACACTGTAGTGGGCCTATGTGACTTTTCATGCTTTGTGTATGTATCTCACTTACCCAGTCTTGTCTTAAGTTCTTCAGGGCAGGGATTGTCTCTTCCTCTATGTTTACACAGCATCTATTACGGTGGTTCCTCAGTTCTGACTAGGGCATCTGGATTCTATTAATAATTTAAATCATAAACAGATTTGAGAAACTGCATCTTTTTAAACACATTTTTAATGTGTTGTAAAAAAAGTCTCTGGATTTTTATCTTTGGAAGGCTGTTCCAATTTTTGTAAACAGATACCTGTGCTAACATGCTACATATGGGATTTTTTTTCAAATTATATATGTAGCATGTTACCACAGGTGTCTGCTTTCAAAAATTGGAGTAGCCTTCCAAAGATGAGCCAGAAAAACATACTTTCTTGCAACCACTGCTGGGAAATTGTAGCCACCTAAATTAAAAAGACTATCACTGATTTTGTGTGTGTGTGTGTGTGTGTGTGATCAGCTGCATCTGTATACAAATAAATTCATTTACTTTTCTATACTACAATATTTCTTATTGCAATGGACAGCTGTTCCTCAGAAATAACTTCTAAACTAAAAGAAAACAAGAAAAATACCTGTGGCACCTTAGAGACTAACAAATTTATTTCAGCATAAGCTTTCTATCCGATGAAGTGGGTTCTTAACCCACGAAAGCTTATGCTGAAATAAATTTGTTAGTCTCTAAGGTGCCACAGGTATTTTTCTTGTTTTCTTTTTGCTGACACAGACTAACACGGCTACTTCTAAACTAAAATCACTTGTTCACGGGCACTGAATATTGATTATTCTTGAATAGAACATGTATAATGAAATCTCCATGTTTCTAGCTGAAGGTCTGCAGTATATATAGATAGAGATCAGGATTCTCTGGCTCTATTAATGTATTCATTTAGAATGCTGAGGAAGGTGGTATATGTTGCTAGGCACATGTAATACCAGTGCCCCATAATCTGCACTGGCTACCTATGGGTTTCTGGGTGGAGTTTAAGATGCTGGTTTTGAGCTGGTTAGTTTGGGGCCTGCCTACCTAAGCCCTTGTCTACACTACAGGGGAAATTCATCTGAATTGACTGCAGATGCATTGATCGCTGCCCTGTGCCTCTCACCATGCAATACTGCCATAGCTAAGATCAGCAGAGGCATTTGAGTTGGAGTTTCCATAGTATATTCAGACCTGTAATTATCCACTGTTGCAGTTCCATCTCTGGGGGTGATGGTAGAGGCAAAAGAGCAAGCCATTGCTTGTCATCCCTATCTACACTAGAGCTTCTGCTGGTGGAGCTGCACAAGTGAAGTATTAGTCCTGTATTTCCTTGCCTTGACAATCCCTTAGAGTTGTCTGCAGAATATCCTGCATGAGAGTGCCCCCTTCTTTTGGTTCAGAACCACCAACTAATTTGGGCTCACTATTAGGGCACGCTGCTAACAAACATGATGTTTTGGCAGACATCTGGGGAGAGTTCCAGTTTGAAGGAATGAAGCTAATTATGTGGCCTTTTTGGGGGTGGGGGTGGGGGGAGGAGATCTGTTGTCTCCCCTCCCCCAGGAGCTGTCATGTGATAGTTTTTGTGAATAACAATTCTTAGTTTTATGATGTTTGTGCATTCAGCTACCTGGTAGGGTGTCTAGAGCCTAGAATAGGTATTATTTGTCTAAATGTTGATGTTGAAATAGAAACAAATATGAGCTGAGTCTACACTGTTTTTCCTCCATGTTGGGAAAATAACTTTTAAAACTAGTTTCTTCTCACAATTGTGAAGCCAGTATGAATAGGGCATACATAACTTATTTTAAAAGTTGTTTTGAATAATTTTTAAACTATTTCACTGCCTAACCAATAATGGCTTTTAATATTCACTCTGTAGATTTTTAAAAATCCACCCAAATTGTAGATTGGGATTTTGATTTATTTCCCTGCCTTATCCTCCTCCTTCACTACAAATATAGGATGTGCTGGGAGGTTAGGGCCCTCTGAAATGACACTTTTCAGAAAGAAGTCAGCAGTTCTTTCTCAGCAACTTTGTGCTTTCAGATTCTCTGCCTCATCCCGCAAATTGTAGGTATTTAGAATCATACCAAGCTGGCTTTGTGGGACTTGCAGACAGAATTTCAAAATCCAAAGCACTATCTTAAATAAAACAGTTAGAAGTGGGAATTTAAAAAGAACAAACTAGGGGTTTAATATGCCTAAATCTTTTGAAATTGCCCCCTTGAGAGGAAAAGGGGAAAAAAGTAGCATGGATTCTGAGGTGGTGTTTTAAATAGTCCCAAGAATGTATAATATACAGATAGCTGTTCTAAAGTTTAATATGCTAGACTGTAGGCTTGGTCCACACTAAGCCTCCAGTTCGAACTAAGATATGCAACTTCAGCTATGTTAATAATGTAGCTGAAGTCGAAGTATCTTAGTTCGAACTAAAAGGTACTTACCGCGGGTCCAGACGTGGCAGGCAGGCTTCCCCGTCGACTCTGCCCACGCCTCTCGCGGAGCAGGATTACCGGCGTCGATGGCGAGCACTTCTGGGATCGATTTATTGCATCTAGACAAGACGCGATAAATCGATCCCAGAAGATCGATTGCTTGCCGCCGAACCAGCCGGTAAGTATGGATGTACCCAAAGTCTTTGGAGTCAAACCGGTATAAATGATAAACTTGGCCCACTACGTTTCAGACTTGTGCATGGTGTTTATTGTCAGTTTGGCAACTCCTTATTCTAAGTCAAATGTTCACAACCCCATTACATTTACTGTTAAAAATAAAATTTTCAAATCTATTCTACTGCTACATTTGACCACACAGGCCACCCCAAAGTTATTCTGGAACTTTTCTTTTCTCTTTTTTTCTTTAGAATTGTAATAAAATGTCTCGCAACTCCCTGATCACTCTCAGCAGTCGCAACCCACCACTTGGGAAACACTGCTCTAGGCAGTGCTTCTCAAACTATCTCATGTGGCGGACCGGCAATTTGTTGTTTCCAATGTGCCAGGGACCGGTACCATATTTGTGCCATTGTACTCTTTCTTTCTTTCTTACTTTCTTTCTTTGAAACTCGCCACGGACCGGCAGCCGATGGCTCGCGGACCGGCACCGGTCTGCGGACCACCACTTTGAGTAGCACTGCTCTAGAGTATAAATCATACAGGGTTAATTCTTGCATCTAAATAGAACAGAATAAAACCAAACATTTTCACTAATGGATATGAACATTGAAAAGTATCTAGATTTAAAATGAGGGAACGGGGAACTAGGAATGCAAAATTGTATGGGTTAAAAACATCACCTGCCTTTGTTTTTATTAAGTAAAAAAATATAACACTCCCTTTCACTCTTTCAAAAACTGAAGTTGAATTTTTTTTATACTGTCTCATTTATTGTCTGTCTTTAAGGTAATAGTTTGTTTATTTGGGTTTATACGAAAGAGTGCTTATCCAAGTCTCTTAAGTGCTCTTTATACAAGTTATGAGAAGAAATATTAAATAGCAGCTTAACATCATACCCAGCATAACTTGATCCCCTACAAAACACTCTCTCCATGTGGATCTCATCCCCATAAAATCCTATTCTCTGCAGCAGCTGATGGAAATATATGTGCCTTGTGGCATGCCCTAAAGGATAGCAAACCAGGACTGTGTCTGGCTAGGGTAAGAAAGAAGGCTATTTCTAGAGGTGATGATCCCTAATAGAGAATGCTTCACCACTAGTCCTCTCTTTCAAACTGAGTGATCTCCATCTCGAATTCTTTTACTGATTGCAGCTGTGGTGGTATGGTACAGGACGGGAGAGAGTCTCTCTAGTACAGTGGTTCTCCGCACGCGGCCCGATTACCACACAGCTGCAGCCCAGCTGTATGCTAAAAAAAATTCAAAATTTGCCGCTCTGGGCTGGCAGGGGGCAGGGCCAGCTGAGGGGAAGAGGGCATCAGGCAGCCCTACTGGAACACTCTTGCCAACAGTGGGCCCGGTGAGTTCAGCAGGGGGGCAGGGTATGGGGGAGTGGGTCTTGGGGAGATGGGCTCTAGGCAGTGAGGGGTTTGTGGGGGGTGCTGGGCAGCATAGGCCTGGGAACTTAGGTGTGTGTGGGATGCTACAGCACCCCCAGGCTTTACTTGGGGCTCCACTCCTGACCCCCGCCACCGGGGTCCTGGCTGCTGGCCCTGCGTGCCCACTCTGTGGAAGGGTCTCTGGGCGGGGGGTGCTGGGCATAGGGGTCTGTGGGACAGTTTAGCTGGGGGGGGGCACTGGCCATAGAGATCTCTGTGGGAGAGTCTCTGGGCAGGGGAGCGCTGGGTATAGGGAGTGGGGGGGTTAGCACTGGTCAGGGGGTCGGTGTGGCGCATGGTGCAGGTCTGCCCCCGAGGGGAAGGGGTAGGGGTAGGCAGGCAGCGCAGGGCTGGGCAGGTCAGTATTGTCTGGTGCAGTGGTTCTCAACCGGCAGCCCACAATGATAAATAGGTTGAGAACCACTGCTCTAGTACGGAGGACCCAATATATATGGAATGCTGTAGGTGAAAATTAACCCCTTAAAGATCAGTGACCATGAGCCAGAAGGCATCAGCAGAAGAAATCAAACTGCAAACCCTGAGAGAGCCTGTGTCTTGAACATGAATAAAGACTGACAGAACTTTGAATGCAAGAGAAGTAAGCCTTGGAAAAAGAAGCTGCAGAGAGAGCCAAGCAAGCTGCAGAGAGAGCCAAAGAAGCTTACAGAAGGCAAATGAAGTGCTGCAAGTTGAAATAGAAGTGGACAAACTTAAGCTCCAAATCAAAAAAAGCAATGGAAGAACAGCAGAAACTGTATCCTCTTGAAAGTCCATTTTATAACAACGTTGGTATGTTTGAGACTAAAAAGTTGTCTATATTTAACCCATTATGCTGTGACCAGGGAGAGGGTGACTCTAACCTGGCAAAGGTGGAAAATACCTGTTTGTCTGTGAATGAAGTTTCTGAATGTCTAATGTCTCCAAAGTGAATCTAGAATTAGATAAAGCACAGAGAGAACTCATTGGTCAGGAAAATATTTCTCTAGAGCAGATTAAAGTTGATGGTCAGATTGAAGTCCTAGTTGAGGAAGAAAAGGGTAGATTGTTTGTGGGTGATGGATTGTTGTCTAGCAAAGCTTGTGAAAGTGAGCCTGAACAAAGTAAAAGTGATTTGCTTAAAGTAGCTCAGTATAATGAGACACTATTGTGGAGAATAGCAGTTTATCTGTTGGGAGTGGCAACTTGCCTGTTAAGGAAGCTGTCCCACTTTCCAGGTATATGTGTGAAATCAGCCATGGGTGCTGGGACAAGAAAAGGATCTCTCCAATTGTTTATCTGTTAAGAATAGCAGTGTGCCTGCTGCAAAAGTGTGTGTCTCTAGCTCTTTGTCTGAAGCATGTCAACCTATGGTAGTTGAAAATTTATCAGTTGTACCATAGTTGGTTCTGGATTCAACTGAAGCCCAGGAAGGAAATGTTCCTAAGTTTGTGTCTCCTAGGGAGAATGACATTGTAACTAAGTCACATCCAGTTATTGTCATAACAAAGTCCCAGGGACCAGGCAATTCTGGTGCTTCTATTTTGCCTTTTGCTAGTGTGTTGCTGAGTAAAGATATGACAACCCTGTTTAATCAGGTTGATATCATGACCAGAGCACAGCATGAAGGTGGTTTAACTGTGTTACCCACTAACAGTGTGGATAGCTTTGAGACTGTTTTAAATGGAATGAAGATTGTCAGGGAATTCAAACAGCCCTATGATAACCAACTTGTTGGGAAGACAATGTTGTTGGGACAGGAATGTCTCCGTGTTGATTCTATAAATGAACAGTCTGTGTCTCAGGTTCAAAGGGAGGGCTGGGTAGCTGAATCTACAGAGCAGGACAGCAGTGCAGTTAATCTCTCAAATACAGTGGATGGCAGGTAAACTCTCATCTCTAGATACTTTGGATATGTCTTGTAGTCTCTTAGTGAACTCAACATCTGATTCCATGTGGAAGCAGAGGTTGGTAATGGAAGGACAAAAGAACTTTGAGTCTAACATGCTAGTGAAAATGGGTGGTATCTCTTTAAGACTGAGTCCAGCCTTGGAATTGGTAAAGGTTAAGAATCTGAAAACAAGTAAACAAGCTAGTGTCTGTGTTGTTGTTAATTACCTGACTGACTGAGGGAAGAAAGACTTACCTGTAGCTGTTAGCAAAGAGGACACACCCAGCCAGCCAGTGGATTCTGTTACACAAGAGAGCTCAGATTTTGACCCTCTGGAGCATGGAGGAAGTTAAAAACTTAATCTTGCAAATGGAAGCCACAGGTTAACCCTCTAATGTCGAAACCCCAATGGTATTGAGCCAAAGGCATGGCATGACACACATGTTTGTAAATATACACTCATAATAGATTTGATGTTAATAATGCTTATGTTAACTCTTATAGAATCATAGAATCTCAGGGTTGGAAGGGACCTCAGGAGGTCATCTAGTCCAACCCCCTGCTCAAAGCAGGACCAACCCTAACTAGATCATCCTAGCCAGGGCTTTGTCAAGCCTGACCTTAAAAACCTCTAAGGAAGGAGATTCCACCACCTCCCTAGGTAACCCATTCCAGTGCTTCACCACCCTACTAGTGAAAAAGTTTTTCCTAATATCCAACCTAAACCTCCCCCTCTGCAACTTGAGACCATTACTCCTTGTTCTGTCATCTTCTACCACTGAGAACAGTCTAGATCCATCCTCTTTGGAACCACCTTTTAGGTAGTTGAAAGCAGCTATCAAATCCCCCCTCACTCTTCTCTTCTGCAGGCTAAACAATCCCAGTTCCCTCAGCCTCTCCTCATAAGTCATGTGCTCCAGCCTCCGTTGGACTCTTTCCAATTTATCCACATCTTTCTTGTAGTGTGGGGCCCAAAACTGGACACAGTACTCCAAATGAGGCCTCACCAGTGCCGTATAGAGGGGAATAATCACGTCCCTAGATCTGCTGGAAATGCCCCTACTTATACAGCCCAAAATGCCGTTAGCCTTCTTGGCAACAAGGGCACACTGTTGACTCATGTTCAGCTTTTCGTCCACTGTAACCCCTAGGTCCTTTTCTGCAGAACTACTGCCCAGCCATTCGGTCCCTAGTCTGTAGCAGTGCATGGGATTCTTCCGTCCTAAGTGCAGGACTCTGCACTTGTCCTTGTTGAACCTCATCAGATTTCTTTTGGCCCAATCCTCTAATTTGTCTAGGTCCCTCTGTATCCTGTCCCTACCCTCCAGCGTATCAACCACTCCTCCCAGTTTAGTGTCATCTGCAAACTTGCTAAGGGTGCAGTCCACACCATCCTCCAGATCGTTGATGAAGATATTGAACAAAACCGGCCCCAGCACCGACCCTTGGGGCACTCCACTTGATACCGGCTGCCAACTAGACATGGAGCCATTGATCACTACCCGTTGAGCACGACCATCCAGCCAGTTTTCTATCCACCTTACCGTGCATTCATCCAGCCCATACTTCTTTAACTTGCTGGCAAGAACACTGTGGGAGACTGTATCAAAAGCTTTGCTAAAGTCAAGAAATAGCACATCCACTGTTTTCCCCTCATCCACAGAGCCAGTTATCTCATCATAGAAGGCAATTAGGTTAGTCAGGCATGACTTGCCCTTGGTGAATCCATGCTGACTGTTCCTGATCATTTTCCCCTCCTTTAAGTGTTTCAGAATTGATACCTTGAGGACCTGTTCCATGATTTTTCCAGGGACTGAGGTGAGACTGACTGGCCTGTAGTTCCCCGGATCTTCCTTCTTCCCTTTTGTAAAGATGGGTACTACATTAGCTTTTTTTCCAGTCATCCGGGACCTCCCCCGATTGCCATGATTTGTCAAAGATAATGGCCAATGGCTCTGCAATCACATCGGCCAACTCCTTTAGCACCCTCGGATGCAGTGCATCCGGCCCCATGGACTTGTGTTCGTCCAGCTTTTCTAAATAGTCCCGAACTACTTCTTTCTCCACAGAGGGCTGGTCACCTCCTCCCCCTACCGTGCTGCAGAGTGCAGCCGCCTGGGAGCTGACCTTGTCTGTGAAGACAGAGGGAAAAAAAGCATTGAGTACACTAGCTTCCTCCACATCCTCTGTCACTAGGTTCCCTCCCTCATTCAGCAAGGGGCCCACACTTTCCTTGACTTTCTTCTTATTGCTCACATACCTGAAGAAACCCTTCTTGTTACTCCTAACATCTCCGGCTAGCTGCAACTCCCAAGTGTGATTTGGCCTTCCTAATTTCACTCCTGCATGCCTGAACAATATTTGTATACTCCTCCCTGGTCATTTGTCCAATCTTCCACTTCTTGTAAGCTGCTTTTTTGTGTTTAAGACGAGCAAGGATTTCACTGTTAAGCCAAGCTGGTCGCCTGCCATATTTACTTTTCTTTCTACACATCGGGATGGTTTGTTCCTGCAACCTCAATAAGGATTCTTTAAAATACAGCCAGCTTTCCTCGACTCCTTTCCCCCTCATGTTATTCTCCCAGGGGACCTTGCCCATCAGTTCCCTGAGGGAGTCGAAGTCTGCTTTTCTGAAGTCCAGGCTCTGTATTCTACTGCTCTCCTTTCTTCCTTGTGTCAGGATCCTGAACTCGACCATCTCATGGTCACTGCCTCCCAGGTTCCCATCCACTATTGCTTCCTCTACTATTTCTTCCCTGTTTGTGAGCAGCAGGTCAAGAAGAGCTTTTCCCCTAGTTGGTTCCTCCAGCACTTGCACCAGGAAATTGTCCCCTACACTTTCCAAAAACTTCCTGGATTATCTGTGGACCGCTGTATTGCTCTCCCAGCAGATATTGGGGTGATTAAAGTCACCCATGAGAACCAGGGCCTGTGATCTACTAACTTCTGTTAGTTGCTGGAAGAAAGCCTCGTCCACTTCATCCCCCTGGTCTGGTGGTCTGTAGCAGACTCCCACCACGACATTACCCTTGTTGCTCCCACTTCTAAATTGAATCCAGAGACTCTCAGGTTTTTCTGCAGTTTCATACTGGAGCTCTGAGCAGTCATACTGCTCTCTTACGTACAACGCAACTCCCCCACCTTTTCTGCCCTGCCTATCCTTCCTGAACAGTTTATATCCATCCATGACAGTACTCCAATCATGTGAGTTATCCCACCAAGTCTCTGTTATTCCAATTACATCATAATTCCTTGACTGTGCCAGGACTTCCAGTTCTCCCTGCTTGTTTCCCAGGCTTCTTGCATTTGTGTATAGGCATGTAAGATAACTCACCGATTGTCCTGCTGTCCCAGTATGGGGCAGGAGCCCTCCCCTCTTGCACTCACCTACCTGTGCTTCCTCCCGGTATCCCACTTCCCCACTTACCTCGGGGCTTTGGTCTCCTTCCCCCGGTGAACCTAGTTTAAAGCCCTCCTCACTAGGTTAGCCAGCCTGCTTCCAAAGATGCTCTTCCCTCTCTTCGTCAGGTGGAGCCTGTCTCTGCCTAGCACTCCTTCTTCTTGGAACACCATCCCATGGTCAAAGAATCCAAACCCTTCTCTCCGACACCATCTGCGTAGCCATTCGTTGACTTCCACGATTCGACGGTCTCTACCCCGGCCTTTTCCTGCCACCAGGAGAATGGACGAGAACACCACTTGCGCCTCAAACTCCTTTATCCTTCTTCCAAGAGCCACGTAGTCTGCAGTAATATGCTCAAGGTCATTCTTGGCAGTATCATTGGTGCCCATGTGGAGAAGCAGGAAGGGGTAGCGATCTGAGGGCTTGATGAGTCTCGGCAGTCTCTCCGTCACATCACGAATCCTAGCCCCTGGCAAGCAGCACACCTCTCGGTTTTCCCGGTCAGGACGGCAGATAGATGACTCAGTCCCCCTGAGGAGATAGTCCCCGACCACCACCACCCTCCTCCTCCTCTTGGGAGTGGTGGTCGTGGAACCCCCATCCCTAGGACTGTGCATCTCATGCCTTCCAATCAGTGGAGTCTCCTTCTGCTCTGTTCCCTCAGATGTATCATTCACTCCTCTCTCTGCACTAGTACCTGTGGAGAGAACATGAAAACGGTTGCTCATCTGAATATGCGTTTCTGGTACATGGACTTGTCTCATACTCTTTCCTCTTCTGGAGGTCACATGCTGCCAATTATCCTCACTGGCCTTCTGTCCCCGCTGCGTAGCCTGCTCTGAATCCTCAGAACACTGTGCCCGCTGAAGCCTATCCTGACGTCTATCCAGGAACTCTTCATTTTCTTTTATGGAACGCAGGGTTGATACTCGTTTCTCCAGACCTTGAATCTTCTCCTCCAATATGGAGATCAGCTTGCACTTTGTACAGACAAAGTCGCTTCTTTCCTGTGGAAGAAAGACAAACATGGCACATCCTGTGCAGGTCACGACAGCGGATCGCTCAGCATCCATAGTCCCTTCCTTCGAAGAGTTTCCTCACTTATAACTAATGTGTGGCTGATACCAAGAACTGTACAAATATACAATGTGCCTAATCTTTTGGAAAAACCCTTGAACATGTTAAGAGTGATACATAAGAACACACTTTATATAAAAAGGCTTCTGATACTGATATTTCAAAGCTAGTGCCTGTAACACTGGTCTACAATTTTTGAGAAGTCGTCTGCTTCAGAGATAAAATGTGCTATTTAGTATGTATTTTGATGTGCTGAATTCAAATATGACAATTAAAACAACTGATTGGCTACTGTTTCTAAGATATTTAAGTTTTTACATTTTATGTCTATGTATATTGTGTAGATAGTAGAGTTTTAATCATAAATTGTAAACCTAGGTCTTTTCATGTGTTTATGGTTGCTTTACATGATACTATTTCACCTGTCCTGTTTATGTAACACTTTAAAAATCAGCAAAGGGGTGTTATAAATAAAATTTATTATGAAACAAAAGGCAAAAAACTATTATGTACATAGTTTAGTCCTATTCGGTGTCTACTCGGCGCTTCTTGGCTTGTCTCTTGTATTCATTAAATGGAGCATCTCTTGTCACTGTCCAGCAATAGTCTGCAAGCATTGATGGGCTCCATTTGCCCTGATAGCGTTTCTCCATTGTTGCAATGTCCTGGTGAAATCGCTCGCCGTGCTTGTCGCTCACTGCTCCGCAGTTCGGTGGAAAAAAATCTAGATGAGAGTGCAAAAAATGTATCTTTAGTGACATGTTGCAACCAAGGCTTTTGTATGCCTTGAGGAGGTTTTCCACCAACAACCTGTAGTTGTCTGCCTTGTTGTTTCCGAGAAAATTTATTGCCACTAACTGGAAGGCTTTCCATGCCTTTTTTTCCTTGCCACGCAGTGCATGGTCAAATGCATCATCTTGAAGAAGTTCACGAAGAAGTTCATGAATCTGAGGACCAACAAGGACACCTTCCTTTATCTTAGCTTCACTTAACCTTGGAAATTTTCCACGGAGGTACTTGAAAGCTGCTTGTGTTTTGTCAATGGCCTTGACAAAGTTCTTCATCAGACCCAGCTTGATGTGTAAGGGTGCTAACAAAATCTTCCTTGATTCAACAAGTGGTGGATGCTGAACACTTTTCCTCCCAGGCTCTAATGACTGTCGGAGTGGCCAATCTTTCTTGATGTAGTGGGAATCTCTTGCACGACTATCCCATTCGCAGAGAAAACAGCAGTACTTTGTGTATCCAGTCTGCAGACCAAGCAAGAGAGCAACAACCTTCAAATCACCACAAAGCTGCCACTGATGTTGGTCATAGTTTATGCACCTCAAAAGTTGTTTCATGTTGTCATAGGTTTCCTTCATATGGACTGCATGACCAACTGGAATTGATGGCAAAACATTGCCATTATGCAGTAAAACAGCTTTAAGACTTGTCTTCGATGAATCAATGAACAGTCTCCACTCATCTGGATCGTGAACGATGTTGAGGGCTGCCATCACACCATCGATGTTGTTGCAGGCTACAAGATCACCTTCCATGAAGAAGAATGGGACAAGATCCTTTTGACGGTCACGGAACATGGAAACCCTAACATCACCTGCCAAGAGATTCCACTGCTGTAGTCTGGAGCCCAAAAGCTCTGCCTTACTCTTGGGTAGTTCCAAATCCCTGACAAGGTCATTCAGTTCACCTTGTGTTATGAGGTGTGGTTCAGAGGAGGAGGATGGGAGAAAAGGTGGGTCCTGTGACATTGATGGTTCAGGACCAGAAGTTTCATCCTCTTCCTCGTCTGACTCAAGTGAGAATGATTCTGGTGCATCAGGAACCGGCAGTCCTTCTCCATGGGGTACTGGGCGTATAGCTGATGGAATGTTTGGATAATGCACAGTCCACTTTTTCTTCTTTGACACACCTTTCCCAACTGGAGGCACCATGCAGAAGTAACAATTGCTGGTATGATCTGTTGGCTCTCTCCAAATCATTGGCACTGCAAAAGGCATAGATTTCCTTTTCCTGTTCAACCACTGGCGAAGATTTGTTGCACAAGTGTTGCAGCATATGTGTGGGGCCCACCTCTTGTCTCCAATTTTGCAGCCCAAATAAAGGTGATAGGCTTTCTTAACCATAGTGGTTATACTGCACTTTTGTGATGCAAAGGTCACTTCACCACAAACATAGCAGAAGTTATCTGCACTGTTCACACAAGTACGAGGCATCTCTGCTCACTCTGGCTAAACAGAAATGTGTCCCTTTGCAAAATCAAACACTGACAAATAAGAGAGCATGACACTATATGATTTCTAGAGCTGATATAGGGCAATTTGTTCAGCAGAGTGATGTAAGCTTCGTTATGATTGCATCATCCATGACTTCTAGGAATACCATGATGCAATTCATATCATGTATGACGCAATACCAGCTTCAGATTGCATCATTCATCGTTTTGCCTAAAAAGCAAGTACTGTCCAAACCCAGTCATAGATTTATTCATCGATCCAGTCAAAGATGTATTTTAGTCATTTCTGGTTTAAATTGAGATTCCCTTCCCTTTATAACTCACTTATCCTCCGCCATTCCCAAGTTAAGGGTCGTATATACTGACCCAATAGCATGTCTTGAAAACTAGAGCCAATCAACAATTTTAAGCATCATTTTCGTTCTCAGTGACCCAGAATTAGTAAAGTTTGACTACATTTATTTCAGAAGCATTTTGGCTGTAGAGCAGTGAACCAGTCTTGGAACTTTTCTCAGCAGAAAAGACATTCCAGATCTAATGTGCTGTATAAAAAAGGGAAACCGAGGCACACTACCATATTGCTTTCCTGGCTAAATGCCAAGATTCCTATGCTATGGAGAACATTAATATCTACATTGACTTGATATTAATTGGGTTCCAAACATTTGCCAGAGCTTGTGTGAATAAATTAGCTATTTTCATTCATGGCTCTTGGCAAGATCATATGAAACATACAGGAATTATGCTGCAAGAGCAGATCCAATCCACTATTGGTCTAACCAAGTTTTACTTTGGGTTTGTAAAAAGATTGTTATATTGTTACTTCCATAATGAACCTTACAAAGAAAAGGCCTGTTTTGATCAAACATAATTTTGATAAACCATTTCAGTTATACACTGACACTACTAATATTGGGTTAGAAGCTGTAGTAATACAGAACCAAGAATGGGAAGTTCCTGCCTTCACTGTTATTCCCAGCAGAGACAGGTTTCTCAAGAACACCTGCTTGCTTTCTCTTGTTAACAGGTGCAATTGCTAAAGTTATAAGGTACCACATAGCACTTCCTATTCAAGCCCACTTTATTCTTAAGGTAAAAAGCATTACAGAGAAAACATTAAAAACAATAACAGAATCTATATGAACGTCAATAAGCTTACCAAGGTTCACCCTAATGTAGATTCTGGCAGGAGCAGTCCTTCAACAACCTCTGCCTCCCAACCCCATGGGATTCTTTGTGGTTACCAGTTCATCACAGCTTCAGCTCAGCTCCAGTCTCATGAGGCCTCAGTAGGCCAAGCCCTTCCAACCCTACCCTAAGGATTGGGGCCCTCTGCCATGGGCCAGTTTATAACCGGCCTATTTATCCAAAAACCCTTTAGTTGTCTGTTGGTTAATGGAGAATCCAGTTTGAACTAGTATATGGATACCTCTCCATGGTATGGCTTCAGGGGACTAATAATGGAAGAACTAGATTAGCATCCCCCTCCCTATTAGAGAAGATAGATACAGTGCCAGAATAACACATATACAATAGCATGTTTAATACAATGTTATTAATGCTAAAATTAATATTAAGATATTAACCCTAACTCAATAAGGTTTAAGTTAATTCAGTAAAGTTTATTTTAATTCCATAAGGTTCACTCAGGATATTGTCAGTATGTCATATGATTGTTCTAGAACAGTTTGTCAGTGTCTTGTTTAATTGAAATTATCAATTTCCATACAGGAAACACATTTGGAAAGAAATATCTTGCTTTTCTTGCATTTCAATATCGATTGTCCTTTTTTGTTCTTAGGAACCGACATTGCTGCCGGTGAGGAGGTTGCCATCAAATTGGAATGTGTGAAAACCAAACATCCTCAGCTCCACATAGAGAGTAAAATCTACAAAATGATGCAGGGAGGAGGTAAACTTCAGTTTCTGTCTAATAAGAGTATTTTTATCTATGTTCATAGATATCAGATACGTTAATGTTCAGGTTCCCTTTTGGAGATGGGGAAAATTCCCTCACTTCTTAAATAATTTTGACCTCCTAAGACAAGGAGTAGCAGAGTAGGACATGAATTTTAGTAGCCACCGCATGCCATCCTTTGATAGGTAAAAATACTGACGTCTTATTGACTTCAGTGCAATGCTGCCCTGGCCCAGAGGATTATGCTAGCCGATCCCAACAGACGTTTGGGACCTGAACATATAGTTAACTTAGTTTTATTGTTAACTGCCACAAATAAATAAATAAAATCCATTTCCAACACTAAGCACAGATAAATGTTTTTATTGTGACATGATCATGGTTCTGGAGACCAGGAAATTGAGTTCTAAAGCTTGTTCTGACAAGCACACTCTCTGTCACTTTGCCTCAGTCACTTGCTTGTCACAGGCTCTCCATCTGTATAATGGAACTATTTACCCCCTTACAGGGACTGTATGAATGTGTGAAATGTTGTCTAAGACCCTGATCCAACAAAGCACCAGTGCATGGGATTACATGCTAAACACAATATGTGTGTCGGTTCTTTTTTGAAAGAGGAGGAGCTAGAAATTTAGTGTTAGTCCTTCTGTAGAATCTTAGGTTTATGGTCTCAAAAAGCCTTTACATAGTGTAAAATATTATACATCACTAGAAACACAAAATAGCCCTCCTTGGGAAAATTGAAAATTTACAGAATAATGTTTTTTAAATCTGTTTTAAGGGTCTTGAAGATCCATGTTCATGACCTATAAAAACTCAGATGAAAAGCACTGTGAATAAACTATTTTTCTCTGTTCTAGTGGGTATTCCCACAATTAAATGGTGTGGAGCTGAAGGAGACTATAATGTAATGGTGATGGAGTTGTTGGGACCAAGCCTTGAAGATCTATTCAATTTTTGTTCAAGGAAATTCAGTCTGAAGACAGTCCTGTTGCTTGCTGACCAAATGGTAGGAATTTGCTTTGAAGCACTTGATGATGAAATCTACTTGTCATATTAAGGTTTTCAAAGAGAGTTTACTCAGCTATATCCCTTTTCAGGAATTCAGAGGTGGGTGGGGTTTGTGATCTCTTTTAAAGGTTGTATACAGGGCTTTGGAGCGGTGCGCCGGCTCTGCTCCACCTCCAGGCAAAAACCTGCAGCTCCACTGCTCCGGAGCTGCTCCGCGGGCTCTGCTCCAAAGCCCAGGGTTGTAACACTCAAAATTAGGTTTATTTTTGTAAATACAAAACTTTAAATCAATAATTTTGATGAATGTTTAAATTAAAACAGTTTTTATTGGAATTTAAATATTCTTCTGAATTGTTTACTATCTAGACATTGTTGCATTGTGCTAGTGCAAAAGAGCCAGAAAGTGAAGCTGAGTAGAAACAAACGTGAAATTTACTAAGGTGAGGGAACTGGAGAAAGATATGAAAACAATATAGTGAAAAGTAAACTCTTTGTAAAATCCATTTCTTTTAATAATCTGATATTGTAAATGATAAAACAGATAAGGAAATTTGTTTTTAAGACTGTTTCTAGTAACAGAAATTCTTGCACAGTGTCTCTTGAATTAATTTCTTCTCTGTATCTAGATTAGTCGAATTGAATATATCCACTCTAAGAACTTCATCCACCGAGATGTAAAACCTGATAACTTCCTGATGGGTCTGGGAAAGAAAGGCAATCTGGTCTACATCATAGACTTTGGGTTAGCCAAGAAGTATCGGGATGCTCGAACTCACCAGCACATTCCATATCGTGAAAATAAAAACTTAACAGGAACTGCCCGTTATGCATCTATAAACACTCATCTTGGAATTGGTGAGCTGGAGGAAGATAACTTTCTGTCTAGCAAAATATGTATCTGTCATTTTGAATCTTCAGTTAATGAAATACAGTCTGGATAAATCCTTTTAGCAGCAGATATTCTTTTGTAGCTGATGCATTGATATTTACTATTAATTGACTGAGCTCGCAAGGCTTACACTCAACTTGATGCTGCCTATTGCCTTTGTCATGCAATAACTTTTGAATGCTTCATCCAATAAATTCTAAAATTTCAGGAAATATTTTAGGCAACAATATGCAGAACCCTGTTGATGTTTGGGGGAAAATTAGAAAACTGAAAGGGTGCAAATGTGGAGGGAGGAGAGGCACACAGAGTTTTTGCCTCCTATTTAGCAGAGCCACACATTCAGACACCTCTGCAATTGTCTATAAATCAAATAACTGGTTGATGAGAACCATTTAACACCTTCCAACATATTACCCCTCTCTCATTTCTGGCCATCCTCCCAATAGAGTTTAAGATGTTGAAACCCTGAATCCCCAGTAAGAAAGAAAAGAAATAACAAAAGTGGGGGTGGGTGGGACGCATGGGGGTGCACTTAGCACCTTTGGCATAAAGGTGGATTACAGAGATTTATTGGAAATGTGTCACACAGGGAACTTGTGGTGGGAAATGGAGGAATGCAAGGGGGGCCCCTGGTGTGTGCAATGAACTTGGCCTTAGATGTGTGATTTCTTTAGGCTTATGTCTGCAGGTAGGAATAAAAGCAGGAAACTAATGGTTCCAAGGAATTAGCAAGTTTTTGCATAACTGCAAGAGGGATAACTGTTTCTAATTATTGGCAAGTTTAAGATGGACTTATTGACCTTTAGCCATATATTAGTATTTGTAAGGCTTTCAGTGACAGTTTGTGGCATAAACATTTTTGTACCTTTGCACCAGAACATCAGATCTAACAACTCCACTTTTATACTCTTGTAGAGCAGTCTCGCAGAGATGACTTGGAGTCCTTGGGCTATGTACTGATGTATTTTAACCTCGGCTCCCTTCCCTGGCAGGGACTGAAGGCAGCAACAAAAAGACAGAAATATGAACGTATCAGCGAAAAGAAAATGTCTACACCCATTGAGGTTTTGTGTAAAGGATATCCTTGTAAGTTATCCTTTTGATGGTGTATTGACAGTTAGCTTTTTTGTTTTTGTTTACACTGAATGGTAGGTTCTATCGCTATTTAAGTTTTAAGCTATATTCATTTAGTGATTACTTTGACATCTGTTCATAAATAGGCATATCAAACGCCATGATGGGCTAAATGTTCATGTACATGGATATCCCATTTGCTTGTCAGGACCCCTCCCCTGTCCCTTGACCAGCTCTCCTCACCTTCAATTTTTTTTTTTTTTTTAATGTGCATTCACTGGGTCTTTGGGATTGAAAGCTGGCTCTCCAGGTCTCCTGACTCTGTACTTTTATCATACCTTGTGCTCTTGTAAAAATGCTGTGCTGTATGAAGACAGACAAAAATAATTATTTATAAGAGTTGACTAGTTCCAGGTTTTCATCCCTTTGTTTGAATGGGCTGAATTGCAAAGTCAGATGCACCAATAGCACCTGCTGTACTTGAGAACATGGAGCATAGGATTTACCATACTGGATTGGATATATGGTCCATCTGATCCAGTATCCTGTCTCTGACAGTGGCCAACACCAAATGCCTCAGAGGAAGATGCAAGAAACCTTACGGTAGGCCAGTGTTTCCCCCCACATTTGATCTGCCCAGTCACGCTGCCCCTTCCCCCCCAAAATTTAGTTATCTTCCTAATCTCCGGCAGTTAAAAATCTATTTTAAACCCTGACACACCAGGTTTAATCTCTTCCACAGTTTGTTTTATCATTGTGAACATTTTTGTTAGCCGTATAAATGTCAAGTATTTGAATCTTGCTAAGTTCTTGGCCTCAACAACTGCCTGTGGTGACACTTCCACAATTGGAGTTGTGTGAAAAAGATATTTCTTTTCACATGTTTTGAATTTTGCCACCTTTCAATTTAATTTAATGTCCCTTTGTTCTTGTTACAAGAGACAATAGAAGATCCTGATCTTTCTTCTCTGTACCATTCATTTGAGTTGTCTGCATTTAATTTTAAGGAAACAAAGCTATGTGAATGCAACATTATGGTTGAAAATATAAAAAATGGGAATCTTGCAGTCTAAAGTTCTCAAACAACGTCAACACTGCCACTGTGTATATGTATAATTTAATTTATTGCATGGTGGGTGTAGAATAGTAATATATATGTAACGAATATTCAGAGTTAGTGTGTGTGTGTGTGTGTGTATATATATACAGTACTTGTATGAGGTGAACTGAAATATACTATACGCGTGTATATATATATATATATATATATATGGTGTGTATGTGTGTATATATATATATTAGGGCTGTCAAGCGATTAAAAAAAATTGTGCTGTTAATAGAATACCATTTCTTTTAAATATTTTTGGATGTTTACTACATTTTCAAATATATTAATTTCAATTACAACACAGAATACAAAGTGTACAGTGCTCACTTTATATTTATTTTTTACTTAGAAATATTTACACTGTAAAAAACAAAATTTGTATATTTCAGTTCACCTCATACAAGTACTGTAGTGCAATCTCTTTATCTTGAAAGCTGAACTTACAAATGTAGAAATTATGTACAAATAACCGCATTAAAAAATAAAACAATGTAAAACTTTAGAGTCTACAAGTCCACTTAGTCCTACGTTTTGGTCAGCCAATCACTCAGACAAACAAGGTTGGTTACAATGTTCAGGAGATAATGCTGCTTGCTTCTTGTTTAAAATGTCCCCTTAAAGTGGGAACAGGCATTTGCATGGCACTGTTGTAGCTGACGTTGCAAGATATTTACGTTCCAGATGTGCTAAAGCAGTGGTTCTCAAACTTTTGTACTGGTGGCCCCTTTCACATAGCAAGCCTCTGAGTGTGATTTCCCCCCCCCCCCCCCCTATAAATTAAAAACACTTTAAAACACATTTAACACCATTATAAATTCTGGAGGCAAAGTGGGGTTTGGGTTGGAGGCTGACAGCTCGCGACCATAGACTTTTGCAGCATGCAAGCCTGGGAGGGAGAGGGGAGAAGCGGAGCAGTGGCGCGCTCAGGGGAGGAGGCAGAGCGGAGGTGAGCTGCGGTGGGGGGGCGCAGGGAGGGCTGTAGGAAGCAGAGGTGAGTTGGGGGGGGGGCGCAGAGGAACCGCTCCCTGCCCCAGCTCACCTCCGCTCCGCCTCCTCCCCTGAGCGTGCCGCCGCTCTGCTTCTCCCCCCTCCCTCACAGCCACAAGCTTGCGGCACGTGAAACAGCTGATTCGCGGCAAGCCTGGGAGGGAGGGAAGGAGAAGCGGAGCGGCGGCACGCTCGGGGGAGGAGGCGGAGTGGAGGTGAGCTGGGCGGGGGGGAGCTGCCTTTTTCCCCATGGATGCTCCAGCCCCAGAGCACCCATGGAGTCGGCTCCTATGCTCGCACCCCCCCCATGTAATAACCTCGCGACCACCTGAGGGGTCACGACCCCCCATTTGAAAATCCCTGTGCTAAAGATACATATGACCCTTCGTGCTTCAACAACCATTCCAGAGGACATGCTTTCATGCTGATGATGGGTTCTGCTTGATAAGGATCCAAAGCAGTGCAGACTGATGCATGTTCATTTTCATCATCTGAGTCGTGCCACCAGCAAAAGGTTGATTTTCTTTGTTGATGGTTTTGGTTCTGTAGTTTCCGCATCAGAGTGTTGCTCTTTTAAGACTTCTAAAAGCATGCTCCAGACCTCGTCCCTCTCAGATTTTGGACAGCACTTCAGATTTGGGGGAGGGATAGCTCAGTGGTTTGAGCATTGGCCTGCTAAACCCAGGGTTGTGAGTTCAATACTTGAGGGGGCCATTTAGGGATCTGGGGCAAAAAGTGGGGATTGGTCCTGCTTTGAGCAGGGGGTTGGACTAGATGACCTCCTAAGGTCCCTTCCAACCCTGATATTCTATGATTCTTAAACCTTGGGTCCCGTGCTGTAGCTATTTTTAGAAATCTCACATCGGTACCAAATCTTTGCATTTTATCAAATTTGCTGTGAAAGTGTTTGTAAAACAAACATGTGCTGGATCATCACCCGAGACTGGTATAACATGAAATATATGCAGAATGCAGGTAAAACAGAGCAGGAGACGTACAATTCTCCCCTGAAGGAGTACAGTCACACATTTAATTGACGCGTTATTATTTGAACGAGCATCATCAGCATGGAATCATGTCCTCTGGAATGGTGGCTGAAGCATGAAGGGGCATACAAATGTTTAGCATATCTGGCATGTAAATACCTTGCAACAGCGGCTACAAAAGTGCAATGCAAACGAACGCCTGTTCTCACTTTCAGGTGACGTAAATAAGAAGCAGGCAGCAATATCTCCTGTCAGTGTAAACAAACCTGTTTGTCTTAGCAATTGGCAGAATAAGAAGTAGGACTGTGTGGACTTGTAGGCGCTAAAGTTTTATACGGTTTTGTTTTTCTGAGTGCAGTTATGTAAGCAAAAAAAAATCTGCATTTGTAAGTTACACTTTCACGATAAAGAGATTGCACTTCAGTACTTGTATGAGGTGAATTGAAAAATACTATTTATTTTGTTATTTTTACAGTACATATATTTATAATAAAAAATAATATAAAGTGACCGCTGTGCACTTTGTAATCAATATTGAAAATGTAGAAAAAACATCCAAATATATTTAATAAATTTCAGTTGGTATTCTGTTATTTATAAGTGCGATTAATCGTGATAAATTATTTTGAGTTAATCGCAAATTAACTGCGATTGACAGCATAGATATAGATAAACTCAGATGTTTAAGGTATTAGAAAATCCAAAATACTATATGATTTCAGTGTGGCTTATTCAATGTTTTAAACTTTCCCCATGTTCATTGCCTTTAAGTAGATGCAGGCTATGCCACATGCCATACACAGATGTGTCCAATAGCAAAAATGAATACTCTTCCATGGAATTTTACATAAATAGAGACTGCCCCTATCCTGAGAAAAGTACAGTATAAATGCATTCAGAAGCAGCGAACGGCATACACAAAATAAGACAGCCTTTCCTGTCCACTGCCCTCATTGCTACTGTAGGAGTATAACCTGTTCTTTCCTCTGCCACCTTCAGCTGTTTTGGTGGGGACTCTTCCCTTAGATCATGTTCTCTGCTGCTGGCAAGTGGGGTCTCTACCTACTGTGTGATTGGTGATGAAATATGAAATGTCACACACATCCTTCCTTTGATGCCCACATCTTTTTAGATGGAGTCCATTCAGTAGTTTATTTTCTACCATTTCCTTGCTCCACCCTATCTCCATGTCATTGAGACACAGTACTGTCTCCTCCAAGTCCCAGCATTATGGTTTTGATTTTCCTTTCATTCAGGGGATTCTGTGACATTTATATCCTTGAACCAAATCTTAATGTCTTTAGGCTTTAGAATTTCTGTAGACGTGGCAATGTAAATATTACAGTTGCCTCAGGAAAAATTAATAGCTTAGCAACTAAAATGGTGCTGCATCTTTTTGTTTGCTTGATGTGTCTGAAGGAATTGTTGGGAAGTTAGTGTTACATGTAGAAAAGGATGATAAAAATGTGCCATCCCAGAAAACAGTACATTAATTTTGGAACAGTTATTTAAAAGTAAATATGAAGCTAGTAAACTAGATTTCTCTTGTTACAGCCGAGTTTGCTACATACCTGAATTTCTGCCGCTCTTTGCGTTTTGATGACAAACCAGACTATTCTTATCTAAGACAGTTATTCAGAAACCTGTTCCACCGACAAGGCTTCTCCTATGACTATGTATTTGACTGGAACATGCTCAAATTTGTAAGTAGAGAACATTGCTGACTTAGTCAAAGAGGCCATTGGAAGAATTGAATTCTTCTGTTTAGGATAGCTGCTATATATTTTAAGTTTGATTTCTTTACTAACAGTGTATATTTTGACTGTGCTACCCAAGACTCCCTGTGTTCAAACATTTCTGAGGGCCCAGCTTTCTTTTGTTTTTTGAGTGTAGTCTGAAAACTTGAAGATTTTCTACATGCCTCTTCATTTCTTTAGTAGAGAGAGAGAGGGCATTGGCTTGAAGAATTATTGAGATGTTCAAATCAACTAGTACATTCCTTACACTAAGAATAAAATCTTAAGGGGAATTGGAACTTCCCATTATGAATTAATAGGTGGCAAGATGCTAATTTTCAAATGAGATCACTATTGAAACTCTATAGTAAATTTATTTCTTAACTTGTAGGTGAAAATGTGTTACATTTAATTCTTTACATTGGAAATCTAATTTCTGTCACTTTCTGGGATCATAGTATGTCTACACTGCAATGCAAGTCCAGGGTTAGTCTACACTGATTGATTACCCTATATTAAGATTTTTCTAACCTGAGCTTGAACCTGTGGCTCTGGTATCCATACCCCAGACTCCCTGGTGCCTTCCTGAAATGTAGCTGCTCTGTCCCTTTGACTGTAGTGCACTGCAGGAAAACTCGACCGTCCACCCTGCAAGTTTGAACAGCCCGCCAACACGTCTTGCCTATCAGTCTTTTTGGTCTGTGTGGTCCCAGCATCGTGGAGGAGGTGCCTTTTCAAGAACTTACTTTGCTTTTGTTTTCACTCCTGTGTCAAGAAATGGGCAGAGCTTCTGTGAGCCACCGGTGGACATTGTGGCAGTGTTTTTTAGCCCACCAGAAGCAACTGAAAGAGATTATGATGGACCACGAGGAGGAAGAGGAGGGGGAGGCAGAGGACAGGGAGTACCCAGGCATGGCAGACCTCTCACTGGCTAAGGCTGTTCATGACACTCCATATAGCTGCTGATGCCCCCTATGTAGACTAGTGCTTTTGGCGCAGGGCCACAAGAACAGACTGATGGAATCATATCATCATGCAGACCTGAAATAACCAGGAGTGGTTCCAGAACTTTTGCTTGAAGAAAGCTGTTTCTGGAGTTTTGTGAACAGTTTCCCCAACCCACTAGTGTAAAGACATGCATGAAGCCACCCTTACTGGTCCAGAAGCAGGTTGCTATAGCCATCTGGAAATTGGCTACCCCAGACTGTTACCCTCCATTGCAAACCAGTTTGGTGTTGGAAAGTCAACTGTGGGTAAAGTGGTGGCAGAGGTTTCTGAGGCAATCAGGCACATGGTTTACCCCAAGGTGGCAAGTATAAAAGATATTCTCAAAGTAACTGCTGATTTTGAGAGAATGGGGTTTTCCAGATTGCGCTGGGGCCATTGATGGGACTCATGTGCCCATAGTTTCCTCTCCTCAAGGAGCACAAGAGCATATAAACCGCAAAGGGTACTACTACATTGTTCCCACCATTCTGAGAGATTTGTAGATGGAATGGTGGTCTGGACTCAAGCCTGCATCTGAGACCAGGCTTACATTGCAGTGTAGACATAACCAGTAATTACTAGAAATCAGTGTACCAGAATAATGGATGTCTGATACCTAGAGTAGGAGGAACAGGACAATCGTTGATAATGAGGGAGAAATTTGGCACAAGTGGCCTTCCCCAAAGTAGGAAATCTTTTGATTGAACCCTTGTGCTTAGAATAATATTTAGTGGAGTTTTTATTATGCTTTTGTACAGAAAGGGTTTTCAGAGTTTGCAGAGCCTGTTGCTTTTGGGACACCTGATCAATGCTGCATTCTGGAGAGATGTAGGGAATGTTTGGGACAATATAATTCTGCTATTGTAGCTCTAATTCTGGTGATCTCCATCCCAGTTTTCTTCAAGCTATTCGTTAAAACAAAATTTCTGATCTTGTTGCTGCCCATCCCAGTTTCATTACTATGAATCTCAGATCATTCAAAGAAAAATTTGCTGCATCTAGTTATCAGAAAATGCAAACTATCCAAACTTATAAAACATCTACAAAAACAAATAATTTTTAAAACTTTATATTGCATTAGCTCCCATGCTGTGTCCCTCCCAAACATAGAAGACAACACACATGTTGCTTGGAAAGGCTTAGAATCTGGAAAAAAACCCCACCAAGGATCATCAAGGGAGGAGGAAAGGGATAAAATGGACTGTAGTCCATGAAAGCTTTTGCTGAAATAAATTTGTTAGTCTCTAACACAAGTATTCTTTTCTTTTTGCTGACACAGACTAACACGGCTACTACACTGAAACCTGTCTGAATGCTTCTTGTTATGATTGGTTTTTAAGTGAAATTCTAATTCTCCACCATTCAGCAATTTAAAGTATAAGTTAAATAAGTGAAGGAAGTAAGTCAGTGATTTTGTCAGCTGCTTTTGTTATGCCTTCAGAAAGAGGTGTATCTTCAAGAGGGATTTAAATGAAAGAAAGGAACGTGGCTTTGTAGATCAGTTCAGAAATGGAGTTGCATACATAGAAGACAACATAAAAGAAAGCTTGGTGATAGCTGAGAGATGTGGACGAACAGGGAGTCAAAGTTGGCATTATTCAAACCCTAGGCACCCTTGACAGAAGATACAAGAACAAAAAAGTGCTAAATAGAAGCCTGTGGTAATGCTAGCAAAAGTTGATGCAGTACATAAGTGAAGGGAATCATTCTACATATTCAGAGGGGGCCAGGGATGTGATCAGATCAACTGATAAGGAGATCTTAGCAGTTGCATTTTATATGGATTGAATGGGATCTACAGAAATTTGTGCAAGTTACATAACTTAGTTTGCCAGTTCAGAATATTGTTTGATCAGTGCCCTACTCCTCGATTTTTTTGAAAGTTGGTAGTAGCTTGAACCAGCTTCTAATCAGATGCTGACCTAATGGTGATCCTTGCTTTTCACTTCAAAACTAGATTACAGAAATGTCTTCTGCCTGTAGCTTCCCTAAGAGTTTCAAGCAGACTCAGCTTGTGGAGAATGAAATGGTTCAGCTCTTGAGACGGTGATATGCTAAGAGTATATTATACCAGTGTTTCATACTTCTGAGTGCAGCTTCAGGTGCTGTTTGATGTAAGTCTTGAGTGACATGGAACCCTAAAGATTGCTTTTCCACTATGTCCTGTCACAATGGCTAAGGGCTTGTCTTCACTACTGGGGTAAGTCGACCCAAGTTATGCTACTCCAGCTAAGTGAATAACGTAGCTGGAGTCGACGTAGCTTAGGTCAACTTACTCCGCTGTCTTCATTGTGCTGTGTCAATGGGAGACGCTCTTCAGTTGACTTCCCTTACTCGTCTTAGAGAGCTGGAGTACTGGAGTTGAACCGAGAGTGCTCTGCCATTGATTTAGCGGGTCTTGACTAGATCCGCTAAATCAACCCCCGCTGCATCGATTGCATCAGCGTAGATCTCCCCGTAGTTAAGACAAGCCCTTACATCAGCAGGGTTGTTTCTGGTGTATTTTTCAGACCCAGGGAAAGGGTGTTCTCAGTCAAGTCCTTCACCTATGAATTCCACTCATGTGGTTTGCGAGTGTGATCAGCTTTAGGGTACAAAGTAAGATCAAGTACAAGCAGAACTTTAATTGGTATTTTCCCATCAAAGTAGGTTCTGGGGTTTGTGAGGTCAACTTCTGAATTTTGGAAGAAGGCAATTACTGTTACTTGTAACTATTGTGAGGTACTCAGATGCCATGACAATGGACGTATGTTAGATAGGATTTCTGACACCACAGTCCCCCTCATAACTATAATATCTGGAGGCTATAATGAAATACAAATTAAATTAAATACCATAGTTTTGATTGGAACTTACAGGAATAGTAACAAACTGTCAGGTTCTGTTTCACACTCCATGTGTTAAATGTTATTTTAGTCATTAGTATTGATATGAAATGGAGTACTAAGCTCAATACTCGCCCTATTGTTAACTAGTCTCATGACTTACAGGGTGCAAGTAGAGCTGCTGAAGATGCTGAACGTGAAAGGAGAGAACGAGAGGAAAGATTGAGACATACACGAAATCCTGCAGTACGTGGTTTACCCTCCACTGCATCTGGGAGACTGAGAGGAACGCAAGATGTAACTCCGCCTCCTCCCCTTACTCCAACTTCGCATACTGGTAAGTAATCAAATTCCTGGGGCAGACTCATCTTGCAGACTGTGCTATTCTTCAGCTACTTCCTGGTTACTGAACTATACCATTTTGAGTAAATAACCAGGATTAGGGAGATATTTTATAAACATACTCTCTGTAAATGCTGTTCTTTCCATAAATTACTGGACAGGTTTTCCTTTCTGCTGTGCATAATAATTGCCTCGCTACGTGCTAGTCTGATTTAGATTCTTGCCTTAAATATCTGCTTTGGTTTGGTAACAATTAAACACTTTACTCACTGCAGAAAGATCACCTTTTCCAAGCTAACTTATTCTCAGGACATTCCATTTATAAAGTCATTACATTTGTAAGTGTTTTGCTAAGTCCCCACTTCAGACTAATAAATGTAAAAAATTGTATGTAAAGAGATTTTCCCTAATGGTGATTTTATTTTAATTGTATTCCAAAATGATTTGCTACTTATGTAAGGAATAACATACGGTTCCATAGGACTGATCTATTATTTTTTCCTTTAAGGCTTTTTTAAAGATTTAAATATTCGCCTTGTGTACTGAAGTTGGGCTTAGATCTTTTATTGCACCTCAGCATAGTTATCATGAGAAAATAGATTTCCAGCACAGTGGCAAACTGAAATGACTTCAGATACACCTTTGATCTTGCTGTTACATAACAGATCAATAGTTCCATACTGACTTCCACTTATTCAGATAATAAAATCAATTTCTTTTTCATAGCATTACCTCCGTAGAACCTCACTGCAGAAATCATGTGTCAAGACATGCTGCTACTGAACATATCGGAATAGTAGTTGAAGGGAAGCACAGAGCTCCCTCAAGCCCCATCTTCCTGCTGGAACCAACCTCTCCCTTTTTGCTTCATATTACACAAACAAATCTCATTGTCAGTTTTAGGCTGAAAAGTTCACTTTTTCAAATTTTTGATATTTTAATTCACCTTTGGTCTTACCCAAAATTAGGAATTGCCGAATCAGACCTGTTTCAGACTGTAGCCAGTACGAGGTGCTTCACAGGAAGGGGCGAGAAAGCTCACAGTAGACAGATGTGGGATAATCTCTCCCCCCCCCCCCCCCCCCCCCGACAGTTTTATCCTATTCCCTAATTAGAAATTGGGTTAAACTCTGAAGCACACGTTTAGAATACTTTCATACTCTTTAATAAAACTTCCACTCAATACGCAGTAGCGGTCAAAAAGGCTAACAGTCTGTTAGGAACTATTAGGAAAGGTATAGAAAATAAGACAGACAGAATCCTAATGCTCCTTCATAAATATATGGTGTGCCTACACCTTGAATACTGTGTCCAGTTCTGGTCACCCCATCTCCAAAGAGGATATCAAGGAACTGGAAAAGGTTCAAAGAAAAGCAAATGTAGTAATCAAGGATATAGAAAGTTTCCATACGAAGAACTAAAAAGATTAGGGCTGTTCAGCTTAGAAAAGAGAGGACTATGGGGGGTGGGAATCTGATAGAGGTCTATAAAATCATAAATAGTGTGGAAAAAGTGAATAGAGGAGTGTTATTTACCCTTTCCCACATAAACCAGAGGTCACCCAATGAAAGTAATAGCAGGTTTAACACAAGCAAAGAGGAAGTACTACTTCACATGATGCACAACTAACCTGTGGAACTCATACTTTGGGGCATCACAATGTTCCATGACAATGAGTGTTTAAAAAAAACAAAAACTGGCTAAGTTCATGGAGGATAGATCTATCAATAGCTATTACTCAAGATGGTCAGGGATGCAACACCATGCTCAGGGTGACCCTAAACCTCTGAATATCAGAAGCCAGGAGAGGCAGATAGGGATGGATCTCTTCATAATTGCCCTGGAGCTCTGGTATGGGCTACTGTTAGGGACAGGGTGCTGGGCAGGATGAGCCATGTTCTGAACCAGTATGGCAGCTCTTCTTTTCTTAAATCTTGACCTGGTCTTCTGTCCTTTTTAAATGATTGTAGACTTTTCTTCTCTCTCCACTGTGATCAGATCCAACCCCCTGGTTATTACATAGGTTAACTTAACTGCTGTTTCTGCCTACTGTCACTGCAAAGGGGACTTAAGTGTTTGTCCATTCCCTGGTGAAACAGGTTTTTTTTAAAGGTCTTAAAAACTAACACCTCTTTAAATCCTGTATAAAACTGTATTACAAGAAAGTTAAGTGATGAGGCTAATACAGTCTTTCTCACAGCTAACGCCTCTCCTCGGCCAGTGTCTGGAATGGAGCGAGAACGGAAAGTGAGTATGAGACTGCATCGTGGTGCCCCTGTCAATATCTCTTCGTCGGATTTAACAGGCCGCCAAGATACTTCTCGCATGTCAACTTCACAGGTACAGAATAAACACCTTTTTATGGGAAAGGGAGGGTTTTAATTTGAGAGTACTTATTTTGATCAGGCTGTTGTACCTTCCGATATCAGTTTACCAGTTAATCAGTGGGATTTCATAGTGAAGAATATTCACTTCCTTATTTTATAAAGGAGTTTAGAATATTTAGATACATAGTTCCTACCTTTTTGCTTTGTTGGAGGCGCCTGAGGAAATATGTTAACACTTGCCACTTATAAGGCCTTTGTCTTACAATATTAGTTCAACATATAACAAAATATCATATTGATCTCTAAAGAACTGAACAAGAGCAATTTTTTTTGTTTAATCTCCATCTTTCTATTTCTTTGTGTACCCCCAGTGGCAAGCCTTTTAATGCCAGGGCTGTATTAAAGAGCCATATGAGATGTTCAGTATACAGTAGGAGCCCAGAGGGTCATGTGTGCTATTTGGTGGAACATGTGCTACATATGTGTTTCACTAAAGCAGTCAGAACAATGTCATACATTTGCAATTAGACATGATTACAGGTATTATAATATTCAGGATCTTAAAGGTTCTTAAAATTATCTTAGTAATTTTAACTGCAGAATTCAAAAGTCTTGTCCAATCTAAAAAACATGGCTTGTGCATTTTAGTGGGGTTTTTTGTTTTTGTTTTAACTGCTGAGAGGATCTAATATTGTAGAAATACAGCAATTGCTGTAATTCTGAGGTGTAAATATGATGCGGTATACTTAGTCAAGATAATTAAGTCTTGAACTACATTTTTTCTTCCATGTAATCGTTTACTTTTCTATTCCACTTCTGCCTTGTTCCTTCTTTCACTATATCTTTCCTATTTTGATAGCATGTTTAAGGCTTCTACCTAGCTACCAGGTTCCTTTCCTTTACAACTTTTGGATTTTTCTCTTAACTCCCAGTACTTGTAGTTCCCTTTTAAAAGTGTAAAAGTAACATTTTCTTAACTTTACTAGCCTTTTGGACATTTTGTAAACATTGGCTTATTTCTTCCCATCTGTAGATTTCTAGGAGAAACAAAACTGTTAATTGAGTATTTAATACTTATTTGACAAGCACATCATCCCTGTCTTTAGTTAGGGTGACATAATTCTGTCAGAATTCAATTTGTATACCTTCTGCAAAGTTCACTGTCTCTCTGCATTAATGGATTTTTAATAAGGTTCAGAATTAACAGTAGCTTTTTAATTAGTTAAATTAATAAGCTTTTTAAAATGTATGCCATTTTCCTACACAGTAGATACACACTAGCTGTTTTTATAAATAGTTAAAATTGTGCCTAAACTGCTTTAGTGACTGTTTAAGTGCAACCTGTGTAGGATGGTGGTAGGCTATAGTGTAAATGGTCATACTGTGGTGGTGTTCATTATAGAATTGCCTTTAAATCAATACAGCATTCTTAGTGTATAGAGAAGATGAGAAATTCTAGACCCAATGGAACCTGTATCTTAAATTTTAGTATACACATGGCTCGTCTTAGGGTTCTCTAGAATAGAAACTTATCTCCAGACATAAATTAGATTGTGGAGACTTCAGCGGTGCACTTGCTTTGAAATATCAGTTATTCACAGTGTCCTTCTATTGTTCAATTAATTGCAATTAACTCAAAACAAATTAACTCAATTAAACTAATTGTGATTAATCACAATTTTAATCTCAGTGTTAAACAATAATAGAATACCAATTTAAATTTCTTATATCTTTGGATAATTTATACGTTTTCAAATATATTGATTTCAGTTACAACACAGAATACAAAGTGTACAGTGCTCACTTTATATTATTTTATTACAAATATTTGCATGGTAAGAAAGATAAACAAAAGAAATATTTGGAGTTCACCTCATACACCACTGATAGGCAAACTTTTTGGCCCGAGCAGGGCTGGCTCTGGCTTTTTTGCCGCCCCGGCCGGGGCGCTGGTAGGGAGCGCGGCAGGCCCGCAGCCCCGCTCCCCCAGCCGGGGCGGGGAGCGCGACAGGTCCCGCTGCCCCGGCCAGGATGCCAGCGGGGAGCGCGGCGGGGGAGGGTGCCGAGCCTGGCCGGGGCGCCATGGGGAGGGTGCTGAGCCCGGCCGCGGCCCTGCTCTCCCGGATGGCGAGCCCGGCCGCGGCCCCGCTCTCCCAGCTGGCCGGAGCACCCGGGGGAGGGCGGCGAGCCCGGCTGCGGCCTCGTTCTCGGGCCTGAGCGCTGCGGGGCACCCCAACAGCCCGCCAATATGTTTTTTTAAAAAACAAAAAAACAAAACAAACCCTGAGCACCGCCCCCTCCAGGTGCCGCCCCAAGCACGTGCTTGGTAGGCTGGTGCCTGGAGCCGGCCCTGGGCCCGAGGGCCACATCTGGGAATAGAAATTGTATGGTGGGCCAAGAATGCTGACAAAATTGGGATTGGGTGCAATAGGGGGTGAGGGATCTGGTTGGGGGTGCAGGCCAGAAATTAGTTCAGGGTGCAGGAGGGGGCTCCAGCTGGGGGTGCGGGTTCTGGGGTGGGGGTAGGGCTGGGGATGAGGCGTTTGGGGTGTAGGAGGGTGCACTGGGCTGGGACTGAGGGGTTCAGAGGGCGGGAGGGGGATCAGGGCTGGGGCAGGGGATTGGGGCAGATCAGTGGTTGAGCTGCGTGAATGTGTGCAGGCTCCAGCTGGGGGTGCAGGCTCTGGGGTGGGGTTGGGGATGAGGGGCTTGGGGCGCAGGAGGGTACTCTGGACTGGGACCGAGAGGTTCGGAGGGTGGGAGGGGGATCAGGGCTGGGGCAGGGGATTGGGGCACGTGGAGGGTGAGGGCTCCAGCTGGGGGTACAGGCTCTGGGGTGAGGTTGGGGATGAGGGGTTTGGGGTCCAGGAGGGTGCTCCAAGCTGGGATTGAGGGACTTGGAGGACGGGAGGGGGATCAGGGCTGGGGCAGGGGGTTGTGCCATGGGGGGAGGCTTAGAGGTGCAGGCTCCAGGTGACGCTTACCTAAAGTAGCTCCCATAAGCAGCGGCATGTCCCTTCTCCGGGCGGCTCTGCATGCTGAGGCGCAGCCGGGTGGCTCTGCACGCTGTCCCATCTGCAGGCACCGCCCCTGCAGCTCCCATTGGCCATGGTTCCCAGCCAATGGGAGCTGCGGGGGCGGTGCTTGGGGCAGAGAGGAGCCCCCTGGCCGCCCCTATGCATAGGAGCCAGAGGGAGGCCTTGCTGCTGCTTCTGGGAGCTGCGTGGAGTGGCCCCCAACCCTGCTTCCCAGCTGGAGCTCCGGAGTGGGGCTAGCCTCAGAGCCCACTCCCCAGCGAGAGCTCAAGGACCGGACTAAAACGGCTGGTAGGCCGGATTCGGCCCACAGGCTATAGTTTGCCGACTCCTGTCATACAAGTACTGTAGTGCAATCTGTTTATCGTGAAAGTGCAACCCACAAATGTAGAATTTTTTGTTACGTTGTTTTATTTTTGAGTGCTGTTATGTAAAACTTTTAGTGCCTACAAGTCCACTCAGTCCTACTTCTCTGTTCAGCCAATCGCTAAGACAAACAAATTTCTTTACATTTACGGGAGATACTGCTGCCTGGTTCTTATTCTAGTGTTCCCTCTAATTTTTTATGTCCTTGTGCGGAATGAATATTTTTATGTGCACCAATATGGAGGTGATGTGTGGTAGGGGTGGGGCTGAGGGATTCGGGGTGCAGGAGGGAGCTCAGGGCTGGGGCAGAGGGTGAGGGCTCCGGCTATGGGTGAAGGCTCTGGGGTGGGGCCAGGGATGAAGGGTGGGGGGGGGTCCGGGGATGAGGGGTTTGGGGTGCAGGCTGCCCTGGGGCTGTGGTGGAAACAGAAGACTCCCCACAGCCCTCTCTCCCCACAGCAGCTTGGGACCAGGCGAGAGGTGCCTCTCCCTGGCCGCAGCAGCTCTGGTGGGGCTGGGCTGGGGGAGGGGCTCCTCTCTCATGCAGCTCGGGTGGGGCTGGGCTAGGGGTAGGGGCTCCTCTCCCCATCTGCACGGCCCTTGAGAGCCTGCTGCATGGCTGTGCAGCTTACAGGGAACTTAGAATGTCACCTGAAAGTGAGAACAGGCATTCACATGGCACTTCTGTAGCTGGCGTTGGAAGGTATTTACGTGCCAGATACGCTAAACATTTGTATGCTCCTTCGTGCTTCGGCCAGCATTCCAGAAGACATGCTTCCATGCTGATGATGCTTGTTTTTTTTAAAAAAAAAAAAAAGTTAGTTAATTTTGTGACTGAACTTCTCGGGGGAGAATTGTTTGTTTCCTGCTCCGTGGTTTTACCTGCATCTGACATATATGTCATGTTACAGCAGTATTGGATGATGACCCAGCATATGTTGTTCGATTTCAGAACACTTTCATTGCAGATTTGACAAAACGCAAAGACGTTGCCTATATGATATTTCTAAAGATAGCTATAGCACTCGACCCAAGGTTTAAGAATCTGAAGTGCCTTCCAAAATCTGAGAGGGACAAGGTGTGGAATATGCTGTCAGAAGTCTTTAAAAAGCAACACTCCTATTTGGAAACTACAGAACCCGAACCACCAAAAAAGAAAATCAACCTTCTGTTGGTGGCATCTGACTCAGATGTTGAAAATGAACATGCATCAGTCTGCCCTCCTTTGGATTGTTATCGAGCAGAGCCCATCATCAGTATGGAAGCATGTCCTCTGGAATGGTGGCTGAAGCATGAAGGGGCATTCAACAGAAGTCCCATGCGAACGCCTGTTCTCACTTTCAGGTGATATTGTAAATAAGTGGGCAACATCACCCAAAAATCTAAACAAATGTGTTTGTCTTAGCAATTGGCTGAACAAGAAGTAGGACTGAGTGGACTTGTAGGCTGTGAAGTTTTATATTTTTTATTTTTGAGTGCAGTTATAATAATTATAAGTTGCACTTTGACAGTAAAGAGATTGCACTACAGTACTTGTATGAGATGAATTGAAAAATACTATTTTGTTTTATCTTTTTTACAGTGCAAATATTTGTACTTTGTCTTGTGTTATTGAAATCAATATTTGGAAATGTAGAAAACATCCATAAATATTTAAATAAATGTTATTGCTTAACAGTGCAATTAAAACTGTGATTAATCGTTGTTTTTTTAATGTTACGATTAATCACAATTAATTTTTTTAACAGTTTAACAGCCCTAGTTGATATACAGCAATATTGTTATCTGGAAAGTACATTTAGCTGTCATGGCTGGCATTGCACTTTGTTTCAGGGCTTTGGAGCGGAGCCTGCGGAGCAGCTCTGGAGCAGTGGAGCTGCAGGTTTTTGCCTGGAGCTGGAGCAGAGCCAGAGCACAGCTCCAAAGCCCTGCTTTGTTTTGCTTGCATGTGTGCCAAATTTTTAGATGCTGAGTGCTAATCAACGTTTTCCATTTTTAAAAATGAATTTAATGATCTGGGATTTAATAATAGAATTAATGAGTTCAGAATTAATTGCAAATATGTTTATTTTTAAAGTTAATTTGAAAGACTTTCTCCCTACCAAAATCTTGCAAAAATTGGACATTGCAAACAAACAAAAACAATGCAGAGAGCTCTCACTTTACTTGACTTTAGAAATATCCTCAACTGTAGCAGGGGAAACTATCCTCAACGTGGATTTAGGCAGTAGAGCAGTGGTCCCCAACGTGGTGCCTGCAGGCGCCATGGCGCCCACCGGGGCATGAAGGAAGAGGTGAGGAGCATCCGCCGGAGAAGCATCGCCACTGAAATGCCGCCATGCAGCGCTTCCGGCAGAGAAGCTTTTGCCGAAATGCTGCCAAGGAGCGCTTCCGGCGGAGAAGCTTTTGCCGAAATGCCGCCGAGGAGCGCTTCCGGCAGAGAAGCTTTTGCCGAAATGCCGCCGAGGAGCGCTTCCGGCGGAGAAGCTTTTGCTGAAATGCCGCTGAGGAGCGCTTCCGGCGGAGAACCATCGCCGCCGAAATGCCGCCGAGAAGTGTCGCTGCCCGCCACTCTGATGAAGGGATGAATGTGCCCTTGGCCACAGAAATGTTGGGGACCACTGCAGTAGAGAGTGAAGGGGAGGGAGAAGATGACAAATAATTGAAAGAGGGTTGTAGATCTGGGAGTCAGTACTCTGCACATCATGCATCTCCCATTGAATGAGTCAGGATTATGCAAAACACAGCTTCATTCAGTCCACATTGTTCAAATGCTGTAGCGAAGGAGGCAGCATTCCTCTGGGCCTCAGCCACAGACACTACAGAGCTCTGTCTCTCTCACCATTGAACTTCCACAGTGGAAGTTTGGGGCAGTGGAAAACTTTCTATTTATGGATGCATGTAATAAATATATAAAGTAATAGCTACCCTTAATACATTTGAGAAATAGTTGAGTTTATGAAATCTTTATTTGGACTGTTTTTTGTGTTCCTCCACTTGTAAAGCCACACTCTCTCAATATCATTACTCTCAGAGTAAGAGGGAAATGTATTTTTAAAGCCTCTTTTAAAATTACCTTAAATTCTTCACACACCGAAATTTTATGACTTTTAAAGTCTATCTCAAGACCCATCCAGGTTTAGAAACAAGTCCTGTTTATCTGTTTTGAAATCTGGGAATGGTCTCCATTTTTAGCTCTGAAGAGCAAGTTATTGAACTTTGAGTCCCAGATCACTGACTTGTCTGGTCGTCCCGTTAGTTTAAAGCGGGGGAGGGTTGGAGTTGTACCGTTGGGGAGAGGGAAGGAGGTGCTTTTTTTAGCAGATTCCGGGGGAAAGAAAGCAGCTATTTTGAGAAGTCTTAAATTTAGATTTGTATAAATCCTTGCTGAGATAGTAGCATAGTGTAAGTGAGGTGGTTATATCTGGACATTAAATACAACTTATCACATAGCTTTCACAGCCCCATATGTGATGATTTTATTATGTTCAGAGATTTGGCAAAGTATAGTTAATATTGTTAAATCCCTTGGAGATCCTCAGATGAAAAGATGATTGTCTTTTCTAGCCCAATAGGCATTATTTCAGTATGTACTCTCAGATTTGATAGAATTTGAGTTTCTTTGTAACAGTTGACATAAAAGCAAGTAGTTAGTGGGGAAAAATTGCAATAAGTGGTGTTTTATTCTTATTCCCTTCCATGTCTGAGCGTATCTTGCTTGTAATGAAGGACTAAAACTCCTGATGGTAAAGTTTCAGTGTTCTTAATCCTGGTGTGGCTAGTAATTCATTCCAGATCTTTAGTGTGGCTGTAGTTATGCAATGTTTGGCTCAAATTCATGCATTGCATTTTCCTAAAGCATTTCAGTATTGAAGTACAAGGAGTATAGTAACATCATCCTGTTACATCTAGAGTTTTATAAATATAAGACCCTATTCTTTCCAAATAGATCCATGTAGATATTGGGACTTCATGCCAGCCTGGATACATGAATCCCTTTGCAGTTTTGAAGCCAAAGAGAGTACAGAAAATAATAATCTATTTTCATACCATTGTAGCTAGCCAAAGATTTCAAACTTTGTTTAAAAGTCCTGTAGTTTCTCAGTCTATAAACTTATTTACTTTAGTGCATAGTTTAAAACATTTCAGGTCACCATTAAACTTCAAACATATTTAGCATTTGTTGAATTTCACTGATCTCAAGAGACTTCCAAAATGTTTTCAGGTATTTCAGATTTAAATAATACTTTTGTAATATAATATAGATACTACTACAAGAATAGTTAGGGAAAATGTTTAATATCAATTTTGATTTTAAATACCGTATACAATATTTGAGAGGGTGAATATCTTGAACCATCCAGATTTGTTGTCAGTTTCCTCATTGATAAAATCAGACACAAGATGTTCTTCAAAGCTTGTATTTAAGATCTTATTTATGGTGAAGGAATCCTGCCTTTTAAATTGCAGATTGTTCCACTGTTGACACTGAAAAATTGGATTCTGGTTGGTGGTGATAGCTCCAAAATAAAGCAGACAGTGTTAACGGTTCTCATTTGCACTGACACTGCAGTAATTTTCAAAAAAAATTATTTTAAAAAGTGAATCATGACTTAGTTTAGGGAATTTTTGTTTTCTGTTATTATCCGACCAGACCAAAATAAATTTTTTCCACATTTAACTTCAAAGGTGCTGAATCCTTTTTATATAAGATAAAATAAACTGATTGGGTATTTGGGATCTTTTTGATCAGGAAAATGTGCCTTGTCTCACCTCACTCAGGGGTTCTCCAGGATGATGTTGCCAGTTACTTTTAATTTTGTTTTAGCTGTAAGAGATGAAGATATCTGGAAAGATATAGGCGTGTGTTCTTTAAGTAGTCTGTACACATCCCCACTCCTGGGATGCACCATTGGTGCAGCCTGGACCAAAGTAACCTTCTAGTAGCAGTGCTTGTCAGAGTGCTCTCACACACATTCTGTCTCTCCTCTCGCTGCTACACACATTTGGAGTGAATGGCTATAAAAGGGGGCTTGTTCCAACAACCGCCTCAGTTCCAACCCTGATGGCCAGATTCCTGGTTTGTCTGCTATCTCCCCCAGCCTGCATTTGATGGAACAGATCATTCCTAGTGCTGTCTTTAGTTTATTATGTTGCAATTTTAATTTCTTTCTTTCTTTCACTGAGGCTTTCACAGGAGCCCAGATCCTCCAATTCCCAACTGTGGAACCGAAGACCACAATGTTGGGGTTCAAGAGATATGCCTTTTGCCCTGCTATCTTTCCTATTTCAGATGGACATGTGAATTTTTGCCTTCTTGGAGGAAGGTCATTCACTACCTTAATCCTCTATATGCAGCAGACTAACCACCAGGGCTATCAAGAAGTTTCAGAATCAACTCCAAGCATTGCTACTGAAGGAAGCATTAGCAGCTAAACTTTCTGGCTCCAAGTCAAAGGGATCCACAAGTGTTGGAGTCCTGATTCCCCTCTGACAAATGATGGGTCCAGAAAGCCCAACAGTTCTCTGGTGTAGGTATCTATCTTCTTAACTGGAGCCAGTCCTAAGGGCCAGTCAATGTGAATCCACTTTATTGGATCATACTGTGCAGAAATCCCTAGTCTCACAGGTGTCAGACTCTTCTGAAAGAGACAGACTACGAGAGCATGCCATTAAGGATATCTTGTTCCTTACAACAAAATCCCAAAGTGTTCCTTCAAGGTGGAAGCTAGAGGCAAATCAAATGGTGATATAGAGGACCAAGGTTGTAATATAGAGCCATACCCTGCCCCTGATCCAGGGCCAACGGTTAGCTTGAAAATTAATCAGAAGCCTAATAAAACACACATTGTTTCCTTCAAACTGTTGGCTATTGCAAGCTCCACAATTCAGTAGCCATCTTTTTGTTCTGTGTTTATTTACTAGTATTTCTAGTTCTTCCTGTTTATTCCCCATACCTCTTGAATTAGTATACAGACATCCAAGATAATGATTTGATTTCCCCTCTCTGTTCCCTCTTGTCCCTCCTTTATCCTTGCTTTAATTGACCATGCTCCCCCCCAGATTCTAACCCTTTTCCCAGGTATCCATGTTTGTGATTTACTTGTAGGCTTTTGTCTCCTGTCTCCATTAAAACTAGTTTAAAGCCCTCCTCACTAAGTTAGCCAGTCTGTATCACTCTTCCCCTTCCTTGATAAGTGGACCCCATCTCTGCTCAGCTGTCCTTGTTCCTGGAACAGTATCCTGTGGTCGAGGAAGCCGAACCCCTATGTATTGAGGAGTGTTAAAATACTTCTGAACCCTTAATGAAAAGCAACAAAGCACTCTCTATGGCTTGCCTTAGACATACTCTCATATTAGAAATCTGTAGATCTGCCATTTGGTGTCTAGATCAGATGCTCAGACAGTACTGCAGTCCTTATTTAACCATCCCAACCATGCAGAGGGAGGAGCACTACTTGCCAAATTCCCAAGAATTTACAACTATACAAAATATACAAAAAAGGTACTTTAAGAAATGAAAGCTACTCACCTGTAACCAGGGTTCTTACAGGTAACCAGGGTTCTTACAGATAACCTCTGTACATTCACACTCCCAGCCCACCTTCCCTTCTTGTTTGGAATGCTGATTTCAACTACATCAATCTGGGCAAAATTATGGAAAAGCTGCTACAGGTTTCCATTAATAAAGAATTGAAGGAAGGCAATATAATGCTAGTCAACATGGTTTTATGGAAAATACGTCTTGTCAAGCAAATGTTATTTCATTCTTTGAGATGTTTGGTTGATAAAAGTAATTCTGTAGATGTAATATACTTAAACTTTTGTAAGGCATTTGACTTAGTACTTCATGACATTCTGATTAAATAACTAGCAATGAAGCACATGTTATATGGATTAAGACCTGGCTAACTGACACATCTTCAAAAAGTAGCTTTCAATGGGGAATCATTAAATAGAGGTGTTTCAAGTTGAGTTCTGTAGGGATCAGTACTAGGCCCACTGCTATTCAGCATGTAAGTTAATGATCTGGAAGTAAATATAAAATCACTGTTGATAATTTTCAGATGGCGCCTGTCCAATTTATTTGAATATTAACATTTGATAGACATGCCTGGTCTGTCAAATGTGTGTGTATATAGAGATTTCACTCAATTCAATTAAATCAATTGAAACAGCATATTATAGGAGCTGCAAAAATATTCATTGTGTAGTATGGTAACACCCTGTTAAATAGAAAGCTCTGACAATATTCCTGTGTATTAGCTTTTGTTTAAAGAGACAACTCTTGCAATGATTGTTTGATATTTACATGGCAAAGATTTGTAAACTAATAACTTCCTCAAATAATCGTTTTAAAGCATTTTTGAAGAATCGTAGATAGTGCAAATATTGGTAGAATGATTGATAAATAATGGTGAGGACAGGGCAGTCGTACTAGCTATCTGGATTATGTTGTAAGATGGGCCCATTCCAACAAAATAAGCCAAATGCAATGTCATACATCTGGGCAGAAAGAATGCAGTCCATACCTAAAGAATGGGGGACTGTATCCTGGAAAGCAGTGACTCCGAAAAAGGATTTAAGGGTCATAGTGGACAAACAGTTCAGAATGAGCTCCCAGTGTGATGCTCTGGCAAAAAGTCCTAATGTAGCCCTTAGATTTATAAACAAAGGAATAGGAATTAGGAGTTGGGATGTGTGTTTACCTATGTATATGGCACTGATGAGAGTGATACTGGAATATTTTGTCTCCCATTTTGGTGTTCACATTTCATTTCACATTGAAAAATTGGAGAGGATGCAGCCAAAAGCCTCATGATTTGAGGGCTGGAAAGAATGCCTTACAGTGAGAGACATGGAGCCCAGTCTCTTTAGCTTATCAAAAAGTTCAAGAGGTGACTTGATCACTATGTATACAAGTTCCTTCATGGGGAGAAAATACTTGCTACTAAAGGACTCTTAAATCTATCAGAGAAAGGCATGAGAAGAACCAGTGACTGGAAGTTAAAGCCAGACAAATTCAAATTAGAAATAAGGCACAACATTTTAACAGTGAGGATTATGAACAACTGGAACAAACTATGAAAGAATGTGGTGGATTCTCCATCTTTTAATGTCTAGAAATCCAAGACTGGATTCCTGTCTGGAGGATATGCTCTAGTCAAACACAAGTTAATGGGCTGCACAGAGGTAACTGGAAGAAATGTTATGGCCTGTGTGAAGCAGGATGTCATACTAGATGAACTAATGGTCTCTTCTGGCTTAAAAATGAATCTATGAACTTTTGGATCTGAGAAGGTGGTGGAAGTACCTGAGGCAGTCAGTCAGAATGCCATCCTGCCCTTTATAGCTACACCCTTTCAGTGTTAAGAGTAGTGATGGAAGGATAGTGGGTGCATGAGCGCTCCCACAGGCACTGCTACTAAAAGTTCCAGTCCAGACTGCACAATCGGGCACATCTCAGGCGAGTGAACGTGCAGAGGTTGTCTTGAACTCCAGTAACCTTTGTTTCTCTCCATACAGGGTTCAATTCTGTAAGACTGTTTCAACGGAACTTCTCACATGCTTAAAGTTAAGCATGTGCTTAAGTGTTTTGCTGGATGCAGAGTGCACAGCACCTTGCAGGATCAAGCTCTTGCACAATTCCTATTTATGTTAATAGTAGATTGAGAATTCTCTCTGTAGTTTGGAGGAAAAGGTTTAGAATACTTACAAGAGTAAAGAAATATTGGAATAAGTCTTTTGACAAAGGAAAATGTTTTTAAATCAGTGGCCAGCACTGGCAATGAACAATCTGTGTTATTACCACTTTATTGGAATAAAACAGAGACTGGAACAAAAATGCACTTCCAAAATACAGTTCACTGTCCAATTCCTAATGAGAAAACCTTTATTCATATGTTAATCTTTATAGGGATCATTTTCTACATCGCTCCTCAAACCCTGAGATTTCAGCTTTCTTTGAGGGAGAGTTTTTGTTTTTTGTTCCTTTTAAAATATCTATTAGTACAGAAACAAGTCTTGTAGCAATCTGAAATTAAAGTCCTTGGAAAGTATACGTAGGTTCAACTGCAAATTTAGGTTGGATTTTTGTAGTCAACTTTATATATTTGGACAGTAGAACTGTTACAAATTGCTGTCTTTTCCCCCACCTCAGAATAGCATTCCCTTCGAACATCATGGCAAGTAGCTGCTCGTCTCCCCGTTGGAAGGCAGCACTGGGTGAGTCCCTTCTTGTTAGACCCAAATCTTTTTGGATGGGGTGGGATTAAATCCTGTGGAAACATCAGATTTGGCTCTTCCTCCTCACATTAACTCTTACAATCGTACGCTGTATCTCTGTGCCCTACGCTCAGATGTCAGGTACTTGACATGGCCTTAGGATTCCTTCTGACTGTAAAAGTAAACATCCTTCCAAGAGTTGAAGTATTTACTACTATTCTTCCTAAATTCTTTAGTAGAATTAATTAAAATTGGTGATTTGGGAAGCCCCTATGGCTATTAAGGCATTGCTAATAAAATAAGCAGATCAGCAACTCTAAACCATCTAACTATCCTAAAACCACTAGTCACACCATAATTATGCTTACAATCTCAGACATCCATTCTAAACTAGATTGAGCTTTTAAAATTATGAAAACTGATTACTTGTTCTGAAGACTTGTCATGGAGAACAAAATTAACTAATTCAAGTAAGGCTTTATCTTGGCATGAGTGGTACAAGTTATTAAAGCATCCTTCATTTTTCTGTTTTTTAATTCTCTTTCATCCCGTATGAGCTGCCAGATATTAAAAACATTTTCAGATGAACTTCTCTTCAGTGTAACTGAAACATGAGCACCTTGAATATAGGCAGACTTGAACTTGGATACTCAAAATCCTTTGCCAGTGGAGAGTGAAATAATTTCTGCCTCTGCGCAGTTTTCTAGTATTTAAGCCAATTGTGTTTTAGCAATAGAAACATTTGTGGGTCAAAATCTGTACCTCGCTGTTGAAGGATACTGACTCTTAAATAATTTTAGAAGCTTCTTCTTTGCTTTGCTGTATATTAAAAAGGCAGTCATATTTTTCTGTTCCTTGTTAAATTGTATAGTTCTTTCCGCTGCTTTACTTTCTCTATAAAGCTCCAGCTTGCACTAATCCTACATCTGCAGTTGGTGTAGCATCCTTCTCTTTCTCTTTTTTTATTTAATTTTCTCCAGTTGTTCTGTGTACTTGGCTGACTCCCGAACCGGCTTCTTTCTTAAATTGTTGTTGTAATATTCAAAACTGTCTGCAAAGGATGGTTTACTGCTTTAGAGCCCCAATCGTTAGGCCTTATTCAAGCAAAGCACCCATTGAAGTCAATGCAAATCTTGCATGAGTTACGACAGCAGGACGCAGCCAGATCAAGATCTTGTCTGTGTGCTTGACCTTTGTGCCAAAAATGGGGTAGCTACTTAAGACTCTGTTTCTCATTCTTAGAGTGATATTGCTACTTTGACATTTGTAACTTCTTAAATTAAATGTACTGATATGTGATGCCTGTGGGCAGTATGTTACTTAAGACAAACACAGGCTAAGCAAATAATATTGTGAAATGTGTTTAATATGGCATCACCAGTAAAAAGCCAAAGAGCTCTTTATGCTTTGATTTGGTTTTCTTCAGCCTTGAATCAGTTTTATTTCGAGAGCTCAGCAGTTTAATCTGGTTTTGTTCTTTTTTGCGTGCATGTTTTTGCTCTGATTTATTTGTCCTTCAAACTCTCTGCTTATGGTGAAGAGGTGCATTTCCTGTCCTTAATACAGAAGGAAAATGCAGATAACGTGATGTGGCTACAGGTAGGTATGAAATAGCTTGTGTAATCCATTGGATTGTAGATTCTAGAAATATCATTTTTTCTTTTACCAGGGTTTTTATGCCCAGATGTTTTGCAACAAGTGGCTGTAACAATTTTGGTAGAACCATCTACGTGCTAGTTAAAATGACTTGTGCTGATGTTATCTTGTTCTTTGGCTCTGATAGATTCCTGCTCGTGTGACTACCAGTGTTCTCCAGTCTGCTCTGCACCGATGAAAATAATTTTGCCATAGAGGGCAATTAATGCATGGCTGATCGCCTATGTTACCAATGGCTTTACTAGCAAAAATACCCCAACCTAGAGCAGAAACTTGACAACTGGAGCTTTCCATGCCACTTACAAAGAGATACTTGCAGGAACATGGACAGACTCCAACAGCTGCCATTAAAAGAGGCTCTTGCCAGAAACCCAGTGACCTTAAGTGAACTCTGTAGTAACAGGGCTGGAAAAGGAAGAGATGGTTTACAGAGTTAATCGCCTGTTATTAAATAGCCATTTCAGTTCTCACTCCACAGGCGGCAGACTTTACCCCTTTTTATTATTCTACTGTAACTATAAATCTTTTACCTGGTTGGTTTAAGAAAATTTTATATCATTTTGCTAAGATTATTGGCTTAATTCTGTGTAAAGAATTCTGTCTTGCTTTTGTCTGATTTAAAAATGTCAAATATGAACACTCCTGAATTAAAGACAATGACTTGAAATTTCTTGTAAAGTTTAGTCTGGCAGGGAATATGTAAATTAATTAAAACCATCTGATTTTATTTAAACTGTTTACTTTTTTTGTATGGTCCCATTTAGGATGAGGGTGGGGGAGTTCTCCTGAAAGTTTTTTAATATGCATTATAGTTTTATTACTTTGCTTCTTCCACATTTTAATGGAAATCTCCATGCAACACAAACATTTTTGAATTTTTACTCTTCTCTAGGATAGTCAGAGAAAGTAAAAGATACTGGACAGAAGTGTCTGGGCTCTTTAGAGATGGTGATATTGATAGATAACTTATTCCTAAAGAATGTGAAGAATAAAGAGGGAGAAGGGCTCTGATATTTAAGAGGAATTTGTTGCAGTTTAGAGATGGTAAGCATGGCATGTGGTTCTCCTTCATTTGAGAAGGAGGCTTGTGTATAACTCTTGGTAAGATCTAGTTTTCTACATTGTGAGATTGGCTGGTTTGAAGACTGTTGCAAGTGGAACAAGAATTACTGCCATTGCAGACTGAGTGAATTTGTGTACCTTTGCTGGTCTGCTGTTTTGCCAAGACACAAAAAGGAATGATAAAATATTCCTGCTGTGAAATCCTGAGAACTGATTCTCAGGCGTGAATTACATTCTTAATATAATATAAATTGTATATTTCTGGGATTACTATTCTTTATCTGGAGTTAAATGACTTGTTCATATACCTAGAATGTCCAAAATAAAAAGTGCTTTTGGCAGATGTCCCTATTAAGGAATATGGAAGGATCTTTACATTGTTTCTAACTTCAAACATTTTCATAAAGTAATACTAAATATTTTATCCTTGCAGTAACTAGAAAAGTTGAATTATTAGTCATACTCGAGCAAAGTAATGTCATTTCCCTCTTGAAAATGAAAGTGCAATACATAAGTGTTATTTGAAAGATTCCATCCTATTTGGAAACATAGGCTAAAAACAAATCCATTAATGTTTTCCTTGTGCCTCAGGCTTTTTAGGGTTGTTTTTATTGTTCCAGAGTTTTGCAAATTCTTTTTCTATCCAAAATCCATGGACTAAATCTGTCAGTCACTTTTCTTGAGATATTTCAGAATGCTAATTAATTGCTTGTGCTTGCTCTAGATCTCACTGGGGGAAACCTGTGTTTCGGGAGATGCAATGGAAAGGTTTAAAAGTTTGGTCCATGGATAATTTTGCATAACAGAATCCCTTACTCAGTTACTGTAGATTTCAGGACTTAAGGCATGTGTACTACCATTTGTACAGTTCTACATTTCACTCTGCTTTCTTTGTAAATATCTGTGGTTAATGATGTAATGTTAGAGAGACTTACAAAGGCAGCTTTTTTCCTTCCTCTGTATCTGAAACCTTAAATTGCTGTACTGTACTTAAAAGCTGACTGATGCAAATTTCTGGAATTGTACTTGGTTGTGGGCTGTTCTTGCCCTTTCACAATAGTTATATCCTATCACCTGCAAAAAATAGTTAGAAAGTCTGTATAAACCTGTGTATTGGTAACCAATATCTCAGAACACCTCATTTGTACTATCACTGTATTTGTGTACTTTACCAATTGTGTAAATAATAAATTCATAATGACTTCTACTTTTTTCTTGGTGAAATTTGTCTTTTTAATGGATTCCCAGCACATACACAGGCAAATTCCTAGTACTGAGGACCTGCAGAAATCAAGGTAACACCAAAATATTAGCAAGAAGATCCTGGTGTGTACTCCAAATTGGTGTACTCTGGCCTAAATTTAAACTAACCATACATTGGGGGAGAGCACAAAAGGCCGTCACTCCTGTGCAGGGATTAGTCATAGTCACATTTGTTCCTCCACAAATGCTGAGCATTGAAAACTAGTGCCTACAATGATATCTTTCTTAAAGGTAGGGAGGGGCAAGGACCTTGTGATGGCCATCTTCCCTGCACTGACCAGCAAAATTGGTTTGGCATGTCTAGGGGAAAGTATATATTGACAGGGACACTTGCTCCCAGAAGTGTGGTAACTGCCTCAGCCAGCTCTGCGGGAGGGGACTTTTGCCCCAACCTAGTCTTCTCCTACTGCAAGTGTTGATTGAAAAGCCATGATTTAGCTTTGTATTTTTGTAGGTTTAGAGGGCTGTCAGCTTATACCAACTAAGGACCTAGCCCAGAGTATATAACACTTAGTGGCTGATCCAATGAAGTTGATGGGGAAAAGAGTAACAAACCAATAACTGCAGGTAGCCCATGAGAAAATAAGGACCTAACTGTATAGTAGTAGCCCATTTCTTCTCATAGAAATTAATGCCTTTTTTCCCTAATGGTAAAGTATTATTTATTTACTATAAATATAGTAAACTAATATAGTTTGCTTCAGTTTACAGCTTTTTGCAAGTGTTCAGTATTCATTGTGCTTTTGTAATCAAGTATAACCTTGTATTAATATGAAGCTTGGGAAAACAATTGCTGTTGAGCTGTAAGACTTATAACTGACTGGTAGGAGCTGTGGGTGAAAAGATGGAGGATGTTTATTTCATATCACTAGTAATAATAATTGCTAGCTCTTATATAGAGCTTTTCAGCAGTAGACTGCAAATGCATATTTATCCTTGCAACACTCCTGTGAGGTAGAAAAGTATTTCCCCCATTTTACAGATGAGGAAATGAGGCACAGAGAGGCTAAGTGACTTGCCAAAGGTCACACACAGGAAGTCCGCTGTGGTGCAGAGAATTGAACCTGAGTCTGCAAAGTCCTAATAGGATGTTAGTTAGTTCTGATGCACATTAATTACAAACCACTGTTTTCTGGCATTTAATCTTCAAAATTATAATTATTCACAAGTTTCTTCAGGTCATGTGTCATTTTTGAAAGAATTCTTAAAATTATGTTCTGCAAAAGCATGGAAAGGTTGAGTTTACTTTGAACTTTCATTGCTGAAATGCATTATTTAAACAAAAAAACATATACACAGCAAGCATAAACAAACCTAGTGGTAAGTGGGTTCCCAGACACTCATAAGGTATCAAGGATCTTAAAAATAAATTGTTGCAGTACTGCAATTCAAATTGTGACATTTTCCCCCTCAGCTATCCAAGAGACAGAGAGAGAGACACAGCAAAGTTAAGTTTATAGGCACATATCAATAGTTTGTGTTACCTTTCACTTTAAAAAAAAAAGAAAAAAAAATTAACATTCTTGAAAAGTTGCAGTAATGCAAAATTAGGGATGCACTTCTCAAACAAGACACTGAAATTAATACTTCACCAAGAGATATGCCAGTTTATTATCTTCCCTTATGAGGCAGAATATCAAAAATGTATACCACTGGTTTTATAGCTTTTGTTTTGAGGCATCTCCAGTTGAAAAAACTACACTATTATCACCACACTATTTTGCTCTTTTCATGTAAGTGCTTTAATAGCATATGTCAGTTTCAGGGGAACTGCACTGTAGTCTCCCTTCCACAGTCCACCCCAGGAGTGTGCATTCTGGTTTCAGGACTCCAGCTGTCATCTGTCCCTGCCCCTCTCCCTTCTGAGCTGGGGTGCCATATGCCATACATTGTGATGTCCCCAACAAGCCTGTCTGCCTAATGGACAGTACTGGAGTTTTGCTTTCTCTTCGAGGGCTATGAAGAATGTATTCCCAGCAGTTACCATACAGCTCGTTCCAAGCAAGCATATTTGTCAAGGTGTAAAACATTAGCGAAGACATAAAAACAGTTAACAGACTTAAACACAAACTCAACATACCAAGAGTCACCCACCAAGAGTAGGTGACTATATAACAGGAGTAGGCAACCTATGGAGCTGATTTTCAGTGGCACTCACACTGCCCGGGTCCTGGCCACTGGTCTGGGGGGGCTCTGCATTTTAATTTAATTTTAAATGAAGCTTCTTAAACATTTTTAAAACCTTATTTACTTTACATACAACAATAGTTTAGTTATATATTATAGCCATAGAGAGAGACCTTCTAAAAACGTTAAAATGTATTACGGGCACTTGAAACCTTAAATTAGAGTGAATAAATGAAGACTCGGCACACCACTCCTGAAAGGTTGCTGACTCAAACTATATAAGCCCCAGTAGGCCAAAGTCTTTACAGCCCTTCCACAAAGGGTGATGGCTGCCCTTGAACAGAAGGTCCTTTCTATTTGAGGGATTAGCAAGAAGGCCCAGTGTCAGTTTACCCTCTATACCAAAAGAGCTTTCTTTATTTGAATCTCTGGAAAACCCAGTTTGAACCAATATATGAAAACCTCTCCAGTGGGTGGTACCACTCTAGCGATGTTTAGGCTCAGTGACATGCCTTAGTCACTCCTTTGTGTTTCTGGTTCCTGCATGAGCTGTGATAAATGGGCAGGATCCCCTGGGAGGCTAATATGAAGGGGCAAGATGTCCAGGAGAGTTGGCTGTATTTTAAAGAAGCCTTATTGAAGGCACAGGAACAAACCATCTCGATGTGCAGAAAGAATAGCAAATATGCCAGCCTGGCTTAACAGTGAAATCTTCGGTGAGCTTAAACTTAAAAAGGAAGCTTACAAGAAGTGGAAATTTGGACGGATGACTAGGGAGGAGTATAAAAATATTGCTAGAGCATGTAGGGGTGTAATTAGGAAGGCCAAGGCACAGTTGGCGTTACAGCTAGCAAGGGATGTGAAGGGTTTCTACAGGTATGTTAGCAACAAGAAGATCAGGGAAAGTGTGGGACCCTTACTGAAGGGGGGAGGCAACATAGTGACAGATGATGTGGCAAAAGCTGAAGAACGCAATGCTTTTTTTTGCCTCAGTCGCCACAGACTAGGTCAGCAGCCCTCAGTGGTGAAAGAACAGGTTAAGGACTATTTAGAAAAGCTGGACATGCACAAGTTCAAGGGTGCTGAGGGAGTTGGCCGATGGGACTGCAGAGCCATTGGCCATTATCTTTGAAAATTCGTGGCGCTCGGGGAGGTCCTGGACAATTGGAAAAGGGTAAATATGGTGCCCATACTTAAAATGGAAAGAGAACTTGGTGAACTACAGACCGGTCAGCCTCACTTCAGTCCCTGGAAAAATCATGGAGTGGATCCGCAAGGAATCCATTTTGAAGCACTTGGAGGAGAGGAAGGTGATCAGGAACAGTCAACATGGATTCACCAAGGGCACGTCATGCCTGACCAACCTAATTGCCTTCTATGATGCGATAACTGGCTCTGTGGATATGAGGAAAGTGATGGATGTGATATATCGTGACTTTAGCAAAGCTTTTGATACGGTCTCCCACAGTATTCTTGTCAGCAAGTTAAAAAAGTATGGATTGGATGAATGGACTATAAGGTGGATAGAAAGCTGGCTAGCTTGTTGGGCTCAACAGGTAGTGGTCAACAGCTCCATGTTTAGTTGGCAGCCGGTATCAAGCGGAGTGCCCCAGGGGTCGGTCCTGGGGCTGGTTTTGTTCAACATCTTTATTAATGATCTGGATGCTGGGATGAACTGCACTCTCAGCAAGTTCGCAGATGACACTAAACTGGGGGGAGCGGTAGATACACTGGAGGGTAGGGATAGGGTCCAGAGTGATCTAGACAAATTGGAGGCTTGGGGCAAAAGAAATCAGATGAGGTTCAACGAGGACAAGTGCAGAGTCCTCCACTTAGGAAGAACCCCATGCACCGCTACAGGCTGGGGACTGACTGGCTAAGCAGTTCTGCAGAAAAGGACCTGGGGCTTATAGTGGACGAGAAGCTGGATATGAGTCAGCAGTGTGTCCTTGTTACCAAGAAAGCCAATGGCATATTGGGCTATATTAGTAGGCACATTGCCAGCAGGTCAAGGGAAGTGATTATTCCCCTCTATTCGGCACTGGTAAGGCCACCCCTGGAGTATTGCGTCCAGTTTTGGTCCCCCCACCCACTACAGAAGGGATGTTGACAAATTGGAGCGAGTCCAGCGGAGGGCAACGAAAACGATGGGGCACATGAGGAGAGGCTGAGGGAACTGGGGTTATTTAGTCTACAGAAGAGAAGAGTGAGGGGAGATTTGATAGCAGCCTTCAACTACCTGAAGGGGGAGTTCCAAAGAGGATGGAGCTCGGCTGTTCTCAGTGGTGGCAGATGACAGAACAAGGAGCAATGGTCTCAAGATGCAGTGGGGGAGGTCTAGGTTGGATATCAGGAAACACTATTTCACTAGGAGGGTGGTGAAGCACTGGAATGGGCTACCTAGGGAGGTGGTGGAATCTCCAGCCTTAGAGGTTTTTAAGGCCTGGCTTGACAAAGCCCTGACTGGGATGATTTAGTGGGTGTTGGTCCTGCTTTGAGCAGGGGATTGGATTAGATGACCTCCTGAGGGCTCTGCCAACCTTAATATTCTATGAAATCTCCTTCATGGAATAGAACAAAACATTCATAAATTTAATAGTGGCCCCCAAAGATACTGCATGGCATTGCAATATCTGTCGCATCATTATCTGGGCTTAATGAAACATAGATGGAGACACATGAAGAATTGGCTGCATGTGGCATTGAAGCGTGTGATATAAGATCCTAACTACTTACTATGAGGAGGGCCTGGCAGGATTGGGCTGCGAATGGGCAGTGATTGTATTGAATATGGATTTATTCATTTGGGAGTTTGTAAATATTATTTTTGTTGCGTATTAATGTAAAGAAGGTTGTACAGTGATAGCACCATTATATGCTAAGGCAGTCTAATATTTAGGGTCACTTAAACTTGATATGGAGGGCTAACAATGATTTTCTAATTTTGTCAAGACCATCACTATAGTGGTGAGAGACTTATTTAAGAAATTCAACCTTAACTATGAATTTCCTGTTTCTAACATTTGGCCATGTTAAATACTTGGGCTATGGGGATGGGGGGGAACTGGACTCTACCCACCCAGCTTTCCTATCATTTTCATGGCTTGCCATGGAATTGAAAAGAGTGACAACTAAAAGCCTATGTAAGGAATGTACTGTCTACACCGACACTGTGTCATCTTAAGTACAACAACATAACCCTTGTTGAGGTGATTTTATTATGTCTGCATAGCAGAGGCGTTACATGGACGGGGGGAGTATTTCAGTGTGTACACTTCCACTTTTTTGTCAGCAAAAGCGGGCTTTTATCAACAAAACAGTGTGGTGTAGACAAGGCCTTGGTCATCTTTTCATGTGTGTATGTAGCGTTTTCAGAAGGGGTGAGCACATATCTGTTTAAACTTCATGTCCTCTCTTTCTTAATATGGTAATACTTTTATGTAGTTACATTGGTGCACCTTGGCTCTCACTATGACAATGAATTTTAAATTGGCATAGGGAAAGAAGTAAACTGTCACCACCCATTTCAAACAAAAATCATATGGCTGTTATTGCATGGCTGTAGGCTGACAAAACTGTAGAATTCCAGTTTTCTGGTTTCATCAGCTCCAGAAGCCACAGCACGCAGTCGCTCCAAGCTATGCATTCCGCATTCAGCAGCCGTCTATAGGAAAAGCCCAGTATAAAATTTAGATATCAAATAACTTTTCCAATACTGATTGCTACTACTGTTTTGAAAATATCAAACGGATGGGCATCATAATCTCTTCCTGACTGAACAACAATTTAAATAGATGGTTGTATTTGTCTTATTATTGGCATTTATTTGCTATATATCACATTAAATGTTTTAAACAAAACTAGATTTTTTTCTTGTTATGCCACCTCTCCAGTACAATAATTTTGCTAGTAACAATAAGGTGATTCTAACAACTTTTTTCTCCCAGGTTTAATAAAAAATCTTAAACTTTAGTTGAGATTTAGAGAATTCAAAATTATTTTGACTGAGCAACAGAGCTTTAACTTTTCACAATTTTTTACTGTCCCTTAGCTTTAGAGCAGATCCTTCCTTTGCCAGCTGCACTGCTATCTACTTCACACTCATTCAATACTAATTATCTGGGGTAAAACAGACAGCTATCTAATTTTAATAGTGTTCAGCCATATAGTAACCTACTCAATATAAACAAAAATCTAGACTTAACCTAATTTGAGGGAAGCGTAACCCAACAAGAACTTAGTCCTACAACAGAAATTAGGTTCCAGAATTTACTGATTTAGACAAATTGATATTAAGGCTCCAGAGTGCTAGGAAACATAGTATGCCCATTATTAAATTAACCAGTAAAACTTCAATTTCTATTTTTACAAAGTAGTAACAAATAATCACTGGAATTACAATCACTGTGTAATAATACTGAATGAGCTCTTGCTCCATGTCTATACCACTTGTATTAAGAGAACATTAAACGACTTTAGCTTCTATCAGCATCCATTAGTACAGGCCCTAATTCTGTAGAGTCCCATTGACACCACTAGCAGATGCCAATGCAGGACTGTTGCCAAAAAATGCACAGTTAAGTGCTCAAATTAGGCCCTGTTAGTGTTAAGTTGCATGCACACTTTTCATTGCCCCTTCTATGCATGCAGCATTATGAAAGACTTTAAATGTTACATTTGCTTTCAAATACCTTAGATAGTGTAAGTGTATGTCTACACTATAGCTTATGTCGGCATAACTGATGTTGCTTGGAGGTAGGGGTGGGGTAAATAAATCACTCCTCTGAGCGACATAATTTACGACGACATACATAAGCATTGGTGTGGACAGCGCTATATCAATGGGAGAGCTCTCTCCCATCGGCATAGAGCAGCTACATTAGAGAGCTTACAGAGGCGTAGCCAGGGCCGGCGCTTCCACTAGGCGACCCTAGGCGGGCACCTAGGGCACCAGGATTTGGGGGGGCGGCAGTTGGGCGGCGGCAACTCCTGGCGGCGATATGGCAGCAATAAAAGCGGCTGACGAAATGCCTCCAAGAACGCAGCTTCAGAGAAGCTGCTGGCGCCGACGGAGGTGAGCTGCTGCCGCGGGGGGATGGGGAGCTGCCCCGGGTCGGGGGGAGCTAGCCACTGAGGGCGGGAGAGCTGCCACAGGCGTGGGGGAGCTGCTGCGGGCGGGGCCTGGCTGCTGTGGCGGGTGGGGCGCTGCCATGGGGGATGGGGAGCTGCCCCAGGTGGGGTGCTGGCCGCCGTGGGGGGGGGGTGGGGAGCTGCCGTAGGCGGGGGGCTGGCCACCGCGGGCAGGGGGTTGGCTGTCGCGGGGGGGGGGGGGGGGGGGGAAGCAGCGTTAGCTGGGCGGAGGGGAGGGGGCGCAGGGCTGGTGCAAGGAAAACTTCCTTGCACCGGCCCTGGGCGTAGCTGCCTCAGTGCAGGTGCACCACTGTAACTCTCTAGTGTAACCGTATCCTTAGACAAATGTTGTTGTCCTGCTGCGTGACGTATGTCAACAACTAACTGTCAGGGTTAGGAAGAAATTCCCCATGGACCTATACCACCCTCTGAAGACTGTTAGCACTGGTCACCTTTAGACAACAAGCTGAACTAGACAGATGGTCTGAACCGGTATGGTAATTTCTGTGCTCACACTGTACAAGGAGAACCTTCAACCTATAACCTCCAGTATAGACTTTATAGCTGTAATATCTCCATCCATGTACTTTACTTCTCTGTGCCCTGCTGTTAGGCTTCACAGTGGGGTGTTCCTACTGTCCATAACGGCAAGCCTGTTCTCTGAGCCTAGGCTTAGGACCACCCTTCAGGGGAAAAAAACCTCCAGAATTCTCTGCCTCCAAAACTGTGCCGATGGCAGAGTCCAGGGCTTCCTTTGCAGAGGAGTTTTCTATATGATTTAAAAATCTTTCGTAAAGTAAACTTGTTTGTTTGTTGGCTTCAAGGTTTTCTCAAAAACCACTAAACCCAACATTTTCTTTTGGCTTTCTGAGGAGTGTTTCAAGGGCAGCAGCTTCCCACCCAACTCAGAGATCACAAACAGAGAAGAGGGGAAGCAGAACAGCAACAAATATGCCCAATTCTCACCCCACTACCACCCCTGGCAGGCCTCTGGGGGTAAAGGTGAGGCATCGAACTGACATGTTGGTAAGGAAAGATGATGCAATAGGCAGCAGGGTGACCAGACTAGGAGCCAGGAGTGTCTGACTATGGGTAAGTTGTTTTTTTCCCTACATTTTTCGCATGACCCTCACTGTTAAAATATTGCATTTTATTTCTAGTCGGAATTTGTCCAGCTTCCACTTATACCTTGTTGGATCATCTTATATCTTTTGTCTGTTAGATTGAAAGCCCAAGATCAAAATTTTGTTCCCCATGTAGGAACTTATAAATCGGGATCAAATCACACTTTAACCTTTGCTTTAAAAAGCTAAATCGAGTGATCTCTCTGAGCATGAGCCTTTCATAAGGCATGTTTTCCAATCTTTTAGTCAATCTTGTGGCTTCTTTCTGAACCAGCTCCAATTTACCAACAAGCCAGTGACAAATACAGAGGTAATATAACCTCCCTATTCCTACTTGAGATTCCCCATTTATACATCCAAAGATTGCATTAGCCTTTTTGGCCATAGTGTCACACTGGGTGCTCCTCTTCAGCTGCTTATCCATCAAAATTTTCAATCTTTTTCAGTGTGTCTCCTGCCCAGGATAGAGTTCCCCTTTCCTATAAGCATGGCCTACATTCTTTGCTTTTATATGTATACATTTGGCTGTATGAAAACACAGTTTCTACCTGTGCCCAGCTTACCAAGTGATCCAGCTCACTGCATCAGTGAGTGACATGTCCTCCTCATTAGTTAACACTCTCCCATCTTTGTGTTATCTGCAAATGTTATCAGTTATCACAAAGTTTTCATCCAAGTCACTGATAAAAATATGAAATAGCGTAAGACCAAGAACGGATCCCTGTGGAAGCCCACTAGAAGCACACAGGCTTGATGATGATTCCCCATTTATAATTACATTTTATGACCTGAGATAAGGTGGGTGAGGTAATATCTTCTACTAGACCAACTTCTGTTGGAGAGAGACACAAGCTTGCATGCTACACAGAGCTCTTCTTCAGGTTTGGGAAACTTATTCAGAGTTGCAGCAAATCAGGATATAAAATCTTGGTCCAGAGCCTGTATTATAATCTCTTGGTGAACACATTTTTATATTATTCAACAGCCACCTAATGATGTGGTCTGAAAAACTAGTCAGTCGCTAACTATACAGAAGTACATGTTTGCTTAAAAATATATACAAACTTAATTATAGGCCATATTCACATAGAAAATTTGCTTCTAACGCCCCCCCACCCCTGCCCACTCTGGCCTCTGTGTACCATTTATTTATGCTGATTCCTGATGACCCTGGGCATAGGATGCATGCTGGAGTGGACCTGAGGGCAGAGGATGGGGTGGTGGGGATGTTGCGAGGTTGTAACTCACACCATTGCAGTCAGTCTTTCTTGCTCTGCAAGCTGTAGGCAGCCTTGGGGAGGGTACAGTAACTTAAAGCAGCCTGTCCTCACAGTGGCTTAAGTTACACCAGAAGATGATGTGGCCCTTGCAGAACCCATGATTGGGAAGGCACAAAAGTAGCTCTAAAACCCCTTTGCCCTCCTCTCCTTGGGCTACCCCTCTTTGAAACACAGCACAGAACCTCAGCCAAAGACACAATGCCTCAATCTACCAAAAATAAAATGCTTTCCCCTCGCCTACTATCCCAATTTCCTCACAGGAAAAGCTTGTGAGAACAGATAGGCTCTGGAACATGCCCTGAAGCTCAATGAATCTGGACTCCTTTGGAGTAGGAGGGATCAATAGTTTTCAGAACTGAGGCTTCCTCAACTGGGAATCTCCAGTACTATCCCCTCCCATTTAAATCTAGAGGATGTTTATTTGATCAATCCAGCTGATTGCAATTATCAGAGTATCATATGAGGATATGGGGGTTCCACAACCAACACTCCCAAGAGAAGCAGGCGGGTGGTGGTGGTCGGGGACTCCCTCCTCAGGGGGACTGAGTCATCTATCTGCCGCCCTGACCGGGAAAACCGAGAGGTGTGCTGCTTGCCAGGGGCTAGGATTTATGATGTGATGGAGAGACTGCCGAGACTCATCAAGCCCTCAGATCGCTACGCCTTCCTGCTTCTCCACGTGGGCACCAATGATACTGCCAAGAATGACCTTGAGCGTATCACTGCAGACTACGTGGCTCTTGGAAGAAGGATAAAGGAGTTTGAGGTGCAAGTGGTGTTCTTGTCTATCCTCCCTGTGGCAGGAAAAGGCCAGGTTAGAGACCGTCGAATCGTGGAAGTCAACGAATGGCTACGCAGATGGTGTCAGAGAGAAGGGTTTGGATTCTTTGACCATGGGCTGGTGTTCCAAGAAGAAGGAGTGCTAGGCAGAGATGGGCTCCACCTGACGAAGAGAGGGAAGAACATCTTTGCAAGCAGGCTGGCTAACCTAGTGAGGAGAGCTTTAAACTAGGTTCACCAGGGGAAGGAGACCAAAGTCCCGAGGTAAGTGGGGAAGTGGGATACCGGGAGGAAGCACAAGTAGGTGAGTGCAAGAGGGGAGGGCTCCTGCCCCATACTGGGACAGCAGGACGATCAGTGAGTTATCTTAAGTGACTATACACAAATGCAAGAAGCCTGGGAAACAAGCAGGGAGAACTGGAAGTCCTGGCACAGTCAAGGAATTATGATGTAATTGGAATAACAGAGACTTGGTGGGATAACTCACATGATTGGAGTACTGTCATGGATGGATATAAACTGTTCAGGAAGGATAGGCAGGGCAGAAAAGATGGGGGAGTTGCGTTGTATGTAAGAGAGCAGTATGATTGCTCAGCGCTCCAGTATGAAACTGCAGAAAAACCTGAGAGTCTCTGGATTAAATTTAGAAGTGTGAGCAACAAGGGTAATGTTGTGGTGGGAGTCTGCTACAGACCACCAGACCAGGAGGACGAGGTGGACGAGGCTTTCTTCCAGCAACTAACAGAAGTTACTAGATCACAGGCCCTGGTTCTCATGGGTGACTTTAATCACCCCAATATCTGCTGGGAGAGCAATACAGCGGTGCACAGACAATCCAGGAAGTTTTTGGAAAGTATAGGGGACAATTTCCTGGTGCAAGTGCTGGAGGAACCAACTAGGGGAAAAGCTCTTCTTGACCTGCTGCTCACAAACAGGGAAGAAATAGTAGAGGAAGCAATAGTGGATGGGAACCTGGGAGGCAGTGACCATGAGATGGTCGAGTTCAGGATCCTGACACAAGGAAGAAAGGGGAGCAGTAGAATACAGACCCTGGACTTCAGAAAAGCAGACTTCGACTCCCTCAGGGAACTGATGGGCAAGGTCCCCTGGGAGAATAACATGAGGGGGAAAGGAGTCGAGGAAAGCTGGCTGTATTTTAAAGAATCCTTATTGAGGTTGCAGGAACAAACCATCCCGATGTGTAGAAAGAAAAGTAAATATGGCAGGCGACCAGCTTGGCTTAACAGTGAAATCCTTGCTCGTCTTAAACACAAAAAAGCAGCTTACAAGAAGTGGAAGATTGGACAAATGACCAGGGAGGAGTATAAAAATATTGCTCAGGCATGCAGGAGTGAAATTAGGAAGGCCAAATCACACTTTGAGTTACAGCTAGCCGGAGATGTCAGGAGTAACAAGAAGGGTTTCTTCAGGTATGTGAGCAATAAGAAGAAAGTCAAGGAAAGTGTGGGCCCCTTGCTGAATGAGGGAGGGAACCTAGTGACAGAGGATGTGGAGAAAGCTAGTGTACTCAATGCTTTTTTTGCCTCTGTCTTCACAGACAAGGTCAGCTCCCAGACGGCTGCACTCCGCACCACGGTATGAGGAGGAGGTGACCAGCCCTCTGTGGAGAAGGAAGTAGTTCGGGACTATTTAGAAAAACTCGACGAGCACAAGTCCATGGGGTCGGATACACTGCATCCGAGGGTGCTAAAGGAGTTGGCTGATGTGATTGCAGAAAGATTGGCCATTATCTTTGAAAAATCATGGCAATCGGGGGAGGTCCCGGATGACTGGAAAAAAGCTAATGTAGTGCCCATCTTTAAAAAAGGGAAGAAGGAAGATCCGGGGAACTACAGGCCAGTCAGTCTCACCTCAGTCCCTGGAAAAATCATGGAAGAGGTCCTCAAGGAATCAATTCTGAACCACTTAAAGGAGAGGAAAGTGATCAGGAACAGTCAGCATGGATTCACCAAGGGCAAGTCATGCCTGACTAACCTAATTGCCTTCTATGATGAGATAACTGGCTCTGTGGATGAGGGGAAAGCAGTGGATGTGCTATTTCTTGACTTTAGCAAAGCTTTTGATACAGTCTCCCACAGTATTCTTGCCAGCAAGTTAAAGAAGTATGGGCTGGATGAATGGACGGTAAGGTGGATAGAAAACTGGCTAGATGGTCGAGCTCAATGGAAAATGGCTGATCAATGGCTCCATGTCTAGTTGGCAGCCGGTATCAAGTGGAGTGCCCCAAGGGTCGGTGCTGGGGCCGGTTTTGTTCAATATCTTCATTAACGATCTGGAGAATGGTGTGGACTGCACCCTTAGCAAGTTTGCAGATGACACTAAACTGGGAGGAGTGGTTGATATGCTGGAGGGTAGGGATAGGATACAGAGGGACCTAGACACATTAGAGGATTGGGCCAAAAGAAATCTGATGAGGTTCAACAAGGACAAGTGCAGAGTCCTGCACTTAGGATGGAAGAATCCCATGCACTGCTACAGACTAGGGACCGAATGGCTGGGCTGCAGTTCTGCAGAAAAGTACCTAGGGGTTACGGTGGACGAAAAGCTGAATATGAGTCAACAGTGTGCCCTTGTTGCCAAGAAGGCTAAAGGCATTTTGGGTTGTATAAGTAGGGGCATTTCCAGCAGATCGAGGGACGTGATCATTCCCCTCTATTCGGCACTGGTGAGGCCTCATTTGGAGTACTGTGTCCAGTTTTGGGCCCCACACTACAAGAAGGATATGGATAAATTGGAAAGAGTCCAGCGGAGGGCAACAAAAATGATTAGGGGGCTGGAGCACATGACTTATGAGGAGAGGCTGAGGGAACTGGGATTGTTTAGCCTGCAGAAGAGAAGAATGATAGCTGCTTTCAACTACCTGAGAGGGGGTTCCAAAGAGGATGGATCTAGACTGTTGTCAGTGGTAGAAGATGACAGAACAAGGAGTAATGGTCTCAAGTTGCAGAGAGGGAGGTTTAGGTTGGATATTAGGAAAAACTTTTTCACTAGTAGGGTGGTGAAGAACTGGAATGGGTTACCTAGGGAGGTGGTGGAATCTCCTTCCTTAGAGGTTTTTAAGGTCAGGCTTGACATAGCCCTGGCTGGGATGATTTAGTTGGGGATTGGTCCTGCTTTGAGCAGGGGTTGGACTAGATGACCTCCTGAGATCCCTTCCAACCCTGAGATTCTATGATTCTCTGATTCTATGATAGCGACAGGTCAGTCAAAATATTTGACCTTATAGGTCAAAGGCAGTTCCCCTTAAACATCACCTGGAAACGAACTAGAAGCCAATGCAGACTACAGCTTACAAGTGTCACATACTCTCTACAGAAAGCACTGTAAAGGTGTGGCCTCCTCCTGGGCACTCCCATGTAGCTTCAGGACAGCCCTGCAACTGGCCCCTTACCTCAGTTTCCCTTTTGGGTAATCTAAAGATCTCTATGCCAGCATGTCCTCAAGTTTATCAAAATAATTAAACATTGCAAAAGTCCATAACCAAAAGTTCCACAACATAAACAATGTCCTCCCAGTGCATGTAGTCTTTTCTAGTCCATCAACAGAGCACATACCAAATGCCAGTGTCTTCCACCACGCCTGGGCTCTTATTCAGTCCGCCTCTATTCCTCTGCCAAGACTGCCACCCTGAGCCCTTCCTTCTGGAATACAATGCTGCTCTTCCCCGCAGGAACTCATGCAGCCTCTTTGCTAGGCGTCTCTCATTATTCCTCTCAGGCACAGCTCGCCAGCAAGGCCTTGCCAGCAGGTAAGGCCCACTGCTGCTCCCCCTGCTTTCAGCCCTCTCCCGCCCTTGGCTCCAGGTCTCCAGCTTGGAGCCAGCAGGCATCTCCTGCTGCTCCTCCACCCGTCTTTAATCCTCCTGGCTCTCTTGCTTTGCTGCCCTTTCCCAGGAACCAGCTTCTCTCTGTGATCACTCTGATCTCCTGTACTGTCTCCTCTGAGTCAGTTTGTGGTCTCCTGACTGACTCTTCAGGCCTCTTACAGCTCCCCAGCTGCTGCCCTGCTCTTTTAATTGGCCCAAATATGGAGTACCTAGACTGGAACAGGAGAGCGGAATCCAGTTTCCTTTAAGGGACCAGCTACTCTGAAAGAATTGTCATATTCTATACTAGCTTCAGGTTCCAAATGGTCTTAAGGTGTAGTCCCATCTAATGTGCATTCTGTCATTAAATTGGTAGGTGACAAAGGTCTGGATCACAATGCTGAGATCCCCATTTCCAAAATAAAACGTTGTTACCTAGTAGTTAAGTGCGGATGAAAACAAGCATGATATTCCTATGATGCTATAGGCAGTATCCAGCAGCAAATGAACAGCCAGTAGGCCCTACAAATTGTAAACCTGAGTATCAAAGAAACTCTTCACTCAAGGTAGCTAATTTTCCATAGCTTATTTTCTGACACCATAACATTGACAACAGAATAAATATTTATTCACTACATTTGCAACAGTTGACTATAAAAGCATAAAACAAATCTAAATATAAATCCACACACCTTACATTAAAGTGCATTTACTAAAAAGCAGGGACAAAAAATGATCTTACTTGCATGAAACTGACATGTATAATCCCCTCCCCCCTCCCAACACAAATAAAACAGACAAAAATTCTGGACTTACAATTTTTTTAGTGTACAAGAGCTTTGTTCTTCTGGAAACCCTCCATCACCACAGCCTGACCTTAAACTAAAGCTGCTCTTTGGGAAATAAAAAGGCATACACTTGAGTGTGATGGAAGTTTGTTTGTTTTAGAAAGAATTTGCATACACTCTACAAGGGTGGGGTGGTTTTGTTTGTTTGTTTTTTGCTTTGATGGGGTTTAATATATATTAACATTACTGACAGCTAGGATTTTCCAATCCTAGATGCTAGCCATCCCTCATTCTCAGCTCTAGGAGAGCTGGCTAATTTACTAGCAGCTAATATTTATTATGTTGCTACATTATTTATAAGACGGAAAAACAAGGCTCCTGCTCACTATTTTAAAGGACTGTTGCATTATTTAAAGGTGTTTGGTTCTGTTTTCTTGTATTGCCTCCAAGTGGCTACATTATGTTATGTTTTTATTTAGAACTAGAATTAAAAGTAATTAATACTTGCTATTGCATAGGAGGTGGCAAAGCAGCTTGGTAACTCACTTCACCTTGAAAATATAGACCGTAACTGGCCGCTGCTCCTCCACTTTACTTTGGGTTTACATATGTTTTATATATATGCACAAACCTATGTAGATACACTGAATATGTATGTTATACAGACACACACTATGTTTCTTGCATAAGGAAATAATTTAAGGGCCCAAGATCAAGACAAAATCCAATCTAGAATATTTAACCATATTCTCTATTGTAAACAATATACAGAAGGTACAAAGATGGAAAAAACTTAAAAATTGTACTGTATATTGTACACCAAAAGAGCGATTTTTATTTCTGTTCCTCACTATTTTCAAAGAAAGTGGTGCAAACTCCTTTACTTCTACAATATTGCACTTAGATTTTGCATCTGTATATTCAGATGGTTTTCCCCCATAAACCAGTTAAATGTGTTCCCAAACCATAGGGCCAGAGAAATTATAATTGTTCAATATTTTGGGATGCAAAAGAGAATTGGTTTATCTGAAATTTGTGAGTTAAAATTTTTTTATTTTTCAAAGTGTAAGATGTGCTAGTCTGCAAGACCCTGTCTCCTATGCCTTTAAGGTTTGCTAAACAACATGGAATGTTATAAAAATAAATTGTGAATATCTGGTGTGCTACTGAATTCAATCTCATAAAGGTTACATAACTTGACTCCATTGAGGTCTGGTGCTAGTATTGAGGGCACTGTGCTCCCCCAGTGAAGTAGTTAAGGGCTACACCGCATGTTCTGCACTTTAAAAAGTTGGACCTATAGCATGTGGAAGTTAAAATAGAAGTAGCATTTTAGAGTAAGTGTTTTTATAAAGATATTTATTGTCAATTTATAGTAAATAGAATACTGGGTTAGTTTTGCAAGATGTAATGGCTCTAAGGGAACATCTTCCTCTTTTCCATGTCTATTTTCCAGTTACTGTTTTTAAGATAGGTTTTCAAATGCTAAGAACTGGCATTTTTACAGCATTAGGAGAAAACAATGGTGTATAGAATAATTCTCCAAGGGAACTGCATGGCTCAAGAACTGGTGTAGGAAAAGCTTATACCTATTTTCATTGCCTCAGTGATATGTTCTGAGGATGTTAACTTATCCTTGGTAAGAGCTTAAGATACTGAAAGAATAAATATATAATTTAGAGTCTTAGGATAAGTCGCCCTATATTAGTTTGACTTACAGTCACCACAGTAATTACTACAGTGGTGCTTGTCCACACTACACTCCTTGGGTCGGTGGTGCATGTCCCCACGAGCACTTCCACCGACCTAAGAGGGGCACTGTGGGGAACTGAAAGCCCAGTCTCTCGACTCCACTGGCAGCTCCCTTCCGGGAGCCCAGCTGCCAGACAGGCTCCTGGGTTCCTGGCAGGCTGCCCCTCACCCTCTGCTCCCCATTCTCCACTGGGGTAGGGGGTGGGCCTCCCTATTCCCTGCCAGGAGCAGGGAAGCCGTCCGGGGCTTCTTGCCCCCCCACTCCCCCCTGCCAGAAGCCAAACAGCCTAATCAATTTCACAGCTCTGAGCTGTGAACTTGACAAGACAGCCCAGCTCCAGGCAGGGAGTGGCAGGGGGCCCAAGAAGTCCTGGGCTTCCCCCTACTCCCTGAGAATGGGGAGGGCCCAGAACAGCTTCCCCCCGGCTCCAACTGCATTGCCCTAACTACACTGACATAAGCCTTACGCCCCTCGTGGAGGTGGAGTTATGATGTCAGTGTAGTAGGCACTTACATTGGTGGGAGGAATGCTGTAGTATAGACACTGACATAATTAGGTTGATATAAGGCAGTTTATATCAACTTAACCATGTAGTTTAGACCAGCCTATAGAGTTTAAAGCCAGAAGGGACGATTACATCATCTAGGTCAGTGGTTCTGATTGCCTTCTATGATGAGATAACTGGCTCTGTGGATATGGGGAAAGCGGTGGATGTGATATATCTTGACTTTAGCAAAGCTTTTGATACGGTCTCCCACAGTATTCTTGCCAGCAAGTTAAAGTAGTATGGATTGGATGAATGGACTACAAGGTGGACAGAACGCTGCTAGATTGTCAGGCTCAATGGGTAGTGATCAACGGCTTGATGTCTAGTTGGCAGCTGGTATCAAGTGGAGTGCCCCAGGGGTCGGTCCTGGGGCCGGTTTTCTTCAACATCTTTATTAATGATCTGGATGGAATGAACTTCACCTTCAGCAAGTTTGCAGATGATACTAAGCTGGGGGGGGGGGGGGGGGAAAGAGGTAGATACACTGGAGAGTAGGGATAGGGTCCAGAGTGACCTAGACAGATTAAATTGGGCCAAAAGAAATCTGATGAGGTTCAACAAGGACAAGTGAAGAGTCCTGCGCTTAGGAAAAATCCCATGCACCGCTACAGACTGGGGACCGACTGGCTAAGCAGCAGTTCTGCAGAAAAGGACCGGGGGATTACAGTGGACATGAGTCAGCAGTGTGCCCTTGTTGCCAAGAAGGCCAATGGCCTATTGGTCTGTATTAGTAGGAGCATTGCCAGCAGATCAAGGGAAGTGATTATTCTCCTCTATTCAGCACTGGTAAGGCCACCCCTGGAGTATTGCATGCAGTTTTGGTCCCCCCCACTACAGAAGGGATGTGGACAAATTGGAGAGAGTCCAGCAGAGGGCAACAAAAATTATTAGGGGGCTGAGGCACATGAGGAGAGGCTGAGGGAACTGGGGTTATTTAGTCTACAGAAGAGAAGAGTGAGGGGAGATTTGATAGCAGCCTTCAACTACCTGAAGGGGGGTTCCAAAGAGGCTGGAGCTCGGCTGTTCTCAGTGGTGGCAGATGACAGAACAAGGAGCAATGGTCTCAAGGTGCAGTGGGGGAGGTCTAGGTTGGCTATCAGGAAACACTATTTCACTAGGAGGGTGGTGAAGCACTGGAATGGGTTACCTAGGGAGGTGGTGGAATCTCCATTCTTAGAGGTTTTTAAGGCCCGGCTTGACAAAGCCCTGGCTGAGATGATTTAGTGGGTGTTGGTCCTGCTTTCAGCAGGGGATTGGACTAGATAACCTCCTGAGGTCTCTTCCAACCCTAATATTCTGATTCTCAACCAGGGGTACATGTGCCCCTGGGGGTCCACAGAGGTCTAGATAGTTGCCTAATTTTACAACAGACTACATAAAAAGCACTAGCAAAGTCATAGAATCTCAGGGTTGGAAGGGACCTCAGGAGGTCATCTGGTCCAACCCCCTGCTCAAAGCAGGACCAACCCCAACTAAATCATCCCAGCCAGGGCTTTGTCAAGCCTGACCTTAAAAACCTCTAAGGAAGGAGATTCTACCACCTCCCTAGGTAACCCATTCCAGCGCTTCACCACCCTACTAATGAAAGTTTTTCCTAATATCCAACCTAGACCTCCCCCACTGCATCTTGAGACCATTGCTCCTTGTTCTGTCATCTTCTACCACTGACAACAGTCTAGATCCATCCTCTTTGGAACCCCCTCTCAGCAAGTTGAAAGCAGCTATAAAATCCCCCCTCATTCTTCTCTTCTGCAGGCTAAACAATCCCAGTTCCCTCAGCCTCTCCTCATAAGTCATGTGCTCCAGCCCCCTAATAATTTTTGTTGCCCTCCGCTGGACTCTTTCCAATTTATCCACATCCTTCTTGTAGTGTGGGGCCCAAAACTGGACACAGTACTCCAAATGAGGCCTCACCAGTGCCGTATAGAGGGGAATGATCACGTCCCTCGATCTGCTGGAAATGCCCCTACTTATACAGCCCAAAATGCCTTTAGCCTTCTTGGCAACAAGGGCACACTGTTGACTCATATTCAGCTTTTTGTCCACCGTAACCCCTAGGTACTTTTCTGCAGAACCGCTGCCCAGCCATTCGGTCCCTAGTCTATAGCAGTGCATGGGATTTTTTCCATCCTAAGTGCAGGACTCTGCACTTGTCCTTGTTGAACCTCATCATATTTCTTTTGGCCCAATCCTTTAATTTGTCTAGGTCCCTCTGTATCCTATCCTTACCCTCCAGCGTATCAACCACTCCTCCCAGTTTAGTGTCATCTGCAAACTTGCTAAGGGTGCAGTCCACACCATCCTCCAGAGCGTTGATGAAGATATTGAACAAAACCGGCCCCAGCACCGACCCTTGGGGCACTCCACTTGATACCGGCTGCCAACTAGACATGGAGCCATTGATCACTACCCATTGAGCTCGACCATCTAGCCAGTTTTCTATCCACCTTACCGTCCATTCATCCAGCCCATACTTCTTTAACTTGCTGGCAAGAATACTGTGGGAGACTGTATCAAAAGCTTTGCTAAAGTCAAGAAATAGCACATCCACTGCTTTCCCCTCATCCACAGAGCCAGTTATCTCATCATAGAAGGCAATTAGGTTAGTCAGGCATGACTTGCCCTTGGTGAATCCATGCTGACTGTTCCTGATCACTTTCCTCTCCTTTAAGTGGTTCAGAATTGATTCCTTGAGGACCTCTTCCATGATTTTTCCAGGGACTGAGGTGAGACTGACTGGCCTGTAGTTCCCCGGATCGTCCTTCATCCCTTTTTTAAAGATTGGCACTACATTGTACAAGTCAGTACAAACTAAAATTTCATACAGATAATGACATGTTTATACTGGGCAATATACTACACATGAAAATGTAAGTACGATATTTATATTCCAATTGCTTTATTTTATAATTATATGGTAAAAATGAGACAATAAGTAATAGTGTGCTGTGGCAGTTTTGTATTTTATGTCTGATTTTGTAAGCAAGTAGTTTTTAAGTGAAGTATAAGTTGTGGGGTATGCGAGACAAATCAGATGCCTGAAAGGGATACAGTAGTCTGGAAAGGTTGAGAGCCACTGATCTAGGCTGTCCTCCTGTGTAGCTTGACAAAGCCCTGGCGGGGATAATTTAGTTGGGGATTGGTCCTGCTCTGAACAGGGGGTTGGACTAGATGACCTCCTGAGGTCCCTTCCAACCCTGATATTCTACGATAGCATAGGCCACCAACACCACCCAGCAACTGTCCACTAAATGCAGCTGAAATGAGACCCACGTGTTAAAACCCACAAGAGACTAGGACTTGTGTGCCACGGACACATACTCTGCAGTCTCTTTTCCCCAACACCATTTTTATAATACATTTTAATGATTCTCTTTATTCATATAAAAAGAAGTGTTCTGCGTAAAGCTATGATTTAGTCATGGGTATTTTTAGTACAAATCATGGACAGGTCACGGCTGTGAATTTTTCTTTATTGCCTGTGACCTGTCCGTGACTTATACCCATAACTAAATCTTGGGGAGCAGGCACTGCTAGGAGGAGTGCTCTGGAGGACTGCTGCTTGGGGGTGGTGGGGAGACCAGGGGGAAGGCCCGCTGTAGGGAGGCACCTTAGCAGTGGGGCCAGGGACACCAGGTGCTGGAGGCTGCTGATAGTTGCTGCTCACTGGGTCCCCAGGGCCAGCTGCACTAGCCCCTGCTCGGGTGGTCCTCAGGGCTAGCTGCCCAGGGCCGTCCGAGCAGTGGCTGGTGCGGCTGGCCCTGGGGCCGCCTGAGCGCCTGGCTGTGGAGTTGCAGTGTGGCCCACAACTGGGGTCAGCCACACTGGCCACTGCAGAAGAAAAATCACAGATTCCAGGACTTCTGTGACCGACATGGAACCTTAGTTATGCATTGGGTTAAATCCCATTGAAAGTGGTGGGCATAACAGCTGCCTTTCCCTTCAGGCTAAATGAGGGAGCAGTTAAATGCTTCTTTGTTTAATAATAGCTGAAACACTAGAGGCCACTGTCCAAAACACTGACCTCCATGGTAAGGATAACTAAGAGGAAGCTATGCCATGTGGTCTGAGGGGTTGCCTAGGATTTATATAGCAAATGCAGGGGCTAGGGTATTGATTGGCGGAGCTGTTTGTGTCTATTTGGGGTGTTTTTAGCGCAAGAGGCGAAAACACCAAACAGCAAGTCCTAGGGCAGAAAAGTCAAGGACACAGGCAGAACAAGCACTAGGAGTGTGGTACTCAGAAAAGCTAAGGCCAGGTTTACACTATGGGAACTATATCAATATAGCTATGGTGCGCTAGCCATACTGGCATAACCCTATAGCATAGCTACAGTGACAAAAGATCTCCCTCTCTCCACTGTAGGAGTACCACCTCCCTGAGCAGCCATAGCTAGACTGACAGAAGCACTGTTTTGTCAACCTAGCTGCTTCTATACTAGGAGGTTAGGCTGGCATAGCTATGTTGCTCAGGGAAGTGAATATTTCCCACCCCCCAAAGTGACATAGCCATGTTAGCCCAAAAGCTCTCTCTGTCTCTCTCTCAGGCCTGGCTTACTCTTAAATTTTAGGTTAAGTGATTGGAAATGGGACTTGGACTTGTAAGCAGGGACATTGTCTCTTATTGTTTGAGTCCTGCTGCATTTAAGGAAACAGGACTTTGTACATACTTTGTAAATAAAAAAGATTGTGTCAAGTAAACCACCTGACTCCATCACCAATTTTGCCTCTGAATTGAAATAACCTGCAAGACTCCAACTTTTTATCAAACAGCTCAAAAGGGGCATATTTCATGCATAGGGCCAAATCCTGCTCACCTTACTTATCCAATTAGTTCTATTAAAGTCAGTGAGACTGTATACAGGGGTGATATCAGATAGATTTTTTCCCTAACAGCATTACATAATGAAAAGAGAGAGTAACTCAGGGAGTTACTTTTAATTATTTTTAGTGCTCTGATTCTTCCCATACCTTGAATACTAGTAAAGTCAGCATATTGCTGTACAGAAGTGAGGAGTCAATAATCTCATGCTGCCATCTAATAGCACAGGACGTAACAGCTGCTAGAGTTGTGTGATTTTCCAACCAATTTCAGTAGCAGATGCCTGCATGTGTCAGTACAATAGTTACCAATAGGAGTCAGTGTATGTGCAGTGCACATAGACTGTAAAGAAAACAAGGTAAACCTATGTCAGGATTAATACTGCTCGTGTTTCATTTTCTTTAGGTGCTATTTAGGAATATCAGTTATGTGATTTGCTAAGAATAGGGTATCGGAGTGCCTTTCAGTGTACAATATTTACAATAAAAATCCCAATGAAGAAAATTATATTTAGCTAAAACTCAGAAATACATTTACTTAAAACAAAGTAATAGATATTCTTATTATCCAACTTAGATTAGGGCTGAGCCAAAAAAAACCCAAAATCTAATAACTGTAAAAGTAAGATGTTTCAAAAACCTACTGGAGACCACTAAGTTCCTGAGAATTCCCTCCCCCAAATCTCATTCTTTCTCCTTGAGAAAGAACACAAAGGAAATTTATGTTTAATTGCACCACACAAATACAAACAATTAATTTCACCCCATTGAATGAAAATGTACATATAATTCCTCTCTAATTCAAATATATTTTCTTCCAAGTGAGAATTTTCTGGTGATGCATAGCAGAATTTCTACATGTGGTTACAAAGGCTGCTTAGTTTACTTAAAATGTTATAAACACAAAGCTCCACGTCTCACTGATAAATGCAGTTTTAGGTGAAAAGAATCCCTAACAAAGCTTCCAAACAGTAATTTGATTAGCTGATTGGCCCCCAGTTGGTCAAGCAGATGGCCCAGCCCTAAAACTAGTTCTGTTTCTAAAATAAATAGTGCTGAAATTCTTTCACTCTTCCCTAAATGCTTTGCCACTCATCCTGTGTCACTCACACACACGTTTCTGGGTTAGTTACAACTTCCCCATTTTTTTCAGGTTCATCTTTCAGAAATTGTTCTACTTCAATAGAGTCCACCTTGGCATCTTCAGGTGTTTTGTCTTCGGATTTGTTTAACTCTTCTCTTTCTGCTGCCTCCTCTTTTGTTTGTGGCGCTTCTGATTTTTTCTTAACACAGAAGAAGTTTCCTAAAGCCAGCACAAGGGCTGAACAAACAACTTCAACTCCAGCAATAATAAAAACAAACATATACCTGCCTGTTGCATCCAAGAGTTTCCCTGAAAGACAAAATTCACAGGTAATTAACAAAAGATGCTCCTCTTGTAATGAAGTTATTTTTGTGTGTTTGTTTGTTTACCAAAACTAAATTTTCAAAATGATTCTTGAAGTGAAAGATCTTACAGGAATACTGTCATTTTGAGATAAGATTTTCAAAAGTGCCTAAAATTTGGGAACATAGGTCCTACTGAAAGTCTGTTCCCAAATCACTTAGGTGCCTATGAAAAATTTACCCTTAAAGTTAAGAATTAATTTTTAAAATGAGTCAAAATAGTGTCACATACATTATGTGCCCTTGGGTTCCTGGCTAATGTTGGTGGTTTTACAGTTGCACTTTCCTATTTTTTAAAATGTTTTTTCCCCGCCCCTGTTTTGTGTCAAAGACCCACACTAACAAAAGGGGATAACTGCCAAGCTAGCTAGGGCGGGACGTGGGGTTGGGGTTAGGGTTAGTACTCGTTCCTAGGCAGTCATTTCCTATCTTGTATGTGTGCAACGGATTGTTCCTTCCTAAGTGGAGTACTTTGTATTTGTCCCTATTGAATTTCATCCTATTTACTTCAGACCATTTCTCCAGTTTGTCCAGATCATTTTGAATGTTAATCCTATCCTCCAAAGCACTTGCAACCCCTCCCACGTTGGCATCGTCCACAAACTTTATAAGAAGTGTACTCTCTCTGCCATTATCTAAATCATTGATGAAGATATTGAACAGAACCCGATCCAGACCCAATCCCTGTAGGATCCCACTCATTATGCCCTTCCAGCATGACTGTGAACCACTGATAACTACTTTCTGGGAACGATTTTCCAACCAGTTATGCACCCACCTTATAATAGCTCCATCTAGGTTGTATTTCCCTAGTTTGTTTATGAGAAGGTCATGCGAGACAGTATCAAAAACCTTAAAGTCAAGATAAACCACATCTACCACTTCCCCCCTATCCATGAGGCTTGTTACCCTGTCAAAGAAAGCTATCAGGTTGGTTTGACATGATTTGTTTTTGACCAGTCCATGCTGACTGTTATTTATCACCTTATCTTCAAATAATTAAGCAATCAGTTTGCAAACATCTAGCTCTATTATCTTTCCAGGTACAGAAGTTAAGCTGACTAGTCTGTAATTCCCTAGGTTGTCCTGATTTCCCTTTTTATATACGGGCAAATATAGTGCCTTTTTCCACTCTTCTGGAATGTCTCCTGTCTTCCATGACTTTTCAAAGATAATTGCTAATGGCTCAGGTATCTCCTCAGTCAGCTCCTTGAGTATTCTAGGATGCATTTCATCAGGCCCTGGTGATTTGAAGACATCTATCATGATCTTATACATCCATGTGTCAGAAGTTGTTCCCACAATTATGTGGCTCCAATATGCAAGAACAAAGAGGGAGAAGACTGGCTTTTAAAAATATGCTTCAAAACTTGTAGATGCTTGTGTTTTTATAGTAAATGCATTTTTAAGGCATTTAACAGAAATAACTTTTGTTGTCAAACATAAATATACATATTGGGAGAGTATTTTAACACATTTTTCAGCTTGTAGAATAGGGTTTAGGAATGCTCTCTTGTAATAATGTCAACTTTAAAATATACTGAATTGTTTAAATGTCCTGAAACTTGCAAAACAACAAACACAAAATAGCAATCACAATAAGCTGGGATAGAGCTGACCATGATACAAGGCACCTATTGATAAATTTCAAAATAAACTATTTGCATGGGTAGATAAGCCTGTACTACTTACTCCTGCCTCTTTTCACTCCGGATAGCATTTTCCCTTCCAGATGCTGCATTTCATATGCTTTTAGATTGCACTTTCACTTAGTAAGCAGATCTAGAGCACAGAACTGTCTCACAATTCAGCTTCTTAATTCAATCAAATTCAGGTGGACTCAGGGGCAGGAGTATTATTGAAGTGGTGATTGGGCCCTCAGCTGCTTGGAAAGGTTTTTGGGTGTTACGAGAGACTAAATTAAAGAATAGATACCCTCTTAACACCCCCCCCCCCAAAAAAAACAAAAAAAAACACCCCACCTTACAAATAAAATAACTGTAGAGTGAAGTTATGTTGCATGAAATCACCACCATATTTTTTTTCAAAAAATATTTAATACGTCACTGTCACCTAATTTGCAGGACTGTGCAGAGCACTCTGTATAGGCTTGCAGAGAGGAGTTGGGGGAGGGGAGAAAAAGGATGGATGACATTAGACATAAAAGGATAATGCAACATGGGGCTGGAGTACCTTCCCCAAACAGGGTGCCTTCATGGGGAGGCTCTTTGAATCTGACTCAGTTTTGGCCTCAACAACATTCTGTGACAATGAGTTCCACTGTCTAATTAAGTGTTGTATTTCCTTTGATCAGTTTTGAATTTCCTACATCTCACTTCCTTTTAATTTCCCTTTGTTCTTGTATGATGAGATTAGGGAGAACAGAAGCTCTCATCTACCTTCTCTATGTAATTCATTGTTTTATATACTTTTACCACATCAGCTCTTATTGTCTCCTTTCTAAGGGAACAATCCCAATTTTTTTCAAGCCATGTTCAGGAGAGAGTTTTTTCATTACACCAATTATTCACCTCATGAAGTTTTCCTCCTCCTTCAAATCCCCTATGGCGAGGCAGAACTGTTCCATTAGGTTTTTAAGTAGGAAGAGAGATTTCAGAGATGGACCTGAACAAACCCCCAAATCCAAACCAGTCTGAACTTTACAAAAGTTGTGAACTTTCTGGTTTAGGCCCATCTCTGATTCTAACAGCAATAAGTCATGTGACTGTATGCATCATTAAATCAATGGTGTTTGCTTCTTGGGTGACTGATGTTACTTGGCTTTCTATCTCTTGCCTCACAACACACGTAAGTAGGCACCACTGGTTGAACAACACAAATAGTGTTAAACTCTTAATTGAATAGAATATTTACCTGCTGATGGTGGACCAACTAGAACAGCTACAGCTTCAGCCAGAAGCACCAAGCCAATGGCACTGGAAAACTTCTGAGTACCAACAATAGCCATGAGAACTTCAAACTGAAGAGCGCCTACCATTCCATAGGAAATGCCAAAGAAAATGCAGAAGGCCGCCAAGCCACCATAATTGATAGACATGGAACCTATGAGATCTGCAATACCATTAAAAAGCATAGCAAAACTAAAGAGATACACACAGCGTGGTCTGACCCATTTCAAACCAGCTACTACTCCACAAATAGGCCGGGCAAAGATATCAACGAATCCAAGAATGCTCAGAAGAAAAGCTGATTTGGTGTCTGGATATCCCAAATCCTTGGCATAGCTCACCACAAAGACTGGAGGCACAAAGAGGCCCAGTACCATGATGGAGGCAGCCACAGTATAGACTAAAAACCCACCATCTTTAAAGACACTGAAATCCAGAAGCTTTTTCTTTGTTTTCTTCTCAGTAAGTTCTTTAGCAGCTTCAGATTTCTTAGGAGGCTCCAAAGGCCTCATTAATGCCCCACAAACACAGCAGTTGAGCAGCATTCCGCCCAGTATAAGGAATCCCCCTCGCCAGCCATACTCATGTTGCAGTATTTGCCCCAGAGGAGAGAGGGTACAAAGAAACACAGGACTTCCAGCAGCAGCAAGCCCATTAGCTAAAGGGCGGCGTTTGTCAAAGTAGCGATTTAACATGATGAGTGATGGCTGGAAGTTGAGTGCCAGACCCAAACCTGAAACAGAGAGCACACAAAAGTCAGGCCTCAGCTGCAGTGTCTATATAAAAATCTCCACAGTTACAACATTCTTTGATTCACAAATATGGACAGAAAAAGGTTAGGCTTTTCCTTTGTCAACTGGAGGAAAGATTCCAGAATAATCAAAAACTATTAAAAATGTTCCATCATAATATTATTCCTGCATGCAATGGCTAAACATAACATAAGGGTTAACATTTGTTAAAACTAATCTGACTAGTTCCTTCCAGGTTGAATTAGGCTTTTCAGAGAAGCCCATTTTTAAGGATCTGATGCTTTAGGTGTTTGCCATTGATACCAGTGCTGACATCAGAATCTGAGATGGAACTAACTTGCGTATTGTCAGTCACCCACACTTACTTACCAGTAATGACACCTGCAGTGAGATAGAGTTGAAGGATGCTGGTACAGAAGGAAGCTGTCACCATCCCCAGCGAAGCAAAGAGCCCTCCAACCAGCATGACTGGACGACAGCCAAACCAATTGACACACACGCTACACAGGGGACCTGAGCAAGAGGAACGAGAATATGCTTGATACAGTAACCAGAAAAATCCAATTTTTCTATTGATTTAATCTATACATTTGCATTTCTTCCCACACTTTGTGCACATCTTCAAGCCACTCTGGTGGCACCATCTCCTCTCTGGTAACTCTGCATACTTAGCACTTTACAGCTTCACAGTGCTGTGCAACTTTCTTTTTCTACTGAGGATAATGAAAAGGAAGTTACATTATAGACATGATGGATGTACCCAGGGAACTGACAATTTATATGTTGCCCTGTAGTTATTTTTCAAAATGCCTGTTTTGCATGCAGATTAACTATAAGCACTTAAGATTCACATGAGAAGGAAAGGTCTTATTTGTCTGTTTGCTTCCCAGATTACACGGTTTTAAAAATAGATATTATTTACCTGTTCCATAAAGCATAGCCAGTAGAATGGAGGAGATCCATGCTGTGTCACTGTAGCCAACACCAAACTCACGGATAAGCTCTTTAAAGAAGACACTAACGGCCTTTGGAAAGGCATAGGAAAATCCAGTGATGACAAAACCTCCAAAGAGAATGGCCCAGCCCCAACCCCCATCAGGGGCTTTGACACCAGATGGAGCATCATCAACCACCACAGCTCCCATAGTGAAACTCAATGGGTTGCCTAAGAAATAATAATACAGTTACTAGAATCCATAGATACATATTGGAATGATAATCCACTCAAGTTTATTCCACAGGAAGGAGTTGTACATGCAGATACTTGAAACATGTGAGAATATTCTAAATATAGTGGCTGAAGACTTGAACAGTTCCCCACCCCACCCCCAGTAAACAGAAAATCTGTAGCCATTACACAGAAATGTAATTAGTTGGTAGAATTTTAAATGGCTGTACATCACAGATCACCTGAAATTAAAATAGAGAGGATTTCAACCAAACCATCATTTTATAGAAGACAACTGAGATAAATTGCAGCATTTCTTGGTTTCTCTTTGCATATCATAAATCTGTTAAGCCCACTTGCTACACAGGAAACTCTGCTTTCCTTATGCTGTGAGGACTGTTTGTCAATGACCTTACAAGACCTTAAAAACAACGAGGAATCTGGTGGCACCTTAAAGACTAACAGATTTATTTGGGCATAAGCTTTCGTGGGTAAAAAACCACTTCTTCTAGTCTTTAAGATGCCACCGGACTCCTCGTTGGTTTTGTGGATACAGACTAACACAACTACCCCTCTGATACTTACAAGACTTTGATGCTAGTGAGGAAGGGTGGTTCAATGCTTAGGGCTGTAGCCTAGTATTTGGGAGACCAGGGTTAAAGCCTCTGCTCTGCCACAGACTTCCTCTGTGATCTTGGACAAGTCACTCTGTGCCTCACTTCCCCATCTGTAAAATGGGCATATTAGTATCTCACATGGATGTTTAGGATAAATACTTTATAAAGCTTTTGAGGCACTCAGATACAATGGTAATGGGTGTGGGGCAGATAAATACAATAGATTAGATAGACAGACCGACCTATAGTGATGACACACCTGCAGGCAATTTTCAAAGAAAAACAAACGGTTATAAATCATAGCAACCGTGATTCTGCAATAGGATTGTCTGCATGGATATTGCACTATTTTGGACTCTGGTCACAACTGGGAGCAGTGGTTCCTACCTACAGTGGTGACCCATATACATAATAAACCAGACAACATAAGTAACCATTTAAAAAAACCCCCAATATAGAATAAAAAAGGTTCAAGAACTGGGGGGCAAGAGCAAAGGAAGAAACTGCCCCCCCACATACTCGCATCCCTCAGGTTATGGGCCTGAGAGTGAGTGACAGGATGAACACTGATACTGCCAACTGTGACAGAGAAGCATGGAGAGTTTGAAAGGAGAGCGGGCCTGTGGGTAAGGTACTGGGCTGAGACTAAGGAGATCTGGATTCAGTTCTTGATTCTGCCAGACACTCCCTCTGACATATTGGGCATGTCACTTAGAGCCTTGAGGCAGAGAGAGTTTATCTGTTAAGTGCAGCTGATAATACTGTAGCCAACCAGGCCTTGGGACGGTCAGGCCTAGTGGTTGAAATGAGCATTTGCCCTGCTGGTTACAGCTGGGTCCAGGGTGGGCAGAGTCCAGGAATGGGCCACGGGTCAGTGGCACAGGGATAGAAGCCAAATGCCAGAGCCAGAAGGTCAACCAGAAGCATAAGCCAGAGGCAGAGCTGGGGATTGACACCAGAAGTCAAAAGCGGAGGGGAACAGGGACTGGTAGCAAGTTGAAGCTGGACTGGACGCAGGTTGGAGCAGGGCTGGAACAAAGGCAAGTGCAGCTGTGGGCATAGTACACACTGAGCAAGCTGCTGATCTTTGTCACATTGGCCTCATCATACAAGGCTATGACATCCACTTGCTTCATTCATTTTTAGCTAAGGTATTTTGTGTTTTTTTATTACATCCTTTCACTCAGGCTAGTATCCTTAAGGCCTTGCAGCATGGCTTTTTTTGCACTATTCCATTTCCCGGACAGTCTCACTAATCCCTTTAGGGAAAAATCAAACTGCAGAAGGAGAACATTGTGCAATGCTATCAGAATCCACAGTATTTCAAGGAAAAAGTACAACCATTGTAAGTGAAGGGCACCTAATAAAACAGGGATCTCAAACTCAAATCACCACAAGGCCCACATGAGGACTAGTACATTGGCTCAAGGGCCACATCACTTAAACCTTTTCATACAACAATACAAAAGTATAGTCAAAAATGAAAAAAAAAAAAAAAGAAGAGTAATATAGTATGCTATTAAAAGTCAGTGTATTAACTTTTTTTAAACTGTAATGCGAAGAGGGGTTTTAATAAAATATAAACACTCAGTAATGCACCTCCCTCAAATGACAAAACACGCATTTACTTTTAGAATTACTTCGGTTAAAGCCCCCTCTCCCTGCCCCCACTCCACCCCTTCCATGAGGCCCTGTCCCGGCCCCGCCTCTTCCCACCCCTTCCCCGGCCCCATTCCAACCCCTTCCCCGAAGTCCCTGCCCCAACTCTGCCCCCTTCCTGCCCCTATTCCAACCCCTTCCCCAAATCCCTGCCCCGGCCCTGCCTCTTCTCTGCCTCCTCCCCTGAGCACTCCGCATCCCCACTCCTCCCCACTCCCTCTTGGAAAGTCGTAAGCGCTGGGAGGTAGGTGGAGGAGGTGTGCGCTTGGGGGGTGGGGGTGGGGAAGAGATGGGGCAGGAGGTGAGGGGAGCTTGGCTGCAGGTGGAGTTAGTGCCTATGGCGGGCCACAGGAAATAACTCTGCAGGCCGTGTGTTTGAGACCCCCCGTAATAAAAGTTTGCCTAGTGATGCTGTCTCCCTCCTTGGTTATGGTTGTGATAAGGAATTTTGTTTAAATGGGAAAAACAAACAGATAATTCAGTTCCGCTGCCCATACTCTCTGCAGAATTCTACCCTCCTCCCTCACACATTGGGTTTAATCACTGGATAGGGGAAAGACTTTTTGTGGGAGCCTCTTGTTAGAATACCTGAGGTACTTCAGTGGTTCATTAATTCATTAGAATGCATTAGTGTCTACTTAAAAAAAAACAACCTTGTCACAATTTCCATTCAGGTGAACTGTCAGAGTCCCCACTGTCAAGGGAAAGTCCCACTAACACTCAGCATGAGGGAGACCTAGGTAAGAAATCCATAGAGGGGATGGGAGCTGATGGAGAAGGCTCTTGAGGGAACCTATCTGAAAGAAGATTTTGAGGAAAGGGTTGGGGAGGAGGCCTAAGAGGATGGCAAGCAAGTGCTTTGGAGATAAGTGAAGCAGGAATTATTTTTTGGGTGGAGTGGACAGTGGCTTCATAGAGCCTAAAGTAGAGAGAGGGTTGCCAACTGTCATGATTTTATTGAGGGTCATGTGATAGCAAGTGTTTTTTCTTAAAGCCATAGTTCTGGGAATCAAATGAATGTCAGAATCTCAACTTTTAATTTAAAAAAGTGAGTTTATAGCTTTCATAATTGCAGAGAGAAGCTTGAAAACAAAAAGCCCAACGGCTCAAAACCCAGAAGGCAAATAAGACCCAATTTTTTTAAAAAATCTCTTGATTTTGGGGCCTAATTAATGATTTTTGAAAGCTAGAGATTATACACCATACAGAAGAGGTGTGGAAATGCCTCCAGCCATGGTGGGGGAGCTTAAAAAGAGGAAGCCTTAGACCAGAGAGAAAGACTGCGTGAAGTAGTGTTACACTCCAGGAAAATGGAGATGAAAGATAAGGCCCCACCCCCAAAGGGAGGTCTGTGACCAAATTAATATACTGCGTGGAAAACACATTTACATTTGTTCAGACTTTTGCTACCCCAGAAGGGGTGGACTCTTATTTGGACATATCACTCAAAAATCGCCAACCCACCAAATCACCCTACCAGGCAAAAGAAATCTGAAGTGGTGGAGGAATCTGCATGCCAGAGAGGTAAGATGCCCATTACTAAGCAATACTTTTGTTCTCTTATGAAATATCAGACAACAGTGATTTTTGATGCATTATGCATTTTGTACTTGGCTCACCATGCCTTATTCCTGATAAATGCACTTCAAAACCGGAGCGTATAGGCATAGCTATCTTTTTGGCGCAGACTTGCTGTCTAGACAGCTGCGTGCTGAATACATGATCATTCTTAGTCTGAAATGAGTGTGTCCTTTCTATGACATTTAGACTAGGACTCTGCTACTTGGAAGAAATAGTTTCACATTTATGTTCCAGAAATAAACCTGGCAGTGATCATCACTGATCTATTTCACAGGTCTGTTCTTTAAGGGAAAAGCTAGCAACACACACACACACACACACACACACACTTACACACACTTTTTCCCCATCCCCCCTTTCCCCCCCCTCTTTTCTTTTTTGGAAATTCAATTGCAACAGATACCTGGTGTTCAGGAAGTTGTGTATCTAGAACCTAAAACCAGTATAATACCAACAGGCTGTGAAGCATAAAACCCCAAGAAAGTAAGTGTATTTTAAACATGGAGCCTATATTTTTAAAGGTACAGTATGTGCTTCCTAGTACCTTTTGAATGTTTAGTCACTTGTATTTAGGAGAATAAGGCCCTGATCCTCCAAACACTTAATGGGACTACTCACAGTAGTAAAAGTTCAGTACATTTAAGTTTATCTTACACACTTAACTTTGAAATATTGGAATGGAATTTCCATCTGAAATATAAACTGAAAAATTAAATAATCATTTGTGGAAGAAAGAAAAAATGCCTTGTAGTGAGAGACTTAAAGGACTCGACCTGTTTATTTTAATAAAAAAAGATTGATACATTACTTAATAACAGCGTATAGGTACCTGCATAGGTGATAAAGGGCTCTCTAATCTAGAAGAGAAAGGCAGAACAAGGCATTAAATATAACCCAGTACATCTCATGTGTCCAAAAAGAAGTTCCTGAGATACTAGGATACCAAAGATGTATGTCACTCAGGGGCATGCACAATGGGGGGCAAGCAGGGGCACACTCCTCCCCCCCCCCCCCCAATAATCAGTGGGGGCCCAAAACTCCAGCCCAGAGCCCCTCCAAAAGCAATTAAATTTAAATTCCGGTGCATGCCCGGCTTCCTAACTGGGGCACATATAGTCTCTTCACTCATGTTGACTTTACTGAGAATTAATTTTGCACAGCAAGTTAAAATTCATTAATATATTTAACTTCTTGGTTTAATACATTTTGCTAAATAAAACCATATGCCATTTTGTTGCAGTAAATATGTTGCCATTCATTTATTTTGTCACAAAATTAGGTGATTTGGAATTTGTTCCATTCATCATATAGGTTTCTACCAAAATATTCTTCTTGAGCAAATAGCCTAAGTTGAATTGTATCTCCAGTACATCCGCTAGATCGGGGTGGGCAAACTTTTTGGCCTGAGGGCCACATCCGGGTTGTGAAACTATGCCGGGCAGGATAGGGAACGCTGTGCCTCCCCAAACAGCCTGGACCCCACCTCCTATCCGCCCCCTCCCACTTCCCACCCCTGACTGCCCCCCTCAGAACCTCCAACCCATCCAGCCTCCCCCTCCCGGGACCCCACCCCCTATCCAACCACCCCTGCTCCCCATCCCCTGACTCCCCCCCCCCCAACTTCTATCCACACCCCCCGCCCCCTGACAAGCCCCCCGGGACTCCCACGCCTATCCAACCCCTCCTGTTCCCCATCCCCTGACTGCTCCCCCCAGAACCTCCACCCCAGCCAACTGCCGCCTGCTCCCTGTCCCCTGACTGTCCCTCGGAACCCCCTACCCCTTAATCCAACCCCCCCCCCTTCCCTGCCCCCTTACCATGCCGCTCAGAGCGCAGGACTGGCAGCTGCACCGCCCAGCCAGAGCCAACTGTGCTGCCTGGCAGGAGCTCGCAGCTCCCACCACCCAGAGCGCTGGCGGCACAGCGAGCTGAGGCTGCGGGGGAGGGGCCAGGGGCTAGTCTCCCCCGCCGGGAGCTCAAGGGCCGGGCAGGATGGTCCCATGGGCCAGATGTGGCCCACGCGCTGTAGATTGCCCACCTCTGCACTAGATAATTTAGCTTCCTGATTCCAGTGTCTTCAGGACTTTGGTGTGCATGTGGAGTGGAGTTACTGCAGGAAAAAAAAAGTGTTGTTTCCATCATGACATTTTTACAGGAACTCAAGTTTACGAATGACAAAGTAATAGACGAGACTTTTTCTACATTCTCTCCCTCCCCAATGTGCTGTAGGATCTGGATACCCAACTTAAAAAACAAACAACTTTTCCGATCACAGACAGGTCACTACTACTTCCTGTAGATATGGTTTCGTGTGTGTCTGTACTGTTTCTTTGGTGAATTTACAGCAAAGCTCTTTTAAGGGTAATCCTCTGGAAACTGACATAATGTAGTCACTAAAATATCCATCTGAAAAGCCTCACAGGGGCAGATGGATTGTTAACTAATCACTGTTAAATGGCAGCACACTAACTCTTTCTAGAAAAAATAAAGAATTCTGTCAAAGCATTATTCTGTTTCCGACTCCAGTTAGTCAAGCTGCTCCAAGGCTAATCATGGAGTAGATGACTCTCTCTAAAATTCTCACTCTGTCCAACAGGACAAGGAACTTTGTTAAGAAAATGTTTTGCTTTCAATCCAGGAAAACATTGTAAAACAGGCACTCTTTATCTAGGAAAAAGCTAGTGACTTCCCTTCACATACAGTCCACCTGCCAATTAAAGTCTCTGCCAACAGATCAGTGCCTTGCTTTTTACACAGTATAGCTCCAAATTCTTTCCCAAAGCCAGCTGCCAAAACCCTCAAATTCGTGTCCAAACCACTCCGTCAGGCTCTGCCAGTGCATGCAAGAATAAAACATATGGGCCAAATTCTGTTCTCAGTTACACTGAGATCAGAATTAGGCTTATCCCTGGCAAAGTCTCCTGTGGCCTATCAGAGCGAAGTATTCAACACCCATTATGCAAACAAAAGATACAGTATTGCTGCAACTGATATGCGTAACATTCCCAGTCCCAAAATCAGGAATTCTATGCTTAGCTGAAAGAATACCTGATCCCTGCAGAAACATGAGCATCCATCCTTGTGCGCACACTTCGTGCCAACTGCTCACTCACATCAGGACCAGCATATACCTGTAAACTTATTCTGATCCACAGTTGCATGGGCAGAAGCCCAACTACCAGAACTGTTCATTGCATTCATACTGTAGGTGGAATACAGGTATTCTCACTTATTTGGCTTTTCCTCACTGTATGAGGGATAGGAATGCTACATAGTGAGTCAGTGTGTTTTGGTATTTCATTTTTATAAAATCTTTGTAGTTTTTCCCCCCCCTAGCCTTCTATCTAAAAAAACCTCATTGGTGACAGAAATGGAACCAGGCTACCATTCTGGTAAAAATGGCAGCTCAGTAGAGAATGCTGCTGACCCAAGTTGTGCTGCGTGAAGGTTCCTAGCGAAAGCAGTCTCTGGAAGTCAGGACCCCAAAAAGTGTGAACTTGGCAGCAAGAAAACACTTCAAAGTCAGTTCCTGGAACAAGAGAACAATGTTTTAAACATCAAAGGTCTCACAGATCATGAGGGAGATGGACAACTATGACCTTGAAATCCTGGGCATAGAACAGACTGACAGGTGGGAATAAGAAGCAGAGCCGGCTCCAGGCACCAGATTCCAAGCAGGTGCTTGGGGCGGCATCCAGAATGGGGCGCCAGTCCGTGTCCCGCGGCAGCAATTCGGCAGCAGCTCTGTCGCTCTTCCATGCACGGCAGCAATTCGGCAGCAGCTCCGTCGCTCTTTCGGCGGTGGCAATTCGGTGGTGAATGCTTGGGGCAGCAAAACTGGTAGAGCCGCCCCTGATAAGAAGTGCTTTAAGCACAAGTATACTCAGAGGGAGTAGCACTCATTAAGACAGATTCGGGGGGGGGGGGGGGGGGGAGGGGGGATTACCTATCAACTGGAAACCTATCAATCAATGCCTCATGTGTCAGATTCCAAACCAGATTCCTAAAGATGTCAATCATACAGTGCTATGCTCCGACAGAGGAATACAGTGATAAGGATAAAGATAAGGTCTATAATGCCTCGGAAGTGTAATTGAAGGTATTGAGGTAAAACTGAATATGGTTAATGGAAAACTTGTGAAAAGTTGAAATTATTAAAAATGTTGGACAGCATAGTTGGTGTGAATCGGTTATGGAATGGTCACCTATCACAAAGGGAGTTCTGAATGTAATGTTACATCCTATAGTTGTATTATGTAGCAAACAAATTGTTTGTCAATTATGCTTTTCATGTGTTTTTTGACCAAAATAATGTATTTTAGATTGTGAAGTGTTCAAGAGAAAATGAGAATTAAAATGAACTTGTTCTGCAAATTATGAGTCTGATAAGAAACTTGTAAATCGGCCCTGAAATGAAGTACAACCATAAGGAATATCCTCCTTTGAGGACTGGTGAGCCAATGATAGGTATGATGCCTGAGACAGGGGCAACCTAAGGCAGGCCCACTTGTCGGTAAAGATGAGAAAAGAAAGGAAGTGGAATGCAGGCTGTGCTATCAGGAACATGTCCAGCAGAGTAAACGCAGTTTAAAGCTGTCAATCACACTGTCCGCTGTGTAACCTCTAAGACTGCACATACGCAGAAGGGACTCCTGGCCTGAGGTATGCAGGTCTCAGGATCCTACTTATGGTTATGATTCATGTTAAAGATACCTGTTTACCTAAAAACAGTTCTTGGCTGGTTGATTAGTTTAACCTAACAACAGCTCAGGCTGTGTTGTTAGGTAAACAAAGTAACCAATCAACAATTCACATGGCTATGTATTGATTGGTCAATTGCTTTAACACACTCTCTCCCCCCGAATTTGTTGGAGCTATCTGCTGGTCAGGTTACACCACCATGACTCTGCTAAACAGAGCTCCGGTGTCTGTAAACTCACATCTTTAACAAACAATTTGTTAAATACTTACCTGTGTTCCAAGAGTCAGTTTCTGTATGGATCAGGAGGTTAGCAGGCAGAACCCAAGGGAATTACTACCACCTAGAGCAGGGGTGGGGAACTGCCGTTCCACTGCTTCTTTTCATCTGGCCCGCGGCAAGTCTCCACGTCGTGGGCTGGACACCCTGAGCCTCGGTGCTGCCCTGCAGGGTTGGAGCCGTGAGCATCGGCTCGTCCCTGCGGCCCCTAGGCGGAGGTGCGATCAGGGAAGCTAGCGCGCTGCCCCCGCCCCCCAGCACTGTGGCCAATGGGAGCTGCGGGGGCAGTGCCTGTGGGAGCGGGCAGCACACAGAGCTGCCTGGCCCCTCTGCCTAGAGGCTGGACATGCCTGCCACCTCGGGGAGCAGAGCGGAGCAGGGCAGGCAGGGAGTCTGCCTTAGCCCTGCTGTGCTGCCGAGTGGGAGCCACCTGAGTTAAGCACCTCCCTCCTGGAGTCTGCACCCACACCCCCTCCTGCACCCTAACCCCCTACCCCAGAACCCCTCCTGCACCCAAACTCCCTCCTGGAGTCTGCACCCGTACCCCGTCCCAGCCCTGAGCCCCCTCCCACCCAGAGCCTGCACCCCAACCCCATCCCATCCCCAGAGCCCACACCCCCTACCAGAGTCACACCCCCTCCTGCACCCCAATCTCCTGCCCCAGCCCTGAGCCACTTGTGCACCCCAAGCCTCTTGGCTTCAGCCCGGAGCCCCCTCCTGCACCCTGAACCCATTTCTGGCCCCACCCCAGAGTCTAGGTTAAGCCCCCAGCCCGCCTCCCCCAGGCGGTGTGTGGCCCCCGACTGATTTTTGATGTGGGTCAATGGCTCCTGACCTAGAGGGACGAATAGGGAAGTAGCCCCCAAAAGATGGGACACCAAAACATGATTTACTCCTTGTGATGAGTGACTAATGCTAAAGTAGGATGTGGGAACCAATGAATGGAAAAAGCAATGAGGCAGCATAGATTGGGAATCATTATTCAAAATGATGAGACTCATTGAATTGTGCTTGGTGTCTAACCTTCTTGCAAGCACCTTGTTCCCTCATAAAGACATATATAGAGAAACATGGAATTCACCAGATGGCAAAACAGAAAAAAAACAAAAAACAGACTGATCACATCTGCATCAGCTCAAGATACAGTTTCTCTGTTCAGGATACAAGGGCATTTCAAGAAACAGACATCGGCTGGGGGGGGGGGGGGGGGGAAATCACAATTTTTCCATTGCCAAACTGAAATTAAAACTGAGAAAGATCAACTTTAAACAGAAAGTAGCAAAGAAAATCAACAGTACAGAACTGAAAGCAAGAATACTGCATGAAATTTCAACTTGAACTAAGGCAGTGGTCACCAACTGGTCAACTGCGTCGACTGGTCGATTCTAGAGGATCTCCCAGTTGATCGCAATCTCTAGCAGTGCAGCGTGGCTGCAGCTAAGACAGGCTCTCTGTGTGCCCAGGGTCTTCCTCTGAGCACTGCTCCTGCCTGCAAGCACCACCCCCCAGAGCTCCCATTGGCTGGGAACAGGGAGCTGTGGCCAATGGGATCTGCAGGGGTGGTGCTTGCAGCGAGGGGTAGCGCATGGAGCCACGTGCCCCCCGCTGTCCCCAGCGGCGCCTTGGCCCCTTCCAGAAGCAACATGGGGCTGGGATAGGCAGGGAGCCTGCCTTAGCAGCAGCCACGCTGCACTGCTAAGTGGTAGCTCCCATTGGTAAATGCTGCCTGGTGAGAGGCTGCACCCCAACCCCCAGCCCTGAGCCCCGTCCCAGAGCCAGCACCCCATATCCCCTCCTGCACCTCAATCCCCTCCTGGAGCCAGGATCCCATATCCCCTCCTGCACCCCAAGCCCCAGCCCTGACCCCCTCCCAGAGCCAGCACCCTGTATCCCCAACACTCTGCCCCACCCCGGAGCCCTCTCCTGCACCCAAACGCCCTCCCAGAGCTTGCACCCCTCACTCCTGCCCCAGGCTCAGCCCAGAGCCCCCTCCCACACTGCAAACCCCTCGGCCTCAGCCCAGAGCCTGCACCCCCTCCTGAACACCAACCCCAACTCGGTGAAAGTGAGTGAGGGTGGGGGAGAGCAAGCAACCGGGGGGGGGGGGGGGGGAGAATGGGGAAGGGGTGGGTAGATCCTGGGTTGCCCTTAAATTCAAAAAAAGTGATTTTGAGCATAAAAAGGTTGTAGACCATTGAGTTAGCTTATCAAAAATTACTCTAACAGCATCCTTTAATAGATTATTAATTTGATTAATCTCAGAAACACCTGCCCCATATCAGTTACGAGTGGTTCCTTTCTTGACATCTGGAACTTTCCTGAAGCATCACAAGTTTAGAGTTAAAAGGACACAATCCATCATTTAACACCACACTAACTCACTACAGAAAACTTTCAGTTTACCAACAACACACTAGGGTCAGCTAAAGTTCAGAGTAAAAACAGAATGGATCATAAAGTACAAGTCTTGTAGGACAATGACATTAATTTATCCCAAATAAAACCCTCTTTAATGTTGTTTAGCCAGCACCTGTGGCTAACCCGGAAAAGATTCTGAGATGTTTAGCCAAGAAATCATGAGCGTTTAATATTTACTAACACTGAAGAAAAATGGAACATGCTCAGAGACGGTGATTCAAGCAGCAACCATCACAGTTAGATATGAAAATAGACAAAGCAAGAATTGGATAAACCAAGAGATGTGGCATCTCAGAGGAAAGAAAAGCACTGAAGGGAAAAGTCCCAAATGCTAAGACCAACTAAATATTGGAAAAAGTAAAAGGAGTACAAGAAAGCAAACAAAGCAGTGAAAAACAACATAATGAAAAATAAACAGAAATCTTGAAGACCTAGCACAGGGGAGGCAAACTTTTTGGTCTGAGGGCCACATCAGGGTATGGAAATTGTATGGCAGGCCATGAATGCTCACTAAGTTGGGGTTAGGGATGCGGGAGGGGGTGAGGGCTCCAGCTGGGGGTGTGGGCTCTGGGGTGGGGCCAGAAATTAGTTCAGGGTGCAGGAGGGGGCTCCAGTTTGGGGTGCAGGGGGGTGAGGGCTCTGTGGTGGAGCCAGGGATGAGGGATTTGGGGTTCAGGAGGGTGCTCCAGGCTGGGACCGAGGGGTTCGGAGGGCAGGAGGGGGATCAGGGCTGGGACAGGGGTTTGGGATACAGGGGAGGGGTGTGAGGGCTCTGGCTGGGGATGCAGGCTCTGGGGTGGGGCTGGGGGGCTTGGGGTACAAGAGGGGGCTTTGGGCTGGGATCAAGGGGTTTGGAGGGCAGGAGAGGGATCAGGGCTGTGGCAGGAGATTGGGGGTACGGGGGGCCTCAGGGATGCAGGCTCCAGGCAGTGCTTATTGCAAGCAACTCCTGGAAGCATGGCCCCCCTCCGGCTCTGAGGCCAGGTGGCTCTGCACACTGCCCCGTCCTGCAGGCGCCATCCCTGCAGCTCCCATTGGCTGGGAACCGTGGCTGGAGCTGAGGGCCAGATTAAATGGTCTGACAGGCCGGATGTGGCCCGCAGGCCGTAGTTTGCCCACCCCTGACCTAGAAGCTGAAGGTGAAACTGCTGCTATGATAGTAAACAACTCTGTGGTTTCCTAATTTACTAAAGCCCTGTGTGGACATTTCAAAACATGAAATGGTCCAATAAAAAATAAAGATGGAAAAATGCTTACAACTGAAGTAGAACTGAATAACGTGAGTGGAGCATTTCAAATAAGTCCTCAGACAAGCCCTACCTCCCCATCAGAGTTCAGTTAGACAGGCAAACCTGATCAACTTGACATTAACATTGGTCCAACATATTTGTCAGGCTGGAGTCAAAAAGCTGAAAAACAAAAAGTGTTGGGAAACGATAAAATCACAGCAGCAATGCTAAAAGCACTGGACACTAACACCCTAACAAAATTGGCAAAGTTGTTCAAGAAAGTTTAGGGAAAAAAGAGACCCCTTGTGGCCAGTGAAAACATGGGATAATTGTCAGAATACCCAAAAACAGTAATCCTAATGACTGTAGAAACTGGAGAGGAGTCTCTGTTGTAGGGAAAGTTTTCTGTAGTGTGGTACTACTACACAGGATGAAAGAGGCAGTGGATGCAAAGCTGGGGAAGACCAGGCCGAAGAGATCTGTATAGATCAGATTTTCATGTTAAGGACATCATAGAAGGATGCCTAGAATGGCAGGCTCCCCTTATCAATTTAATTGATTCATAGAATCATAGAATCTCAGGGTTGGAAGGGACCTTAGGGAGGTCATCTAGTCCAACCCCCTGCTCAAAGCAGGACCAACAATTTTTTGCCCCAGATCCCTAAATGGCCCCCTCAAAGACTGAACTCACAACCCTGGGTTTAGCAGGCCAATGCTCAAACCACTGAGCTATCCCTCCCCACAAAAAGAGGGATTTTCAAAAGGCATTTGACAACCTGCATAGGCATGCATTGTGGAATATTCTGCAGTCTGATGGAATTCCAGCTAAAGTCATCAACATCATCAACCTATGTACAGTGACAGTCTGCTGTAAAAGTGAACAACCAGACAACGGCGTGGTTCAATTGGACACAGGTGTGAAACAGGGCTGCATTCTCTCTCTCCTGTTGGTTGGCATTGCCATAGACTGGCTGATGAAGAAATGTATTAGCAACACAAACACTGGCATAGCATAGGGGTAGATGGTAAAGGTTTAGAATGCCTAGACTTTGCTAAGTATATAATTCCATTCAAAGGGAACAGATTGTGTGCGATTATCATGAAGAGCTCCATCAATGGCTATTAGCCAGGATGGGCAGGGATGGTGTCCCTAGCCTCTGTTTGCCCAAAGCTGGGAATGGGTGACAGGGAATGAATCACTTGATGATTTACCTGTTCATTCCCTCAGAAGCACCTGGCATTGGCCACTGTCAGAAGATACCCACCTGCTGAAGTGAAAAAACAGATTGACAGGGCCAAAAGAGTACCCAGGAGTCACCTAATACAAGACAGGCCCAAAAAAGAAAATAACAGAACACCACTAGCCGTCACCTTTAGCCCCCAACTGAAACCTCTCCAGCGCATCATCAAAGATCTACAACCTATCCTAAAAGATGATCCCTCACTCTCACAGATCTTGGAGGACAGACCAATCCTTGCTTACAGACAGCCCCCCAACCTGAAGCAAATACTCACCAGCAACCACACACCATACAACAAAAACACTAACCCAGGAACCTATCCTTGCAACAAAGCCCGATGCCAACTCTGTCCACATATCGATTCAAGTGATACCATCACAGGGCCTAATCACATCCGCCACGCCATCAGGGGCTCATTCACCTGCACATCTACCAATGTGATATATGCCATCATGTGCCAGCAATGCCCCTCTGCCATGTACACTGGCCAAACCGGACAGTCTCTACGCAAAAGAATAAATGGACATAAATCTGACATCAGGAATCATAACATTCAAAAACCAGTAGGAGAACACTTCAACCTCCCTAATCACTCACTGACAGACTTGAGGGTAGCAGTGTTGCGACAGATTAACTCCAAAAACAGACTTCAAAGAGAAACTGTTGAACTCGAATTGATATGCAAACTAGATTGCATTACCTCAGGATTAAATAAGGACTTGGAATGGCTCGGCCATTACGTTAATTGAATCTATTTCCCTTAAATTAACGATCCTCATTCACACCTGTGTGACCATCTTGTTTATCACTTCAAAGGTTTTTCTTCCCCTGCTGTTATGGTTCCTCTCAATTAATTAGCCTCTTAAGGTTGGTCTATGCACCTCCACCTTATCATAGGTTTCAGTGTAGTAGCCGTGTTAGTCTGTGTCAGCAAAACGAAAATAAGAAAGAAAAACTTGTAGCACCTTAGAGACTAACAAATTTATTTCAGCATAAGCTTTCGTGGGTTAATACCCACTTCATCGGATGCATGGAATGAAACATACAGTAGACAGATATTTATACAGTCAGAGAAACATGATAAGGTCGAGGTGCATAGACCAACCTTAAGAGGCTAATTAGTTGAGAGGAACCATAACAACAGGGGAAGAAAAACCTTTGAAGTGATAAACAAGATGGTCACACAGGTGTGAATGAGGATCGTTAACTTAAGGGAAAAAGATTCAATTAACGTAATGGCCGAGCCATTCCACCTTATCATGTTTCTCTGACTGTACAAATATCTGTCTACTGTATGTTTCATTCCATGCATCCGATGAAGTGGGTACTAACCCACGAAAGCTTATGCTGAAATAAATTTGTTAGAAAAACTTGTAGCACCTTAGAGACTTTCTTATTTTCGTTTTGCTGACACAGACTAACACGGCTACTACACTGAAACCTGTCAGAAGATAGGATATTGAGCTAGATGGACCGTTGGTCTGACCCAGTATGGCCGTTCTTATGTGTGGATCAGGAAGGTGGGCGTAGCAGGGTATGATGAAGTGAAGAAACGGTCCACCAGCAAGGCACAGATTAAGGACAGCCTTTGGGCCCAGCTAGCCCCGCCCCATTATACCTGCAACCAATGTCAGGCCTGGGGTGGGGTAGAAAAGGTGAGAGCATGGCCCAGTTCAGAGCTGATTGGTGAAGAGGAAGGAGCTAGCTACTGCCCCATCTAATCAGAAGGGCCACTCACTTGGCAGACACCAGGGAGCATGTTCTGTCTACCAGCAAAGGGATGCTGCAAAGGAGACCTAGGGGTCTCTGGCAACTGAGGTAACTGGATGATCACACCTGAGACATTGTGGGATTTGGCTGCACCAAACTTATAGCTGCCCTGCCTGAAGGAGCCTGGGCCACCCAACATCCATGAGAGGGCATCATTGGAGGCAAGCCACCCTAGCAAATTGGACAATGGGGCCACACCCCAAACTGAAAGGACTCTGGTAGGAAATAGCCCAGGGCAGTGGATTTAGACTCCATGTTTAGAATGTCCCCTGTTCAGGGGTCAACTCACCCAGGGACCTGGTGGAGTGGGAGGGTCTGGGTCTCCCTACCCCCACTGCTTGAAAGACTGAGGCACCCTGACCAAGGAAACAAATGGCTGGAAGTCAGGCGCACAAACCACTAGGCTGCCTGGCCCTCCAAGCACTGTTATACATGGCTTTGGCAATAGGGGAACGAGTGGAGGGAGAAGTCTCAACTACTCTCTCATAAGCTGAGCTAGCCCCACCTCACTGTCTCTCAGGAAACTGAACAATTTACAGTAAAAAGCAGGGTAAAAGAAAATAATCCTTATCACTCAATTCCTTTTACCTTTTCCTCCCAGTAGCGGCCCCTCTCTTCTTTGTATCTGGATGCCCAACACCTTTAGAAAAGAAAAATCTATGCTCCTATCTTGTCTCTGATCTCCACTCTCTCCTAGGTTTTCTATTTCTGTTTTTGATCCTGTTACTTCTTTTTCCCCCTGCCATACTTTCCCTCTGTTCATTGCTCCCCTCCTCTTTCCTCTTCCATCCCTAGACTGATCTTCCCCTCACTCTGTCAGACTTTTTTTTTTTTTTTAAATCCATGGTCAGTCCTTTGTCTTCCCCTCATGTGCTCTCAGAGGCTCCCTGGTGCTCTCAGAGGCTCCCTGATGCCCTGGCCCTGCTCTAATCAAGTGTTCACTGCTGATGCAGAGACAGCAGCTTCCAGCAGATGTTGGAGATGTGACTGAGCAAGGCTCACTGTTCCCAGAACTGTGCCTGTATGTAGATCTAACTTTGCTGGGTGGGGATGACGAGCTCTGGCTCGATGTGGGAAGAGCAGAGCTAGGGCAATCCTAATAGGCAGCCCCTGGAGATAGTGCTATTAATTTTACTGGCCTAACCAGCCAGCACCAGTGGCTCCTTCCAGTCTGCCTGGGTTACAAAAACCAGGGCAGAACAATGGATTTTTCTGAAATCTGTAGGGGCAGAGAACTGAAAGCAGGAGTCCTCGTTTCCTGGGAGACACACCCATCCTATTAGGGAGACAAAAGGAAGCCTGTTTCTAGCGGAGAGGAGGGGCAAAACTCAAAGTGAATGAATGAGTGTAGCAGTGAGGGGCAGGAAGAAAGGGAGAGACATGAAGAATGGGGAGAGGCTGAAGAGGGAGGAAATAAGGAACAGAAGATCTGAGAAAGAACAGGGTGGAGCCGTAGAACAAGAAAAGAGCAAACAGTGAAGGGAAACCCAAAGCACGTGCGCCTGCCGCGGGAGGCCTGGGAGCCTGTGACCTGCGTGAGAATGGGCGGAAGCAGCGACGTGCTGTTTCTCCCACCGCGGACTGGAAAGGGGCCCAGCTTTCATTCGCCGCAGCGGGAGGCCTGGCTGCCTCCTCCCTCGGGCGCCGTGAGCCCCTCAAGCCATCGCCGCAGCGTCCCCTCCCGCTGGTCCCTGGGATCCGCTGCCGCCGGGAGCGGAGCGCTGCTGCGGGGCTTGGCTGGAGGAGGCTCCACGTCGGGCTCCCGGCAGGACTCAGGAGGCGACACTCGCGCGCCCGGCGGCGCTGAGACGTGAAGGACGTGACTCAGGCAGACGGGAGCTGTGGCTACCGTAATGACCTGATACGCCCTTGCCATACAAACCAGGGCTCCTAGAATGAGCGGGGGATTCACGCTCTCAGCACACCGCCCGGAGCTTGTGTCATTACAGAGAATAGCTCTCTGCCTCCGTTATTCACCCCCGCTTTACCTCAACAGACCCTAAATCTGCCTGTTAAAAAGAATACCAGCCTCTTTCCAGTCACCGACACCACACAATCCATGTTGTACTGCATGCTTAGTATAGAAAGACACTGCTCTACAAATGGGTTGAAATGGAGCATTTTTCTGCTCAAGAATAAATTAAGACTTACAGTAGCTATCAAAGTAATAGGGACTCATCATATGGATTGATGTGATACTTCCAGATCTCATATTAACATTATACAACTCGTATGAGGAGAACAGCCAAGAATCAGGGGTGCTGGAACAATTTGTATATCGGGGGTGCTAAGAGCCATTGAACCACATTGGAAACCACTTCAAGCTAAGGGGGGGCAGAAGCACCCCTAGTACCAACACCTGTACAAACAACCGCAGATACAACTGACAGCTCCAGGAACTCCCAGGGGCCCTGTCTATGTTAGAAAATGAGCAATCAATCCTCCTCTTGTGTGGTTATCTAGCCTTTGCAGAGCAGGCCAAACCAGGTTCACTACCTTATTCGAAAGCCCTTTCAAGTCTATTTGGCCTGGTCTATACGGGCTGGCTAACCATGTTTGTGTGCTTACAAAAAGGAGCAGTCTTCAAAAATAGGCTAGTTTTCTATTGTAGATTTTCACAGGTGCTGATGACCCACAACTTGAACTGAAGTCAAGAGAGCTGCAAATACCCAGAACCTCTAAAAATCAGGCCCTTAGGTTCCATAGGGAGACAGCAAAAGCAATGTACTCTTCCTCCCACCCAAAGTGTCAAAGTATATAGGACTAGAGAGCAAAATAAAACAGCAATTGACTTTAAAGATTACATTTTTTAAAATTGGTCTAATGATGGATTCACACATAGATCTGTGAGACAGACTGATCTTAAGCCATTGCTAATTCTCCATATTAAATATGAATTGATGGTAGAAGTCTAAAAACTATGAGTGATGAGCCCCATCTCTTTAAACTTAGAGACAGCAGATAAAGACAGAAAACTGTTGTCACGGTCTCACAGGTCGTGCCCACTCTTGGCCCCGTGCGGTCCGTGGCGGGTGCACATTTCAGTGAGACAGCCCTTTTCCTGGGGGTCCACTCTCTCTTGGGATTAAGCACTCTCCACCTCCTGGAGCTGCACCTCTCTGAGCCTTAGTACACCTGTTTATGCCCGTGGGCCCCCTCAGGGAGTCCCCTCACTCTGGACCCCCGGGGCCTCCACCCCCAAAGGGGACGATGCAACCCTGTTCTCTAGACCAGAATGAGACTCAGCCAGCATAAAACAGGAGGGTTTATTGAGCGTTGAACACAGCACAGGAAAATCTCAAAACTCTCAGGCCAGGCCTCCCTCAGCACAGCACATCCAAGTCTCTCCTGCATCCAGGTGGGCTCTGCCTGCTCCCCTTCTCCAGCCCAAAGCCCCCCTGCTGCCCAGCTGATATCACCAGCCCCAAGCCCCGCCTCTGTCCATTGTCTTCTCTCCAGGTAAACAGGATCGCCTGGGCCCCCTTTCCCCTCTTGTCTCTGGCCCCCTCTAGCTGGAACTGGTTGGTTAGGTCCCCAGGGGTCCTCTCTTCCCAGCCCATTGTTCTCCCACTGGCCTCCAGGTCACTACTTGCCGGGGTCTCCATTCTCCATGTCAGTGGCTGGGGTTCCCAGTTCCCCCACCGGTCCTCTGTAACAACAAACTCCCTCTCCCATCATCTCATTAAACCCGTAACACCCAGGGAAACTGAGTCCCACCTGCTCCGCATGCAACCCATAGGAAAACCAAGAAAAAAAAAAACCCATAGGAAACAAGGAAAACAGGAAACCACACCACTTCATCACAGCTGTCTACTAGATTAATACTTTCCATCAGGGACAGCGTGTGTTAGAAAGGAGAGTTACTAGTCCCACCCAAAATGTCTTTTCAACAATAGCCACAACACAGTGTTAAGATCTCAATGGCCACTGGTTCCTTATCTAGTTCTACCACTATTGCTAGCACCAGAGGAGCATCACTGCTGGTGCTGGTAGCCATGGCAGTGAAATTTTAAGGAAAAAAATCTAGTACAACAAGAGCTAAAGTAACTGATAGATTGGGGATGAAACATCCTCTACTGGCAGGTTACTCAAAATTGTCCATTACAGGGTTCAAGTACCTTTCTCTGAAGTAGCTGACTCTGGCTGTAGTCAGAGATGGGGGCGGGGGGAAAATCGGACTAAATAGGCTTACGTCCATCTCCAAGGAAAGCTGGTCTGATCCAGCCAACCAATTCCTATATGGTTGTGTGTTATGTTTACACTAAATTTCACCTATTAAAGAACTGCATGCTTTAGTAATATTACCCATGTTTAATCATATATAAAATAACCAAAAGGGAGAATGGGAAGGTTTTATATGCTTCCGCTCTCCAAATTATGTCTTTGCCTGTTCCCTTCGAAACCAGTGCAGGAATAAATATGATGGAACATTAGCTGATTATTCACAGTTATATGCAGGATGCTGTCGGTGTGTAAGAAGTGTTGGCTTACTGTATCCAAAAGGAGAAGCTTTGTAATATAAAAGATTTTTAAACAGAGCAGTTTTATGATTTGCAAGTCAGCCTGACATCTTTTATTGCCTGTGTAGCAGTATCTCATGGTGCAGAGAGTAAGGCACAGATTTTTAGAGGTATTTAGGTATTGGGCCACTCAACGTTCCAAGGCCTAACCGATTTAGGAGCCTAAGCCTCAGTTCCCAGTGAGTACCAAAAGGAAAGCAGATCTTTGATTAGTAGCATTAGAGTAGCACTGGGAGTAGTACCAGTTGAGCTCAGGACCCCATTGTGTTTCTTGGTGCTATACAAATGCAAAGGAAAGATGGGCCAAACCTGAGAGTTAGGAGACCCAAGTTTAGTATATTAAAGACTGGAAGTTGCTTAATAGTATGGTGATGGGAGGCATATAATAACTAGGTGGATAAAGGAGATGGTACCTACCCTGAAGATCTTAATCTAAATGGACAACAGAAAAATAATGTATTATCCCCAGTTTACAGATGGGGAATGGAAACACCAAGATACTGACTTCTCCAAAAATTACATGGGATATTATGACCCCAATAGAGATCAATTAATTTTCATTAGACGTCCCCCTTTAAAGCAACCCTCCTCCTACTAGAAGCTGCAAAGAGTCCTGTGGCACCTTGTAGACTACCAGACGTATTGGAGCCATAGGCGCCGACTCCGTGGGTGCTCCGGGCCTGGAGCACCCACGGGGAAAAATTGGTGGTGCTCAGCACCCACCAGCAGCTCCCCGCCACCGCCGCGCCCGTTACCGGAGCACTTACCTTTGCCCCCGATGCCGGCCGACGTTGCGGGGCCCCGCCCCCGATGCCGGCCGACGTTGCGGGGCCCCGCCCCCGATGCCGGCCGACGTTGCGGGGCCCCGCCCCCGATGCCGGCCGACGTTGCGGGGCCCCGCCCCCGATGCCGGCCGACGTTGCGGGGCCGACAGAAGTTGGCTCCTATGATTGGAGCATAAGCTTTCGTGGGCGAACACCCACTTCTTCGGATGCATCTGAAGAAGTGGGTATTCACCCACGAAAGCTTATGCTCCAATATGTCTGGTAGTCTACAAGGTGCCATATGACTCTTTGCCACTTTTACAAATCCAGACTAACATGGCTACCCCTCTGATACTTCCCTCCTCCTAGTGACACACTTTTCAAGTCTGTGTGGTCAGTCCTGCAACACAGCATGAATCCACCTCTATTCTGACACTTTGCTGAATAAATTTCATGTATTTTTAATTTCACATCTTGATTACTATAACTTAGTCTTCATAGTTTCCCAGAATTATCCAGATCCAAAGTCTAATCTGTTCAGTCCCCAAAGTGGTCTTCTCACTCACACAAACAACATCCTCAAAGGCCACCACTGATGTCCATCCACAAGCCTCTTCTAACTACCTCTGTGACTTTGTCTCTCCCCCATGTCCACTTGAGCCTTTTTTCTGCCAATTCTGGCTTCCTTTCTGCCATGAGAGGTGAATTCTTCACTTCTGTTCTTTGAAACAGTTTTCCAGTTTTTATCATTCCCCATCTGATAAAACCCCAGGCACAAATTCTCTGCTGTCTAGCTGTTCATCATGTCCCACATCAGCACTCACTATCACCAACCCATTTCCTGTCTCTGTTTACCTTCACACCATCTTACTGTGACACTTCCACTGGTGTAACTACAGTAATATACATTGAGACACTCATCTGAACAATACATGATTAAACTGTATTGAAGCCCTCCCTAGAGCAGAGGAAGCTGGATGCTACTCCTTTTGAAGATGTACTGATCAGCATTGCCTATCATCTGGGATACTAAGGGGAATTACAGGAAGTTCTCCTTTCATAGAATCATAGAATATCAGGGTTGGAAGGGACCTTAGGAGGTCATCTAGTCCAACCCCCTGCTCAAAGCAGGACCAATCCCCAATTTTTGCCCCAGATCCCCAAATGGCCCCCTCAAGGATTGAACTCACAACCCTGGGTTTAGCAGGCCAATGCTCAAACCACTGAGCTATCCCTCCCCTTTCTAGACATGGAGCATGTTACCACCAGATATGTCCAGCCTACACTCCTCCAGAAACAATATAAATCTGGCCCAATACATTCAGAAGCGTTGACATAGATTCCTTTATATCAGGGGCCAGCAACCTTTCAGAAGCGGTGGGCCGGGTCTTCATTTATTCACTCTAATTTAAGGTTTTGCGTGCCAGTAATACATTTTAACGTTTTTAGAAGAAGGTCTCATAACTAAAACTATTGTTGTATATAAAATAAATAAGGTTTTTAAAATGTTTAAGAAGCTTCATTTAAAATTAAATTAAAATGCAGAGCCCCCCGGACCGGTGGCCAGGACCCGGGCAGTCTGAGTGTCACTGAAAATCAGCTCATGTGCCGCCTTTGGCACGCATGCCATAGGTTGCCTACCCCTGATTTATATCAACTGAGCTAGAAAAAGCATATGTCAATTATTTTCTTTAACAAACATTTATAGTTCAAGAACACCCATAAATCCAACTATCACCCTATGAACCCTTAAAGTGTAATTCTGTAAACAAGAGGTCATGGATCTCTTAGCTTACTGACATTCACTAATTTCTATGTCAAATGTGCTTAATGTACAAATAAGCAGATTTTCCCCCTAATGCCTGTGTTTTTACACCACATCCACCACCACTGTATCTAAATGCCTGTCAGCATCACAAACTCACCTTGGGAACCAATAGTCAATCCATGCCCTTTCTATTTTTGTATATAATCAGCTGAAGGCTAATTTATTAGAGACACCTGCATAGCCCCACTGAAACTCCATTACCTTCAGTATGTTTGCAAAGGTAGAAATTACTGGACCCATAACTGGAGTTCAGTACATAGTTGTGTTGATGGTACATGAGAAGGACTAGAACTAAAGTCCATGTCTTACAGCTATGCTGGCTCTGCAGTGCTCCTAGGAGTAATAAATAGCATACAAAAATGGTCATAACTTCTTCATAGCAGGGACTTCCTTTATTCTGTGTTTTGTGAAGCACACACACACACAAAACCCAGTGCCAAATAATAAATACTAATAAAGGCTCAAATACTGCAAACACTTATGCACATTTGATTACTGATACTGAAGATCATGGGACTACCCAGGTATACAGAGTTGTTCACATGCATAAGTGCTTGTAGGATCAAAAGCAGATCTGACTGAATATACAGGAAGAGGTCTTTTGAGTAAGACGGTGTCATTTTACGCAGTCACTTTTCAGCATGGAAGTAGAACTCTACTTTACAGTGTCACAATTTAAAGTCTACGTGAATTTATGCCTCAAGAATGTACACTTCATTCACAATTTAAGAATGCATACAACCGATGTGATCATTGTCCTAAATTACTAATTCCAACTTAATTACTACACCAATATATTGTACTAACCCATACACACAGACTTCTGTTTCAAACTCTCTTTCAAACTGCTGATCTGCCATTCCAAAATAATTGAACCACCTCTCCTTCAGACATGGATATTGCAAACCTTTAAATAACTCACTATGTAATTCTAAGAAGAATACAAATTAAAAGTTATCCGTATTAAGCACTCATGCATCAAACTCAATGTCCATTTCTGCCTGTGTTCCAGGACCAGTGCTAATAATCTTGTCAACGGGCAGCTCTACCAATTCTGCCACCCCAAGTAGTCGCCGCCAAATTGCCACCGCAGCGGGAACTGCGGCAGAGCTGCCGCCGAATTGCTGCCGCGGGACACAGACTGCTGCCCCATGCTGGATGCCTTCCCAAGCACCAGCTTGGAAAGCTAGTGCCTGGAGCCGGCCCTGCTTCTCAAATGAGGAAATGGAGCTGTTAAAATTTCAGTCTCTTGCTTTTGATTTTTTAAAAAGCTAAATAAAATATAGAATAAGGCAAAACAATAACTCAGTGTGTGAACAACAGCCAAACCATTTGTTTGCAAAGTTAGTGTAGTAAGGAAGTTTCAAATAAAAGCAAATGCCCTGACTCTGTACAAAAAGGAGGGCATACATGGTGGGAAGGAGGGGGAGAGGGAGAGAGAGAGAGAGAGAGAGAACCTACCTACAGACACATCCTAGCTCTTGACAACCAGAACAGGTTGAAGTTGTCTCATGCTGGTCACCAAAAAATTAAACACCAATATCAATAGCCACTTTCAAAAATGTTGGCTTAAGTAGCTAATGGTGTTCACATGCTGTGCTGAGATAATTTGTCTGCTTTATAAAGGGGTATATTGGTAGGGCCCTACCAAATTAACGACCATGAAAAACACATCACGGGCTGAAAACTGGTGCCCCCCCCCGCATGAAATGTGGTCTTTTGTGTGCTTTTACCCTATACAGATTTCATGGGGGAGACCAGTATTCTTCTCAAATTGGGGGTCCTGACCCAAAAGGGAGTTGCGGGGGGGGGGTGTCACAAGGTTATTTTGGGGGGGGCGGTATTGCCATCTTTACTTCTGCACTGCCTTCAGAGCTGGGCAGCCAGAGAGCGGCAGTTGTTGGCCAAGTGCCCAGCTCTGCAGGCAGCAGTGCAGAAGTAAGGGTGGCAATACCATACCAGGCCATCTTTACTTCTGTGCTGCTGCTGGCAGCGGCTCTGCCTCCAGAGCTGGTCTCCCAGACAGCAACCGCTGCTCTCCACCTGCCCAGCTCTGAAGGCAGCTGCCGCCAGCAGCAGTGCAGAAGTAATGGTAGCAGTACTGCAACCCCCCCTTACAATAACCTTGCCACACACACACACCCCCAACTCCTTTTTGGGTCAGGACCCTACAATTACAACATGCTGACATTTCACCTATACATATCTGAAATCATGTCATTTACCATTTTTAAAACCCTATGACCATTAAATTGACCAAAATGGACCATGAATTTGGTAGGGCCCTGCATATTGGGCTTTACTCTGATTAGTCTTCTATTAAATTTATTTTGCAGATTTTTAGATTTTTCATTGATCTGAAGAGGACTTCAGAATTTAAATCATGCTAAAATAAAAACATAAGAACGGCCATACTGGGTCAGACCAATGGTCCATCTAGTCCAGTAGCCTGCCTTCCCACAGAGGCCAATGCCAGGGAAGATGGTTGGATGGAATAAATCCTCAGCTCCCTGATCTAGGTATAAAACTATCAGAGGCATCGCATGAAACACAGAAAACTGGAAGGAATCGGTGGCCAAAGGCATTTGAGTATCACATTATATATACACCTCTTCCGACAGTGCGCGGGTGAGGGACATCGGCTGATTCGGACATAAGCCCTAGCCTCAGATGAGAGCATTGGGAATAAACGTTCCCAAGACAGCACAGTCTTACCAGCTTCATGGTGCAGTGCTTATGTTATAACCACGGAGAAATGCTCCGAATTGTTCTACTCTGAAGAATAATGTAAAGAGTTAAGACAAGAGACTAGATAGAAAAGCCTCTTTCTTACCTTGCCCAACCCCAAAACGGAACAAAACTTCCGAGGCTAATTTTGCACATTAATGGTCTCCAACTCAGACCGATGCGTGCTCATATGAAAACGCATCCTCCCAAGCGCCGGTGCACAGGCAGAAGGCGGCAGCCACTGGAAGCTAGGGCCGGGGGGGTGAAGAGTGGTCCCAGCTCCAGACGAGGGAGCCGCAGAGCGCGGGGCCATTGGACACCTGACGTGCAGGTTGGGCACCGGTTCATGTTGTGCCTGCGCCATGGCAGCGGAGACATTCTGTTCCCATCCCTCGCCGCACGCGGCTCCCACCCGCGGTCTCTGAGCGCCCCAGGGGCCCCGGCGGTCTCCCGGAGCGGCTCTACACAGCACCCGGACAAAGGAGGGAAGAGGGGATGCGCCTCCTGCCGCACAAAGGGGCCAGCCGCCCCGCTTCAGCTCGGATGAGGGCGCCTGGTCGAGTCCTGCTCGTTACCAGGCTCCGCTCAGGAGCCCCCGCGCCCCTTCCCCGGCGCAGCTGCCCTGGAGCGCCGAGGGAAAGCGGATGCGCGGTGCGCTCCCAGCCCGGACCCCACCGGCCTCATGACCTAGCCCAGGCTAATCCGGAGACCCCAACACAGCGGGTTCTGGCCCGCGTCGGCCCGGATCTCTCCGCCGGTTCTGGAGCGGCTGATTTCATCTGCATCCCTCCCGGGGAGGCTCCCAGCCGCGGGGGGGCTCGGGGAAGCAGCCGAGCCGCCGCCCACGCACCGGAGCGAACACTCAGCATCCCGATCGGCCGCGCCCCGGCTTCACGTACCTGGGACGCGCCCGCGCTGGTCTCAATCCCGGTTCCGAGACCGGCCCGACCCGCTGGTTTCGTCTCGGCTTCCGGGGCGATTTAACGCCTGTTCCTCGGCAGCAGCCGCTAGTTTCCGACCAACGTCAGAGCAGCAAGGTCCGGTCCTGACGGGTCCTAGCGCCTCCCACCGCCTGGTTAATTCAGAGCCAAACCAGCCCCCGACCTGAGCCCACCCGGGCAACAGCCAGATTGGCCATAACGATCATCATAACATCCAGGGCTACCGATTCGGAGCCACCCGGGCCACCTAACCGGAGCCATCAGGGCAACAGGCTCAATGCCAGAACACGAAGGTCTTGGTCCAAAGCCTTGGGACCTAATACCCTAAACTCCCATGTAGAAGTCAAAGTCCTAAACTCCCCGGGTTTCAGGGCACTGGCTCCCCCTTCATCCTAACACAGCTTCCAAGCTCCAGGGACACACCGCTTTGGGTGGCTAGGATACAGGACTCCTGAGTTCGCATACTAGCTCTGACACTTACCTATTTGCTCTGGGTCTGAGCATATCACTTACCCTAACATGAGGATTAGGATGCTAGGCAGTAGATCCGCGCATTAAAGGAACCTTAGATATGTGGTGTTATTATTTCAGTGTCTCATTATATCAAACCTATCCAGGCTCTGTCACACCCAAACTGGCTGCATTAGTCAGTGTGGGGATCATTATACACTCAAAACAGGTGATTCTGATCCAGTTAATTCTTCCTGGTTTAGCTGTTAATTTTGAGTGGTGAGCTCTGCATTTCAGGAGCCCTGTTACCAAGGTTAATGTGGGGGGAGGGATGTGCTGGATATCAGAAATAAAAAGTATTTTAACGGCTAGGAGATCAATATGTTGAGCAAAAGGCAGATCTAAGGAGCAGTTGCATGGTCGGCTGTATCAAAATTCAAGATTCTAGCTCTAATCTGACCAATTAAAGCATTTTTTTTATTAATTATGTTTAGGACACAGGCAAGGTGAAATTTAATGGGGTTGGTAACACTGTATCTTTTATATCTGACCCCTCTGCCCACCCAAGCTGCAGTCTTCTCTGGAGCAGCTCAGATTTTACCTTTCTCCCTGGAATATCTGTTGACAGACCCTTTCCTATGCAAGCCTATTTTATTCTTAAGATAAAATAACTACAGAGAAAACATATTAAAAATAAAAGAACCTACATTCATAATACGCTTACCAGAGATCACCCCAAGCCTAACATGGGTTCTGGCAGGAACAGTCCTTCAAAACTCTACCCAAGGGGTTCTTTGTGGTTTCAGGTTAATCACAGCTTCAGCTGAGAACAAGCCCGTAGTCTTACAGGGCCTAAGTAGGCCTAGTCCTTCCAACTCTTCCCTAAGGACTTGGGCCCTGCATGGACCACAAGTCCTGTCCTTTTGCTGGATCACAAAAAAGGCCCTGACCCTGTTTAAAACTAAAAAATCCTTTATTTGTCTGCTGCTCTCTGCATAGTCCAGTTTGTAATAGTATATGTGCCCCTCTCCAGGAGGTAGTTTCAAATTGCTGATAACTGGAGGACTTTGTGACTGGAGGGCTTACAAGAAGTGGAAACTTGGACAGATGACTAGGGAGGAGTATAAAAACATTGCTTGAGCATGCAGGGGTGTAATCAGGAAGGCCAAAACAACTGAAGTTGCAGCTAGCAAGGGATGTGAAGGATAACAAAAATTGTTTCTACAGGTATGTTAGCAACAAGAAAAAGGTCAGGGAAAGTGTGGGACCCTTAATGAATGGGGGAGGCAACCTAGTGACGGATGATGTGGAAAAAGCTGAAGTACTCAATGCTTTTTTTGCCTTGGTCTTCACAGACAAGATCAGCTCCCACACAGCTGTCCTGGGCAACACAGTATGGGGAGGAGGTGAGCAGCCCTCAGTAGCATAGGCGCCGACTTCTGCTGGCGCTGTGGGTGCTCAACCCCCGCCCTCTGCCCCGACTCCGCCCCTACCCTGCCCCCATTCCAACCCCTTCCCAAAAGTCTCCGCCCCCTCCCTGCCCCTATTCCAACCCCTTCCCCAAATCCCCGCTCCGGCCCCGCCTCCTCCCCTGAGTGCACCTTGTTCCCGCTCCTCCCCCCTCCCTCCCGGAGCTTGTTACGCCATGAAACACCTGTTTTGCGGCGGCAAGTGCTGGGAGGAGAAGCAGGGATGCGGCGCGCTCAGGGGAGGAGGCAGAGGTGAAGTGAGGTGGGGTGGGGAGCTTGGCTGCCGGTGGGTGCAGAGCATCCACCAATTTTTCCCCATGGGTGCTCCAGCCCCGGAGCAAACACAGAGTCGGTGCCTATGCTCAGTGCTGAAAAAACAGATTAAGGACTATTTAGAAAAGGTGAACATGCCCAAGTCCATGGATCCAGATCTAATGCATCTGAGGGTGCTGAGATAATTGGCTGATGTGACTGCAGAACCACAGGCCATTATCTTTGAAAACTCGTGGCGATTGGGGGAGGTCCTGGATAATTGGAAAAAGGGAAATATGATGCCCATCTTTAAAAAAGGGAAGAAGGAGAACACGGGGAACTATAGACCAGTCAGCCTCACCTCAGTCCCTGGACAAATCATGGAGCAGGTCCTCAAGGAAACCATTTTGAAGCACTTGGAGGACAGGAAGGTGATCAGGAACAGTCAGCATGGATTCACCGAGGGCAAGTCATGCCTGACCAACCTGATTGCCTTCTATGATGAGATAACTGTCTCTGTGAATATGGGGAAAGCAGTGGACGTGTTAGATCTTGACTTTAGCAAAGCTTTTGATGCAGTCTCCCGCAGTATTCTTGTCAGCAAGTTTAAAAAGTATGGATTGGATGAATGGACTATAAGGTGGATAGAAAGCTGGCTAGATTGTCAGGCTCAGCGGATAGTGATCCATATGCACCCACTTCCCCTTTTTCCTGTGGGTGCTTGACCCCCCCTCTATCTTTTGTCATTAATAAACTTGTTTTTGCTTTATCTAAACCTGTGAGTTAGTGAAGTGTATGGGAATCATAATTCAGGGGGAGAAAGCTGTTGCATATTTCTCTCCACGTTGAGGGAGGGGGTGAACTTTATGAACTTATGCTGTACAGTTCCCAGTGCAGCGCAAGACAATATAATTTGGGGTTTATACTCCAGAGGGGTTGTGTGCCTGGGCAGCTGGAAATTTCCTTGGCTGTAGCCTTCCTATGCAGGGGCTGGTCAGAGAGCCTGCATGTAATTGCAGCTGGGTGTGTTCCTACCTGTATGACTGCTGGTGAAAGTGCAGCTGGAGGGCTTTGCAGCTTGTCACAGCAGTGCAGTGTGAGAGGGAGCCCAGGCTGGTGGGTCAGGGGCTCAGTGGCACCCCTGTTCTAGATGGCACCCCGGGGGGAACCTGTCACAGACTTACTTTAGAATCTTTGAATTTGAATCCTCATTATTCAATAAGGAGCCAGTGTAGCCAGTGGAACACTGGAGCATTGTGTTTACAGAAGCCTCTTTCCTGTGCTTGATCCTATGTTGCTTCCCTTAAAAAAGACAGAGTGGGAGGTAGGGAAAGGGTGATTGTTTGCAATTCAGGACAGCAAGGATAAGTACAAGCATGAGAATGATCTGCTCACATGGATTTTCAGAGAAAAGTCTTGGGGGTGAGGAAGAGGCTTATAGGAGGAGGTGGCTGCAATTGGGACAGACCTTCGGTCCTGCAGAAACTGGAAGTCCCATATGGCAGAAATCTTTGCTTACTGAGCATCTTCTAAGCCTGTCAGAAGTAGACCTCTCCTTTAGTGTATCTTAGGGCTTATCTGAATGGAGTGTTTTTGGCAGAATATGTTGTTTATAAACTTTGTAGAATAACAAATCCAAAATAAGTACATCCACATGGCTGGCTTTAATCTACTTCCCTCTGAATCAGTAAGTCTACAAAGCACTGATTTTTTTTTTAAAAATAACTACAGCATTCTTGGCAGGTGTCCTATGGTGCATTGTCCCACTGCTTGGCCCTTCCTATGCATTCTAGGAATTTTCTTGTGTCACATTGTTGGATACCTACTGGAAGCCATTGGATACCTACTGGAATCAATTGGAATACGGACCCTGGACTTCAGAAAAGCAGACTTTGACTCCCTCTCTCCTTTCTTCCTTGTGTCAGGATCCTGAACTCGACCATCTCATGGATAGAGATTTGGTGGAGGGGTTTATGGGGTAGAGGGTTGAATAGGGTGGATAGTACATTGGTGGGGTGGTGATAGGGTGCAGCTCCCTCATTGGGGACAGCTCAGGTCAATGGAGACATGGGATAATGGGTAGGGGTTGGCTTATTCTTTAGTGGGGGCTCAGGTTGATGAGGATAGTTACTGTGGGTAGGAGAGTAAGGCTGCAGAGGTACTGTATATGGGGTACGTGGACTGGGGGTTGGTGACAATCCCTGGGGATACAATGGTGCGGTTCCTGCCACTGTTTACATCACAGCAGCTGGCACAACACCCAAGGTGCGTCTCAAAGCATTGGCAGGATGCCAGACCCCGGACAGGGTCCAAGGGCGGGTCTCAATGAGGGCGCGAGGGGAGGGGTCTGAAGCGGATCTCACGGCCGGTCCCGCTGGAGTTGGGGCCCGCGTTCCCTGGGGAGGCGCGTTCCTGGAGCACCAGCTACGGTTCCCATGGAGACAGGGCCTGCTCAGCAGAGACCTGCCGCCGCCGCCGCTTAGAGAGCAACTCGTGAGTTTCCATTGAGCCGGGGGGCCCAGGCACCCACGCGCGTCGTCGTCCCTTCCCGCACCCCATATCGCCCCGGGCTGCTCGGTCACCCGCGCCTCCTCATCTCCCGCCCATCGAACCGGGGCACTCGGTACCCCACGCGTCCCTCATCTGCCGCTCCCTGTCATAGATATCGCCCATAGGCCCGTCCCCCAACTTCCTCCCCCCGGGGGGGGCGGGCCCCAGGCCTCCGAGGGGGGCAGGCGCTGCTTAGGGGGACGAGGGGACCCACACCCCAGCACTCACCGGAGGTGCGGCTGGGGCCGGGTCGCTGCACTTCCCACCGCTGGTGAGTGCAGGCCCAGCCTTGCTGCACTCCTCAGGAGTGGGCCTGGGGAAGAGGCGGGGCAGGGGCTGGAGCAGCACGCAGATGTGCAGGGCACCGGGAAATTTGGTGCCCCAAATCTCCTGGTGCCCTCGGCAGCTGCGTACTTTGCGTATGGGTAAGGACGGCCCTGAGCACAGCCCATAGAATGTATCCAAACTAATTTCTAAAGCATATGCATTTTAGAAAAAAATCCAATTTGATTAACCATTGTCTGTTAGAGAGAGTCTGCCTTATACCTACTACAGACGCTCCCCGGGTTACGGAAGACCCGACATACGCAAATCCGAGTTTATGGAAAAAGTTCCGTAAACTAGAAATAGCAGGTTTTTTTGCATAATGGTCAGAGATATGTTTCCGACTTAGGCAAAATTTGACTTACGCAAGGCATTCTGGAACGGAACACTTGCGTAAGTTGGGGAGCATCTGTATAATTAACTTTTAGTTCTGTGATCAGTTCCTCTTTGTCTGTTAGGATTCAACCATGTTGTTTGCAACAGTTTTTGAGTTAGGAAATGGTCATCTATACTATTTAGAATTCCAAGGATGTTTTAGTACTGGCAGCATGAAACCTGTATCATATATCACTCGAATTGAAGACCTCCATTAGCATAGTTTTTTCCCCTACGCATTATAGAGAGGTACATAAAAAGGGCATTGTGTTCCCTAGTATGGTTTGGTAGTCTGTAGCAGAACAGTTAGTATTCCATCTTGTGCTTTATCTGTTAGGACATGATCCATAAGGATTTAAGATAATTTTTTTCTGTGTTATCAGTGATTTGGAAATAGCTAATGCCATTTTTGATGTAGAGTGCCACTCTCTCTCTCCTTATGTCCACTTGATCCTTCCTAAATACCTTATTACCATTGATTTAAACATTCCAATTGTGTGAATCATCCCATCAGGTTTCAGTAATATCAACTAGATTGAATTTATGCTCACAAATCAGCAATTCCAATTCCTCTTGTATGTTAATCAGGCTTCTAACATTAGTGTATAGATTATTAAAGAATTTATTCTTTTCGTGTTCTTTGGTTTCTTGATTAATTTTGTTCTCAACATCTCTAGAAGAGAAGAGTGAGGGGGGATTTGATAGCAGCCTTCAGTTACCTGAAGGGGGGTTCCAAAGAGGATGGAGCTAGGCTGTTCTCAGTGGTTGCAGATGACAGAACAAGAAGCAATGGTCTCAAGTTGCAGTGGGGGAGGTCTAGTTTGGATATTAGGAAACAGCATTTCACTAGGAGGGTGGTGAAGCACTGAAATGGGTTACCTAGGGAGGTGGTGGAATCTCCATCCTTAGAGGTTTTTAAGGCCCGGTTTGACAAAGCCTTGGCTGGGATGATTTAGTCGGTGTTGGTCCTGCTTTGAGCAGGGGATTGGACTAGATGACCTCCTGAGGTCTCTTCCAACCCCAATATTCTGTTATCTCAATTTAGTGTTAAGTGCTCATTTCTTCTCTCATTTTACCCTTCCCATTTGATCTTAGTTTAATCCCCTCCTGACTACTCTAGCCAGCCTGTCCTCAAGAAGACTGCTCTCCCTTCTACTGAGTTGGAGGCCAGTCAAACTACATAGCCCTTTCCCTCCATAGAAGTTGGATCAATGTTCCACAAAACCTTTACCTTAGTACTTACCTAGCTTGCCATTTGCTTCTAGAATCTTCTGCCTTCTGTCTTCCTTTACTTGTGGGACAGGAAGAATCTCAGAGAAGATTGTTTGGACAGTCTTCTTCATTGCACATCGGAGTTCCTTGAAGTAATCTACTAGTTTTTGTAGTGTTTCATAAAAAGGATCAGATTTTGGATTAACATAATCTCTTCTAGTGTTCCATAGCTGAATCCTCTCAACTGAGAATACTTCATGCTTGGCTCTCATGTGCTTTGTTTTGGGCTTTGTGGTATATGTTGACCCAAAGAAAGACATATGTTTTAGCAGTTCATAGATTGAAATGCATTCTTTAAATGCATGTAGCTGGGATTTAACTCACTGTTTTGAGACTGGGACAAAGCCCTTAAACTGGTAGTGGAAATGAATGGGGAACCAGTGGAGGACTGCAGTACAGTCTTGATGTGCTCATGACAGCCTAAACAATGGAGGACTCAGGCAGCCACTCTTTGTATCAGCTAGAGCAGGGATGGGCAAACTATGGCCTGCGGGCTGGATCTGGCCCGTCAGGGGTTTGGATCCGGCCCGCGGGATTGCCACCCCCATGGTGCCGCAGGCCCCACGCTGCTCCCAGAAGCGGCCAACACCACGTCCCTGTGGTCTCTGGCAGGCGGGGACACACACGGCAGAGGGCTCCGCACGCTGGCCTTACCTGCAGGCACCGCCCCCCGCAGCTCTTATTGGCCGGGAACGGGGAACTGCGGCCAATGGGAGCTTCAGGGGAGCTACCGGCAGGCGAGGGCGGCGCATGGAGCCCTCTTGCCCCCGCTCCCCACACAGGGGCCGCAGGGACGTGGTGCTGGCGACTTCTGGGAGTGGCGCGGGGCCAGGGCAGGCAGGGAGCCTGCCTTAGCCCTACTGCGTGCCGCTGCCACCCTGGAGCGGCTCAAGGTATGTGGCGCCGGGCCAGAGCCTGCACCCTGCGCCCCTCCTGCACCCCGCGCCCCTCCTGCACCCCAACCCCCTGACCTGAGCCCCCTCCCACACTCCGCACCCCCTCCTGCACCCCGTACCCCCTCCTGCACCCTGCACTCCTTCCCACACCCCAAACCTCTGCCCCAGCCCTACATTCATGGCCCTGAATGCAATTTCCCCACCCAGATGTGGCCTTCGGGCCAAAAAGTTTGTCCACCCCTGAGTTAGAGCTTTGTATTGTTTTCACATTCTGCCTCAGATACACTGAAGTACAATAATCTTGTCTGGGAGGTGACAAATGCATTGATCACTGTGGCCAGTTTCTCATCCGGGAGGTAGGGGTAAAGTTTCCTAGTGTATTGGAGATGAAAAAAGATGTTTTTAGCCACAAGTGCTACCTGGTGAGCTAAGCTTTAGTGATGATTCAAACAGGACCCCAAGGCTTTGAACCATTCTGACAAAAGGGGGCTGTATGTCTTTGACAGAAAGGTAGAGATGTGCAGAGTTCTAGCTAGTTCTTCAAAGTGCTTTTCACCCTTTCAGCCCGTATCACTTGTTCTTGTCTGGGTTGGTCTGAGCTAGCTGCCATCTGATCTTTTATAGGCATTGTAATATTTTTAGTAATGGGTCAGTGACAAATGATATAGACATTTGAGTGTCATCAGCATATTGTTGGCAGCTGAGCCCAGAGCATCTCACAGTCTAAGTGGTCTCATGTAGATACTCAGTATGGATCCTAGTGAGATTCTTCATGATAGGGCCTTTGGGGAAGAGGAGCACTTACCCATCATCATTCTTTGGGTTCAACTGGAGAGAAGTGATTGGAACCATTGAAATGTTGTGATTTACCCTGGCTGAGTTACGCAGACAGTTTAGCAGTACTTTGTTATTCCTTGTATCAGAAGTTGTAGATACATCCTGCAATATGAACATGGAAATCTTGCCTGTATCCATGACCATTAGGAAGTAATTTTTGGTGCCACCTGGGCTGTGTCTTTACTGTACTCTGAACTGAAGCTTGATTGTGAGACATCCAGGATGTTGTTCCAGCTACTGTATAAAAGAATGCAGCAGTTTTCACAACACTGTATAAATACCTGTCATAGTTTTAGTTACTCCATATTGTGAATACTGCTGCTCTCAGAAGCAAATGCTTTCTTCCCATTATTAGGTTCTGTATTTTTAAGCTTTCATCACTCCCATCAAAACCAAGGAAGTGCTGAGGGAATAGAACAAACCCAAAAAGAAATGACAATTTTTTTCTCCGTTAATTACTATTTTCAGTTAATATTTTGTGTGCGTGTGATTTAACACTTTTTTAAAATGTAAAATGGAAGATCCTGTAAAAGTAAAGATTGATTTACTCTTAAGTTTCATGCTGTTTAACCTTCTTTTGAAAAATTGTGACTTCAGTTTGATAGATACTTAAGGGGAGGTGATAGAGTGGCAGTAAGATGGAAGATCTAATTTTTGCTGCCTTCTGACTGTTACAAAGGTCTTGTCTAAAGATTGTTTGGCCAAGTTTAGCCAATGAAGCATGTGTCAGGTTTTATTTTAAAAGCACTTATGAAACTGTTTTGATATCACTCTGTTTATGGGCTGGCACAAAGCCTCTTTTGTTTAACAGAGCAGATAACTGTTCAGTGCAGTTTGAAATATTTTGAGATGGTTCAGCCCACTAATGGATTTTGAACTAATGATAATATTGTTACCTTCTGTGTATAAACTTGGCATTTGTTCCTTTGCATTAGAAATATTTTACTTAACATTTGTGGGTGTGTTAACAGCCAAATGCATTTGGAGCAGCAGCAGCTAAAAGGAGTACGAGGGAGATATAAAAAGAACAGACCGTTCTGTAATGTTGTCTGATAAGTACAAGAAGCACAAAAGAAACATTGCTCATAAATGCCCAGTAATATTGCTTTTGGTAGGAAATATCCATCTCTGCCTACTAAAGTAAAAAGAGAGATTTACAGTAACTCCTCACTTAAAGTTGTCCCGGTTAACGTTGTTTCGTTGCTGATCAATTAGGGAACATGCTCATTTAACGTTGAGCAATGCTCCACTTTTACGTCGTTTGACTGTCTGCTTTCTCCACAGCTGGCAGCCTCCCTACACCCTCTCCCCTCCCCACAGCACCGCCCGCCCGCAGCAGACCCCAAGGATCAGCGACTTCCCCCTCCTCCCCGCCTCCTGCCTGCGGCAATCAGCTGGCTGGCGGTGTTTTGGAGCAGGAGGGAGGGGGTAGGAGCGAGGACTCCGTGCGCGCAGGCTCCTCCTCCCTCCCCTGCCTTCTCAATGCCGCCCGTCAGCTGATTGCCACGGGCAGAAGGGAGAGGGCGGAGGCACGCTGAGTCCTCGCTCCTCCCTCCTGCCTCCTAAACTCCGCAAGCCAGCTGATTGCCCCAGGCAGGAGGGAGGGGGGAGGAGCGAGGACTCAGCGTGCCTCCCCCCCCCCACCTGCAGCAATCATCTGGCTGGTGGAGTTTAGGAGGGAGGAGCGAGGACTCGGCGCGCTTCACCGCTCAGGGGGGAGGAGAAGGAGAAGAGGTGGGTGCGGGGCCTTGGGGAAGGGGCTGGAATCGGGGCTTATCCCCTCCAGCCCCCTGTTGTGAGCACCCCCATGACCCCAGCCCACACCCCCAGCCCTCTGCCCTGACCCCTGCACCCCCTCACACCTCCCCAGCCCCCTGCACCGTCCTCACACCCCCCCAGCCCCCTGCCCTGACTCCTGCACCCCCCCCCCACACATACCAGTATTAAATTGCTTGTTTAAAATTGTTTAAAATGTATATAATGCTTTTTGTCCAGCAAAAAAAAATTTCCCTGGAACCTAACCCCCCCCATTTACATTAATTTTCATGGGGAAATTAGATTCGCTTAACATAGTTTCACTTAAAATTGCATTTTTCAGGAACATAACTACAACGTTAAGTGAGGAGTTACTGTATTGTGAACACCTTCTCCATATATACAGAACCATCAAATTTAAGTTGAAGAGAGTATTCCATTTAATTTTTCTTCCGTTAATGGAAGCAGTAATGACAGTGGCAAAAGTGAGCCACAGCAAATTTTAAAATCCATCCAGACCACTGATTCCTCTAACAATGGTTACTATGTGATTTGTCAGAGAAAAACAAAGCTTCCTCAGAATACTATGCTGCTTATCATTTTCCATCTTGACCCTCATAGACTAAATTTTAAACCCTGAAGAATGAAATTTATTAGGTCTATGGGGAAAGAAATTGTGTTTAAAATGTGGCATCCTTTTGGAGAATGGATATTGTATCAGGTTTGCTGATCTGAAAATCTCTTGCATTTTAAGAGATTAAAGAGCCACCATTGGAAAGACATGCCTGTCTGATGTATTGTTCTCTGTATCCCCATGCTTATGCAGGCAGGATTATCTGTAATAACTGATACAGAATAATACTGTGCTGTGAGAGCATCTGTACTGACTCCAGAGATTTAGGAAAAGGAGCTGAGCAGAAACTATCGTATATTATTTTTACAGCATCCAGAAGTGTGCATGGCACTGTACAGAATAAATGGAAAGTCATGGTCTCTGTCCTGAAGAATTTATAATGTACTAGATAGGGCATAAATGATTGAGAATAATAAACAATAGGAAGAGGGTGAGAATGGACAAGGGTTACAGCAATAAGATTACATGATTACTCAGTTTAGTCTTGTGTACATCTTGAAAGGTAGATTTAAAGATAATTTAAAAATATTGTAATTATTTGACTCATCTTCTGGGTATTGAGAATAGAATTTCAAGAGAAGAGAGTATAGTGGCTTGGGAGACCAGAATTGGAAGGGAATGATGTGGAAAAAGGTACTCAGATGAATGGGGGTGTAGCGGGGTGGTACCCCGCTCAGGCCCTGAAGGGGCTTGAAACAGCCCAGGAGGGGGCTGTAGCTGGAGCAAGCAGCCAAAGGCTGAGTGGGAAGTCAGGCTCAGCTGCTGGCCCTTATAAGTGGGCAGTGAGCCACAAGCAAAGAGTCTTCCTCTGCCTGTAGAGGGAGAAGTGCCTGGCTGTAAGGGCTAAGCAGGGACCTGAAGTGGAGCAGGGCTGGGGAAAGGCTAAGGGAGCCGGTGAGCTCCCGCCTAGGAAAACCCCAGGCTGCAGGCCTGGTAAGGCCAGACCAGGTACTGGGGTTGCAGGGGCAGCCCACGGGTAGGCAGAGGCAGCAGGTCCAAACCCCCTTTGCCTGTGATGAGTGGCTTATACTGAAGTCTGCCCCAGGGTGCAGGGGCTAGCTGGTGACTGGCAGTAGCCTACGACTGAGGCGAGGTGGGGATAGTGGGTTGGGGGTTCCCCTGGGGAGGGGAGACCCAGATCTGGGGGGTATTGCCAGGGGGCAGCACCCCAGTTAAAGGGGACATTGGGTCCTGGGAGGGACACGGGCCCAAGTGGTCAGGCAGATCACCGGCCTGCAGAGGGCGCTCCAGAGGCTGGTGAGCTAATTCCCTGAGGAGTATCAATAAGGTGATAAGTAACAGTCAGCATGGATTTGTCAAGAATAAATCATGTCAAACCAACCTGATAGCTTTCTTTGACAGGGTAACAAGCCTTGTGGATGGGGGGAAGCATAGGTGCTGACTTTTGTCGGCGCCGGTGGGTGCTCGCGCCCCCAACTCCACCCCCAGCCCTGCCCCTTCTCCAAATCCCCGCCCCCCACCTCCTCCCCCGGGCGCGCTGCATCTCCCGCCCCCCCACCCCCCGTGGCTTGCAAGCTGGGGCGGGGGGGGGGGGGGGAGAAGCAGCAGAGCACCCACCAGGCCCGGCAGCTCCCCGCCAGCCCCCCCACCGCGCGCCCCTCTCGGAGGCTCAGCCAGACGTGAAGCGGCAACCACCAGCTGCTTTTCCTGGCTCCCTCCAGCTGATCTGCGGCGGCTCAAGGGAGGGGCGTAGGGAGGAGGTGGAGGTGGAGAGCCTGGCCCCGCCTCCATCTCCGCCTCCTCCCCATACCCCTCCCTCCCCCGAGGCGCTGCCGACCAGCTGGAGGGAGCCAAGAAAAGCGTCTGGCGGCTGTCGCTTCGCGTCTGGCTGAGCCTCTGGAGGTGCAGAGGTGAGCTGGGCGCGCGGTGGGGGGGCTGGCGGGGAGCTGCCGGTGGGTGCTGAGCATGCACCAATTTTTCCCCGTGGGTGCTCCAGCCCCGGAGCACCCACAGAGTCAGCGCCTATGGGGGGAAGTGGTAGACGTGGTATATCTTGACTTTAGTAAGACTTTAGATACTGTCTCACATGACCTTTTCATTAACAAACTAGGGAAATACAACCTAGATGGAGCTACTGTAAGGTTGGTGCATAACTGGTTGGAAAACCATTCCCAGAGTAATTATCAATGATTCACAGTCAAGCTAGAAGGGCATACCAAATGGTGTCCCATACGGATCAGTTTTGGGTCCAGTTCTGTTCAATATCTTCATCAATGATTTAGATCAAGGCATAGAGAGTACACTTATGACGTTTGCAGGCGATACTAAGCGGGAAGGGGTTGAAAGTGCTTTGGAGGATAAGATTAAAATTCAGAATGATCTGGACAAACTGGAGAAATGGTCTGAAGAAAATAGGATTAAATTCAATAAGAACAAATGCAAAGTACTCCACTTAGGAACGAACAATCAGTTGTACACATACAAAATAGGAAATGACTGCTGAGGAAGGAGTGCTGCAGAAAGGGAACTGGGGGATCATAGTGGCTCAAAAGTTAAATATGAGTCAACAGTGTAACGCTGTTGCAAAAAATGCAAACGTCATTCTGAAATGTATTAGCAGGAGTGTTGTAAGCAAGACACAAGAAGTAATTCTTCCGCTCTACTCCGCACTAATTAGGTCTCACCTGGAGTATTGTATCCAGTTCTGGGCACCATATTTCAGGAAAGTTGTGGACAAATTGGATGTGGACAAACTGGAGAAAGTCCAGAAAATGATTAAAGGTCTAGAAAACATGACTTATGAGGGAAGACTGAAAAAATTGGGTTTGTTTAGTCTGGAGAAGAGAAGACTGAGAGGGGACATAACAGTTTTCAAGTACATAAAAAGTTGTTATAAGGAAGAGGGTGAAAAATTGTTCTCATTAACCTCTGAGTACTGTATAGGACAAGAAGCAATGGTCTTAAATTGAGGCAAGGGTGGTTTAGGTTAGATATTAGGCAAAACTCCCTAACTGTCAGGGAGGGTGGTTAAGTACTGGAATTAATTGTCCAGGGTGGTTGTGGAATTTTCATCTTTGGAGATTTTTAAGAACAGGTTAGACAAATACCTGTCAGGGATGGTCTAGATAATACTTAGACCTGCCATGAGTGCAGGGGACTGGACTAAATGACCTCTAGAGGTCCCTTCCAGTCCTACAATTCTGTGATTGCTGACACGAACCTTGCCCAGAAAACATGCTGGATGCCTAGTTGAATGACTATGATTTAGGATCCATCATAGAACATTCTAGGGCCATCAGCTTGGATTGTCTCTCAGCTGCTGGCTCTACCCCAATTGCACAGTGAACTGTCTACATAAAAGCCTGCATGGGGGGAAGGGGCTAGAGTTTCTCAAGCTGTGTCTACACTACAAGCACCACAATAGCAGTGCTGCAGCCAGGCTGCTGTAGCACTGTAAGGGATGCTTTCTACAATGATGGAAAGGGTTTTTCCATTGCTGTGGAAAATCTACCCCTTCAAGAGGTAGTAGCTAAGTTGATGAAATAATTCTTTCATCGACCTAATGGTGTCTACACTGTGGCATAGGTTGGGTTAACGATGTCTTTTGGGTCTGAACTTTTGACACCACTGAGCCACATAGCTAGGTTGACCTAAGTTTTAGGTGTAATCCAAGCCTCACTTTGGGCACATGGCTAGAGGGAGTGAGATTGTATATAAAAGGGGGTGCTATTAAAGAAGTGGAGATCATTCACTACCACATGCCAGAAGACCAGGCTGGAGAGAGAAAAGGAAGGCAGAAGAGAGTGCATAGACTCTGCATAGACTGAAATACTGACTAGATCTTAGATTCGCAGGAGGAGAGAAATCAAACTAGAGAATCACTGTAACTCTCTAGTGCTTTTTAAGAGTAGAGTGACGGTGGATAAGAAATTCCTTTGTTAAGTTTGTGTTCCTTGCCTTCGTACTACGTTGTCCCTGAAGGGGTTAAACTTGAAGCCCAAAGTGTTCAGAACCACTGTGGAACTCTGAGGTATCATGTGGAGGGCTTAGGAGGGCTGAGGCACTGGTTCTCGGGCCTGGGGGCCACCGAACAGTGGAATCCAAAAGAAGGGCTCAGACAAGGGGTCTGGGCCTGGAAGTATGCCTTACAGACCCAGAGCTAGAAATTGTGACTAGGTTCTGTCTAGACCCGGTGGTTTAGGAACATGTGGGATTGAACAGTTGGGTCCACTCACAATAAACATGTGTCCATTCAGAAGGAGACTGGGCCAGGTTGTTACAGACACACCGTAGGAATTTAACACGTTAGTTAACTCACATTAAAAATACATCTTTTTTCCTATTGTAGACATGACCAAGATGTTTAAAAGCAAAAATGGATAAGATGGGATGTGTGGCATTGCAAAAAGCACCTCTGTATAGGGGTATTGCACTTGTGCGACATGGCCCTCACCTGCATAATTGTCCTTCACGGGAATTTTAACAGCGTTTGTGAGAAAATGCTGAACACCCATAATCTGCGTTTAAATGTAAGCACTTCCCCCCTAAGTTTATAGCCAGTCATTTTGGTATCTTGTGGACTATTCTCATCCCAATGGGCTTTTGAAATCCCAGTTACCATACAGAAAATGGAGGAAAAGGTTAGATTGGTGAAGGGATGAAGTGGAACACAGACATGAAGAATGGTTCAGTGGTTTGAGTGCTATCCTGGGATTCAGGACGCCTCAGTTAAATTTCCTGCTTCATTACAGGCTTTCCGTGTGCCATTGGGCAAGTCTCTGAGTCTCCTGTGCTTCAGTTTTCCATCTGCTTGATAGGGAATAATGGTACTTACCTATCTCACTGAGGTGTTATGAGGATAAATACATTTAAAAGATTGTGAGGGGGGTCCTGTAAGATAAATAGCTTCCTGCTCTTAGCCATGACCAATATCTGCTATTTCAGAAAAAGTTAAAGTCCACTTTAAGTTTATAAGACATGTAACTAATTATGCAGTACAGTAGATGGAGTGTGAAGAAGTGAATGGTTGGCGAGGAGTCATTTTTCACTTATCAGGCTCCAGTCAGTAACTTTCTTCTATTTTAGGCTTAACAGTGTTACAAATGGAGAAAGAACTAAATGAACTTCTAGTGAGGAAAGAACAAGAATGGAAAAAGCTACAAGCTTGCCAACTCTGTTTTCAGAAGACAACATTGCAGGATACCAGAAACCAGCTCCAAGAAATGCATAAAAAATTCAACAGGTTAAAAGAAGATTTCACCTATAATCTGAGAGTTCTGGAAGAGAGAGACAGAGAGCTGGAGCGCTATGATGCCATGTTTACTCATTTGAAAATGGCTGACAATGCTAAACAGGCAGAAGTTAGCGATCTTAGGATACAGCTGGATAAGCTGCAGCAAACACTTGTCAAGGAAACCCGGAAACAAGAGGCACTGCAATACCAATATCAACAAAAACTTAAAGAACATCAGTTAGAGATGGAGCGGCTGCACAGGTAAGAGATATTTTTCTTTATAGTACAGTACTGTCTTGGAAAAGTAGACATTCAGCCTCCCAAGTGAGTGTCTATGGATCTGATAAAGCAGTAGTTTCTTTAACACATTAAAAGGAAGTTATGTACAAATTTAACAAATTTTAATGATTAAAAGCTCCATTCTGGCTGAGCTATGCTTAGCACAAGAACAGAGTTGGGGTTTGCAAAGGTAACTTTAAATCACCTTTACAGCATCTGTATTCACTCTCTAGTGGAGAACTTCCAAACCTCTGGCATTAAGTTAGAGGAGACCCAGGGCTGCTTTCAAATGGTGCACCATATCTTTAAGAGAAAAGGTGCAAGATGGGGAAGGGAGGTTGGCATAGAGGTGGATTTCAGAGTTGATAGAGGGAAGGCTTTTCATAGAATCATAGAAGATTAGGGTTGGAAGAGACCTCAGGAGGTCATCTAGTCCAACCCCCTGCTCAAAGCAGGACCAACACCGACTAAATCATCCCAGCTAGGGCTTTGTCAAGCCAGGCCTTAAAAACCTCTAAGAATGGAGATTCCACCACCTCCCTAGGTAACCCATTCCAGTGCTTCACCACCCTCCTAGTGAAATGCTGTTTCCTAATATCCAAACTAGACCTCCCCCACTGCAACTTGAGACCATTGCTTCTAGTTCTTGTTCTGTCATCTGCCACCACTGAGAGAGCCTAGCTCCATCCTCTTTGGAACTCCCCTTAAGGTAGTTGAAGGGTGCTTCTCAAATCCTCCCTCACTCTTCTTTTCTGCGGACTAAATAATCCTAGTTTCCTCGGCCTCTCCTCATAAGTCATGTGCCCCAGCCCCCTAGTCATTTTCGTTGCCCTCTGCTGGACTCTCTCCAATTTATCTACATCCTTTCTGTATTGGGAGGCCCAAAACTGGACGCAGTACTCCAGATGTGGCCTCACCAGTGCTGAATAGAGGGGAATAATCATTTCCCTCGATCTGCTGGCAATGCTCCTACTAATGCAGCCCAATATGCCATTAGCCTTCTTGGCAGCAAGGGCACACTGTTGACTCATATCTAGCTTCTCGTCCACTGTAATCCCCAGGTCCTTTTCTGCAGAACTGCCGCTTAGCCAGTCAGTCACCAGACTGTAGCAGTGCATGGGATTCTTCCGTCCTAAGTGCAGGGACTCTGCATTTGTCCTTTTTGAACCTCATCAGATTTCTTTTTGCCCAATCCTCCAATTTGTCTAGGTCACTCTGGACCCTACCTATCCCTACCCAGCATATCTACCTCTCCCCCCAGCTTACTGTCATCCGCGAACATGCTAAGGATGCAATCCATCCCATCATCCAGATCATTAATGAAGATGTTGAACAAAACCGGCCCCGGGACAGACCCCTGGGGCACTCCACTCGATACTGGCTTCCAACTAGACATTGAGCTGTTGATCACTACCCGTTGAGCCTGACAATCTAGCCAGTTTTTTATCCACCATTGGCCACTGTTGGAAGACAGAATACTGGGCTAGATGGACCATTGGCCTGACCCAGTAAGTTATGGTCTAAACTTATTAAAATCTAACAGGACAGAGAGAAGCCTCCAGTAATCAAAGTCCTTTAATTAGTTTAAATTCTTTTGAAATGTTTCTCTAATATTTAGACAATTAGAGAGTAATAAGAGACTCCGGACAGAAGTCTTCTCAACTGTATCTAGCTGGATGTTGAAGATCTTTATTGTTTTTGTGAATCTGAATTTGTCTAGCTTAGTGGAAGATTTGAATATGAGAAGTGCTTGTTGAAGAAATGGAACAAGTAGCAAGTTCAAATGGCAAGTTGCCATGTTTTTGACTTATAAATAGTAGTGTCTGACTGCACTTGGTTCTTGGTTTCCAGTGCAAAAGATCAAGGATCCTCCAAGGACTTGGCTCTGCTTTAAAATGTGGCCTTTAATAAGTTTGGTCAGCATTATTATTACTAACTTTAAAAATGTCTCTTGAGTTGGTGATTTTCTTGCATTAAGAGAAAATTTTAATAAGTAATAATAGACAACTGTGTCTGTTCTGTGGCTTATAAACTTGGAGTAAGATTGTTTGTAGCAGACTGTGACAGAGTGAGACCCTGCCCCTGTCTTCTGCTCTGTCTACACAGACTATTCGAACACCTTCCATTGTTAAATACTACCGTGTAGTTTCTGTACATGGTTTTTCCAACAACCTCGTTGGTCCATACACCACATAATTTACAGCATCAGGTTTCTCCTCAGCCCTTTGCCCAGTAGAGGGAAGAAAGCTGTTCACCTAGAGATCCTTCTTGGTTCTGGCTCCATTAGCTTGCCTCTCTCTTCATCACTTCCTTCCTGTGCCACCTTCTACCCTGTGATAATGGACTAATTAGCTCTTTAGTCCTCAGCCATTCTAATATCCTAATTAGGCACAGCCAGGTCCACCCTGGAATTTGGAGGAATTAATTGGTGTTTAAGTGATCAGAGTGCTGGCTCAGCTTTTGGTTTCCAGCAGTCTGTCCTACAGTCCCACAATTGGTCTTGGATAGATGCCTATAACTGGTTTATAGTTTTGTATAGAATTGTTGCATTTTTAGATAATTTCTATAGGGATAAATTGTACCTATGATCTTGGACCAACAGCCCACAGTTGAATATTGGCAAGGTAAATGAAATAAAAGACAGTAATGACTCAATGTTGGAGTTTGATTTAATGGGTTAAAGAAGTGGGGACCTATGCTCTTCATGTTGCTTAAGTAACCAGGAAGAAGCATGAGCCATTCAAAACTGTTTTTCAGTAGATCATATAAGGAACACAAGAGCAAATAACTTGGCTTTGCTATAACTAAGGCAACAATTTTGTCATGGACATTTTTAGTGAAAGTCACGGACAGGTTACGGGCAATTAACAAAAATTCACAGAAGCCATGACCTGTCCCTGACTTTTTTACAAAAAATGTCCATGACAAATACGGGGAGGGAGGAGGGTCCAGCACCCTGCCCTGCTGTGGCTGGGAGCTGTCGCCCCTGCCCCATGGCTGGGAGCTGTGGGGGTTGCCTGTGGGGACTGGAGAGCTCTGGGGGATTCCCCCCACACCCGTGGTAGCTGGGGAGCTCTGGGAGTCCCCAGCACCTGTGGAGCCTGGGGAGCTGCCGGTGGATTCCCCCCACCCTGCCACCCTCAGCGGCTGGGGAGCTCCAGGGGTCCCCAGCACCCGTGGGGACTGGAGAGCTGCCGGGGGATTCCCCCCACCACCTGTGTGGTCTAGGGAGCTCCGGCAGTCCCTGGCACCCGTGGGACTGGGGAGATGGGGGGGATTCCCCCGCCACTGCTGGCTGAGGAGCTGCCTGAGATCCCCTGCCGCCCACGGCAGCTGGGGAGCTGTGGGGGACCCCAGCATCCATGGCCGCTGGGGAGCTGTGGGGGACCCCTTTCATTCCAGGCGGCAGGGGTACCCCGAAGCTCCCGGCCCCAGGGGAGGTGGGGGTAGCCTGCAGCTCCCAGCTGCTGTGGGCAGAAGTCATGGAGGTCTGTTGAAGTCACGGATTCTGGGACCTCCGGGACCAAATCGTAGCCTTAGCTATAACACAGGGTCATTTTCTGTAATGAAAAGAGAGAAAAATGCACACTGAGCTAGACCCTCACTTAACTAGCAACAGACTTGTTTGCTGGGTGGAGGAGATGGAGAAGGAGACACTATTACATGTAGGAATGTACTTATTTTTAAGACTTTGAGGTAACAGCTTTAAGCTTTGTGATTTAAGTTTCTAACTAGTTTAGTGATATATTATAGATCCTGCTGCCCACAGAGGTTGAGCCAGGAAGCCTGCTGCTGCCAATCTTCTGTATTATCACCTTGACTCTTTTTTTTTTTTTTTTTTGGTGTGTGTGGTACAAATAGTACCTCTGTTTTTTTCATAGCCTGGTCTTCAGTCACCTGTGCATAAGGATGGCCCTACCAGCAGGTAACATTGCAGGAGAATGTTAGAGAAATGTTTGCTGTAGGGGGAACTCACAGCAAAAAAGTTTTGCTTTTCTGAAAAAGCCATTATAAAGATGACCTCCAGACATATCTGCATATATTTATACATGATTAATTATAGTTAAAATTAGATTAGTGTGTATTGCTGACTTCTCATCAACATGATATCTTTTGGCAAAAAAGACAGAGCTAAGCTCCCTTCATAATTCAATTAATGATGCTCTGTATTTGTTGCTGCTAAATAATACAATCATAGAAATGTACGGCTGGAAGGGACCTGGAGAAGTCATCAATTGCAGCCCACTGTGCTGAGGCAGGACCAAGTACACCTACACCATCCCTGACAGGTGTTTGACCACCGTGTCCTTAAAACTCTCCAATGATGGGGATTCCACAGCCAAGAGGGAAGAAAGGACATGATAAAAGGGAGAGACGTTTGCCATACTCTCTCTCTCTCCCACCTACATCTACAGACACCACCACCAAGTGACTGAAGCGCTGATCAAAGGGGAAAACCTGGCTGAAAGGCAACCAGCCAGCTTGTGGTGAGAAGCATCTAAGTTTGTAAGGTTTCAGTGTAGTAGCCGTGTTAGTCTGTGTCAGCAAAAAGAATACAAGAAAAATACCTGTGGCACCTTAGAGACTAACAAATTTATTTCAGCATAAGCTTTCGTGGGTTAAGAACCCACTTCATCGGATGCATCCGATGAAGTGGGTTCTTAACCCACGAAAGCTTATGCTGAAATAAATTTGTTAGTCTCTAAGGTGCCACAGGTATTTTTCTTGTTTTCTTTAAGTTTGTAAGGACACTTAAAGTGTTAATATCAGCTTAGAATGTGTTTTGCTTTTATTTCATTTGACCAAATCTGACTTGTGCTTTGACTTATAATCACTTAAAATCTATCTTTTGTAGTTAATAAATTTGTTTGTTCTACCTGAAGCAGTGTGTTTGGTTTGAAGCATGTCAGAGACTCCCCTGGGGATAATAAGCGTGATACATATCAATTTCTTTGTTAAATTGATGAACTCATATAAGCTTGCTCCAGTGGGCATAATTGGACGCTGCAAGACGGAGGTTCCTAGGGTTGTGTCTGGGACTTGAGTTATTGGCTAGTGTCATTCGGTTGCACAATCCAAGCAGTTTACATGCTAGAGGCTGTGCGTGAACAGCCCAGGAATGGGGGTTCTCACAGCAGACCAGGGTAAGGCTGTCTCCCAGAGTCGAGGATTGGAGTGACCTAGCAGATCACTGGTCCTGATAACACCAGGGGAACATCACAACATTATAGGGGTCTACTATAGACCACCAAATCAGAAAAAGGAGGTGGATGAGGAACAAACAAAAGAATTATCCAAAAACTACCTGGAAGAAAATCTAAAATAATTGCTGTAATGTTTGCAGATGGCAGAAAAATTGGTGGAGTGGTAAATAATGGTGAGGACAGGTAACTTATATGGAGTCACCTGGATCACTTGGTAAGTTGGGCACAAACAAAAAACATGTGTTTTAGCTAGATTCAAGGTCATACATGTGGAAGCAAAAAATGTGCATCCTCCCTCCTCGGCAGTCAGCCCTGACTGAGCTTAGCTGCGCCCTTTTATACCTGGGTTCCAGCTGGAGCATGCCCAGCAGGGCCGAGGGGGCATGGCCTCCTTCGCCCACAGAGTAGGATTAACCCCTGCTGAACCAGTGCGGGGCAAGCATGCTCCGTCTCATTTATCAAAGAGAAACTTCAGAAATGGTTTGATCATGCTGTATAAGTACCTACACAGGAAGAAGATATGTGATGCCAGAGGGCTCTTTAACCTATCAGACAAAGGCATAATGAGATCCAATGTCTGGAAGTTGAAGCTAGCCAAATTCAAACTTGAAACGAGTCACAAATTTCTAACAATAATCACAATTTCTGTCCAATTAATCACTGGACAACTTACACGGGATGTGTTGGAGTCTCCGTCGCTTGAAGTCTTTTACTCATTAGGCCAGGTCTACACTACAGAGTTTTATCATCCTAGCTATGTCTGTCAGAAAGTGTGAAAAATCACTCCTAACTGACATAGCTATGCTGGTAAATACCCCCATGTAGATACTGCTTATATTGACAAAAGAGCCCTTTCGATGGCATAGCTTATGTCATTCTGGGAGGTGGTTTAAGTATACTGGCAAAAGAGTTCTTTTTTGCTGGTATAGTCTGCATCTCAACTAGGAGACATTGCTGGTATAGCTGTACTGGCCTTGTAGTGTAGTTTAGCCCGAATTAGACATCTTTCTAAAAAATATGCTGACGCTCAGCCAGAAGTTATAGCCTATGTATGAGTTTGAATTAGATGATTATAAGGGTCCCTTCTGATCTGAAAATGTATTAATTGTTAAATATGTACTTATTTGTAAGAGAATTAAAACAATTATTTTGTAATTATATATTATGAATGGAAAGTTTAGATGCATTTTTGTTTAAGAAATTACTTTTTTGCAAGTTATATTTCTATGAGTGCATTGTTGCTGGAAGAACCTTTCAGAAGCACCTATCAATAGTTCATAATTGACCACATTTCATATAAATTTGTTTGGTGTTGTTATAGTTCTAAGGTTTCTGACATTGACCATCACAGTGAGGAGTATAAGAAGCTGAAACAGCAGTTGGAGAGAAAACTCCAAGAAGTGGAAGGAGAGCTTGCTTTGCAGAAACAGGTACAGGAGTCTATAGAAAACAACTTTGTATTAAACAAGCCACAGTAGGTGTAATTTCTACTTTACAGTCTGTCCGTTCTCATGGGAGAATTATGCATTATAGATGAATGCTCTAGGTAGGTGTAAAGTATCAGAGGGGTAGCCGTGTTAGTCTGGATCTGTAGAAGTGACAAAGAGTTCTGTGGCACCTTATAGACTAACCAAGCATTCTCAAAACTACGATACCCACATGAGGAAATAAGAAAACAGATCAACAGGGCCAGACGTGTACCCAGAAGCCTCCTGCTGCAAGACAAACTGAAGAAAGAAACCAACAGAACTCCACTGGCCATCACTTACAGTCCTCAGCTAAAACCTCTCCAACGGATCATAAGTGATCTACAACCCATCCTGAACAACGATCCCTTACTTTCACAGGCCTTGGGAGGCAGGCCAGTCCTCGCCCACAGACAACCCGCCAACCTGAAGCATATTCTCACCAGCAACTACACACCGCACCATAATAACTCTAACTCAGGAACCAATCCATGCAACAAACCTCGATGCCAACTCTGCCCACATATCTACACCAGTGACACCATCACAGGACCTAATCAGATCAGCCACACCATCACCGGTTCATTCACCTGCACATCCACCAATGTAATATACTCCATCATGTGCCAGCAATGCCCCTTTGCTATGTACATCGGCCAAACTGGACAGTCCTTACGCAAAAGGATAAATGGACACAAATCAGATATTAGGAATGGCAATATACAAAAACCTGTAGGAGAACACTTCAATCTCCCTGGACACACAACAGCAGATTTGAAGGTAGCCATCCTGCAGCAAAAAAACTTCAGGACCAGACTTCAAAGAGAAACTGCCGAGCTTCAGTTCATTTGCAAATTTGACACCATCAGCTCAGGATTAAACAAAGACTATGAATGGCTAGCAAACTACAAAAGCAGTTTTTCCTCCCTTGGTGTTCACACCTCAACCGCTAAAAGAGGGCCTCATCCTCCCTGATTGAACTAACCTCGTTATCTCTAGCCTGACTCTTCCCTACTTATTTATACCTGCCCCTGGACATTTCCACTGCATGCATCTGAAGAAGTGGGTATTCACCCATGAAAGTTTATGCTCCAATACGTCTGTTAGTCTATAAGGTGCCACAGAACTCTTTGTCGCTTCTAGGTAGGTGTAGTTATCTGATATCTGTTCAGGCAGTCCTTTTTAGCTCTAATGTTAAAATTAATGTAAGATGTACAATGGGCAGTATTGCATGTTGCTTTACAGTAATAGGTGTCATGTGGTATTTGCATACTGGCAGTTGCTTTATTTACTAGTCTGGCAGCCTCCCCTTGGGAAGAATTGGTAAGTTTATGTTTAGTAAACTGAGATGGTGTAAGATTCTTGTATATGGGGATACAGCTAGCACACTGTGCTAAATTGGCTAACCTTGAAATTCCAGGAAAGGTCAGCTTCTATAAATCAGAAGCAGCTTTAGGCAGGCATATAGGCTAAATAAACACATTAACATGTGCCAGCATGCCGTACTTCTCTGATTTCAAGTCTTTCTCCTCCCACTTTTTATGACATTGTTAACACACAATCATCTGCTGCTATTAATACTCAATCATTTCATAATGTGAGAATACTTAGCAATGGAGTTTGTTTGAGCTCTAGTTGTGTCACCTGATTGAGGGTATCTCACTACCCATATATTGCAAAAACAACATTTTTTAGGATAATTTATACTCGCTTCACCTTTTTTAAAAAAATTTTATTTAGGATGTTTCAAGTTTACAAATCATTGCCATCAGATAAATGATGGCAATGATAAAGATAAATATCAGAAACAAAGTGATAATCATTACAACAGTGAGCTTTTTATTTTTTTATTTTTTTATTTTTTTTAGCAAAACATTCAGTAATATAATCATTAAATCTCTCTATTTAACAGGGGGTTACCTTGACAGGATTATTGGCCTGCTGGATGGTGGGAAGCAGGAGATATGACATATTTTGATTTTCATAAGGCTTTTGACACGAGCCTTACGAAAATCAAAATTTATCATATTTACTGCTTTGACACAATCCCATATGATATTCCCATAAGCAAACTAGGGAAATGTAGTCTAGATTCAGTTATTATACAGTGAGTGAACAACTGGCTGAAAGACTACGCTCAAAGAGTAATTATCAATGGTTCGCTGTCAGACTGGGAGGGAGTATCTTGTGAGATTCTGCAGCGGGTCAGTCCTGGGTCTGGTACAATTCAGCATTTTCATTAATTACTTGGATAATGGAGTGGAAAGTATGCTTATAAAATTTGCAGATGACACCAAGCTGGAAGGGGGTGCAAGCATTTTAGAGATTAGAATTAGAATTCAAAACAACCTTCACAAATTGAAGAATTGTTCTGAATTCAGCGAGATGAAATTTAATAAAGATAAGTGCCACTTACTTCACTTAAGCAGGAAAAAATCAAATGCCCAACTACAAAATGGGGAATAACTGGCTAGGTGTGGGTCCTGCAGCTGGGACCCAGGCATGGGGCCAGGAGCAGAGCCCTGGGCATGGTGCCGGCGGCAGCCGGGACCTCAGGCGCAGGGCCAGGAGCGGAGCCCCACGCACAGGGCTGGCAGTGCTGGAACCCTGGGCACAGGGCTGGCGGCCAGGACCCCGTACAATGCACCCTTAGTTCCCACGCCTATGCTTCCATCCCTATATTTCTATGATTTTATGATATTATAGTAAATCTCTTTACACCATCAAAGTCATGTTGTTTTGGGTGATTTTATTAACTTCAGTAAAACTACTGATTCCTCTCATCGCTTTAATTATTTTAATAGTTCCAGTTGTATTTGTGCCAAATTTTCTGAAGATTTAGATTTTTCTGGTAGTATTCATAGTTCAAGTACCTAGAATAACATCTACTTTATACAATAATAGAAAAAATGGTCGCACTTTAATATCAAGTTGCTTTTATAAAATATTAATAAATTATAAATATATCATAGAATCATAGAATATCAGGGTTGGAAGGGACCTTAGGAGGTCATCTAGTCCAACCCTCTGCTCAAATGTTTTAATCAGTTGTCATAGATTATTATGAAGACCAACAGGTCACTAGATTGTGTATAACCATTTGTAGCTCCTTTACTGATTATAACCATCTATAACCATGATTATAACCATCTATAACACACGCTATTCATGTCTGTTAAAATTTTTAACATTTATTATCCCTTTATAAACTATTTATAAATGGAACCTTAATACACACTATGACCAAAAAAATTGTGCTGAAATCACTTATTCTGTGTTTTCGCAACTTGTAGTCTGCTTGATTTATTGTCATTAGTAGTTGAGATTATTATTTGTTTTTTGACAATTCATATGTCTAGAAGGAAAAGCCCACAGTTTTGGCAGAAACAGCACATTCCTAGATCCATATGGGTGTATAGTTTATTTCACTGTTCAAGTAAGATTTAAAGCAAAATTCACATTTTCTTATCAAAAGTTATAGGTTGCATAGTTGGATATTTATTATAAAGAAATATGACTTTAATAGATGTACATTTTTAGTTAAGAAATACATTTGGCAATTTCATCTTTTCTACAACTGTGGATTGTTTTGACTTTAATACTACATGGAAGATGCCATTTTAGGTAACACAAGAGCCTTCTTTACACTGAGCTTTTTCTTTAAATTCCCCATTGTTGATGTAGCATTGGCCTAGCTCCACTGGTGCAAGCAATGGTGAGAGAATTACTGTATACCAGACACAATATTTTAGCCAGGATGTTGTCTAACTCTCCTCAGAGCAAACCTAGATAAGACAGTGGTTAAGACACAGTGGTTAAAACACTGTGGTAGCTGACATATGGTCTATATTAGGATTTCCATTGTTGTTCCCATCAGTGGAATTGCATTAGAGGTAGCAATAATGGGACGTTTTAAGTGCATGTCTTTCTTTATGCGATTATTAATCCATTTCCTGTAATCCATTACAGGAACTGCTAGTGGAATTTGATGCAGAAATTAAAAAGAGAGAACATTCATTTCAACGGCAGTCAGATGAAATGAGTAATTTAGTTCTTTCTCATGAACTCAAGGTAATTTTGTCTTTAAGCTGTACTTTCATTTTGTCTACAAAATAAACACACTTTATATCATCCCAAGTTTGATATATTCTGTGACACAAATAGGTCACACTTTTCCTTTCTTCACCAGTGGACCGAATGAGTTGTTTCCAGTATAGCAGAAAGTGGAGGTACTTGAGGGTTGTATCTTCATTCCATTATGGTTAACAGAATCTTCCTGCACACTGGTGAGAAAATTTACCTGTCAGTCTCCAGAATGCCTATCTGATCCTCATGAGATTGATGTTTGTTGACTATTAGTGAAAAAATATGCAGAGAATCTAAATAGAAAGATGAATTCAACATCACTTGAATGTACCCTTTTTGTTACCAGTGTCAAGTTATTTCAATTTTGTAAAGGGTTTGTGAGTTAGGTACCGGTCAAAACCAATTACAGCATCTTGTGCGTAGATATTGACAAAGACTTTTACTTCCTCAGACTTTATTGAGTTTAGGACATCATTATAACAGTAATAAGGGGAAATTAGATATTTTATACATTTGTTTTTGTTTCATCATTTATGGCTTTTGAATTTGAAGGCTACAGGGCCAAATTCTGGCCCCTGTCTGGCTGCTGTTAACTTGGTGCCTTTGTTCATACTATATATGTAGTATTTCCTATTCCTATTTTCCTTGTTGAATTTAAACTTTTATGTATTATTGTTTGTTATTAATACATAGTATATGTGGTACAGCTGAGTTGATACAGTGGAAAAAACCTTGACCTCTGGAATTTTCTGACTTTGGAGTGCTTGATTTTATAACTTTATGTATGTTTGTGCGTGTGTGTGATAAATGAGAGGGGGGATAGTTCCCTTTTGTGGACACCCAGCCAGCCAGTTGGCTATGGAATCCCTCTAGGAGTCTCGGTGGTTGTTCTCTACTTGCTTTACCTGTAAAGGGTTAACAAGCCCACAGGTAAAAGGAAAGGAGTGGCACCTGACCAAAAGAGCCAATGGGAGGGCTAGAACTTTTTAAAATTGGGGAAAAAACTTCCCTTTGTCTGTGTGGTGTTGTTCTCCGGGAAAGAGGGGAACAGGGAGCAATTATGCTGTGAGAAGCTTTAAGCCAGGTATGAAAAACCATCAGATCATACCTAAAGATTGCTTATCTGAAACCCCAGAAATGTAAGTAAATTAGGGAATGTCTAGGAATGATTAGGGTTATTTCTTTATTTTGATTGGCTTGTGGACTCCTTGTGCTAACCCCAGCTGCTTTTGTTTTGCTTGTAACCTTTAAGCTGAACCTCAAGAGAGCTATCTTGATACTTAATTTTTGTAATTGTTTCTTTCAAGATCTAGCAAAAAGCCTAAGTTTCAAATGTATTGCCTTTCTTTTTGGGTTTAATAAAATTTACCTTTTTTAAGAAAAGGATTGGATTTTTGTGTCCCTAAGAGGTTTGTGCATATGTTGTTGTTTAGCTGGTGGCAACAGCTGATTTCTTTTGTTTTTTTTCTCAGCTCTTCCCGGGAAGGGGGGTGAAAGGGCTTGAGGTACCCCTCAGGAAGGAATTCCCAAGTGTTCCTTCCTGGGTTCTCAAGGGGTTTTGGGTTTTTTTTTGCACTTGGGTGGTGGCAGCATCTACCCATCCAAGGTCAGAGAGGAGCTGTGACCTTGGGAATTTAATACCAACCTGGAGTGGCCAGTATTAATTTTTAAAATCCTTGCAGGCCCCCACCTTTCTCACTCGAAGTGCCAGAGTGGGGAATTAGCCTTGACAGTGCGTAATTGTAGTGCTGACCTAAATATGTGCATTTCAACATCTGTTCATGTTAAGTTTATTTTTTGAATGCCACCAGTGTGTTATGTGCTATGTAAATAGAGGAAGACACTCTGTCTATAGCTCAAAGATCTTTTCTAAGTCAAATATAGACAACACATCTCAGATACAAATAATATATTTGATAATGATGCAAACTTTAGGCAGTTGAGGGAGATTTTTTTCATTAATGAGGCACATTGCTGTGGTAACTAGGATCATTGTTGAAAAGCTTTTCGAAGAAGGGAATTTTAAGTGGTGATCCGGAGGAAAAATGGTAGGTCATTTAGTACATAAAAAGAGGCCTAGGGTTAGCAAGGAAGATAAATGAGGGGAAAGGAGATAAAATGAATTTTTGGGAGGTATATGAAAGGGAGAGGGTGAATGGGAAGAAATGAGTGTTGAGGTTGCACTCATAGTGTGGGTTTCCAAACGAGCTCAGTGTTAGCCTGGGGCTAATCCCAATCAGCGTACCAAACACTTCTGAAAATCTCACCCGTACAGATTTATTCTAGTATTTTATTGCATTTAACTATTTTATAAGTAATAAAATTAGACCAAGCAAGTGTTTTGACCTTTTAAAAAATTCCTAACTAAAAAAAATCAAAATCAAAGAGGGAAGTATTGTGCCTGGCTGGGAAGAGGAAGAACTCTTTCTGGAGTAGGAATACGTGTTCATGATCCAGCCCTGAGGCCGGGATTGCAATATCTTCTGATTTCAAAAAGGGTAGAAGAAGAGGGGGGAGATAGAGTTTTAGCACTCTGATATTATTTTGTTGTTCTTGAGATATTATGAGTTTCTCTTGATAGGCTGATTATATGTAGTGGGGATTACAACCTCCCTGCTGTCGCCAGGAGCATAGTGAAATAGTTCTGTTATGCCCTTCATATTACTTTCTAATTTGGAATAATTTGAGTAATTACTTTCTAATTTTGTTTCCTCCTTTGAAAGGTGAAGTTGTTGACCAGAGAACTGGAGGCTCTGAAAGAGGCTGGGATGAAAGCTGCAGAATCATTGCAAATAGCAGAAACTACTAATTTGAAGTTGGAGGAAGAGGCCAAATGCAAGGATTGGGAACTTAAAGATCTTGCAGCTGTGAAAGATGCTCAGTACTGTACAACTCTAGCTATGATTAAGAGCAACTACTTTTGAATTCACCCTTCCCTTCTTTTCCTTCCATGCTCTTTTATAATCTCAGCAGTTTCATACCTCTTGTATAAACAGTCACCTATTCTAATAGTACATACTATCGTATTCACAACTGAAGGAAATGTCCATTGATCTGAGTGTTCACTAAGTGTCCCTGGTAGTGTGGGTTTTAGACCAGTTCTGCTGCACTCTTTATTTGGTGTAAAAATGTTTTTAATTTTCTTTGTTTTTATAAAGTTTTTATAAACACTGTTATGGTTCAGGCATGCAATGTATGTTTTTGAGTATTATCTCAGTCTCTCCCGAGGTCACCCTTTCCAAGTGACCGGTTCAGAGTAGAACCCTATGGTTCACCCCACTTTGTCACCAGGTTACAGTACATCCTGTTTTACCAGCTGTACTTACCTCCACTGGGCCCATCTGGATTCAGGCCTGCTATATGCTTCCCCCACAAGGACCTCTGACCAGCTGGTAAACCCATCGATAGAAAACAGCTTACTCAAAACACAGTATGGTTTATTTATTAATAGGAACTTCACGAACAGAGAGAACAGGGTTAAAAATAACAAAAGCTTATGCATATTGTCTTCCCTATGCTTGGCCCTCCCTTGCCAGTTCAGGTTGGACTGCACTTATTCCTCGTGCCCCAACATCTGGGGACTGAGACCCTCCACCCTTCTTTCTCTCTCTGGACCTAGGTTTTTTAACTGCTTTCAAGTTCTTTATTGAAGGTTCCTGCCTGGGCTTTCCCCCTTCCATTTGGAATCACCAACCCGCTTGCTGATCAGAGTGTGGTGGGGGTGAATTTTCAAAGGAATCAACACTTGTGTTATATTAAGTATGGGGATTAGGGTTAGCTACACTTGTTGTCTGCCTTCCTGTAGTCCTACAGAGCCCCATAGAACTGAGTTAACCCTTAGGCTTCCATATAGCTATCGCCCATTCATAATCAGACAAATGGAGTTTCCCATAATCATCATAAAAATATTACAGATTGGTCCCTCATTTTTCACACACTGCTATGTGGAAACTTGGTGTAGATTATCACATTTTTACTGACATTTTTACTTTCATAAACTTCTTAAACCACCTGTTTGTCAGAGCTTGTAAACTCTGTAGACTGTGCATGAATTTAAGGGGCAAAGTGATATATGTACTTTGACATAGACAGGTTTACATCTGCAGGAGAGCGAATGGGGAGGAAAGATATAGGGGATCCGGTACTGAAAGCCTACATTAGCAGGTGAGGAAATGAGAAGAGGTGGTGGCTATTCTCTGGCTCACCTGCTGGGAAATGAGTGGGGAAAAAGCAAGAAATAGGGCATGAGTTCTTTTATTCTCTGTCTCCCTGCAGGGACACAATTGGCTGATTAGATGCAACACTTCCCTTCCCTAGCCTTTCAGTGTACTTCTCTATAATAGGGTGGCAGTGCCTGCCATTGACCTAACCTATTAACAGGTGTGGATCTCTAAATGGAAATGCTGAGTGATTCCTGATGACTTATTTTGGAAGGTGTGGCTTGTTACCACCCTAGATGTTGAGATCCAGGGAAGGTCGGTGGGAGTGGCTGTATGATCAATAGAGAGAAAGAACCAGGATCTGGGATGAGAGAGTATTCTAAATCCCCCCCAAAATTGCCTCTCAAGAATCTTATACCATGTCCATCACAGTTGTAGTCTTGCAAGACTCATAGTGAAGCAAGTTTGTCATGAAAGCTAAGGATTCTATAGTTTTTGTCTTTTCTTTGAATTTTCTTAATCACACTGACATTAAGGATGTGCCTCTGCTGTGGTGGGAAGAACTACCAGTGAGGGGGATTCCACACCTCCCTTGGAAGCTTATTCTACAACTTAACTATCCTTATAGTTAGAAAGATTTTATCTAATTTAAATCTCCCTGCTTGCAGATTAAGTCCATTAGTTCTTGTCTTATCTTCAGTGGACATGGAGAATAATTGCTCACAGTCCTTTTTATAACAGCCCTTAAAATATTTGAAGACTGCTATCAGGTTCCCCTCAGTCTTCTTTTCTCTAGACTAAACATGCTCAGTTTTTATAACTTTTCCTCATAGGTCCAATTTTTCTAAACCTCTTATAATTTTTATTGCTCTCTTCTGGACTTTCCAATTTGTTCATCTTTCCTAAAGTGTGGTGCCCAGAACTGGACACAGTACTCCAGCTGAAGCCTCGTCAGTGCCAAGTAGAGCAGGAAAATTACCTTGCATGTCTTATATATGACACTCCAGTTGGTACACTCTAGAATGATATTAGCCTTTTTCTCAGCTGCTGTTGACTCGTATTCAGTGTGTGATCCACTGTAACCCCTGATCATTTTCAGCAGTACTACCACCTAGCCCATTATTCCTCATTTTGTATTTGTTCATTTAATTTTTCCTGCCTGAGTGAAGTACTTGGGACTTATCTTTATTGAATTTCATCTTGTTGAATTCAGACCAATTCTCCAGTTTGTCAAGGTTGTTTTGAATTTTAATCCTGTCCTCCAACGTGCACCCCTTCCCAGCTAGGTGTTATCTGCAAACTTTATAATCATACTCTCCACTCCATTATCTGAGTCATTAATGAAAATATTGAATAGTACCAGACCCAGGACTGATCCCTTTCGGGACCTCAATAGATACACCGTCTCAGTTTGACAGCGAACCATTGAGTGTGGTCTTTCAACCAGTTGTTCACACACCTTTTAGTAATATAATCTAGACCACATTTTCTTAGTTTGCTTATGAGAACGTCATGTGGGATTGTGTCAAAAGCTTTACTAAAATCAAGATATATCATGTCTGCTGCTGTCCCCCATCTGCTAGCCCAGTAAACCTGTCAAAGAAGGAATTTAGGTGGGTTGGCATGATTTGTTCTTGCTTGACAATCCATGTTGGCTATTCCTTGTAAACATATTATCCTCTAGGTGCTTAAAAGTTAATTGTTTAATCATTTGTTCCAGTATCTTTCCATGTATCAAAGTTAGGCTGACTGGTCTACAATTCCCCAGAAGCTCTTTGTTCCTCTTTTTAAAGATAGGTACTATGTTTGCCCTTTTCAAGTCCTCTGAGACCTCACTCGTTCTCCATGAGTAAGGCTGTGTGTCTGTCACGGAGGTCATGGAAGTCATTCTGTGACTTTCCGTGATCTCCTTGACTTCTGCAGCGGCCGGTGTGGCTGACTCCGGGGTTGCTCAAGCAGATCAGGCAGCTCTGGAGCCAGCTGCACTGGCCAGTGCTGGGGCAGTTTGGGTGTGGGAGGGGGCTCAGGGTTGGGGTTCAGTGTGGCATTTACTTGGGGGGGCTCCCCGGAAATGGCCGGCATGACCCTGCAGCTCCTAGATGGAAGGGACAAGGGGCCCCGCAGCGGCACACTGCCTACACCCACAGGCACCGCTCCCGCACCTCCCATTGGCTGTGGTTCCCAGCCAATGGGAGCTGCGGAGCCGGAGCTTGTGGCAAGGGCAGCTCAGGGAGCCCCCGGCCTTCCCTCCCCCTAGGTGCTGCAGGAACATGCCGTTGGATCCGGGTAGGGAGCCTGCCAGCCTCGCCAACCCTCCCCACTCCCAGGCCGCATGCTGCTGGCTGTTCCATCCCTCCCCCCCGGAACCAGCGGGAGTCCTATGCCACCCCCCTCCCCGCACCCACAGTGCCACTTGACACCCCCCCACACACACACTGCAACCTGGCCCCAGTTTTAGTTAGGGGTATATAGTAAAAGTCAGAGACAGGTCATGGGCTGTGAATTTTTGTTTACTGCCCATGACCTGTCCATGACTTTTACTAAAAATACCTGTGACTAAAACGTAGCCTTATCCATAAGTTGAAGATCATTGCTAATGTTTCCGAGATTGCTTCAGCTAGTTCTTTAAGTACTCTGGGATACATTTCATGAGGCCCTGCTAACCTGAATATATCTGACTTATCTAAATATTTTTAACCTGTTGTTTCTCAACTTTGGTTTGTGTTCCTTTTCCATTGTTGTTAATATTAATTGTGTTGAGTATCTGGTCACCATTAACCTTTTTATTGAAGATCGAAGCAAACCTGGCATTAAAAACTTCAGCCTTCCTGATGTTATTGGTTATTAGCTTTCCTTCTCTGCTAAGTAGAGGACCTACACTTTCCTTCATCTTTCTCTTGCTCCTAATGTATTTCAAGAAGCTCTTCTTATTGCCTTTTATGTCCTTGCTAGGTGTAACTAATTTTGTGCCTTAACCTTCCTGCTGTTGTCCCTACATAGAATCATAGAACTGGAAGGGATCTCAAGAGGTCACCTAGTCCAGTCCCCTGCACTCATGGCAGGACTAATTATGTAGACCATTCCTGACAGGTGTTTGTCTAACTTGCTCTTAAAAATCTCTAATGATGGAGATTCCACAACCTTCCTAAGCAATTTATTCCTGTGCTTAACCACCCTGACAGGAATTTTTTCCTAATGTCCAACCTAAACTTCTCTTGCTACAATTTAAGCTCATTGCTTCTTGTCCTATCCTCAGAGATTAAGAAAAACAATTTTTCTCCCTCCTCCTTCTAACAACCTTTTATATACTTGAACACTGTTATCATGTCCCCTCTCAGTCTTCTCTTTTCCAGACTAAACAAACCCAGTTTTTTCAATCTTCCCTCATAGGTCATGTTTTCTAGACCTTTAATCATTTTTGTTGCTCTTCTCTGGACTCTCTCCAATTTGTCCACATCCTTCCTGAAATGTGGCTCCCAGAACTGGACACAATACTCCAGTTGAGGCCTAATCAGAGCAGAGTAGAGCGGAAGAATTGCTTCTTGTGTCTTGCTTACAACACTCCTGCTAATACATCCCAGAATGATGTTCACTTTTTTTGCAACAGCATTACACTGTCGACTCATATTTAGCTTGTGGTCCACTATGACCCCCAGATCTCTTTCCGCAATTCTCCTTCCTAGGCAGTCATTTCCAATTTTGTATGTGTGCAACTGATTGTTCCTTCCTAAATGGAATACTTTGCATTTGTCCTTATTGAATTTCATCCTATTTACTTCAGACCACTTCTCCAGTTTGCCCAGATCATTTTGAATTTTAATCCTATCCGCCAAAGCACTTGCAACCCCTCCCAGTTTGGTATCATCCCCAAACTTTAAAGTGTACTCTCTGTGCTATTATCTAAAACAATGATGAAGATATTGAACAGAACTGGACCCAGAATTGATCTCTGCGGGACCCCACTCGTTATGCCTTTCCAGCATGACCGTGAACCACTGATAACTACTTTCTGGGAACAGTTTTCCAACCGGTTTTGCACCCACCTTATAGTTGCTCCATCTAGGTTGCATTTCCCTAGTTTGTTTATGAGATGGTCATGCGAGGCAGTATCAAAAGCTTTACTAATGTCAAGATATACCACGTCTACTGCTTCCCTCCTATACACAAGGCTTGTTACCCTGTCAAAGAAAGCTATCCGGTTGGTTTGACATGATTTGTTTTTGACAAATCCATGCTGAGTGTTACTTATCACCTTATTATCTTCTAGATGTTTGCAAATTGATTGCTTAATTATTTGCTCCATTATCTTTCTGGGTATAGAAGTTAAGCTGACTGGTCTGTATTTCCCTGGGTTGTACTTATTTCCCTTTTTTATGCTTGTACATGCTTGTATTAGTCTTTTGTACTCCTCCTTAGTAGTTTGTCCATGTTTCCACTTTGTGTAGGATTCTTTTTTGATTTTCAGATCATTGAAGAGCTCCTGATAGAGCCATATTGGCCTCTTACTATTCTTCCTATCTTTTCTTCACATTGGGATAGTTTGCAGTTGTGCCTTTTAATATTGTCTTCTCGAGAAACAGCCAGCTCCTGAATTCCTTTTTCCTTTTGAATTTCTTCCCATTGGATTTTACCTACTCTTTCTCTGAGTGTGTTAAAGTCTGCATTTTTGAAATCCATTGTCCTTATTTTGCTGCTCTCACTCCTTCCTTTCTTTAAGAATCATGAAATCTATCATTTCATATTCATTTTCACCCAAATTGCCTTGCCTTCCGATTTCCTACCAATTCCTCCCTGTTAGTAGGAATCAAGTCTAAAATGGCTGTTCCCCTGGTTACTTACTCCACTTTCTGAAACAAAATATTATTCCCAGTACATTCCAAGATCTTATCAGAAATATTGTGTTTTGCTGTATAACTTTTCCAATATAGGTCTGGGTAGTTGAAGTCCCCCATTATTATCAGGTCTTTTGTTTTGGATATTTCTCTTATTTGTTCTAGAAATGTCTCATCCACCTCCTCTTCCTGACTTGGTGGTCTATAGTAGGCACCTACTATAACGTCACCCCTATTTTCCCCCCCCTTTATCGTTACCAGAGACTTTCAGTTGGTCTGCTGCTCACCTCCTTCTGGACCTCCAAACAAGTGTGTTTTTGATATCTAATACAACGCCTCCTCCCTTTTTATCCTGCCTGCCCTTCCTGAAGATCCCTTCTATACCAACATTTCAGTCTTGAGACTTATCCCACCGTGTGTACCACTTCACATATATGTCTGAAGATTCTGCCATTGCCTGTTCCCACTCATATTGAGAAAGGGGTAGGGTGTTGTGCCTTTATTTCTGAAGGAGAAGCTCAAGAGTAGACACTCCAACTCCCTAGGAAGGAATGGGGAAGCTCCATAGCTCACAAGGACTGGAGAGGACGCTGTCAATTTCTCCTGCTAGAATTGCTGAGGGAGCCACTAAATCAAAAAGCAAGGGCCTCTGGAGTGTGGGGTGAGACCTGAAGATTCTGTGGCTGCTTGTTCCTCTGGAAAGGAGGAAGTGAAGGGTGCATGTGTTCCAATGGCCAGTAGTAGGAGCGCAAGACAGGAGCTCTAGTGGCTGGCAGCTGGTTGGGGATAATTAATACAGTTAAGTGAGGAGGCAGCTGTGGGAAGTACCATGAATAAATCTGCTTTTTAGGAGAAAGCAATCAGTTTACATTTTCAAGATTTTTTTTTTTTTAACAAAAAGGGCTGGAGTCTTTCCTGTACACTCAGCAAAGTGCTTAGGGAAGCCTCAATTAAAAGAATAACCAAGGGCCAGATCCTGCAAACAGTTATACATGTGTAATTTTACTCACTTGACTTTAATGAGACTATTGATGTAAGTAAAATTTCACACCTACAGCAGAGTCTGCAGGAATGGGGCCAAATTGTGTAACTGAAAAGTTAATCACCTAACCTTACCCAAAATACTCAGAGGCACCAGTTCTCGTTAACTATAGGATAAACCAAATTTAGAGTTTCGAGGCCAAGCCATTTTTAAACGATGACATTAATTTAAAAATCAATACATTTTACAAAAAAGAGAAGTGCTGTTGTATCTCATTAGCTCCTGTTGTAACAGGCTCCCTTCACAGGGTCTGGCTCTCAAACACCTCCGTGAAGAACATGGTATAAATATATAAATAGAGAGAGACTGTGTGTCCTTTTAAATTCACTGTCATTTTTATAGACAGGATCTCCTAAATGTACCTTTTTATTTTCTTTTTAGAAGATCATTGCTTTGACTTCAAATGGAATTGATTAAGCCAACTGCCCCCGCTTCTTTCTTGCTTCAGTTCCCATCTTAGCTACTAGTTGTCTCACTTTATTCATAGGAAGCAAACTCAAACATTCCATTTGCTTTTCCTCACTTTTTGTCTAATTCAAGTTCTTACATATCACTATAATTCTCAGCCCCTTCTTCTTGTTACTCTCTCATTTTTACTTATCTCTGAAAGCAATAAACTCTCATACCACATGCCCATTCTCAAATATCTAACCACCTTTCAACCTTGTTCTAAATTCTGTCCATTGTCCACTTTCTAACTTCATCCCTCCTTTCCTGTCCATTTAATATTTGACCTTTTTCTGGTTTCATCCTCTTATTCTGAGTTGCTTAATCCTCACCATCTTCCTTCCTTGTTGTAACTAAGCATAACAATTTCAGTTACAAAATTGATACATCTTATTTCTTCTTTTCCCAATGTTTGCTAATTTAGGATACAGGATTTAGAATGTAAACTTCATTTAGTATACCTGACCTGGCAAAAAGAAGAGGAAACATTTCAGAGAAAGTAAGTATTACTGATATATAACATTGCATTTCTCAGTATTACATGTTTGTTTAAGGAAGCATTATTTCACTGTGTGACATCAGCCTGTATCAGTGTTCTATCTTAACAAATAGATTGCATGTAGATCAATTCCTGAGGGTTTCAGTATTCATTTGTCACTACTTCAGTTACTCATATAGTCCTTTATTCAGTTTTGAGGTTTCCTACCATAAATAATCACTACTGTGTAATGTCTGTGGAACACTTGACTCAGCAGAATGTTTTTGCCACGTCTTTTCTCCTAAATTTTAGCCAGACCTTTTCTGCCTCTCTTTAAGTGTATTCTTCTTTTGGTGTTCAGCTAGTGAAGATTGGTAAATGAAATGATGATGAAAACTTGATTATTCAGCTTGCAAGAGAAGTTCTCCTTCAAGTGCTTGCTCACATTGATTGCATTCTAGGTGTGTGCGTGCCCACGTGCACAGTTGTCATAGACTTTTGCTTTAGCAGTATCCGTAGCGTTGGCTGTATATCAGGCGTGGCCGGACCTATGCCCTCTCGGTTCCTTCTTACGCCCGTAGTGGTTGGTCGGAGCACCTCTCTCCCTTGCTTCGCAAGTGGCCAGCAGTTTATTTACTCTTCGAACTTCGTGTTCCAGCTGTAAATAGTTTTGTTTTATTGTAGACTAGTGAGTAAGTAGCTGTTAAGTACTGTAGTTAGTCAGTTAGGGTCCCAGCAGGGACTTTGCCCCAGGTGGGGCATGCCTCGGTCCCTGGATTTTAAGCCCTGTGCTGACTGTAATAGGCCTATAGCTGTTAGTGACCCGCATGGCAGCTGTCTGAAGTGCCTGGAGGAATCCCACGTTAAAGAACAGTGTCGCATCCGTAACTTTTGTCTCAGGACACAGAAAGAACGCAACATTTGCTTGAGGGCCCTCCTCATGGAGGCTGCTCTTCGCCTAGCCGCAGAGCTCGCCCGGCCGAACACACAGCCCAGCACTTCTTCCTGGGTGCATAGCGCACCCCCGACACTGGGCTGTTCCCGGCATTGGTCCCTGTTGCCGGTGCCCAAGAAGAAGACCAAGAAGCGGGACCCGGCACCGAGCAAGTCGGACCATGGGGCACTGGGCGAAGGACCCTGCTTGGGCCACCCGCCCACACCAGAGCTGCAAGGGGGCACGTGCTTGAGCGGACTTCCTATCCTCCTCAGGCAGTGTTTCCCAAACTTACAACAGTTGCGTACCCCTTTTGAGACATTTGTCTCACCGGCATACCCCTTCTCTGGTGAAGATAATTGCAGGGGGGAGCCACATTTTTATAACACTCCTAATTCGTTTGATTCTGTATTAAATGTTTATTAGAAATAAATACAAAATTATATTACATACATTTGAAACAAAAATTTTAATAGAAATAATAGTTACATATAGAAATAGTACTAGAAATAATTAAAATAATAGAAGTGAATCAACAATCTGGCAGAACACTATATATATATAGATATAGATATATAAACAAATAAAACTAGTGCTTTCTTCACTAACCTAACCAAACCAGCGTAGTTTAATTTCAGAATTATACAAATTCACATATATGTATCTAGTGAGAGAGAGAGAAATTGTGTATATTAATACACACCAAGTATGTACTTGCTACGATCTTTAGATTACTATGAGTAGTTATTCACTTTTATCCGTCAGTATGACTTCTGCGCATGCCACAAAGGCAAGTGTATTGCCCGAGCCACGGTAACGCGCACGCGTGGTTTGCATCGGCTCTGCTGTGCTATTAGATGTTATTATTTACAATGTAAACCTGTGTGTATTTCTACTCTACAAGTGTACACCATTCTTACACATTAAATTTTAGTGAATTGTTTGCTGCTGCTAAAAAAAAAAACTATGATAAAGTAAAATAAAAAATTCTGCCGTGTACCCCTTGAAACCCTTTCGCGTACCGCCAGGGGTACAAGTACCACACTTTGGGAAACACTGTCCTAAGGGATCCGCCACCGACTCAGTGAGTGGTAGGGGACTCAGACTGCTGGTGCAGTCAACACCTTCTCAGCTTCCAGGGCCCAGAGAGCAAAGGACTCTCCCACCGCAGCCGGCTCTGCATGCGGCGATTGACCCGACAAAGGCTCCCTATGAGAGCAAGCCAGCTGTGAAAGACTCCCAGAAGGCGAGTGGGTGATGTCGGTCTCTGGAGCCGAGGCAGAGACGCTTGCCGCCACCATGGGCGGCGGGTTGGCGGACGCTTTGGGGAGGCTAGCCCACTGGCCCCGCCCATTCTGCCCAAGCGCCCCCCCCCCCCCCCCACTTGCACGCTGGAGCCCCGACCACCCCAGCCCCACCGTAAAAGGAAAAGCCCTGAGGGGCCTCCTGACCAGAGGAGCCCCAGCCTTCCCCAGCCACATTGGGCCATGCCGCCGCTGCCGGCCCCCCTGCCCCACTCCCAGCAACAGCCCGAGCCTCCAGCAGCCCTGGACCGAGTCACCTGTCCCTGAGCCACCAGCACCCCCCCGAGCACCTCAGAGTTGGGCCAGCCTCAGCGCCAGGTCGAGCCGGTAGACTCCCTGAGTGCTGGGGCAAACTGGCCCCCCTGAGCACCAGGCCAGCCCCCCCGAGCACCAGGCCAGTCCCAGTGCCAACCAGAGTTGGGCTGGCCCCAGCGCTGGGCTGAGCTGCCAGCCGGGCCGAGCAGCCAGCCTCCCCGAGCACCGGGCCGAACCACTGGCGCCCCCACTCCTGATGCTCCGCCCCACACCAGAGTAGAGTCGGGCTGGGCCAAGCCACCGGCAGTCTCCATGAGCGCCAGTTCCTCCCACCCCTGAAGGCCCTGCACCCGCTGCTGAGCTGCCGGCCCCAGCAGCGCCTAGCTGAACCTCCTCAGTCCGCCTGCTGCTGGCTCTCCGTGTCACTCCTCAGTCCCCCATCCTAAGGAGGAGGGACGCAACAAGCAGCGAGGACCTTTGGGGGTGGGGTGTGGAGTGGAGGAGGCAGTGGGGGTCTTGGGGAATGGGGGAGCCACCGCAGCCCAGTTGTCCAGTGGTGGGTCGGCAGCTTTGCCTTCCCTGGCCTATTATACCCGCCACCCACGGTCGCCGCACCCCCAGTCTCCGCATTAGCCCAGGTCACTGGTTCGCCACCACAGGTCGCCAGCACCGCGCTCCCAGTCTCTGCCCTCATGCCAAGTCTCACCCAGAGGGAAGCGCCAGTCGCCATACAGTCGGCACTAGTCATCTTCATGCCAACGATCCCCGTCACCGAGGCCTCAGGGATGCTCCCCAATATGGCACCGCTCCCCCTACTCCTGGCACCGATCTGACTATTCGAGGCATTGGTCATCCACGGCGGCAGTTAGCCGCCAGATTCAGGTGTTGATGGCCCTGCCCTGGATTTGAGGGAAAAACCCAAACAAACAATGGCCTTTTTTTGCATATTTGTGTTTCTAGACATGAGGTGCTAGATCGCTTTGCCAAGGAAAAGGATGCAGTACTGGCTTCAGTGAAAGAAGGCCATGCTGAGCAAATACAGAAGTGGGAAAATCAGATAAGGGAACTGCAAATAAGTCATGAAACTCTGGAAATGGAGCTGCGTAGAAGGGAATGGAGGCATGCAGATTGCTTGAGAGAAAAAGACACTGTTATTGAAAAGTGAGTGTGATTTGATTCATCTTAGTTCAGTAAAATACAAGTGAAGATAGAATTCAGAATATCTTACATGAGCAGTGTCGTATTTCATTACTTCTATGAATCAAAAAGTGTACAATTATTTAATTAAGATTGCTTTAAATACTAGGTGTGGTATCTGACCAAAGGTGAGTATTTATAGAATATTGGGGGGGAAATGTTTTTGAGAGTAGAACCAGTGGGAAAAAAATGTATTTTTGCTATTACCAACATTAAAAGTTAAGACTTTTTAAAACCTCTTTATTGTTGAAAGTGAGAGGTTGTTGAAGTTAAAATATGTCATGGATATAGTCCTTAGGTTGGACTTCTATAGTCTGGTAAAATCTGTTTTGATTTGGCTAAATTATAACAGTTTTGAAATTGTACTACTCTCATGTGAACTAATATTTTTAAAAACAATAAGGGGTTTTATTGAGCAGCTAAATGAAAAGAGAATGAGCAGGGACTCTGAGGGAGCCCTCCCTTGCTGCATACCATATTAAAAGTGCCACATGAAATAAGGCAGGTCTCTGGAGGACCCCTTTCTCATTCATTGCACAAAAGTGTCTAGTCAACAAGATGTGACTCTGCAGGATACTTTGCATTGCTGAGTTATGTGCAGGCGTGCTGGAACAATTTGTATAGTGGGGGTGCTGAGAGCCATAGAACCAAACTGTAAACCCTCTATATGATGGAAACCACTTCAAGCCAGGGGCTGCAGCAACACCCCTAGTTCCAGCACCTATGATTATATGAGTACATAGAATTACTCCTGAGGGAATTATGCACCCAATATTTTAAAATTCTGCAAAATTCAGCAACTTTTATTTGTCAATAAATAAATGTGGCTCCAGCATGGCAGTGGGGAGCACAGGCCACTGGCTGCGTTGAGCTGGGAGATCACTCTGAAGCCCCCACCTCCCCTGGTACGGGGACTCGGCAGTGAGGCTGCACCTGACTCTGACACAGTGCAAGGGCTGGGCCTGCCCCAGAAACACCCTGGGGCCCTGGTCCTCTGTGCCAGGTGCACCAGGTGTGGGTGGCAGGCTCAGGCCAGCAGGATCCAAGTGTGGAGGGGCTTAGTATGGGAGGATCCAGGTGTGGGGTGAGAGGTTTCTGGGGGTGGGGGGGACAATCTGGGTGTGAGCGGCTCAGTGGAAGATCTGGATACACGGGGGCTCGTTGGGGGGTTCCGGGTACAGGGACAATGGGACTCTGCAGGGGATCCAGGTGAAGGTGGTTGGGGCTCAGGATAGGGGTCTGGGTGTGGGGGGCTCAGTGGGGGATTCCAGATGCTGGGGGATTGGGTCTTGATGGGGTGAGGGTCCAGGTTCAGCTGGTTGGGGCTCAGAGGGGGGTCCAGGTGTAGGGAGGTAGGGCTTGTCAGGGTGAGGGGTCGATGGCCTGCTTAACGGGGGAGCCCCAACTGCTGCCGAGCGGATGCCTCATGCTGGGCTCCTGCTTCCCCCCACGATTCCCCTATACCCTTTTCTTCCCTAGCTCATCCCCCTCCGCCACTGCCTCTTCCCCCACCCCCTCAACCCCTCTTCCCTCATTTCCCCCGATCCATCTTACCCAGCCCCACAGCGGGCACTTATTGTTGCAGAGAAAACAGGAGGGCTCTCAGCACACAGAAGGGGAGCGCAACTGGCACTAGGACCCAGGAGGCGGCGTTCAGCCCAGATGCAGCCTCCTTCAGTTGGCCAGCTCTGCACTTGCAGAAATGAGGGAGGGCAGTGGCACGTAACCCCGTGTGCCCCCCCCCCCATGCCTCACCTCTGTTTAGGGGGAGAAATCCCTCTTAAAAAACTGCACCCATGGTTGTCCCCTTGCCCCCGCATGGCTTCCCTTTGCTTCCCCCTGCCGTTTTCTGCAGGGAAGCATGGGAATTCTGCGGGGGGTTGGGGGGCACATTTTCTGCAGGCACGCAGTCCCGCACAATTTCCCCAGGAGTAATAGAATGCACCTCTTGTCCAGGACCAAGCTTTCTAGTGATGCTTAGAAAATAGTTCGACAATATTTTCTTTATTTTTTCTGTTTTTTCTTTATAAAAGAAAATAGTATTTTATTTTAACTTCCGGAGTTAAAAGAACATAAAAGTTACAAAGTGAAGCACTCCAGAGACAGGAGATGTCAAAGTAAAGATTGCATGTGCAACATTTTTTCTGTCCTCTTGTTTGTATGCATTGGCCTATACTTGCATGTCTAAATATTAGACATTCTTTCCAACTACAAAAGCAATTTCTCCTCCCTCGGTGTTCACACCTCAACTGCTAGAAGAGGGCCTCACCCTCCCTGATTGAACTAACCTCGTCATCTCTAGCCTGACTCTTCCCTGCACATTTATATCTGCCCCTGGACATTTCCACTGCTTGCATCCGAAGAAGTGGGTATTCACCCACGAAAGCTTATGCTCCAATACCTCTGTTAGTCTATAAGGTGCCACAGGACCCTTTGTCGCGTCTTTAAGATACAGCTTTTCCAAGCTATCCATCACAGCTAAAACTCTCTTCCAGGTTTTTATCTTGCATCTTGATTACTGCAACATCCTTTTCTCTGGCCTTGACAAATGAAACCTTGCCCTGCCCATATCCATTTAGAATGATGCTGCAAAGATGATTTTCCTAGCCTGTTGCTTTAACCATGTGTAACCGTGCCTTAGTGGGTAACAACTGAGGATGCCAAATTTAGGACGAACTGCTGAGAAATAGGCCAAACGCAACCCAAAAACTGGCGTTATTCTTTTATAAGATATACCAAATCAGCCACAAAAGTAAATTCCTGTTTCACCACACTGGCTAACAAGAAAACATAAAGGCTGTTTCAGTTCTTATATCACCACCAAAAACACTGGGCAAAAAAAATGGGCACCCCCGACCCGCTCTGCCTGCCTGGTGCTCCTGCTGGGGCACGGGGTCGGGGTACTGGGGCTTGCCCGGCTTCACCCCCCACCCCCGGCACTCTTGCCAGTAACCAGGGGAAGTCCCTGTGCCCCGACCCAGCTCCCTGGCAGGAGCGCTGGAGGGAGCGGGGGAAACTGCAGGCAGAAGGCGTCCCCACATGCTCTGGTCCAGGGCCTCATAAACCCCTAATCTGCCTCTGATGTCTGGGACATAGTCTTTTGAGACATCAACACAGATTTATGTGTAGTGCTGGGGAGGAGCCGGTGATCATGGTACATGTAGGTACCAATGACATAGAGAAGGGTAGGAGAGAGGTCCTGGAGGCCAAATTTAGGCTGCTAGATAAGAGATTGAAGTCCAGGACCTCTATGGTAACATTCTCTGAAATGTTTCCAGGTCCATGCGCAGGGCCAGTTAGACAGGAAGAACTGCAGTGTCTCAATGCGTGGATGAGACGATGGTATAGGCAGGAGGGGGTTAGATTTATTAGGAACTGGGAAAACTTTTGGGGAAGGGAGAGCCTATACAGGAAGGATGGGGTCCACCTAAACCAAAATGGAACCAGATTGCTGGCACTTAAAATTAAAAAGGTTGTAGGGCAGTTTTTAAACTAAGGGCTGGGAGAAAGCCAACAGGTACGGGGAAGCATGTAGTTCAGACATTCTTTAGGGGAGGATCTATAAATGGAGATTCCCTATGTCCTAATAAGAAGAGGATGGAAGATGATAAAATACAGGTAGGATCTGATGAGAAACAGTCAAATGAAAAAAAGTCTCATTCAATTACATCATGTAATGGCAGACAGCTAAAAAGTGACAAGTTTTTAAAGTGCTTATCAATGCTAGAAGTCTAAATAATAAGATGGGTGAACTAGAGTGCCTCGTATTAAATGAGGATATTGATATAATAGACATCACAGAAACTTGGTGAAATTAGGATAATCAATGGGACACAGTAATACCAGGGTACAAAATATATCAGAAGGACAAAACAGGTCGTGCTGGTGGGGGAGTTGCACTATATGTGAAAGAAAGCATAGAATCAAATGAAGTAAAAATCTTAAATGAACCAAATTATACCATAGAATCTCTATGGATAATAATTCTTGAATAATAAGAATATAGCATTAGGGATATATTACCGACCACTTGACCAGGATGGTGATAGTGACTCGAATTGCTCAGGGAGATTAGAGAGGCTATAATAATAATAATAATAATAATACTTCAAATCCCCCATTATTATTATCCCCATTTTGACTGGGTACATGTCACTTCAGGACAGGATGCAGAGATAAAGTTTCTTGACACCTTAAATGACTGCTTCTTGGAGCAGCTAGTCCTGGAACCCACAAGAGAAGAGGCAATTTTTGATTTAGTCCTAAGAGGAGCACAGGATCAGGTCCAAGAGGTGAATATAGCTGGACCGCTTGATTTTAGTGACCATAATATAATTAAATTTAACATCCTTGTGGCAGGGAAAACACCACAGTGATCCAACACTGTAGCATTTAATTTTAGAAAGGGGATCTACACAAAAATGAGGAGGTTAGTTAAACAGAAATTAAAAGGGACAGCACCAAAAGTAAATCCCTGCAAGCTTAATGGAAACTTTTTAAAGACACCATAATAGAGGCTTAATTTAAATGTATATTCCAAATTAAAAGACGTAGTAAGAGAACCAAAAAAAAGCTACTGAGGTTAAACAACAAAGTAAAAGAAGCAGTGAGAGGCAAAAAGGCATCCTTTAAAAAGTGCAAGTTAAATCCTAGTGAGGAAAATAGAAAGAAGCATAAACTCTGGCAAATGAAGTATAAAAATATAATTAGAAAGGCCAAAAAAGAATTTGAAGAACAGCTAACCAAAGACTCAAAAAGTAATAGCAAACATTTTTAAAGTACATTGGAAGCAGGAAGCCTGCTAAACAACCAGTGGGGCCACTGGACGATCAAGATGCTAAAGGAGCACTCAAGGACGATAAGGCCATTGAGGAGAAACTAAATGAATTCTTTGCATCGGTCTTCACGGTTGAGGATGTGAGGGAGATTCTCAAACCTGAGCCATTCTTTTTAGGTGACAAATCTGAGGAACTGTCCCAGATTGAGGTGTCATTAGAGGAGGTTTTGGAACAAATTGATAGACTAAACAGCAATAAGTCACCAGGACCAGATGGTATTCACTGAAGAGTTCTGAAGGAACTCAAATGTGAAATTGCAGAACTACTAACTGTAGTCTGTAACCTATCATTTAAATCAGCTTCTGTACCAAATGACTGGAGAGTAGCTAATGTGATGCCAATTTTTAAAAAGGGCTCCAGAGTAATCCCGGCAATTACAGGCCAATAAGCTTGACTTCAGTACTGGGAAAACTGGTTGAAACTATAGTAAAGAACAAAATTGTCAGACACATAGATGAACATAACTTTCTGGGGAAGAGTCAACATGGTTTTTGTAAAGGGAAATTGTGCCTCACCAATCTACTAGAATTCTTTGAGGGGGTCAGCAAGCATGTGGACAACAGGGATCCAGTGGATATAGTGTACTTAAATTTTCAGAAAGCCTTTGACAAGGTCCCTCACCAAAGGCTCTTAAGCAAAGTCAGCTGTCATGGGATAACAGAGAAGGTCCTCTTATGGATTGGTAACTGGTTAAAAGATAGGAAACAAAGGGTAGGAATAAATGGTCAGTTTTCAGAATGGAAAGAAGTAAATAGTGATGTCCCCCAGGGGTCTGTATTGGGATAAGTCCTATTCAATATATTTATAAATGACCTGGAAAAAGGGATAAACAGTGAGGTGGCAAAATTTGCAGATGATACAAAACTACTCAAAATAGTTAAATCCTAGGCAGTCTGCGAAGAACTGCAAAAGGATCTCAAAACTGGGTGACTGGGCAACAAAATGGCAGATGAAATTTAATGTTGATAAATGCAAAGTAATGCACATTGGAAAACATAATCCCAACTATACATATAAAATGATGGGGTCTAAATTAGCTGTTACCACTCAGGAAAGAGATCTTGGTGTCGGATAGTTCTCTGAAAACATCCACTTTTCTGCTGGCCCAGGATTTACCGTCCTTTCCTCTTTTTGAACTTCTTGTCAACCTCCTCATATGAACACTGAGCTGTGTGTATATTGGGAATGTGGACTGATATTGAGAAAATAACAGCTGAGATAATTCAGGGAGACAATAACTTACTGGTAGAAATGAGCCTCTTTGGCTCTTTGCATTCTTCCAGGCTTCCCTTGTCCTGGAAGAATGCAGCTGGAACAACATGAACATTTTTGTCTCGGGTGCCTCCATTTTCTACACATTTGATAGTACACAATTTGCAAGCACACATTTCTGACTCAAAAAAGTGGGAGCTTCTGTGATACTTAAAAAGATTTGTCATAAAACAGTCCTCAGTCCTCTTCACTGAAAGTCTTCTATTAATTTCTGTGGTTTTTAGATAAATCATCAATATTAATATTGCTTTGGTATATTTGCAAAATGTAGTGAAGACAAGCCCTGCATAGGCCCACATCATTAATATTCATCATCGTCATTATTATTATGAATATTGTTATATTCATTATTATTAAAGCATTATTATAATTATAATTATAATATTATAATTACTATATATTATTATTAATCACTAATATTAATATTGCTTTGGTATATTTGCAAAATGTAGTGAAGACAAGCCCCACATAGCCCCACATAGCTGGTTGTATCAGAATGAATTCAACCCAAGACAAATGTAACTTTTAGTAGGATAATAGTAGACATGTATTTAATAGAATTGGTTGCTTTGAATAGGACTTGCTTGCTGTCTTAAAAAGAAAAAATATATTTTGTTTGAACAAGTATATGTTTTTATATACTCTGTATAGGCTTCAAGGAGAGCTAACAACACTGAAAACAAGCTGGGATTCTCATGTAGCTCAGATCGCCAAAGAGACTGTTTCTAAAGACCTTCAAATTCAGTCATTGCATGAGGAGGAGGTGAAGCTGAGGGCAGAATTGGCCAGATTCCAGCAGGATATAGAAAGGTAAAGGATTCTAAGAGATTGCTAAACTTTTGACCCCTTAATGTTTTTGTTTAGGGATAAATATTTAGAATGGGTATTTTAAAAGCTCTCAGGATATGTCTGCACTGTAGCTGGGAGCGAGCCTTCCAGCCCAGGTGGACAGACTTGCACTGGGGGGCTCAAGCTAGCACCCTAAAAATAGCACTGTGGATGTTTCAGCTTCAGCGAAGACATGAGCTGGCCACCCCAGCTCACACCCAGGGGGTCAAATGGGCTTGAGACCCTGAGCTGCAGCCAAAGCTGCAGCATCCACACTGCTAATTTTAGCACGGTAGCTCAAGCCCCCAATAGTGCAATTCTGTCTATCTGGACTGGGAGGCTTGCTCCCACTTGCAGTGTAGATATACCCCAAGTGATTGGACCTACCCTTGGTGCCATTTAAATCAATGGGAGTTTTGGCATTGATTTCAGTGGGAGCAGCATTTAGTCAATGCTGAGTGCTCTGGAAAATCCCACCCTTAAATCTGATTCTTTTACTTTCCCCTGTCAACCATGTGTCCTGGTTCACCCGAGCATCAATTATATTCCATTCTCAATGTGTCTCATTCTCGTTTTCTGTTATATTACAAATGGAAGAAAAATCACAGTTGATTAGTACTTCAATCATCCTGGAATTTCTCTATGTTCTTATCTGCATCTTTGTTTAACCAGAGTCCTATTCTATTTCCCACAACCTAGTTTTTTTCCGTGGTTGTAATTTCTAATCATTTCATTTACCCATTCAGCTAACAATTTTTTTGCCATTTTGAATTCATTTCTACAAGTTGATTTACTATCCATGAATACTATACTCATATCTTGTTATCTCTACACTCCCTTTTTCCATTTCTTGTATAATCCCAGTATTCATATCAGCTGTATACATAACTATCTTCTTTCATGACACATTAGCCTTTCCTCTGTGCCTCCTTTGTGGTACAATATCCTGTAGGATCTTGTATCCTTCATTTATTTCTTTCCCCATTAATACTTCTGTTCATGGGACCTTGTCCAATAGTTCCCTTCATTTCTCCAGTTGTTCTTTATGGAATTGGTATAACTTTGTCTAACTACTTTGTAATTTTCTTTCTTAGATTTGTAAATTCACCAAATTGATTGATATGTACTCCAAGAGTTCTCCTTTACTATCAATACCCTAATTAGCTCCCCTCCAAGTCCATATAAAATCCAAAATTCCCTCTCCTCAGATTGTCTTCCACACTCTTTGAAACAAGAAGTTGCCCTCTACAGAGTTCAAAATGTTAGTTAATTATCCTTTGTATGTTTCAGTAATTAAAATCTCCCTTCAGCACCAGAGCTTGAGACATTGGACATACTATGTTGTTTCCCCCGTTCAATGGTCTCTTAGTAACTGAACTAGAAATTCAGGGAATGGGGAAAAAACATTCACGTTGGTCCTCTGTGTCATAGGTATAAGCAGCAACTGTCTCTGGCAGCAGAACGAGAGCAGATTCTGGAACGGGCTAAAGTGCAAGCAGAACTGGACTGGCAGCGGCGCTGTGAAAATGCTGAAAGAAATCAATATCAGAAATCAGAGGATCTAATACAGAGCCTGTCAACAGCAAGGGACCAGGTCATTATTAGATCAAATTGACTTTGGTGTGTATTGAGTGGTTTCATAAGCTCAGGGGGCTGGACTTGCTGACTCTCAAGGTCCTTTCCAGCCTTACATTTCTGTGATTCTACAGACTACTTACTTGGATTTAAAATAATAAAAAAGATACTCTGTCCAAGGCTGTAGGCACCTTAACATCATTAATAAAACAATAAATAAAACACCAGCAGCATTAAAGTAATCATTTCAACAGGAATTCAGACAGCCAGACATCTACAAATACTGTTTTCTACTCCATCATTATGGGACACTTATCTTCAGAACTCTCCCCAGATCCTATCAAACAGATTTATTTTGCAGTGTTTCCAGGATGTCACCCAAATTTGGGATATTTTGGATCAATTGGGGGGAGCAATTGGTCTCAGAGCCCTCATGGAGAACACTCTGCCAGCCACCCTTTTCTCTTTTCTAATGAAAGGGGTTCAGGTTGAACACCCAGGCTGTGTCAGTATGTCACGGAAAGAGAGGTGATTCCTCATGAACGTAAACTCCACCTGGAAACCAATGGGAAGCCAGTGTAGATCCCAGAGCACTGGTGTCATATTCTTCCAGCAATATGCCCTTCTCATGAAGCAAGCCATTGGATTTTGCACCAGCTTCTGTCTCTGAATGGTTTTAAAGTCCAGTCCCATGTAGAGTGGACTACATTGCAGACACCCTTCTTGTTCAGAGATTTTACAGAATGTACTGGTGATGGTTGTCAATGGCCAGTTGCCAAGTAACCACATGGGTATAATGAAATGACCTGTTTACTATTTTTAAAAGTAAACAGTAATCCTGGTGTATTATAACACCACTCTGTATCCCAAGTGCTTTATAGACATTAATGTCTGTGAGGCAAATTATTATTATTGTTACTGTTTCACAGGTTAGGAAGTTGAGGCACAAGGAAGTTAAGTGACTTTTTCAGGGTCACACAGGAGGTCTGTGGCAGGCCCAGAAATAGAACACAGGTTTCTTGATTTCCTGTTATGTGATTGAACCAGAAGACCACTGTTCCTCCCTTCTAATAGCTCTGTACTGTCTGTACTTAAGACACAGTAATTTTGTGTTTTGTAGGTTACAGCTCAGCTACAAGAGAAGGAACAGAAGCTGTGTGAAATGGAAACAGTCCTGTCCGCTTTGACCTTTGAAAGAGACCAAGCAGTGCAGGCACTTCAGAAACATGGTATATTGCCTGAAGGAGAGAATCAGGTTAGACAACACTTATTGCTTTGTCTTGGGTTGAATTCATTCTGATACAACCAGCTATGTGGGGCTTGTCTTCACTAAATTTTTATACCTCAGGTTAATTGATTGCGTGTTAATTTGAGATACAAACATTTGTAGCCTGGAACATATGTACAGGGGGTGTCTACACTAGCCTTTACAAATGTGTTAGTATCTGTACCCGTGGTCAAAACAATGTATACCATAGAAGATATTGCATTTAACAGATGTAATGTGTGCACTGGAAAGGACTGTCAGGAACCCCAAAAATTCCATGTGGGGTATTATCCTTTAAAGGAAAATGCATTGATTAATGCTAACACCTTAGGTAACTAAGGACTAGATTATCTTTGGCCTTATTCAAAGCAAAGGAGGAGCAGAGAAGGAATTGTGATTCTCTGTTCTGCTCCAGGGTTGGCACAGTGCAGATTTTAAGGTTATGTTAGTCTTAAATGAATATTAAAAAAATATATGAAATTGCAAAATCTTTTTATAATGCTTGCTGCTGTTTTAATATTTCAGTTACTGTCTTCCATTAAGAGCTGCCATTTTACTAATTCGTCTCAGCAGGAAGTCCAGTTTGCAAACATAGGGTTCAGTTGCAAATGTACTTAAGCACAATGGGACTTAGGGCAATAGTCATCATCCCATCACATGGAAGCATAGGTGCTGCGTTTGTAAAACTTTTAGTGGGGCCCAGAGGTCATAGTCCAGTCCCATGCACTCAAGGCAGGACTATGTAATAACTAGATCATTCCTGACAAGTGTTTGTCTAACCTGTTCTTAAAAACCTCCAATGATGGAGATTCCACAACCTCCCTAGGCAATTTGTTCCTGTACTTAACTACCCTTACAGGAAGTCTTTCCTAACGTCCAACCTACAGCTCCCTTGCTGCAATTTAAGCCTATTGCTTCTTGTCCTATCCTCAGAGGCTAAGGAGAACAATTTTTCACCCTCTTCCTTCTAACAACCTTTTATGTACTTCATGTCCTCCCTCAGTCTTCTCTTCTCCAGACTAAACAGACCAATTTTTTTCAATATTTCCTCATAGGTCCTGTTTTCTGGACATTTAATCATTTTTGTTGCTCTCCTCTGGACTTTCTCCAGTTTGTCCAGACCTTTACTGATAGGTGGCGCTCAGAACTGGACACAATACTCCAGTTGAGGCCTAAGCAGCACGGAGTAGAATGGAAGAATTTTTACTTCTTGTGTCTTGCTTACAGCACTCCTGTGGAATGTTTGCTTTTTTTGCAACAGTGTTACACTGTTGGCTCTCATTTAGCCTGTGCTCCACTATGACCCCCAGATCCCTTTCCGCAGTACTCCTTCCTAGGCAGTCATTTCCCATTTTGTATGTGTGCAACTGATTGTTCCTTCCTAAGTGTAGTAATTTGCATTTGTCCTTATTGAATTTCATCCTATTGATATCAGATCATTTCTCCAGTTTGTCCAGATTATTTTGAATTTTAATCCTATCCTCCAAAGCACTTGCAACCCCACCCAGAGTGGTATCATCTGCAAACTTTATAAGTATACTGTCTATCCTTGAGTGGCACTGAGACCCCATGCACCAGGTATGATGGAGGTATGGCAGGTATTTTCTCTTACTAGGGGGCTTTGCCCCCAGACTCCCATTATAGAGGCTCTACCGCTTGTACCCCCGACCTCTGGGCCCCACCAAAAATTTTACAAGGAATCATTCCTTTTGAAGATCTTAGGAAGAATGTACTATATTTTCCTCAATTTATTTCTGCAGTTAGCTAGAAAAACAGATTTTAAGTGAAAGTTAGTTTGTGTTGGCATTAGGTAATAATATGGTTTTAAAATTTGTTGTGGACATAGATGAAGTGGTTGGCTCCTCCCCAGCCCCTTTCTCATATCCTGTACTTCTAATCTTATATTAATATGGCATTGTGGCTGTTCTTGAAGGACTGTATATTTCCTGTCCCTTGTTGAAGTAAAGTGGCCTTTTAGTATTCGCAAAATCATTCTTGCTGCCTTCTGTCCTTGAAGATTGTAGTCCACAGATACTTGGCTCTGGCCCAGCTCGTATATGACCAGTAATAGAAATCAGGCACATAAATTGTATGTAGACAGAGACGTGGCTTCTTGTTTGAATATTACAGTGGAAGGAATTATAATGTTATGGGAAAATTTTTTGCCTTTGAATGGCATGTGCTAAAGACCCAAAAGAAATTAAATTATGTTGGAAATATTAAAAAATTACTATTTTATAAGTTTCATTGTGATGAGTAGATAGAAAGATCATCCCACTGCTGCAGGTAACAATCCAAGGACAGGCTTATCATGTGTATTTACATAATTATGCCACCTATGACTGAATAAAAATTTGGAAGACTGTCGAGAATCCCAGATTGAGAGAGCAGAAGGAAAATTTGAAAATCTGAATATTCCAGAGGAAAACATTTTTGTGGTTGCTGTACTCTAAATGGGGTAGCAGGCAATAAAGAGTCTTTCAGCAATGCTTAAAATTATGCTGTAAATATTAAAATAGAATAAATCACCTCACCTGGATCACCTGGATCGATCGGACTTCAGCTGTCGTTAAGACTGCACCGATCACAACACGTCTGCCATTCTTCTCGCACTCTTGCCTTTCTTCTCCACGTTCGTCCGAAACGTTTAACGATGTCATCTTCCCATCTTCTTGGAGGCTGACCGGGGGGTCTTTTCTCTGTTCTCGCGGGTACCACTCAGCAATGATTGCGGTCCACCTGTTATCCGTGAGCCGTGCTGTGTGGCCCGCCCATCGCATCTTGTTATGTCTGCTTTCCACAACAATATCTTTCACACCGCTGCGTTCTCTGATGATTTCATTTGGTATACGATCCAGAAGGGAGATTCCCAACATAGCTCGTTCCATTGCCCTTTCAGCTACCAACAGCCGTGCTCTTCTCTCTTTGTCAGTGCCCACGTTTCACTGCCATACAGCATGGCTGGCAGCACTGTTCTCTTCTCATATGATCTTAATACTTTTTAACCTTGAGCGGATTATTATTTGCTGTGTTTGGAAGACACAAGACCCTAGTTTGTCTCCATCACACTGATAATAACATGATGTCACTGTTTTATTTTTCAGATGTTTCTAGGTGATAATAAAGGAGTTATTGGAAAAGATTTTCCTACCACAGAGATCCAAAGATTAAAGGAACAGAACACGAGCCTGCGAGCTGCTATTGCAGAAATGAGGAAAGAAATGGAGACTCTCAGTGATCAGACACCATCCTCGTTCCCCAGGAAAGAAAAGATAAAATACACACAGCGAACTGCCACTGATGCTAAAGCTGCTACAGTCATATTTACTCCTGGTAATATAGAGAACTGGGTTGCAAGTGCTACTGTGTAGCAATTGTGTACGGCATTTCACACTTTCCTCTTAAGTCACAGCCTTAGAATACCATTTTGATCTTATTTAACAGAAATAATAGTTATAAACGAGAAAAAATGCTATTTTAAAATGTATCACTTTAATTAATATTATCTGTCTATATTTTGAAAAATTTTAGTATCACAGTTTACATTTTTCTTTTCCTTTTCACTTTACCTGTGAGAGGTGTATTTTAAATACTCATCACGCAGAAGGAAATCCAGAGAAGAATACATGGGTTGTGAATGAACCAATACATTACAGGGGAAACTGGTAGCAACCACTATAGTTAAGATTTGACAGTTATTTCTATTCACAACCCCCAGCTCATAACTTGCTGAAAATGTAACCATTTGAGCTACAGTTTTGCGGGCATAGTCTCTACCAAAAAATTTCTAAAATAAAATTGGGCCAAAATTGTTCACTTTTTTGAGTATAAGGAGAATGAAAACTACAATTTCCCCTTCATAAATAAATTCTTGTGACCTTTTTTGAACTTTGGGAAGGAAAGATAACTGTAATTTGACAGGGAAATAACCATCCCAAAAGAGAAGCGTTTGAATGTTTTGGTGAAAATTTGACCATTTTTGAGTCTTTTAATGGTCCTTTCGCACATGCATGGTACAATTGGTATGGATTTTTTAAACACTTTTTTTGCCAATAATCTAAACATGTGCAGCTGAACTGCATATTTGCTCACTGCACATGCCTCACTTAGCTAAACATTCAACTTCTGAGTCCTCTGAATTACTCCAAACAGGGGCGGCGCCAGCTTTTTTGCCGCCCTAGGCAGCGGGAGAGGCTGCTGCCGAAATCCCCAGTGGCACTTTGGCGGCAGCTTCTTCGGCCGCTGGGGATCTCAGTGGCATTTTGGCGGCAGCCTCTCCCGCCGGCGGCTGCCGAGGGACCTGAACCGCGCCCCCCAAATCCTGGCGCCCTAGGCGACCGCATAGGGTCGCCTAATGGTAGCGCCAGCCCTGACTCCAAAGCCAGCCTAGACCATTTTCTGGATCTGAGAAAAACAGACAGACCCAGCAAAGTAGATCCTCCTGCACCTGCTGCATTCCCCTCCAAAATTGCTGTTTATTCCGTCCTAACTTTGAGGTTTCATTGTGAATAGTTGTGAATAGTTAAGAATAGTTAACACAGTTATTTTAAACCTTGCAGTTTCCAAGCAAACATGAATTGATGGGCTAATTATTATGTGCAGAGGTGTTCATTAGACGTATATTCTTATTTTACCTATTAATTTATACTCTGTTAGTGAAACAATTTGATTAATCAGTTCAATCAAAGATTTCTATCCGTTAATTCTAAAGGACATTTCTCTCTTCAATCTTCTATGCTAGTTCTGATATGTGCATATAGTTCTTCCCTGCTAATACTGAAGACAATACCATTGAGCCTTTTTGTTGATGCCATCCTCCCTATATATAAAATGTTTGCAGCTGCCAGAACTCAGTTGTTTCTGTTTCCAGCAGTTGGAGGATATGGTACTCTTGACAGCTGATTCAAGGTGGTACTGAAGGAATTAGCTGAAGAAATCTTGGAGCCACTGTCAATAATACTGATGAACTTATGGATGACAGAGAGGTCCCGGAAGACTGGAAGGGCTAATCTAATGCCCATTTATAAAAAAGGGAAAAAGGAGGAGCCAGGGAACTATAGATCAGTCAGCCTGACTTTGATACCTGGGAAGCTACTAGAGCAATATATAAAACATTCAATTTGTGAATACCTGGAGGATGAAGGGGTGATAACTAGCAGCCATCATGGATTTATCAAGAACAGATCATGCAAAACCAGCTTGATTTCCTTCTTTGACAAGGCAGCTGATTTGGTGGATGGGGAAATGTGGTGAACATAATATACCTGGACTTCAGCAAGGCTTTTGACACAGTCCCATGTGCCATTCTGATAAGTAAGCTGAAGAAATGCAGGTTCGACAGAATTGGTTAAACAACTGCAAAGAGTAACTAGTAATGGAATGATGTGGATTAGAAGGATGTCTCAGGTGGGATTCCACAGGGATCTGTTCTGGGTCCAGTGTTGTTTTTTAACATTTTTATTATCGACCTGGATGTGGATATAGAGCGCATACTGATCAAGTTTGAAGATGACACAAAGTTGGAGGGGCTGTCAACACTTTGGAGGATAGAGCTAACATTCAGAGGGATCTTGATACATTGGACAACTGGGCTATAGATAAAGTGAAATTCAACAAAAGACAAATGTAAGGTGCTACACTTAGGGAAGAAAAATCAAACGCACAAATAAAGAATGGGGGGAAACTGGCCTGGCAGCAGCACTGCTGAGAAGGATCTGGGAGTTGTCGTGGATCACCACCTCAACACGAGTCAGCAATGAGATACTGCTGCAAAAAAAAGCAAATACAATTTTAGGTTGCATTAACAGAGGCATAGCATGAAAGTCATAGGAAGTGATAGTACTGCTCTACTTGGTGCTGGTTAGGCCTCAGCTGGAGTACTGTGTCGAATTTTGGTCACCAGTGTATAGAAAGGATGTAGATAAACTGGAAAGGATCCAGAGGCGAGTGACAAAGAAGATCAAAGGGATGGAATGCAAGCCATATGAACAAAGTCTGAAGGAAATGGGCCTGTTTAGTTTGGAAAAGAGGAGCTTAAGTGGGATATGATTGCGGCCTTCAAATACTTGAAAGGCTGCAATGAAAAAGATGGAGAAACGTTCTCCTTTTGCCACAAAAGGCAATGGATTCAAACTACAGCATAGCAGATTTAGATTAAATCTCAGGAAAAATTTCCTAACTGGTAAGAACAGTAGGACAATGGAACAGACTGCCTAGCGAGGCTATGAAGCTCCTTCACTGGAGGTTTTCAAAAGGAGTCTGGATAGCCGACTTCCTTGGATGGTTTAGACACAACAAATCCTGCAGTTTGGCAGGGGTTAGACTAAAATGACCCTTGCAATCCCTTCTAACTCTAGAATTGTATGATTGGATAAAAGCAAATTCTCTAGCAAGTGGTCTGCCAAACTCACTATGATTTAATTGCTTGTTAAGTTAAAATACCTTTTCCAAGATCATTTTTTTATGTTTGTAGATTATGTTCAATCCCTGGAAGAGGAAATAAGAAAGTTAAAGCACAAATACTGGATAATGGAAGAGCAACTAGAAAAGGCATCTAAGTTTCCCAGAAAATCATCTGCTTCTTCCCATGATCCATCCAGCACTCAGCACCACTCAGCTCCACCCATCACTCAGCTCCACACCCACAATTTCAATGAAACTCGTGGTAAGAGAAACATGTTTCAGCATTAATTTCCACTAGGATCCAGCTGGTGCCTCCCTGCCATGTGGCCTTGGAGGAGAACTGCAAAGAAGAACCAGCCTGAGACTCCTACTGGTAGGAGCAGAAGCAGCCAAAGGATACTTTGGGTCCTCTTGACATTCCAGTTAAAACTGCAGAATGTTCTCAGACTTTTTCTCTGCCCTATGCTGACTGGCTGTTTGCTCCAACTTACTGCTCCTCCCTCCCATCCCCTCCCTCCCATCCTCCTCACTTCTGCTTCACTACACACCTGACCTTCCTGCCCCCGATGTAGTCATATCATATAATTTAATTTTCTGGGAATTTAGCAGTGTTTATTTAAAAAATTAATAAACAGGTGAAGAGGAGTGTAAAAAATTAACTTCACAGTTTTCTAGGTGAATATCAGGTTAATATTGGGAAACAGGAAGAGAGAAAAGGGCAACAAATAGAGAAAAGTAAGAGATTATTGTTTATGAAATCATTAACTCTAATTCCCATTGGACAAATAAAACTTATTTTTAAAACAAAAATAGTTTACTTTTGGTGACTTTCATAATTACACTGAGACCTCTTATATCAAGTGTGAATTCCAAAAGTCCTAGGGAGAGTAGGGAGTTCTAGGGAGTCCTAGGGCGTGTAGAAAAAGTGTCTTTTCCAAGGCTTGTTCTCCTGAAGTCTTGGACATGTCCCTGGGCCCAGCTCCTCACACAGGCTATTACCGGGGTCCGTGGGTGGTGGGTAAGGAGTGCCCAGTGAAAAGAGGGAAGGTCACCAATACTCATGGATCCCAAAATCATCATCTTTCCTGTCACAGAGGTGGGACACAGGGGCAGGGAGTCAGGAGAGAGCAGATCTCAGTCACTGACTTGCAAACAGCAGGGGGGCTGCCATTACCCTCCTCCCCACATCGTGTGCTCTCTAGCTCCACTCCTCAGGGCCACAGGGAGATTAGAACAACGTGTTCCTGGACATGAGGCAGGCAGGAGCTCTGTCTGGTAGGTGCAGCGGATGGGGTTTTGTGCTCTGGGGCTCCTCTCCAGACGATGACATGTCCCCAGACCGAGCTACTCACAGGGGCTATCATAGAGGGGAAATGGGTGGGAGATGCAGGGAGAGGAGTGTCGGGGGAGAGAGGGGTACCTGATTTGGTGGCAGGGGGAGGAGGTGTCAGATGGGGGAAGGGGTGCCCAGCATTCATGGGGGGAAGTTGAAGAGGGAGGTACCTGGTGGGTGGAGATGGTGGATAGGGGAAGTGGACTGATGGAGAGAGATGGGCTTCCTGGCATGCACAGAGGGAGGGGAAATGGGGGTCTGGAAGTGGGGAGGGAGACAGGGATGTGGGGAGCAGAGAGGAGTCTTTGCCCTGGGCAGTGCTGAAGGGCTGGGATCAGGAGGGGGCCAGTACTCACCAGGTGCAGACTTCCACTCCTTGTAGCCTATCACTGCAGCAGTCAGTGGTCTCAGCAGGCTCCCTGGCCATGTTGCACAGCTGCAGTGGTCACCAACTGGCAGTTACCCTCCCCTGTGCAGGTGCACTGTGCTTTCTGCTATGGAGTCTGCAAACAGGCCTGGGGAGTTTGAGCAGGTACAAAATCCAGGTAGAAAATGGAAAAATCTGAATACTGGATTTTTCAAAACCTGCAGTTTTTTGGAGGGTTTTTGGTAAAACCAGAAAACAAAGGGCACTACTTATAACAATAGAAGCGATAAAGCGACGTATTGGAGCATAAGCTTTCGTGGGTGAATACCCACTTCGTCGGATGCATCACCAACGATGCATGGTATTCACCCACGAAAGCTTATGCTCCAATACGTCTGTTAGTATATAAGGTGCCACAGGACTCTTTGTCGCTTCTACAGATCCAGACTAACACGGCTACCCCTCTGATACTTATAACAATGACACTCTCTCCATTCCAATAGTATCTCAGGAGGATATTAAACAGCTGCTACTAAAGCAGACATTTTTAAATTAGCAGGTCCAGATACCATGCATCCAGCTGATTATCCACTGAATCTTTTTCAGAGTCACTGCTTCCCAGGATAGAGTTGGCCATATTTATAGGATGGTCTACGTTCTTTGTTCCTAGATGTATACATTTTCATTTGGCCATATAAAAAAACGCATTGTTTGCCTCTGCCAAATTTACCAAGCGATCCAAATCGCTGTCAGTGACCTATGCTCTTTATTATTTTTCACTCCTTCAATCTTTGTGTCATCTGCAAACTTTATCAGTGATGATTTTGTTTTCTTCCAGGTCACTGATGAAAATGTTTAATAGTGTAGGGTCAAGAACCAATCCCTGAGGGACCCCACTAGAAAAAACACACCCGTTCAATGATGATTGTCGATTTACAGTTACATTTAGAGACCTGTCAGTTAGCCAGCTTTTACTCCATTTAATGTATGCCATGTTGATTTTGGATTGTTTTAGTTTCTTAATCAAAATGTTATGCAGCACCAAGTCAAATGCCTTTACAGAAGTCTAAAAATATTATATTTACATTATTACCTTGATCAATCACATTTCTAATCTCATCATAAAAAGATGTCACATTAGCATGACAGGATCTATTTCCCATAAACCCATGTTTATTGGTGTTAATTATATTACTCTCTTTTAATTCTTTATTAATTGAGTCCCATATCAGCTGATCTGTTATTTTGCCCAGGATCAATGTCAGGCTGACAGTTCTATAATTTCCTGAGTTGTCCTGTCTATTGAATATAAATAATAAGCATATACTGTTAGGTTACCCTACTGTATCTGCATGTTCAAGACTGTTTACTATAAAATATTCATTACCTATGTTGGAACAATATATTTGAGTTGTAATCAGACCAGATTGTTGCTGTTTAAATCCCTCAAATAAAAGATTCTTGATCCATGGTGTAGTTCTTGTAGGTGCTAATATGTTATGGTGGGTTTTTTTGGCTTCATTTACCCTTTTTCTTCCAGGTGCATTTTGTGCTGATGAAGTTTTTTCTGCAGCTCCTTTGAAGAAGCTGGAAGCCAGAACAGCACAGTTGGACTCCATGGTAACACAGCACATACAAAAGGTATGAAGAATCTTGAGCTACCCAAAGCTGTTATCTTGGCTATTTTATATATTTTTGTTATACAAATTTTCTTTGTGGACAAAATGTTCAGTATATGGAGCAAGATCTGTTGCACGGGCTGGCCCTTACAGGGGTGTCAGGGACCAGCCTACCTGTAACAGATTCCTGTAAGGGAGAATGAGCCAATTCAGATCTACCTGGAAGTAATTAAATCCCTAGGTGGCTGGTTGGCTAATGAGCCTGCTAAAGGATTGCCTGAGCTCAATTGAGGTGGTTCATAGAGACAGGAAGCTCTTGAGGAGAAGTACTCCCACAAGAGCTAAGCAGGAGAGCTCACCAGAGCAGGGGCCTGGAAGGTGTGCTGCGGGGAACAGAGAACGCCTGAATGGTGGCAGGAAGCCCAGCCAATGAGCTGCAGCTGACCGATCTCCACAGACCTCTGGAACCAACAAAAGATTCTCCCCACATAACTGGCAAGAGGACTGACTCCAGGGAAGGGTCTGAGCCAAGAGAACCCTGTTGATTGCCCAGCTAGAATGCTGAGGTGAAGGTTTTCTTGTATTTTCCTTAGGCCTTTCCTTAATAAACTAGACCCCTCAGAAGGGGCATTGTTCACTATGTAAAGCCTTGTTTAACTTATTGATGATGTATGGGAAAACTGAGGCTTGGTCCACAGCGGGTGCTATATGGCAGGTACACCCTGTAACATCCTCCATCTGGCTAATCAGTGTTCAGTCCAAGACTGGAGAGGATATAAAGGTGGCTTTAATCCAACTTTATGTTTCTCCAATCCTGGGGCAAGCTGGTGTCTGGTCCTGTCCCTGGTTCATGTCCTTTTTTGATGTTTAGACTTTTCAGATATTTTGTCTTGTCCACCCCCTTTTGTTGTTGCTTGTCTAAGCTATGCAGATTCAGCTATTTTAGTCTTTCCTCATAAATTGATTCTTCCATCCCCCAATAATTTTATTGCTCTTTTCTGAACTCCCACAAATATTTCAATATCTTTCCTGTACTGAGACACACAGAATTGAACGCAGTATTTTAGGTGTGATCTCACCAGAGTCCTAGAAAGAAAGCAGAACTATTATGTTGATCAGGGGCGGCTCTATGTTTTTTGCTGCCCCAAGCACGGCAGTCAGGCGGCTTTCGGCCCTGTGGGCCGTCCGCCAGTCCCACGCCTTCGGCGTACTCACCGCCGAATTGACGCCAAAACTGCAGGACCGGCGGACCTCCCGCAGGCATGCCGCTGAAGGCCGCCTGACTGCCGTCCTCCCAGCGACCGGCAGGCCGCCCTCCACGGCTTGCCGCCCCAGGCACAGTCTTGCTGCGCTGGTGCCTGGAGCCACCCCTGATGTTGATGCTCCATAATGTGTGATGCTTTTTTATATGCAACTCAAACTACATTCACTGTTTTTTACAACTATATCACTTTGATAAATCATCTCTGATTTGCTGTCCGCTAGAACCATAAAAATGCTTAAAAGAGTAGAAAACATGCCTTAATGGATTGACCAATGTTAAATCACTGCTGCGGCAGTGCTTTAATTTGGCTGTGTAGTCGCGGCACCAATGCTCGGAGAGCTCTCCCAGCACTGTAAAAAACCCACCCCCACGAGGGGTGTCGTTATCAGTAGCTGTTTTTCACCGCCCTGAGTGAGAAAGTTTCAGCACTGTAAAGTGGCAGTGCAGACAAGGCCTTAGCTTATTAATTTTAACTCTAGGTTCTTTTCAGGTCAATTTTTACCTTGGACAGTATTTCTAAAATTAGGACAACTGGTGTTCTTAATCAATAGTTTATTCATTCATCCAAAAACATATAAGTATATACACAGTGTATAGGTCAAGGTTACATACATCAAATTTTCTAGGTATGTACTGAATACACACATGCAGTCTCTCAAGCAATTGTCATTGGGTAAGGTTGAGGCTCAGCAGTTATACGATATATCAATACAAATTATCAAGATTTCTTATTACATTTTCTTATACTCATCAATCATCAATTCTTTAATACCACTAGCACATTTCTTATTCCAAGGAGTAAGGATGTTTTATTTTAAAGACTCTTTTAAGAGTGATGTCCCTGCTATTTGAATAGTTTTGGTATGGAAAAGTCAAGTTTAAAATGTCAAAAGCAATTGCTGAAAGTTGTTTTTAAATCTCTCTTAGGCCGCTTTGCTTGGGCTTACAAAGGAGAGCATGCATGTAACATTAATTAGTTAATACCCAAAACATGAGGTCTCACTAAAGAACAGAAAGAGAAATACAATATTATCTTATAGTTTCTTCTTCGTCCTGTTAACCCTGGAACTGGGTCTTTTCCACACAGCTGGTCTGAGTGTTGGTAGCACTTCTGGATTCTGCAGCTTCTTTGTAAATTCATTCAGCTCTGGGGTCCGCATGAGGGCAATCTTCTTATTTTCTATTGAGTACTGATTGTCAGGGCACTCTGATTTCAGCTTAGTTTATCTGCTGCTTCCATTTATATCCAATAGATGGCAATAGTGTATAAGAAATTTCTTCCATATTTCTCTGAATTGGAGGGTTATCATGTTTGATCAGTTTCAAAAATTGCACATCAGGATTAGCGCACATTATTATTAATTGGAATTCCACCCCTCTCCCATTTTTAAGCAATTTCTCTTAATATTTCAAAGTTATACCCTGGTTATATCTTTCAATACCAGATGACCGAGGAGGAGGTCCCTTTCTGTTCTATGTAATATTCTTTTCCTCCTTGTGCTGCATAGTTTGTGCCACTTCTGTAGTGCAACAATCATATAGAAAGAAAACAAAAAATATCCCTTAGTCTTTTAATCTAGTGGACATAGTCCATACATTCTTTGACTGTATAAGCATTTCACATCCTTTAGGGCTTACAGTAGAACATGACATGTTATTGACATATAGAGAGAGGGTTTAGAAAGAGGTTCAGCTTCTAATTTGGGGTGAATGACATACTGAAGAACCAAAGCACATGATTAATGGTATATTTGATTAATATATCAAACAAATATATAGTTTCTTTGTTTTCTGGTTGCCTAGGTTGACACACCTGGGGACTGAATGTAGAAGTACTGAGCTCTCACAATTGCAACTGAAGTCAATGGAAGCTGTGGGTGCTCAGCACCTCCAGCAGTAAGACAATGTTCTGGAGGAATGAGAACAGAGGGACAGAGCTCTAAACCTGACTCTGCCAGTTATTCACTGTGTGGTCTCATGTCAAGCATTTGACTTAGTTTCTCCATGTGTAAAATGGGGATAATACTGTTCTATCTCACCATTTATTGTGGAGATATATTAATTAATATTTGTGAGGCACTCAAGTACTATGGATGGGGTTGAGTGTCCTGGAAAAAGAGCATGGTGAAATAAATCTGTATTCATTGCGACATTGGATAGCATGCAGTAAATAAGGCAAAGGACATTAATTGAATAATGGGAATAAAAATATTGAACAGCTCCCTCATTCCTTGAGCGCCGGCCATCCTCTGTTCTGAATAAGACAGAAATGCTGTGGAAAAAATAGTAGGTGGTCATTTAATTAAAGACTGTGTCAAAATACACATGTCCTATTGGGCAGAATTAAGGTTGCATGGACAATCTAAATTTTTCCATTTCCTAACTTTCAAGTGCTTGACTTTGCACCTTAAATAATGTTCTTTTAACACAGATTTGTAGTATGTAAATATAGGCAGTGCTGGTGGTTAAGGTTGCCTAATACTTTCCATTACAAGGTCCTCCGGGTCTTTTTCTTATATAGGCTCCTATTACCCCCCACCCCCTGTCCCGATTTTTCACATTTGCTTCTGGTCACCCTACCCCTGAAGGCAGAGCCGTAACTAGGAATTTCTGTGCCCTAGGCAGGGACGCAGAAATTCCTAGGGGCTTACCCTCCGCCGAATTGCCGCCAAAGCCGCGGGACCGGAGGACCTCTCGCAGGCAAGCAGAAGCAGCTTCGGTGGCAATTCGGCGGAGGGTATTTTTAGCAGCCGCTGAAGCCACCTCCGCTTACCTGCGGGAGGTCCTCCGGTGTTTTTGCAGAAGGCCCCCTCCGCCGAATTGCCGCCGAAGCCACAGGACCGGAGGACCTCCCGCAGGTAAGCGGCTTCGGCGGAGGGTATTAATAGCAGCCGCAGAAGCCGCTTCCGCCCTGCCGCTGAAGCTGCTTCCGCTTGCCTGCGGGAGGTCCACCGGTCCCGCGGCTTCGGTGGCAATTCGGCGGAGGGTAAGCCCCTAGGAATTTCTGCGTCCCTGCCTAGGGCGCAGAAATTCCTAGTTATGGCTCTGCCTTCAGGGGTAGGGTGACCAGACAGCAAATGTGAAAAATCGGGACAGGGGGTGGGGGGCGTAATAGGAGCCTACATATGAAAAAGACCCAAAAATCGGGACTGTCCCTATAAAATCGGGACATCTGGTCACCCTATTCAGGGGTACTCAGAGTCCCCAAATAAACACTCCATTCAATGATAGTCCCACATTAACACAAACAAAAAGACTTTGCTCCTCCTGGGCTCAACTTGCAGTTCTCTGTTCCTTTTAGGGAATGTTGGGCCCTAGGACTGCTTCCCTGGAGCCTGGGTAACTCAGACAGTTATTTACTCTCTCCTTAAGCAAGGAGTCCCCAGCTTTCCTTCTGTTGGTGTCTGCTCTCTTATGAGGGAGTAGGCAAAGGCAGCATATATGCTAGTCCCCATCTTATTCCCAGTTAGTTGGGTAAGAGAGGGGCCTTGCCCTGCCCTTTCCACAAGACTCCTGGCCCAGGCCGTTAAAGATACAGTGATGGGATTTCCTCCCAAGCACCACTCATTCCTAGTAACTCTTCCTTTCTATTCATATCTCCCTTAGGACCTTCTATTGGACCATTTAAACCCTTAAAGAGCCATGCCATGTGACAGGGTGGGCTGACTACTAGGCCTTACTAACCTTAAGATAATCACAGTGAGGAAAAAATAAATAATTCTTACAGCTGTTTCATAGAGCTCTCTCTAGTGCCTTCATACTTTGGACCAGGGACTTGGAATTTGTCAAAGGATCACCTTTGTGGCAGGGATGTTCCTTTTGCTATCCCCATGAAAATTCATCTAAATTTGGTCCAATTAAAAGCCTCTGAAAATTGCAGTTTTCATAGGCTTTATAGAAATTTGATAGAGACTATCAGCATCATTCTCCAAAGATTTCATCTTTACTGAGCATACTCCATCCCCACATAGTTCCTACATGCCAACTGCACCGTGTATGTGAAGGGCTTCTGTTTTGGAAGGGTTATTAATTTAATTTTTGGAGATTATTTTTAGTAATGTTTTAGTTTTACATAGATATCTACATATTGTAATGAGGAATCTCTTTGTAACATTCTCTAGTGCACTTTAATTTAGTACTGTTACTAATAGCACTATATTAAAGCACACTAGGGAACCTTTAGTACACACCAGCAGGGTCCACATGGCCCAATTAATGAACAATACATTAGTGCGCTTTAGAAATCACACTTCCGTAGTCACATGACTGCTCTGTGTAGATAAGCCCCTAGATACAAGTAACCATTTCTGGTGGTTATTGGATAAACACATATTTATTTTTTGTTTTAATGGGGGTATTTTATTGGTGTTTTATCAGTTAAAACTGAACATCAAAAGCCCTACATCAGGGGTAGGGAACCTATGGCATGCGTGCCAAAGGCGGCGCACGAGCTGATTTTCAGTGGCACTCAGACTGCCCGGGTCCTGGCCACCAGTCTGGGGGGCTCTGCATTTTAATTTAATTTAAAATGAAGCTTCTTAAACATTTTAAAAACCTATTTACTTTACATACAACAATAGTTTAGTTATATATTATAGACTTATAGAAAGAGACCTTCTAAAAACGTTAAAATGTATTACTGGCACGCAAAACCTTAAATTAGAGTGAATAAATGAAGACTCGGCACACCACTTCTGAAAGGTTGCCGACCCCTGCCCTACATGTTCTGGCCCTATACAGTAACTGAGCATGCGCTTTGTTGTTGTTTTTTTGGGGTGAGGTAGGGGGGACAACCAACTTTTAAGTAAAATAGTTTGTATCTTACCCTTATTCTTAAATTAAAGGAACTTTTATTCTGTCTCTGTCCTTTCAGGGTTCAGTGATTAAAGGGCTTCAAGAAGAGATTGTAGATCTCAGACAACAATTATCAGAGGTGGGGTCAGGCGATGGCCCCCACCAGTGTATGAATTGCTCCGCACAGGAGATGCAGAATAAACTGAAGGAAGCAGTGAGAAAGATCTCTATTCTGAGCCAAGAAAAGCAACAACTAATTGAAATGGGAAACAGACTTCGAGCAGAACTTGGTGTAGTATCAAAGAAAGGTAAATTAATTCTATATAAGGCTCTTGTTCCTGATGGGAGAGTAAATCACAGGGAGAGCGTTAGATGGGCTTGTCTACACTTACTGGGGGATCAATGAGCTTGTCTACACTTACCGGTGGTCAATTTAGCGGGTCTTGTGAAGACCCACTAAATCAACGCAGATCGCTCTCCCGTTACCTGCCAGATAGAGAAGAGTAGGGGGAGTCGATGGGAGAGTGTCTCCCGTCGACATTGTGTAGTGTGGACCCCGCGGTAAGTAGAACTAAGTTACATCAATTTGAGTTATGCTATTCTTGTAACTCAAATTGCGTAGCTTAGATCGAATTTCCCCTGTAGTGTAGACAAGGCCTAATGTGAAAGTAAAGTGCAGGGAACAGGCTGATCCTTGAGACGGTGCATTTCTGTTCCTAATATGAGAATCAGGTGCTAGTGCAGGGATGAGCAAACTTTTTGGCCTGAGGGCCACATCTGGGAATAGAAATTGTATGGCGGGCCATGAATACTTAGAAAATTGGGGTTGGGGTGCAGGAGGGGGCTCTGGGCTGGGGTGGGGGGAGTGGGGTGTGGGGGGGGAGTGAGGGTTCCGGCTGGGGATGAGGAGTTTGGGGTGTAGGAGTGTGCTCTGGGCTGGGACTGAGGGGTTTGGAGGGCGGGAGGGGGAGCAGGGCTGAGGCAGCAGGTTGGGGTGCGGGAAGGGGTGCAGACTCCGGCTGGGGGGTGCGGGCTCTGAGGTGGGGCTGGGGATGAGGGGTTCAGAGGATGGGAGGAGGATCAGGGCTGGGTCAGGGGGTTGGGGTGCAGGCCCCGGCTAGGGGTGCAGACTCTGGGGTGGGGATGAGGGGTTTGGGGTGTAGGAGGGTGCTCCGGGATGGTATTGAGGGGTTTGGAGGACAGGAGGAGGATCAGGGTTGGGGCAGAGGGTTGGGGCATGTAGGGAGGCTATGGGGTGCAGGGTCCAAGCAGCGCATACCTCAAGCGGCTCCCGGAAGCAGCGTCATGTCCCTTCTCTGGCTCCTATGTGGAGGCATAGCCAGGCGGCTCTGCATGCTGCCCTGTCTGCAGGCACTGCTCCTGCAGCTCCTGTTGGAGTGCCGGAGGGGGCCATTGGAGCGGGACCATTGGAGCATGTAGGAGCCAGAGGGGGGCCATGCCTCAGCTTCCGGGAGCTGTGTGGTGCGGCCCCTGATCCTACGCCCTGGCTGGAGCACCGGAGCAAAGCAAGCCCCAGACCCCACTCCCCAGCAGGAGCTTGCGGGCCAGCGTAAAACGGCTCATGGTCCGGATCCGGCCTGCAGGCCGTAGTTTGCCCACCCCTGTGCTAGTGGTTGAGAGCAAGTTTGTCCCTAATGCAGAAGGTGCTGGGCTAAAACATGACAAAGAGTTTGCCAGTCAGTAACTCTTGGCTATGGAGATATTCAATAAAGAACAACTTAGTGCTAAAGTGTCAGTGTGCACTTTGCATAAGAGTGAAAATGTGTTTCTGTATTTATAAAGAGGTTATTCGTCTCATAGAATCATTGTTTGATTCTCATGGAAGAGGAGAAGAAAGCAGAATAACCTTATCATAAACTTACGATGAATTTTGAGGTGATGTGAGAGAATTTCATTGTAGAGATTTTAATTCTACTAGAAAAAGGGTTGAAAAAAATCACTAGTAGGAAAAGACATTTCTACGCCAATTCTGACATAGCGTTGTATCCCTATGCAATAAGAGGCTGCCATGTTCTGTAACTCATTTATGACTGCTGTAAGCACCTAAATGAAGGGGAAATTTTCTTTTAGTTAAGAGGGACAATATAGAAAATTCCCTCTTCATAATTTATTTTCTCTCCTTTTTAGGACTTCAGCATTACATTAGCTCTAAACGGTGCCCTATTCTTACTGTTTAGGTGCTCTGTATCCTAAAGAGCTTGCCAATGAAGCACAGCATCGACTCTCAGCTTTAGAGCATCTACAGTACCAGCTTACAACACAGGTAATGATATATCCTCCATAAAACTAGGGTTTTGACCAGATTATTGAGACATTGTGCTAAACCCATATTTTCAGTTGCTTATAACTTTCCCCAGAATCTTCTTGGATTGAAATTTCTCATGCTAGATCTCCACCCAGAAGCATTTTTGGACCATTGTGAGAACTCCATTTGGCTGACTTTGAGTTAACTAAACCTAGAGCGGAGGGGAAATGTTTTTCACCTAAGAAACTTTTCAGATTCATTTCTGTTACTATATTAAAATTTCAGTCCTAAATGAGGAGTATGTCTGTCTTGAAGAAATTTAGATTTAAAATGACAGTTGTGGTCCATTTGAAAGCATGTGACATATGTTTAAATTTACTTGGAATGATGAGTCAATAAGTACACCTGAATATTCAGACCTACAGATTTTTTAAATGCACTCATCCAAATAATTGTAATAGCATGTACATTCAAACATGCAAACAGAGAGTATGAGGGGAGGAAGTTGGAGAAGGGAGAGCTAAAGTCAGATTTTGTTAGTTTGAAATGAAGTTATGGTCAGAAAAACAGAATGTGAGTGAAATCCTGGCTCTATAGAGGTCAGTGGGGGGTTTGCCATTAACTTCAGTGGAGCTGGCATTTCACCCTGTGTGCTTTAATTAATCAGCAGATAAGTTCTTTGTATGCATTGAGTCAGAGCTGCTGTCTTTTCACTACTCTCAACCCTGTAGCACCACCACAGTTTTACAAGAGGGAGCTAGAGCTCTTCTGACTTACACATCTTCAATAGAATTACTAACCAAATTCCACGTGCAGAACCAATTATTATTGGTGATATCAAAGCCAAAAAGAACCTACTGTAACTTTCAGTTTCCAGTCTGAGTTTGCAGTGTTGGCAGTTAGAAAAAAGTAGTTTCTACTTGTAAACTGCATTAATTTGATGGATAGTCACTGAGAAATAACAAGTGTGAAATCTCTCAAAGCTATTCTTACCATGTCACTTTTCTAGAATTTAACTGCACTGTAAATCCTGATTCCTCTCTGGATTGGCCCTCTCAGCCAAAACAATTACATTTCCTGTATTACTCTTATCCAGCACCATCTTAATCATGCCGGCTTCACTGTAGTGGATTCTGCTCACTCGTGTTTTAACACAAAACATGTTGTCACTTGCCCCTTAAAAGATACCAAACAGAATGCACAGTCTAATTGCTACCTCTTAGCCTGAACCCTTCTATCCCTTAGCTAGCCCTACAGCTTTCTTATTTTCTCCTTAGTAGTATGGTTTTTTAAATTTGTGATCTTTAGATCACACCCACAATTCAAATTTCCTGACCACTTCTTGACTTTTACCCACCAGAATAAAGTAAGTCCCTCAGTGTCCAGAAAATTTAAAGTAGCTGACTAGGGAGCTATTTCACAAGTTGTTCCTAGGATTCCTTGACTGAGGGGTGAGTCCATAGGTATGTACCTCTTGGGTTGTGTCTACATTGGCTGAGGAGGGTGGCTAATACCTGGTTCTATTCTTTCAGTGAAGAATGGGTCCTCAAGTTGCTCCCTGGATGATTCCTTGAAAGCACCCATGTGCTTTTTGCAAATACTGCTCAAGTGACACTAAGTGCACACTTGTTGCAGTGAATGTTTATAAATCATGTATTTAAAGGAATGTGCACTGGGCCATTACCTTGCTGCCAGGAAGTAAGCACCTGTGTGGTTTTTCTTTTTTCCCTTTTTTAAAAAAAAAAATCCCAGAATAAAAACCTTACAATATTACATAAAATTTAAGAATCTCACAGCAATGTTAACTTGGCCACATTGTACATCCACCAGTGTGGACCACTGTGAAGTCAGTGTGGTTCATCAAGGTGCAGGTGTGTGCCTGCACAATGCATCCTGGAGCACCACTGCCCTTGTTAATGCCACTGAGCATCATATGTACAACTGTGTGAAAATGACCTAAATTGACAATTAGATTTGGGCCATTTATCTCAGAGATATAATTTTGCAGAAAAAAATCCAGGAAATGTATATTTTTATATGAAAAAAATCCAAAATGTAACATTTTTCATATTTTAAAATGCAAAATGAAAATTTGTTTCTGTAAGAAATCAGAATGATAAACTAATTATTTTTTGTGTTCAAGGGACATTTTGCAGTTAGTTTCCAAAACTGGATTGTTTTTGAAAATGCAAAAGTCTTGATTTTTTTAAAATGTCCTTAATTTTTTCCCCAACAATGTGTCCTGTACTACTATGTGACAGTTTAAAATTACTTCTAAAGTTAGGAATCCTACAATGTCACTTTGTAACTACTTTTCAGAGAAGAACCATTTTTTCAGTAAAAAAATTGGAATTTGGCCTACTTATTGACTAGCCACATGAATCAAATAGCATAGCAATGACTTTGTTTTTTCCAGTCTTGTCTGACTGGTTCTTTGGCTCAAAGAGAAAGTTACAACTAATATCCTTTTTTAAAATCAGATTTGATAGGCCATAGGTCTTGTGATTTTTCTCATCATCAGAAGATTGTCAAGGTCTAATCAATATATGAATAATGCTTCAGGCCTCATCTCCTTTGTGATCCTGGCAGCTTTAGTCATTAAACTGATGTATATTTGATTTAAAGTCACAAGCTTTCACATGCTACCTCTTCTGTTATCCTGTATTTGTCACTGATCCAACTGCTACTGAAATACTGTGGCCAGTTCTGGTGCCCACAATTCAGGGATGATGTTGAAAAATTGGAGAGGATTCAAAAAAGACCCATGAGAATGATTAAAGAATTAGAAAACTTGCTTTATAATGATAGACTCAAAGAGCTCAATCTCTTTTGGTTAACAAAGAGAATGTTAAGGGGTGATGTGATCACAGTTTATAATTATCTTAATGGGGAACAAGTATTTGATAATAGGCTCTTCATTCTAGAAGAGAAAGGTATAACAAGATCCAATAGCTGGAAGTTAAAGCTAAACAAAGTTTGACAGGGAAAAAGCATATTTTTTTTAACAATTAGGTTTATTAACCATTGGAACATCACTAACAATTTTTAAATCAAGGGTGGATGTTTTTCTAAAAGATCAGCTTGAGTTCAAACAGGAATTATTTCAGGGAAGTTCTATGGCCCATATTATGCAGGAGGTCAGACTCGATGATCACAATGATCCCTTCTGGCCTTGTAATCTATGTGTCTATGAATCCTTTGTCGTTTGAAATTTCAGCTATCTCTATATAACTGTTGGTGAGTGTGACAATATTTGCTTTTAGCTTCTTTCATCAGAAATGTATTTTTGCTTACTTGGATAACAAGGTCCCAATCCAGTCAAGTACTTAAGCATTTGTGTGACTTTTGTAGCTCAAAGAGCCAGCCGGGCTTGCAGCCCATAGAACTAGCTTTACCATTTTATGTTACTTAGCAGTGACACAAGGAATCTACAGCCCGTATCCAGGGCCAGATTAACTCTCCTGTGGGCCTGGGGCTATTAGATTTTGTGGGGCCCCTGAGGGTTTGGAGTGAGCTCAGGGCTGGGGCAGCGGATTGGAGTGTGGGAGGGGTGCAACTCCAGCTGGAGGGGTGGGCTCTGGGGTGCGGTCAGGGATGGGACAGGGAGTTGGGGTGCAGCAGGAGGTTTGGGGTGCAGGCTCTTGGTGGGAGTTTGGGTGCAGGAGGGGGCTCTCGGCTGGGGTAGGGGGTTGGGTTACAGGAGGGGGTGCGGGGTGCAGGCTCCAGATGGGAGGCGCTTACCTCGGGTGGCTCCTGGTCAGCGGCGCAGCAGGGCTAAGGCAGGATCCCTGCCTGCCCTGGCTCCGTGCTGCTCTGCTTCCAAGGTGGCTGGCATGTCCAGCCCCAAGGCAAAGGGCCAGGACACTCTGCGCGGTGCACGCTGCCCATGCCTGCAGGCACCGCCCCCGCAGCTCCCATTGGCTGCAGTACCCAGCCAATAGGAGCTGTGGAGCCAGCACTGGGGGTGGGGGCAGCGTGCAGAGATTCGTCTCGCCTAGGGGCCGCAGAGGATTACTTGCTTGTGAGTTGCCCCAAGTGACCCTGCACTGGGTCCATAGAAAAATCCTGGTCAGCTGTTCATGCTATTTTAGAAAGTTATTACCGCTCTACTTAAATAGGAGTGCTCAGCTCTCCTCCTTGGGACTGGGTTATAATTTAGCCAGCTGAAAAGTCTTAGCCAGCTGCTTCCTCAGCTGGCCCCTTTTTCCTTAATTAATCTTCAGGCTAAGAGGATCCAGCGGGCAACCCTCTCTTCCTGTCTGCCCTGTTATGACGGAATAGCTAGCATATATGCTAGTCCCCATCTCAGGTCCAGCTCATTCCCAGTTGACTGGGTGTGAGGGGAACCTGGCCACACCCTCTCTGCAAGGCTCCTGGCTCCAGGCCCCTAAAGATACAGTGATGGCATTTCGTCCCAGGCACCATTAATTCCTAGGACTGCTTCCTCTCTATCTATATCCCCCTTAGGTCCTTATACTGAACATTTCAAACCTTTAACGGTCTATGTCATGTAGCGGGGTGGGCTGACCACTATGTGCTACTGCGTGTGCAGGGCAAACGACCCCATCATAACAATATTGATCTCGTGGGTATATAATGTGGCTTAATTTCCTACTTAATAATATCTCTATTTTATGTGTCTAGTGCTTACAGTAATACACAAGAAACTGACCTGTAAATGCAGTTTTCCCAGATGCTCAGGAAACACATTGCAGGTTATCTGTAGGTGCCTGTGTTAAATGAAATGTGCAATAATTTGGGCTGGCTTCTTTTCGTAACAGGAGCTCCAGTATGCACAGCGACAATGTTTCTCAAGATTGACTTCTATGATTGCCTTTCCTAGCTCAATAGAGAGCTTAAGTGGTGAAAATGTTCCAAGTACCTATGGTGAGGGAGTGGAATTACCCCAGGTTCAGGTACAGTACAGGAATTTTTTACTAGTTTGATCTACTTTTAAACATGTGCTTTAGTTCTATTTAGCTAATACTCATTTTCTATAAGACTCTGAAAATTCATTACTTTAGTTATTCATTGATTAAGTGCAAAATAGTACTTATAATACAGCTTTATTTTATAAAACATATTTTAAACAAGTTGATCCAAACCACACTGTCCGTGTTCTAACCTCATCCTCTTTCCCCTTATGCCCTGTCTAAATTAGAAATAATAACATAGCTTGTCTCCCAGCTGCTGAAACCATCTAGCTATAACACTGGGAAGTTCCCAGTCCTGACCCTCTCCCCTCCCTCTGCCCTCTTTTGATTAACCAATTTCCAGGTTTCAGAGTAGCAGCCATGTTAGTCTGTGTCAGCAAAAAGAACAGGTGTCATCCCTGAAGAGCAGATATCCTCAGGGCCGGCGCAAGGATGTTTTGCGCCCTAGGCGAAACTTCCTTGCACCACCCCTGCGCCCCCCCCCCAATGTCGTCGTCCCCCCCCACAATGTCCCCCCCAGCCAGCTCCCCTGCCCGCGGGAGCTCAGCCTCTCCCTGCCCACGGGCGCTCAGCCCCCACCACCACCTGTGACCCACGGGAGCTGAGCGGGGAGCCTGGGGCAGGAGGGCGGGTTGCAGCGGCTGCCCTGCGGCTCTCCGCTCAGGCGCTGAGCGGAGGGACAGCGGGGTGGCTCCCCCTCGGCTCCCCATTCAGCGGCTGATCAGGGAGCCGGGAGGTAGCCGCCCGCTGCCCCCCAAATCTTGGCGCCTAGTGGGCGCGCCGGCCCTGGATATCCTCTTAAGGGGATGTTTTGATTCTCACAGGTTCAACTGGAATCTTCTGTTACAAATTGCAGTCCAGGGCAACAAAAGGAATGTAAATCCTCAGAAACAAACCAATCACAGCAACTTAGTAGGGAAAGCACTAGCCAATCCCAACAGGCCTGGATGTCATCATCTGGAGTACACAGCTCCCTCCAGGATATTTGGCAGATTCTAGATATGGGATCAAGCCCTTCTATTCTCAGCCCTCAAAGCAACATAGATCAAGGTAAGCAGGACTAGGAAATAATTCACAGTATGTCAGTCTTCTGGAGGAGTGAAGGTACAATAGTAGATTCTCTCTATTTACACTGATTTTAGTATATGAGACTGGTCCTAAAGTTACAATCACTTAATTATCCATAAACCAAGCTGTCATAGATGTTCCAAGAATTACTTAGATACTTGAATATTGCTGCTGGGAAGAACAAACAGTTAAGAGGAAGACTAACATTTCTCCCCAGTATTATCATCCTCATTAAGAATACTGTTCCCCTCTTAATAAAATGATTAACTAGAGGAATACAAATGCCACTCGCCTTTATAGCAGAACTTTATTAGGAGAAGATATAAAAATGAGTCCTCAATAGCTGAACAATTCATATACTGTCATGCTGCTGTTGGAGCAGCACTGTAACTTGGTCAGACCTTACAAAGCTATTATTTTGTAGCAGGCAGATGCTTCCTTAATATTATTTATTATTTATTTGTATTATGGTAACAGATAGAGACCCCAGCTGAGATCATGGCCCCATTGTGTGAGTTACCATACAAACATATAGTAAGGAACAGTCCCTGTTACAGTTTAACTAGAAAAGACAAAACAGACAAAGGGTGGAAGAATAAATAGAGGCACAAAGATGCAAATGCAAAATGCAAAATGGCCAAGGTTACACAACGGGTCAGTAGCAGAGCTGGGAATAACACCCGTGTCTCCTGACTTCCAGCCCAGTTCCCTGTCCACTGGACCACACTGCCTCTCCATAACCCTCCTAGGCTAACAATTTATTGGCACAGATTTAAATAAATCTCTGTAATTCTGGGGCACTGTGGATTAATGTTGCATAGTGTTTAAGGCCAGAAAGGTCCATTAGATCATCTTGTCTGAACTCCTGTACATCATAGGCTGTTACATTTCATCTAGATACCCTATGTAAAAGGCAGAGACTTTGGTTAGACCAAAACATTTCAGCCCTCAGGAGACTTAACTATGTGTCACATGCTGAGAACAGGAGAAACCAAGGTGGCGTCAATATCCAAGGTCCCTGCAGTGGCACTGAATTGATTGAGATGATCCCAGCAGGTGAACCATGCCCCTTGCTGCAAAAGAAGGTGAAAAATCCTCAAGGTCCCAGTCATTCTGACCTGAGGGAAAATTCCTTCCTGACCCCAAATCTAGTAATCAGTATGATCTTGAGCATATGAGCAATACAAGGTGTGTGAGGTAATAGCTTTTATTGGACCAACTTCTGTTGGTGAGACAAACAAGCTTTCAAGCTTACACAGAGCTCTTCTTCAGGATTGAAAAAACTAACTACCAGCCATGCATCTAGAAAGAAGATCCTCTGTAACTTCTCAGGCCACTGGTCCACTGCTTGGTGTTCCATCTCCAGCTGTGGCCAATCTCTGATGCTTCAGAGAAAGGCAAAACTGAAAACAGAATAAATTTAAGCCAAATGTGCATCAGCAAAAAAAAATTCCTTCCTGATCCCTGCAGGCAACTGGCTGAAGCCCTGAAGTATGAGATTTGATTATAGAACTGCAAGTATTATGAGCCTATTGAGAGCAATGCAGGCAAACCTGTTCTCCCCATGGCCTTGAAGGAAGGGGAAGACTAGGGGAGACTCAGTCACAGATTCCAAAATCAGAAGGGACCATTATGACCATCCATCCCTGCCCCCTTGCATACACAGGCCACAGAATTTATTTTAGAAGCTTGATTAAAGTATATCTTTTAAAAAGATATCTGATTTCTTCATAAAGACTCTAAGCGATGGTGAATCCACCACCTCTCCCAGTAAGCTGTTCCAATGTTTAATCACCCTCACTGCTAGGAAATTGTGTCTTATTTCAATGTTGAATTTATCTAAATTCAACTTCCAGCCATTGGATCCTGTTATGCCTTTGCCAGCAATGTTGGAAAGCCCCCCTCCCCATCAGATCTCTTTTCTAACTGTAAGTGCCTATGTGCAGTGATTGAGTCACCTCTCAGCTGTATCTTTGATAAACTGAGCTCCCTAAACCTCACATTTTAAGGCTTGTTTTTCAGCCCCTGGATCATTTTTATGACCTTCTGTTGAACTCTCTGTAGTATTTCCACATTCTTCTTGAAGAGTGGCTATCAGAACTGGACACAGTATTCTAGTAGTGATCTTACCAATGCTATGTAGAGAGGCAAGTTCACTTACCTATTTCTAGTTGATATTCCCCTTTTTATTACATTCAAGGAGCACATTAGCCCTTTTTGTCACAGCATTGTATTGAGAGTATGTTGAGTTGATTATCTATCATGACTTCTAAGTGCTTTACCAAGACAGAATCTTGCATCCTGTGGGTATAACCTCCGATCTTGGTTCCCAGATGTATTACCTTGCATTTGGCTGTATTAAAACACATTTTGTTGTATTGTAACCATTTAACCAGGCAATTCAGATCACCCTGTAACAGTAACCTGTCCTCGTCATTATTTACTACCCCAGCAATCTTTGTCTCATCTGCAAATTGTATCAGCAAATGTTTTATAAAATCATCATTTTATATATCATTATTATTTTATAAATTCATCTAGATTATTCATAACAATATTAGTGTGATAGTATATCTCACCATTACCAACTACATTTTGAGATCTGTCAGTGAACCCGTTTTTAAACCATCTAATGTGTACCCTGTTAATTGCGTATTGTGACATTCCCCAGTGTACAGTCTGGACTGTTGAACAGATGCATCCCCTCAATTCTCCAGCGTGGGGTGCCTTTTACACTGCTTCATTGTGATCGTAACCACTATGCTGAAATAAATTTGTTAGTCTCTAAGGTGCCACAAGTATTTCTTTCTTATTTTCTTTTTGCTGACACAGACTAACACGGCTACTACACTGAAACCTGTCACTCCTGGTCTGATCACAAACAGCCTCCAGCATGTAAATCACTCCCAGCTATACTGTATGAGTGCTATAGCCAGCCACCCATGACTTACATTGCAGGGCAATATCAGGAAACTCTCAGTCCCAGACTTTCCCCCAGAAATGTGGATTTTGTACTGCCCAGTACTGTCCTGAACAATACAAGCTCACTGAAGGTACATCATTTCATTAATAGAAAATATGCACAAATCCTGTTACCCCAAATGAAGTTTCCCAAACACTTCAATCCAAACACTCACTGGTTTAGATAAAGCAATAAAGCAAGTTTATTAACTACAGAAATATAGATTTTTAAGTGATTACAAGTAGGGCTGTTGATTAATCACAGTTAACTCACATGATTAACTCAAAAAATGTATCACTGTTAAACAATAGAATACCAATTGAAATGTATTACATATTTGTGGCTATTTTTCTACATTTTCAAATATATTGATTTCTATTACGACACAGAATACAAAGTGAACAGTGCTCACTTTATATTATTATTTTTATTTATTTATTACAAATATTTGCACTGTAAAAATGATAAACAAAATAGTATTTTTCAATTCACCTCATACAAATACTATAGTGCAATCTCTTTATCATGAAAGTGTAACTTACAAATGTCGATTTTTTTTTATTACATAACTGCACTCAAAAACAAAACAATGTAAAACTTTAGAGCCTATAAGACCACTCAGTCTTACTTCTTGTTCAGCCAATCGCTAAGACAAACAAGTTTTTTACATTTACGGGAGATACTGCTGCCTGCTACTTATTTACAATGTCACATGAAAGTGAGAACAGGCGTTCGCGTGGCACTTTGTAGCCGCCATTGCAAGGTATTTATGTGCCAGATATGATAAACATTCATGCTTCAGCTACCATTCCAGAGGACATATTTCCATGCTGATGATGCTCGTTAAAAAAATAATGCGTTCATTGAAATTGTGACTGAACTCCTTGGGGGAGAATTGTACGTCTCCTGTTCTGTTTTATCCTCACTCTACCATATATTTCATGTTATAGCAGTCTCAGATGATGACCCAGCACATGTTCATTTTAAGAACACTTTCACAGCAGATTTGACAAAATGCAAAGAAGATACCACTGTGAGATTTCTAAAAATAGCTACAACACTCAACCCAAGGTTTACGAATCTGAAGTACCATCCAAAAACTGAAAGGGATGTGGTGTGAAACATGCTTTCAGAAGTCTTAAAAGAGCAACGCTCAGATGCGGAAACTACGGAACCTGAACCACCAAAAAAGAAAATCAACCTTCTGCTGGTGGCATCTGACTCAGATGGTGAAAATGAACATGTGTTGGTCTACTTTGCTTTGGATCGTTATTGAGCAGAACCCATCATCAGCATGGATGCATGTCCCCTGGAATGGTGGTTGAAGCATGAAGGGACATATGAATCTTTAGCGCATCTGGCACGTAAATATCTTGCAACGCCGGCTACAACAGTGCCATGCGAACACCTGTTCTCACTTTCAGGTGACACTGTAAACAAGAAGCAGGAAGCATTATCTCCTGCAAATTGTAACCAAACTTGTTTGTCTGAGCGATTGGCTGAAGTAGGACTGAGTGGACTCTAAAGTTTTACATTGTTTTATTTTTGAATGCAGTTATTTTTTTTACATAATTGTACATTTGTAAGTTCAACTTTCATGATAAAGAGATTGCACTACTGTACTTGTATGAGGTGAATTGAAAAATGCTATTTATTTTGTTTTTTACAGTGCAAATATTTGTAATAAAAATAAATATAAAGTGAGCACCGTATCCTTTGTATTTTGTGTTGTAATTGAAATCAATATATTTGAAAATGTAGAAGACATCAAAAATATTTAAATAAACAGTATTCTGTTATTGTTTAACAGCATGATTAATTGCAATTTTTTTAATAGTTTGACAGCCCTAATTACAAGTAATGAGGCATAAAAGTCAGAATTGGTTAAAAAGAAATAAAATGTAAAACGCAACTAACACCTAATTTAACAAGCTAAGAGAATTCAAAGCAAAAGGTTCTCAAACTTTAGCAACCCAAGGATCCCCATTTTGATTTAAAAAAATTTTCACAGACCCCCAGGTCCTCCGCTCAGCCCCAGACCCCACCCCCACTCCACCCCTTCCCCCAAGGCCCCACCCCCACCCCACCTCTTCCCACTTCACCCCTGCCCCTCCTCTTCCCTGTCTCTTTCTGCCCCTCCCCCAAGCTCGCCCCATCCCCACTCCTCCCTCTCCCTCCCAGTGCCTCCTGCACATCACTGAACAGCTGTTCCCCGGCGTGCAGGAGGCACTGAGAGGGAGGAGTTGATCAGCAGGGCCCTTGGACCCCCTGGAGTACCCTCTCGGACCCCCAAGGTCCACGGACCCCAGTTTGAGAAACACTGCAGTAGGATATCCATGAACAAGTCCCAGTTTTCATTAACACTTTCCATTTCAGTTTCCCCAGACAGTTATACCACTGATTACATTTATCTTTGGGAAATTAACCCTTTTAAAGTTCTAAATATACATATTATTGATTGGCGCCATATTCTGTCTGCACAAGATAAATGTAACGAGATTGTGATCTTTGGTACAGTGGCAACACTAATGTTTAGGTCAGTGATTAACTCTTCTTTGAGTTAATGAGGTCCAACTATTGACTGTACCCATGTTGGGTGCAGGACTTCCTATGTTAAGGAATTATCATCTATTATTTTGAGAAACTTTAGGGGAGTTTTGTAACTGGCTGCATGAGATGTCCAGCAAATGCCCCCTTAGTTGAAGTTACTCACTATAACAGTTTTTCTTCTTACACATTATAGACAGATGTTTAAGGAGCAGTTTGTCCTGTTCCCTAGTGAGATTAAGTGGTCTGTAACAGATGCCCCCAGTACCCAATCCTTAGTTTTAGTAGGTAGAACTTTTATCCATAAGCATGTACTAGCCATTTAGCTCTCTAGACTTAGCTTTAAACTTGTATTGGAATTGTTGGTGTTAAATTTGTCCCTTCAGTCATTTATGTGCATTTTAAAAATACTATACAGTTTGGCACAGTGAACAGTCTCATTTCAAGGGAACTCCAGGACTAGGATTCATTAGTTAGTGTTTGAAAAGGGCTTTGAAAATGAAAAGTGCATCATAAATCGTACTTATTACTATTACTTCCAATGGCAGGTATATTGCAGGATAAGATTAATGTGCATTGACAGAACCATGGCAGAGGTGAACCCTAGGACTAGAATGGAAACAGTGCTGGTGGTTATAATGCATGTGCCTTTTTGTGGGTCCAGGACTGGAATAGCAGGGGTACTGTAGGTCAGATCTGTATTGGCAGGATAAACAAAAACTGTGTTTGGTCATGTATATGTCATGAAAATTTTGCTGATAATACCATGTTGTTTCATGCTGCTGAGTCTGGTGCAACACAACTGGCAACCTTACAAGGACATCAATTTCCTAACCTCTAGCAACTTCCAACCAGAGTTGCAACACTTGCTGCAAGATTTTGAGACTAGTGAAATAGAAGCAAGAGATGGGTTTCAGAGGGGTAGCCATGTTAGTCAGTATCAGCAAAAACAATGAGGAGTCCTTGTGGCACCTTAGAGACTAACAAATGTATTTGGGCATAAGCTTTCGTGGGCTATAACCCACTTCATCAGATGCATGGAGTGGAAAATACAGTAGGCAGATATAAATACACAGCAAGAGAGACATCACTATTTGTGATAGAATTTCAGAGGTGGAACAGAATGAAGCATTATTAGGTGAAGATATCCAGTTGTGATTAAAGCCTGAATCTGATAATCTGAGCATCTGGATTGATCCTGAGAATAGTTAATTGAGGAGGTTCTTATTCATCCCACTCAGGCTCCAAAATGAATAAAGACTGTAGAACATTGTGTTGTTTTTAAATTGTTTGCTGCCTCCTTCTGAAGGAGGAAAATTTCTCACTTTTGAAACTGCTTCAAGGGCCATCATATGCACTGAGAGTCTTGAATAACTTGGGGTCCAGTTCACAATAGCATTTACATGGAAAAAGTGAAACTTGAACAATGAATTTGTGTTTGTGATTTGTTACTATGCTTAAATTTTTCAGGATGACAAAAGGGAGGCAAATTACTCAAGAAAGAAAGAATAAGACGGAGAATATCTTATTGCTCTTATATAAATCCATGGTATGCCCACATCTTGAATACTGCATACAAATGTGGTCTCCTCATCTCAAAGGATATGCTGGCATTAGAAAAGGTTCAGAGAAGGGCAACTAAAATGATTAGGGGTTTGGAATGGGTCCCATATGAGGAGAGATTAAAGAGGCTAAGACTTTTCAGCTTGGAAAAGAGGAGACTAAGGGGGGATATGATAGAGATATATAAAATTATGAGTGGTGTGGAGGAAGTGAATAAGGAAAAGTTATTTACTTGTTCCCATAATAGAAGAACTAGGGGCCACATGTATATACAACATTTTTAGGGTGTTTACATTTTGTAATATGAGGATCAAAAGTGGAGTTAGCAGATAGCATCATTGCAGGTTCCTGATTCACAGATAGTTATTTAAAATGTTTCATACCTAATGATACCCCTTTGGTTGAATTTCTCCATCAAATGTTCTATAGTTCTGGAGAGAGCCAGTGTAAAGACTGACTGACTTGTGTCTGTCAAGAGGACCTGGAAACTCACTAACAACGAGGATTCTGAGTAAATGGTGCAGAGAGACAGCTTGTCTATTTAAGCTCGGGATTGGCAACCTTTGGCACACGGCCCACCAGGGAAAGCCCCTGGCGGGCCGGGCCAGTTGGTTTACCTGCAGCGTCCGCAGGTTTGGCCGATCGCGGCTCCCACTGGCCATGGTTCGCCGTCCCAGGCCAATGGGGCCTGCGGGAAGGGCGGCCAGCACATCCCTCAGCCCGCGCCGCTTCCCACAGCCCCCATTGGCCTCCATGAAAGTTTCATTGAGATGTCTACAGGATTCATGGAACATCCCGGTGCACATGAACAAACTATTCCACATGGTCCCCTCTGCCTAACTCTAGAGGGGAATGAAAAGCAGAGAACAAGTCTACCTCTCTTGGTTGTTTCACTACTTTCTCTACTTTGGGGATTCCATCCTTGTAATTTCAAAGCAAACTGCATACTCACTAGCGGTTCCCTCCCCTGTATCAGGCTTACCCGTGCTCAACTGTTGGGACTGTTTGTACTGCACTGATGTCAGAAACATGTCCTGGCTCACTGTGCAGCTGGATCACCTGATTGCCTGTCCCCCATAGTACTCTTCCTCTTCCATAAGAACATAAGAATGGCCATACTGGGTCAGACCAAAGGTCCATCCAGCCCAGTATCCTGTCCCCAGACAGTGGCCAATGCCAGGTGCCCCGGAGTGAGTGGACCTAACAGGTAATGATCAAGTGATCTCTCTCCTGCCATCCATCACTCCCCTCTGACAAACAGAGGCTAAGGACACCATTCCTTACCCATCCAGGTTAATAGCCATTAATGGACTTCATCTCCATGAATTTATCCAGTTCTCTTTTAAACCCTGTTATAGTTCTAGCTTTCACAGCCTCCTCAGGCAAGGAGTTCCACAGGTTGACTGTGCGCTGTGTGAAGAAGAACTTCCTTTTATTTGTTTTAAACCTGCTGCCCACTAATTTCATTGGGTGGCCCCTAGTTCTTCTATTATGGGAACAAGTAAATAACTTTTCCTTATTCATTTCCTCCACACCACCCATGATTGTATATACCTCTATCATATCCCCCCTTAGTCTCCTCTTTTCCAAGCTGAAAAGTCATAGCTTCTTTAATCTCTCCTCATATGGGACCCGTTCCAGACCCCTAATCATTTTAGTTGCCCTTCTCTGAACCTTTTCTAATGCCAGTATATCCTTTGAGATGAGGAGACCACATTTGTATGCAGTATTCAAGATGTGGGCACACCATGGATTTGTATAAGGGCAATAAGATATTCTCCGTCTTATTCTCTATCCCTTTTTTAATGATTCATAACATCCTGTTTGCTTTTTTGACTGCTGCTGCACACTGCATGGACGTCTTCAGAGAAAGACGTTTTCCACCTCCTTGCTGTTCATGGCAGGGGGACCTATGACTTGGGCTCCTCCAAAGTATCCACGGGCCTCTTGGGGGTGGTGCTGGGGTCTCTGCCAAGGATGGCATGCACCTCTTTGTAAAAGCAGCAGATCTGTTGTTCCACACTAGATCGATTGTTGGCCTCCTGGGCCTTCTGGAATGCCTTCTGCTGCTCCTTCACTTTCATGCAGCACTTCTGCTAGCCCCTCTTGTAGCTCTTCTCCTGCATGCCAAGAGCAGTCTGTCGTAGATGTCTACATTTCTATGTCTTGATTGGAGCTGTGCCTGCACAGCCTCTACTCCCCACAGATCCAGGAGATTCAACACCTCCTGTGTGCTCCAGGAGCATGTCTGCAAGGTGTAGCCACCATAGTCAGCTGGACAGTTGCACACAACAATAGAGAGCTGCTAGCTGGGCAACGGGGAAAAGGAATTTCAAAAATTCACAGGGCTTTAAAGGGGAGGAGCTCCTTCCTGTCCACCTGACTTCTGGGCAGCGGAGTTCACAGCGGTGACCAGAGCGGTCACTGTAGGGCATTGGAGCTCCTGGACGCCAGTAAGAGTCGATGTAAGTGACGCAGTGTCTACACTGACACTGTTGACCTAATTACATCGACCCCGACTCTACACTGCTCAGGAAGCTGCTGTTATTAAGTTGGTGTAGTGGGGGCAGTTACATTGGCAGGAGCAAAATTTAAATGTAGACACATTCACAGCTAGGTCGACGTGAACTGCCTTCCATTGATCTAACTGTTAGTGTGGACCAGGCCTCCAACTTCAGGCATGTGGCAGCAGCCTATCCCTGAGCAGAGCCTGAGTCAGATGACCCTCAGGCTCCCCAACCCTGCCAGAGGTGCAGATCAGTCTGCACAACAGCAGTCCCTAGCCAGGAACTGTCCTGCTGCCTTGCAGCATAACAGACTCTCTGGTCTCCCAGCCTGCTCTTGATCTGGTTCTTGATCCTGCCTGAACTCTGTTACTGACCTGCTCCAGCCTTGGCCTTGCCCTGCTCTGACCTAGCTCCAGCCCTGTTACTGACCTGCTCCAGCCCTGCCTCCACCTTGACCACCGCAAACTCTGACCACTCAGCCTTGACCTGAACCTGGACTTCAGCTATAGTACTGATTTGGCTTGTCTACAGACTCTGATATCAGTTCTGACTCCGGCCTGTCCCTGGACTCTGGTCCCAATGCTGCCCTCGGCTCACTCCCAGCCCTATGTCTGGCGTCAACCTCTGCTCCAACCACTAGGCATGACTACTGGGACCCAGTGCCTGACACCCAGGCTCTGAGATCCAACCCTCTTCCCAGGTCTCAGAGCCTCAGGCTCCAGCCCAAGCAAGAATGTTTACAGTGCTATTTTTAGCCCTGTAACATGAGCCTGAGTCGGTTGATCCTGGCTCTGAGACTTTCTATCACAGGTTTGTTTTGCTGTGTAGACCTACCCTCTGGCCACAAGGGCTAATGCTTGGCTGTAAACAGGGAAGTCACAGGAGTAGGGAAGTTATCTTACCTTTGTATTTGGCACTGGTGTGACTGCTGCTGGAATACCGTGTCCTGTTTTGGTATTCACTAATCAAGGACGTTGATTGTGACCTAGTAGTGCCTGGGGCAGCCCTCACTGGAAGGCCAAGGTCAGGGCAGGCTGCAAAAGGGAAAGCAGATACTCCCAAGACTGGTGGGTAACACTGAAGTTAAACTCCCCAACCAGTCACAAAGTGTGCTTCTGATTCCTCACACTGGTTATCAAGAAGCAAACAAAAATAATCACACAGCCCCCTTTCATAGAATCATAGAATCTCAGGGTTGGAAGGGACCTCAGGAGGTCATCTAGTCCAACCCCCTGCTCAAAGCAGGACCAACCCCAACTAAATCATCCCAGCCAGGGCTTTGTCAAGCCTGACCTTAAAAACCTCTAAGGAAGGAGATTCCACCACCTCCCTAGGTAACCCATTCCAGTTCTTCACCACCCTACTAGTGAAAAAGTTTTTCCTAATATCCAACCTAAACCTCCCCCTCTGCAACTTGAGACCATTACTCCTTGTTCTGTCATCTTCTACCACTTACAACAGTCTAGATCCATCCTCTTTGGAACCCCCTTTCAGGTAGTTGAAAGCAGCTATCAAATCCCCCCTCATTCTTCTCTTCTGCAGGCTAAACAATCCCAGTTCCCTCAGCCTCTCCTCATAAGTCATGTGCTCCAGCCCCCTAATCATTTTTGTTGCCCTCCGCTGGACTCTTTCCAATTTATCCACATCCTTCTTGTAGTGTGGGGCCCAAAACTGGACACAGTACTCCAAATGAGGCCTCACCAGTGCCGTATAGAGGGGAATGATCACGTCCCTCGATCTGCTGGAAATGCCCCTACTTATACAACCCAAAATGCCTTTAGCCTTCTTGGCAACAAGGGCACACTGTTGACTCATATTCAGCTTTTTGTCCACCGTAACCCCTAGGTACTTTTCTGCAGAACTGCAGCCCAGCCATTCGGTCCCTAGTCTGTAGCAGTGCATGGGATTCTTCCGTCCTAAGTGCAGGACTCTGCACTTGTCCTTGCTGAACCTCATCAGATTTCTTTTGGCCCAATCCTCTAATTTGTCTAGGTCCCTCTGTATCCTATCCTTACCCTCCAGCGTATCAACCACTCCTCCCAGTTTCGTGTCATCTGCAAACTTGCTAAGGATGCAGTCCACACCATCCTCCAGATTGTTGATGAAGATATTGAACAAAACCGGCCCCAGCACCGACCCTTGGGGCACTCCACTTGATACCGGCTGCCAACTAGACATGGAACCATTGATCACTACCTGTTGAGCCCGACTATCTAGCCAGTTTTCTATCCACCTTACCGTCCATTCATCCAGCCCATACTTCTTTAACTTGCTGGCAAGAATACGGTGGGAGACTGTATCAAAAGCTTTGCTAAAGTCAAGAAATAGCACATCCACTGCTTTCCCCTCATCCACAGAGCCGGTTATCTCATCATAGAAGGCAATTAGGTTAGTCAGGCATGACTTGCCCTTGGTGAATCCATGCTGACTGTTCCTGATCACTTTCCCCTCCTTTAAGTGCTTCAGAATTGATTCCTTGAGGACCTGTTCCATGATATTTCCAGGGACTGAGGTGAGACTGACTGGCCTGTAGTTCCCTGGATCTTCCTTCTTCCCTTTTGTAAAGATGGGCACTACATTAGCTTTTTTCCAGTCATCCGGGACCTCCCCCGATTGCCATGATTTTTCAGAGATAATGGCCAATGGCTCTGCAATCTCATCGGCCAACTCCTTTAGCACCCTTGGATGCAGTGCATCCGGCCCCATGGACTTGTGCCCGTCCAGCTTTTCTAAACAGTTCCGAACTACTTCTTTCTCCACAGAGGGCTGGTCACCTCCTCCCCATACCGTGCTGCGGAGTGCAGCCGTCTGGGAGCTGACCTTGTCTGTGAAGACAGAGGCAAAAAAAGCATTGAGTACACTAGCTTTCTCCACATCCTCAGTCACTAGGTTCCCTCCCTCATTCAGCAAGGGGCCCACACTTTCCTTGACTTTCTTCTTGTTGCTAACATACCTGAAGAAACCCTTCTTGTTACTCCTAACATCTCCGGCTAGCTTTCCAGTCTCTGGCTCCCAATCAGCACCTAGGTCCAGTACAGTGAGAAGTTATTTTAAACTCTGCTCACATATACAAAATGTTCTTCTGACCCCAAAGGGTCAGCCACGTCACCAGGTCAGTATAGGTTTGGATTTTACCCAAAATCCCACGCTGCCAGCCAATCCTTTAGTGTCTAAAACTAAAGGTTTATTATAAAGAAAAAAGAAAGAACAAGAAGAGAGATGGTAAAACAGTCACATACATACAAAGACTTCACAGTCCATATATCAGGTTCCTAGCAGTATTGGTGAGTTTGCTGGCTTGAAAGTCCCTCTGGAATACATCCACAGCTTGGATGGGTCATTCAGTCCTTTGTTCAGAGCTTCAATTTGTAGCAAAGTTCCTCCAGAGGTAAGAAGCAGGATTGAAGACAAAATGGAGAAGATGCTGCTGCCTTTTATAGTCTTTTTGTCATGCTGCCTGTGCTTCCTTTGTTTCAAACACAAGCTGCCCAGCATATGGCTTGGAAGCCTTAGAGTTCTGTCCATAGGCATGCCCCTGCATGCCTTGCTGAGTCACAAGGTGTATCCCTTGCCTTCTCTCAATGGGTCAGTTGTATAGCTGATGGTCCTTAATGGGCCATCAAGCAGGCTAGGCAGTGCTGAAACTGTCTGGGGGTGTCACCCAGAAGCATAGCACAAGTTTGAAATACAGACATATCTATAACCCATAATACAAAGGTGATACAAACATATAAACAAGATTGTCATATTTGGGAAATTATAGCATTTTCACAGATATCTTACACGGCATATCTGGCATAACTCATTTCAATTTTACCATATTGGTATTCATAATATCCTAAAGTGCCCCCTAGATTCCATACAGCGTCACATTGATAAATTGAAGAGAGTTTAGAGAAGAGCCACAAGAATGATAAAAGAAAGGACTTAAAAATATGCCTTTGTAGATACAGACTCAATCACAGTTTGTTTAGCTTAACATAGGGAAAATTACGGGATAACATGATCAGGTTTATAAGTTCCTAAACAGGGAAAAAATATTTGTTATGCCTTCAGTCTAGCAGACAAAGGCATAACAACATTCAGTTAAGTTGAAGTTAGACCATATTCAGACTTGAAATAAAGCATAAATATTAAACCGCAAGGATAATTAAACATTGGTACCATTTACCCTGGGTTGTGGGGGTGTCCCCATCATTGTCCATTTTAAAATCAAGGTTGAATGTTTTTCTAAAAGATATTCTGTTTGTCAAATAGGAATTATTTGGAGAAAGGTCTATGGCCTGTGTTATACAGGAGGTAAGACTAGGAGATGAGTGGTCCCTTCTGGCCTTGGAATTTATAAAAGCCATCTTTTGATTGTCAGTAATATTGAATCTTCATTCATATACAATTCTGTACGTCTGAAGCCTGGGAGCCTTTAGTTAGTTTAGATTTATTTGGGTATTAAGGGTGCCTGAATAATATGAAGTTGTATGGACTCAGAAACTCAAGTCACTGCTAGTATATGATTGCATGGTTTTGTGTTTCTTCTTTCTTTATTTTTTTTGCTGGCTAGAAAATCATTTTTTCTTTTGTTTTGTGTAAGATGAAAAAGTCTAAGCAACACTTCTTGACCTGAAGCTGAGAAGAAGTTGTGAAGACAGAGTATTTTGAAAAACCTAGAATTTCAAATAAAATAGTATGTTATAATAAAAGTGTTTTTTGGGGAAAGAGGGGTTTGAAGGAAGAGAAGTAAGATAGATGCTAAATGCAAAGGGTAAGGTACATAATTTATGTATGGTTTGTTTGTGCAAGAGGTTCCGCGGCTGTGGCTGTTAACCCTGTCTGGCCACTCTCTGTACTGCTTGGAGGTCCCTGAGCTAAAACAGACTCAGAACTTGCTTTTTACACCTGCGAGAGGAAGTGGCCACTGACTTTGGGCTAAAGGAGTTCCAGGAAATCAAATTAATTAATCACCCAAAGAAACAAATATGGCAGCTGAGGATCTCTAAAATGCAGGGAAGTCTGTAACCCTAAACTGGCAGCTGGGGAAGGGCCTGAATGGAATAGGAGCAGCTAAGTTTGGCATTATGTCTGAGCATGCAGCGTGTGTTAAAGAGCAAAAGAACTGGAGATGCTTGGAACTTAAATAAATTTTCTGTTGCAATATTTGAACTTAGATATAGAAAACTAAAGAGCCACTTTTACCATAGCTCCTTTTTTGCTGTTATTGGCTCAGCTGTCTGGCCAGAAATTCTACACTTTATGGGTCAGATGTTATCTTTTACTGTCCCATACTAGACAGAATTTCAACAGCTTTGACTTCAGACTGTTGGACTTTTAAGAGCTATCCATGTAGGTAAAAAGCCAGCCATGGCAGGGATGTTGGGTAAAACTTTAACCAAGAGAGATTTCTACTTCTTTCTGGCTCTAGGCAGAAGAGGACTCACTATTTCTGATCTATGTTAAGTAAAACTTTTCATCTTCAAAGTGCTTTACAAATATTAACTAATTAGCCCTGGTTATGCTTTCTACACTTAAACATTCTTCCAACCTGAACTGCAGTTATTCCTGGTGGCAAGTGATTCAATGTTTCTGCAGCAGTAGTGGCAGTGCTAAATGTACATACAGGACCAACATTTCAGCAACATAAAAAGCCTCCTTTTTGAAGATTCAACTTGCATATACAAAATGTCTACCCAGAATTCAACTGCAGGCACAAATCTCAGAATGTGGGTGTGTAGCAAAGAGGCATGACCTGCCTTGGAGATTGACAGTGAGGGAGGGCCAGATGCCCCCTGGTGGGCAGAACAAGGAAGGCTACGCTCACCATGCTGGACACAGAGGGTGGGACAGGAACAGGAAGTATAAAAAGCGGGCCCTGTACTTGCTCAGTTGCAAGGCAGCTGCCAAAGGAGATGGGCACATTTTCCCCCCTGTTCAGGCCAAGAGGCCTGTGCTTGTCTGTCTATCACCAGAGCCAGGATGACAGATTGTACCTGGGTGCCTAACCCCCGGCCGGAGCCCCCTAGACTGTTTGCTGGGCGCTTACCCCTGCCTGAGGGTTGGAACCCAAGACTGTGTTTGGTACCCTGCCCCTTCTGAGGGCTTGGGTTCCCAAGACTATACCTGACTATACCCTGCCTGAGGGTTGGGCTTTAGACTATTTGGCACGCTCGCCCTGCGTGAGGGCTTGGGCTTCTGAACCACTCGCTGCTCTACCCTGCTGGAGGGATCGAGCACTGAGATGGCTAACTTCTCCATTATCTTAGACTGTCCTTACAGGGGTGTGACAGCAAAGAGGTGTGGCCTCCCTCGGAGAGTGACAGTGAGGGAGAGCCACACGCCTACAGATCAGATGTAGGATAAAATTTTCAAAAGAACCCAAGTGACGTAGGAGCTTAGGAACCATTTTAAAAGTGATTTAGGCACTTGTCCAAAGTCCCATTGACTTTCAATGAGACTCAGGCTCTTAAGAGTCTGAGGGCTTGTCTACATTACCCGCAGGATCGACAGGCAGTGATCGATCCAGCGGGGGTCGATTTATCGCATCTAGTCTAGACGCAATAAATCGACTGCTGAGCGCTCTCCCGTCGACTCCGGTACTCCACCGGAGTGAGAGGTGCAGGCGGAGTTGATGGGGGAGCGTCAGCTGTCGACTCACCGCAGTGAAGACACTGCGGTGAGTAGATCTAAGTACATCGACTTCAGCTACGTTATTCACGTAGCTGAAGTTGCGTAACTTAGATTTATATTCCCTCCTCCCCCCGCAGTGTAGACCAGGCCTAAGTCACTTTTGAAATTGGGCCTTAAACTCCTAAGTCACTTTGGTGCTTTTGAAAGTTTTACATACACTCAGATTTATACCTGCTAAAAGGGAAACCAGGCCCAGCCTTTCTGAAAATTTATTACACATAGCATATCTTCCTGGTGGTTGTATCAAAGGCCTTTCAGAGCTATGTACAGTACCAGGCAAAATCTGGAAAAAGGGGTAAACAGTGAGGTGGCAAAATTTGCAGATGATACAAAATTACTAAAGATAGTTAAGACCCAGGCAGACTGTGAAGAGCTACAAAAGGATCTCTCAAAACTGGGTGACTGGGCAACAAAATGGCAGATGAAATTTAATGTTGATAAATGCAGATTAATGCACATTGGAAAGCATAATCCCAACTATACATATAAAATGATGAGGGTGTAAATTAGCTGTTACCACTCAATAAAGAGATCTTGGAATTATTGTGGATAGTTCTCTGAAAACATCCACTCAATGTGCAGCGGCAGTCAAAAAAGCTAACAGAATGCTGGGAATAATTAAGAACGGGATAGATAATAGGACAGAAAATATCATGTTGCCTCTATATAAATCCATGGTACGCCCACATCTTGAATACTGTGTGCAGATGTGGTCGCCCCATCTCAAAAAAGATATATTGGAATTGGAAAAGGTTCATCAAAGGGCAATAAAAATGAGTAAGGGTATGGAACGGCTTCCGTATGAGGAGAGATTAATAAGACTGGGGCTTTTCAGCTTGGAAAAGAGACGGCTAAGGGGAGATATGATTGAGGTCTATAAAATCATGACTGGTGTAGAGAAAGTAGATAAAGAAGTGTTGTTTACTACTTCTCATAACACAAAAACTAGGGGTCACCAAATGAAATTAATAGGCAGCAGATTTAAAACAAATAACGCACATACAATGCACAGTCAACCTGTGGAACTCCTTGCTAGAGGATTTTGTGATGTCCAAGACCATAACAGGGTTCAAAAAAGAACTAGATAAATTCGTGGAGGATAGGTCCATCAATGCTATTAGCTAGGATGGGCAGGAATGGTGTCCCTAGCCTCTGTTTGCCAGAAGCTGGGAATGAGCGACAGGGGATGGATCACTTGATGATTTCCTGTTCTGTTCATTCCCTCTGGGGCACCTGGCACTGGTCACTGTCGGAAGACAGGATATTGGGCTAGACTGACCTTTGGTCTGACCCAGTAGGGCCATTCTTATGTTCTTATGTTGTTCTAATCTGAGAACAAAAGGTACTGACAGTAAATAACTCCATTTTCTTCAACTCTTCAGTCTTATTCATAACTGCAAATGGAAGAACAAATACATTCTCTCCTTTTCTTTGTGCAGTAGAATTCAAAGCTACCCACACAGTCAAGAAGTTTGAAGAGTCTCAGCAAAATATCGAAACTGGGGATCGAGACAGAGCACCAGCTGCTGACTTGACAGTCAAAGGAACCAACTTTGAAGTTCAACCGAAGTTAATGGCCAACAAATCATCTCAGACTCACCCCATAAAGTCAAAAATTTCCCAGCAGATGCAAAAAATCCGGAACTACAACGTTAAACATTGATTTCTTTGACAGTAAGTTTAGCTCTGTACAAACTCTGAGTACTGTGGTGGACTGCCCCTGCCCCGAAGCGCTTACAGTGTAAATAGACCAGACAGCCAGAGGGTGGGGGAAGGGGTAGAATTCACTAGCAGAATGAACAAGGTGATGGCAGCAAATGTGGGGTTAGTTCCACAGTTTACTTTTTATTGTTTATTTGTTCACTCACTCATTTTGTGTGGGTTTACTTATGAGGGGATAAGCTAAATGGAAACCGAAGGGAAGTGAGGGGGGCAGGGCAGGGGAGAAGAGGATAAGAGAGGCAAGTGTGAAGTGAAGCTCAGGTAAAGGGGCTGTTGGGGAGAGTAGGGAGAGGGTTGGACAGCCAATCAGCACATAACTGAGAAAGTACAATCAAAAGTGTGGATGGTTCTCTGAATGTCCAGAGTCCTTGTTTTGGCACCTTCAGTCCCTTTGACTCCTCTCTGCACATCTCCTCCAGGGCACAGGGAAAGGAGTGAGGCACCACTTGGGTACTAGTGCCCCCAAAATGGAGTGTCTCCCCTACACAGTTCTGGGTTCAGGAAGGTGCTGAGGGAGGAGTAGCTCCAGCTGGACCCTATATTATTTGCTTGACTTTATTAAATGTCAGTTCATCCACTTGCTTTCTGGAGGCTAGTATAGATTTCCAGCTACTAAAGATTTAAACTCTTGTGCCTTTAGGCAGAGCTTGTAGTTTTTAGCAAAATTTTGTTGAGAAACACTGGAGTGTGGGTTAGACAGGGGAAAATATATCTCTGTGGGCTGCCTTAGCATGCTATTTTCCTATGCTTACTAACACTGCACTCATTCTACATACTGTAACAATCAATTCTCTGTAGCTCTTAATATTCATTTTAAAGCCAGGGGTATAAAGAGATTGGCCCTGATTCTGCACTACCTTGTACCTTCTGTAGTCATTTATGCTTGTGCAAAATGGGTGTAAAATGCTACAAAAACAGAATTCTCCATTCACTTACACTGGTGGTATTGATTAGCACAGGTGTAAGTGATGTCACAAGTTTCAAGACTGTGAGAATCAGGCTCATTAATAATACTTAGAATCTTTCATTGGATGAACTAAACGCATTGTACAAATAACTAAGCCTTACAACACGTTTCCAGCTGAAATTGCAGGAAAAATTTTATGTGCGTTGTCGTTTGACCAGGACACCACTGTACTTATGAAAAGTGTCATGACATTTCAATGATCATGAGTTTTCAGGATCTCTCTTTTGTTTCGTTTTGAAATGGCAGGATGGCACCCTCCAACAGCATTGCAGGAAGATGGGTATTGGTTTGGTACTAAGGGCCTGACTCTCCAAACACTTATTCAGGTGCTTAACTTTACTACTGTGAGTGGTCCTATTGAAAAGAATAGGACTACTCGTGGTAGTAAAATTAATAATGTGTGTTTGCAGGTTAAGGGCCTAAGATGGAAGAAAGACTTACTGAATCACCTGCACTTCTTCCTGCAGCACATAGGTGCTCCTTGAAGGCCTCCTGTCCAAATTCTGTCTCTAGACAACCCTGCTCAGGTTGAGATCTGAAAGGAACACAGTACAAAGTTGTACAGCGTGGCTGTAGGCAGCTCAAGAATAACTTGAAAAAACTGTTCAATGTTCTGTTAAAAAATGTTTTGCTTTAACATATAGATAATACAAATAATAAATAATAGTAATAAGTTGCATGCTTAGTAGCCATTATTTCATTGTGCTTTTGTCATGTCAGTACTGGATCTGAGGTGTCCTCTGTGTCCTTTCCCAATTTATTTTGCTTGAAGGTCCCATCATCAGATTAAATATTTTTTACATTGTTCCTTCATGGACCAGAACAACATGATGCATTTCCCTCACCCAGAGCCTGCTGTGACTGCAGCTCAAAGCACAGTGGTTTCCAACAAGCAGAGGAATTTTGGCCTCACATCATAGTTGCAGCCAACTGTTGCTGTACAGTTTGCCTGAATTCAAAAGTTTTGAAATAATTATAGAATCTACATTCCAGCAACTTTGCAACTCGTTTCCAATGGTTTCAATTTGAACATGAAGATTCAGAGCAGCTCGGTATGATGTGGCTCTGCATCCTGGTGAGAAGTGCAAGGCTGAAGCATTAATATGGTGATACCCTAATGAGGAAAGCCACATTCCCATTCAATGAATTGTTATAACAACATTCTGACATCTGGTTGTCTCATTTTTCTGTGGACACTTCATTACCACCCCCTAAATCACCTTCAGGTTTCCCTAATAAGATGATCTCGCCTTTCAAGATCTTACACATAGTAGGTTCTATAGTTTCTCCAGTTGTGTTGGATCCAGAGTCAGAAGAACTAGGTTGGATTAAGCTGGAGTTCCCTCCATGATTTCACCCTCAGAACACAGAGGGTTCTTCCAGATATGGACCTCATACAGTGTTCTACCCTCCAGGCTATGAGATGGTGCCAAAAGGTGCATACGGGCCAGACTGGCAAGTTTCACCATGGTCTGTATAGCCCTATCAGCAGTCATCTGTACCTCACACAGAGACTCCGTGGCCTCATTGGTGTAGAAGTCCCTTTCCCCTAAAGCGTCAAGGAAAAGTTTGTTCATGAGATCCAAGCTTTTTGGATCCAGCCACTGCTTCTGGCTTTAAAGATCAGTCTCCCACCATAGTTCCTGACATTCTGTTGGAGGAAGAAGACGCTCAGGCTCAGATGGAATTGGAACCTGAAGTGGAAACTGATTCCTTGCCCGATGAAAATGTTGGGGTGCTGCTTCTTCCTCTCCTTCTGAGAGTGCTTTACAATTCAACAAACTTGTGAACAGGATGGCTATGGCTTTGAAATGTCCATCTGTAACTCTGGAAGAAACCACCTGTCTAGTGTTTGATGTTTTGGGTGCTACATCAAAGAACTCAGGTTTGACATGAGGATCAGGAGCTCCAAATCATTCTGTCTCAACACCCTCCTTCCTATCCATCAAGAACAAACCAACTCATGGAAGTCTATAACATCTCCATACCAGAGATTATAGAAGATAGTTATGCCATTCATTTAAAAAACCCTACCTCCACCAAGCCCTCCTCATCCTTCCCTGTTCAGGGACTCCTCTCATCAGAGTGTGTTAAGATCTAAGATTTAGTCCCTATTACATGTGGGAGATCTAGGAAAGCTCAATGCATTCACCAGTAAATTCCGTTTCTACATGTTGATACTAGTGTCTTATCTTCCTGTTCCACCCTAGACTGGTTTGCAGCTCTCGATTTAAAGGATGCTTATTTCCATATTTTTATCAGACTAAGTTACAGCAAGTAGTTCTGTTTTATGGTGGGGCAGCATCACTTCCAGTACAATGTACTAGCTTTGGGTCTATCTGTCTTTTGTGACAGCTCATCTAAGATGGCTGCGCATTTTTGTCTACCCTTATCTAGATGACTGGGTCCTCAAGATTCTCAGAACACTGTTTTCAAGGACATTTATCACACATGTTTATAAAGAGTCCTAAACTCTCAAAGAACATGGGAAAAGTCCTTGCTACATCCTGTACACAGAAGCCCCTTCATAGGAGCAGTTCTTGATGCTTAAGCAAGCAGGGCTTTCCGACCTTGTGAGAAGCCTCACAGGCTTCAATCTCTTATAGACACACTTCAGCAACATTGTTCCCAAAGAGTAATGTTTTCTCTAATGCTCATGGGCTTAGTGGCCTAAGCCATTCTATAAGCTTGACTCAGAATGAGAACACTCCAGCAGTGGCTAGTGAGGGGATACACAAAGTACAGTATGTTAAAGAAATTAACCATTCTAGAAAATATTCTACTATATTTGACATGGTGGACTCAAAGTGCAAATGTTCTGAAAGGGCTGTTGTTCACCCCTCCAGCTCTATCAATGACAATTACATCAGATGCATACAAAAGGGGGTGGGGAGCACATCTAAGCACTCTTATGATTCAAGGTCATTGGAGCTCTTAAGAGAAGAGAATACATATAAATATTCTGGAACTAGAGAGTGATTTGTATAGCTCTCAAGTCCTTTCTTCCTCAGATTCAGGCAAGAGTAGTAATACAACAGCAATGTATTATATCAACAAACGGGAGCTCACTCTTCCCAACTGCTCAAAGTTTAGTTATGGGATTGGTGTACTGAGTACAGCCTTTATCCTGTTGCTCTTCACCTATTGGGGAAGGACAACAGCCTAGTGGATCAACTGAGCAGAGATGTGATGGAATTATACAAGTGGCCACTAAAGAGGGAAGTGATAAATGACATATTCAACCTGGGAGGGTTTTCAGACATACATCTGTTTGCCACCAGACGCAATACAAAGTGCCTTCTGTTCTGCTCAAAAGTGGGCACAGACGGTTTGTTCATATCAGATGCCTTATGAATTGGGGAAAGGCCTCTTTTACACTTTCCCCCACTTTGTGCTTATTTAAAAGGCGATAAAAAGGATAATAGGAAGCCAGAATAATGTTAGTGGTTCCAACATGGGCAAGACAACAGTGGTACACATTCCTCCTGGCACTTTCCAATGTCTTCTAGTGTTACTGGATTTTTTGTCCCAAGAGAAGAGCAAGATTTACCACCCAGATCCTTTATCACTGTATCCGACTGCGTAGGCTATAGTATAGGACTTTAAAAGACTATGAAAAATCTTCCATTTTAGAGTTGTAATAGGTGTTTCTTAATGCAAGAGAACAACCAACTAGAAAGTATTATGATTTCAAAGGGGCTAGATTTGTGAAGTGATGCAGAGCAAACCTGTACCTCTGTTTTTAGTGACAATTCAATGTATCCTAGAATATTTGTTTCAGTTAAAAGTTTCAGCGCTCCTTATATCATCTGTAAAAGCCACTTAGCAGCTCTTTCAACACACCCCATACTTGTAGATAATAGATCTGTCTTTGTACACAATACAGTCAAAATTTATGAAAGAGCTTTTCAGAATGTATCCACTGGTGAAAGATCTGGATCCATTATGGGAACTCAATTTAGTTCTAACTCATCTCATGAAGCCTCCATTTGAGCCTATGGTGACTGCCCATTATTCCGTTTGTGTATGGAAAATACTCTTAGTTGCCATAACATCAGCCAGATGAGTGAGGGAGTTATGTGCCCTAATGGCTAATCCGTCTTTCCCTATATTTCACAAAAACAAGGTGGTGCTTTGGCCTAACCCTAGATTCTTATCCAAAGTGGTTTATGATTTTCACATTAACCAAATACATTTGCCAGTTTTCTTTCCTAGCCCTCACAGTCAGTCATAAGTATGAATCAAAGTTAAATACACTTGATATTAAGAGGACCCTAGCCTGTTATCCAAACAAGACTAACATTTCACAAGTCCTCCACTTTTTTATTTCTTATGTGAACAATCATAAAGGTCAGGATGTCTCTTCACAAATGTTATCTAGGTGGATTAGAAAATTTATAGAGGAACACTATAAACTAAGATCTATTTCTGCCCCTGTTGGGATTAAATCACACTCTACTGGAGCAATGTCTCTCTCCACTGCGTACCTGAGGCCTTGTCTACACTACCACTTAAGTCGACATAAATTATGTCATTCGGGTGTGTAAAAAACCACCCCCTGAGCAACGTAACTTACATCAACTTAATGCGGTGTCTACACTGCACTTTGTCAGCAAGAGGTGCTCTCCTGTCAGCATATCTTCCGCTTCTCATTTAGGTGGACTAATTACATCGATGTGAGAGCACTCTCCCATCAATTTATTGCATCTTCACCAGACCTGCTAAATCGATGCTTCTGCATGAATTGCAGTGGCACTGATTTAGCGCTGTAGTGAAGACAAGCCCTTACATATCACAGAGATCTATGGGTCTGCTCTTGGTGCTCTATACATATATTTACAAGATGAGCAAAATTTAGAATAATAAAATCATAGGGTTAGATGGGACCGCACGGGTCATCTAGTCCTACCCCCTGCCAAGTTGCAGGATTTGTTGTTTCTAAACCATCCAAGGCAGATGGTTATCCAGCCTCCTTTTGACAACCTCCAGTGAAGGAGTTTTCACAACCTCCCTTGGCAGACTGCTCCATTGTCATACAGTTAGGAAGTTTTTTTTTAGATTAACCTAAATCTGCTGTGCTTTAATTTGAACCCATTGCCTCTTGTCCTGCCTTCTGTGGCAAAAGAGAACAACTTTTTTCCATCTTTTTTATGGCAGCCTTTCAAATATCTGAAGACAATTTATCATATCCCCCCTTAATCTCCTCTTTTCTGAACTAAACATACCCAGTTCCTTCAGCCTTTGCTCATATGGCTTGCATTCCATCACTTTGATCATCTTCGTTGCTCGTCTCTGGATCCTTTCCAGTTTCTCTACATCCTTTCTATACACTGGTGACCAAAACTGGACAGTTCTCCAGCTGAGACCTAACCAGCACCAAGTAGAGCAGTACTATCACCTCCCATGACTTTTATGCTATGCCTCTGTTAATGCAACCTAAAATCGCATTGCTGACTCATGTTGAGGTGGTGATCTACCGTCCTTACCCATACACAAAATACGCAGCTGCGTAGGGCACCAGGAAATTTGGGGTTTCCTGGATAAACTCTGCTCCCTCTTCCCCATCCCCTCTCCCTCCATGCAACACTAGGCCTGGGAAGGGGGAGTGAAGAGCCCCTGGAAAGCAGGAGAAAGGGAAAGCAGGAGAAGGGAACCTTGGTACAGCCTCTGCCAGGCCTGGTGAAACCCCAAGAGTATAAGTGGTGAGATTAGGAATGCTGAACTATTGAGGGACTCATGGGGCAGGTGTGAGGGCAGGGGCTAGGCAGAAGAACTAATGTAGAGACTGGGGGAACAGGATTGAGTTGGAGGTTGGGGGGCAGAATTAATTGGTGGAAGGGGATGTGCAAATGTGGGGGGTGAGAGCTCATGCAGCATGGTCCAAAATCACCTGACACTAATTCTCTGTCTCTCTCTCACTCACACACACAGGTGTTGGGCAGGGGGAGTTCAAAAATCAAAGACCAACACCAATATTTTTAAAAGCGCGAATTTGGGGACTCTGATGTGATTTTTGATGTCTTGAGGTTGTTACTCTCACGTTCAAGATGCTCAGGAAGTCTGAGGAGATGGATAGGAGGGGCCTGTGACCACTCTAAGGAGCACTGCTAGGAGACAGTACACCTTCTGAACTGCACTGGCAGTGTATCTCATGATCATGAATATGCAGAGTCCACCTAAAAAAACCTCTGGTTACAAGTAACCTTCATTTTCAGAGTTTGAAGCTAGGGAAGGGGTTATAGTGGGAGCCCTAAGGCCCTAGACCCAAAACCAGACACCTCGACTTCCTCAGTCCCTCTGCTGTGCTCCCTGACTCCCAGTTTGGATCAAGAGTTAGGAGCAGGTTGGAAGGAAGCGGGTGGCTGGGGGAGTTACAGCCTGTGTTGGTTTTGGGAGAGGTGGCAGGAGTTTGAGGCAACTGGAAGGGAATGAGACTTCAATCTGGCACAGTGCTCAAAAGAAGCACCTGCGTGCCGCAGGCACCCGCCAGGTGCCTATGGGAGCCAGATTGCCCATAGAGTGACCAGATGCTAGGTAAAAAATATCGGGACACTCACCCGGCACATCCCGGTCTTCGGTGGCACTTCTGCGGCAGGTCCTTCAGTTGCTGACGGTTGTCGGCGGCGGCGGGTAATAAGTCTTGCTGCCGAAGAAAGATGTACCCGCTGCCGACAACTGTCAGCGACTAAAGGACCCGTCACCGAAGTGCCACCGAAGATCCAGACAGGCCAGGTGAGTGTGTAGGGTGATATTTGGGCCAAGTCCCAGGGCTAGGCCTGGACCCTTATCTCTCTTCCCTCCCTCCTTATGTGGAGTCAAACCATCGGCTACAGATAAGGACAGGATGCTCACAGATAAGGGCAGGATGTTCCTGTTCTAAGAATGGGGTCCCCGTCGGCCCCTCATGAGAATGTTTTCCAGAGAGTGCCTGTTGATTTATCATTTCCTTGTAAGTGTTCCCTGTCATAGAAGGGACCACCCTTATTGAGTGCATAAATATCCAGTCTCTGTTTCAGTAAAGTTGCCATACTCCCTCGAAGCTACCTGCTTGAAGGGGGTATGAGCCCTTTGATCAAAGTTATTGGTATTTTTGCACTACTTTCAATGGTCTCTGACAGCTTTGGAGTTCCAAACCAACTCCGCCCTACCCGGGCAGTGAGAGGTGAGTAGGACAAGCTGATTTTTACCTAACAAGTGTAACAATTGAAAAGGTGCTCCCCCTACCTGTCATTGCCGCCTAGAAAAAAAAAAGGCGTGCCTGAAATATCAGGACAAATGGCATCCGCACTGTACTTCGGTCGGGATGCGGGACAAACTGCTCGACATCGGGACAGTCCCGATTATATCGGGATGTCTGGTCACCCTAATTGCCCAAGGTAGCAGGAGCTCACTGGCTCTTAATGCTAACAGACTCTCAAAAGGGAGCAAGCATTAACAAGCTCCTAGCCATGACACAGGGCTCAGTGAGCGCGAAAGTAGCTAGTCACACCAGCTTGTCCCTGCAGTGAGGAAAGGGAGGAGGATCTTTTCCAGGAGTAACAGGCGCTCTGGGCTCTGCTGTGTGGAGGCTTTGGGTCTCTCTCTAACGCTGCTCTTCTCCCCTTGGGAGTGCTGATCAGAGCCTTTCCTGGCTGTGTACTGGGGCGAGGGGGACCACGCCATCCCTGGAGCACATTTCACTGCCCCGGTTTGAACTGTAATAACCTCCAGCGATCACACTCTGCCGAGGTGAATGACCGGGAATAAGCCGCAATTCACAAGCGCTTCTTGCATCACAAGCGGCTTCGTTTCCTATACAGAGCCGTCCCCTCATACAGTCATCACATCACCCTATCTCCTAGCAACACTCCCACAGGCCCAGAGATTGGACAGGCGACACCCTTCCCCCGCCCCCGCCCCCTGATTGGCGGGCGCAGCCAATGACTCCACCTCCGGAGCGATCGTCCTTCTCATTTGCAAACGTCCGTCACCTGTAAGAGGAGAACTCGGTCACGGTGTAAACGAGACACTGTGTCCCCCCCCCCGCGGGCTCGGCGGCAGCTGCCAAGGCCCGTCGCTGGGAGCCGCGGGGCGGCCGGGCCCAGGGTCTCGGGTCTGGTGCACGAGGCGCCGCAAGTAGAAAGTCACAGCCAACCCCCCCCCCCCCCCCCCCGCGCGCGCGAAGGGCAGACACTGCGGGCGCCGTTTCCCCGCGCTCTCTTCGAGCGCCTTCGGCCCCAGACTGCCGCTGCGCCGGCCGCCCCCCCGCCTCGCTCCGCCCCGCCCCGCCCCGCCCCGCGGGGTCTCGGGGCAGCCTGGCCTAGCCCCGCTCGCAACCCCACAGAGACCAATACACCGGGCGGGTTCGTGAAAAACCTCCCGCGGCAATTCGGGGCCGCGGCGACCTCCGCGCCACAGGAGGAGCCCGCGCCTGCGGGTAGGCCGCGGCCGAGCCCTTCGCCCGCTCGGGGCGGGGGCCGCAGAACCGCCCCCGGGAGCCCGGCGCTTCGGCCCTGTGCTGGCGGCCTGAGGGGAGGTCCTGCCGGACGGAGCGCGGCCTGCCCCCGCCCCCCGCGGCGAGGCTCCCGCGGGCAGGGGGCTGGCATCGCCCCAGAGCCGGCTCTCGGAGCCCAGCCCTGGCTCCCATTGGACTGCGCCGCGGAGCAAAGCCGTCAGCCCATGTGGCGTGGCCGCCGGAGGTGGCGGCTGCTTAAATAGCGCTGGGAGCTGGTGGGAGGCAGCGACACGGGCACGGAGCAGGGCCGCTGCTACAGCCCCAGCCCCGCGTCCCGGCACCGCCAGCAGCCCGCCGGCCTGTGCCGCAGCCAGCCCCGCTGAGAACCGGTCCGGCGGCCCCGCCTCTCGACACGGGCCGGCTCCGCAGCAGTGCGCGCTCCGAGGCCGGGCTCCAGCCGCTCTGCCCCGCACGGGCCCTTCCAGTCACCGGCGCCGGGAGCCAGGTAACCGCAGCGGGGTATCGGGGTCTGGGGAGCGGCAGCGTTGGGCATCTGCCGCAAGCGACTGCGCTGCGTCTGGGGGGGAGAACGAGCTTCGTGCGAGGAGCCCGGCCGGGGCTGGAGCATCGGTGCTCGGGCTGCCCAGACCAGCAAGGGGGCCCGGCCGGGGCTGGAGCATCGGTGCTCGGGCTGCCCAGACCAGCAAGGGGGCCCGGCCGGGGCTGGAGCATCGGTGCTCGGGCTGCCCAGACCAGCAAGGGGGCCCGGCCGGGGCTGGAGCATCGGTGCTCGGGCTGCCCAGACCAGCAAGGGGGCCCGGCCGGGGCTGGAGCATCGGTGCTCGGGCTCCCCAGACCAGCAAGGGGGCCCGGCCGGGGCTGGAGCATCGGTGCTCGGGCTGCCCAGACCAGCAAGGGGGCCCGGCCGGGGCTGGAGCATCGGTGCTCGGGCTGCCCAGACCAGCAAGGGGGCCCGGCCGGGGCTGGAGCATCGGTGCTCGGGCTGCCCAGACCAGCAAGGGGGCCCGGCCGGGGCTGGAGCATCGGTGCTCGGGCTGCCCAGACCAGCAAGGGGGCCCGGCCGGGGCTGGAGCATCGGTGCTCGGGCTGCCCAGACCAGCAAGGGGGCCCGGCCGGGGCTGGAGCATCGGTGCTCGGGCTGCCCAGACCAGCAAGGGGGCCCGGCCGGGGCTGGAGCATCGGTGCTCGGGCTCCCCAGACCAGCAAGGGGGCCAATGCGCCTGAGCCACCCTGCCCTCGCCCCTGTGGATAAGGGGATCTGGCCTCCTCCTCTCGGCGGGTTTGTCCCCACGTTGGTCTCGGCTCCATCTTGCACCACTGATCACATGGGAAGTCTGTGTTAGAGGCATCAAATGCGGTTGATCGGTATATTTAGTATGTGGCTGTATTCCTTAGTAAATGTTCTCCAGCCCCTTTCTGTAAATAGGATTGTACAAATAATAGGCGGCTAAATTATTCTTGTTTGAACATAAATTGGAACATGGGGTTTTGCCAACTGTAGATGCCGGTGAAAGGTTTGACTAACACAGATCTGATCTCAATCTATAGAGAAGGGCGGTGAAGCACTGGTGTAGTTTTCTTTGGAGAGTCAGTGGTAATCTTATAGATAATGTTCTGAATAAACACTGCACTCCTCCTGCAGTATCCCCTTGCTTTCCCCCCCAAATTAGTTGACTAGTCATAGCTAGCTGAGAAGCTTTTACTTACTGAAATGTTCTTACGCTAATACAGTTTAATTTTGTTTAAAGATTTCAAAAACCAAAACACGTGAAATAAAATGTAAATGATTAAGTGCGTTTGATTATCTATAATAGAAGGGAAGCTTGCTTCAGAGCTTTGATTTTTGGAGCAAGTCATCAAAGGTGAGGTAGCAGCGGGGACGAGGGGAGATGGAGGCTGAGCCCTTGCTGCATTGTGAATGTTCTGCATCCAGCCATTTTGATATCGGGCGGTGAAGACAGTTACACACGGTAAAGCCCATTTCGCAAGCAGGTGCAGAGAGGAAAAACATTTTTTTCTTTTTCTCCTTCGCTTTCTCACCCTCCAATAATTGACAGCTGTACGTGTATTAATACATGCAAAAGGGACTAAGAGCAATAGATAAATAACATTGATTAAAACATACTTCCTGGCATATCCTTTGTGACAACAAGAAACCGGCACTTCAGAGATTTTCTTCATTTGGTTACTGGAACTGAAATATTTAACTTCTTTTCAGATCGCCTATATCTGCAGAGAAATTTACTTAAAGTTTAGATCAGTTTTTCCTTTCCATGTAGACTTTCATGTGGTCTGAAAGTATAGTCTATCGTCTGCCCCGCCTAATGAAGTCTTACACCCATCCCCTTTCCCCTCTCCATCCTGTACCAGCATCCATACCCTGATCTCAATGCATAAGTAGTTACATAATTTTAGCTATTTAAAACTAGCTGCATGCATGGATAATATTAAAAACAGGAAGAAGAGAGTCTTCTAAATATTTAAACACCTAGGGTTTTTATTGGTGGTTTTAAAGTACCAGAGGTAGGAGTTACAGAAGCCTTAAAGCCAAGAAATTTAGGGACTCCTAGATATCACAAGGTAACATCTGATGTTTGAGATACTATATTATAGGACGCAGAAGGCCCTAAACCTCAGCCCATTTGTTAATTCAGCCATAGCTATTAGTAGATGTATTGGTTCTTCTCTCTATTCAAAGAATAATAGTATTGTAAGCAAACCCCTGAGCTGGGTTACAGAGATCCAGTCAGGTCTTCAGCCTCTCCTTGCAGTTCTAAACTTCTTGGGGTGTACTGAAAACTAGCAACACTGCTTCAGGAAATGAGACTGTCTTACATGAAAGTCAGTGTCCTCAGTAAAAGATTCTGAAAACTCCCACCAACGGTCGATTTAGCTGAAGGATGTGAGATGATGGCCTCACCTAGGGGGTAGGTCTGCAGGTACACTTTTAAAATGATGTTTATACAGTGCAATGGTTTTGGGAATTAAATCTGGACGAATTTAGGGAAGCTAGCACCACTTCCTGATAATCTAGGCATTTACAACACTCTAATCATAATGCAAACACAAAAGCCAGTAGTGAATATATCCATTCATGATAAACACACTCAAAATAGTGTTGTTGTTTTTTTTTTTAAAGATATGGCAGAACCTTGTAGTCCCCCCCCCCCCAAGTTTTATGAACAATTGAAGGCATTCTTCCTCTAGAAAAGGAACAAATCCAGTCTCTCAACGGAGACCATAAAAATTCTGTGCAGTATTAGATTTAGCAATAACAAATCCAGTGTAACAGTGGCTGAGAAACTGAACACTGGCTAAAATAGCCCAAATATAAGTACACCCATTTTTGCTGTCTTTTACAAAGGTCTTTGAGAGGTAGGCATTTAAAAAAACTTTTCTACAATTGAAGTTCTAGGGAAATAAATGTTAGAAATGGGATCATATATATATTTAAAATCAAATATTGGAAAATCTGGGTTTGCATGTAGTAAAACTTGGAAGTAAAAGCAAATCTTTTGCTAATATCCCTAATGAACTAAGCTTTGTCAAAGTCACAGAGAAAATGCCGCTTGTATATTGGAACCAATTCTCTACAGATTCCTATAGGAACTCCCATTGCTGCCAATGCACCTGCCACTGACGGAGTGGGAAATAGAGGAATTCATCTAGTTTTCATATCTTTGGAGTTACACAAATTTGGATACGAAAAGGATTATTTGTAAGGCCCTGCTTCTGCAACTGGTTCATGCAGGAGCATCCTCATTGAAGATAATGGGGCTCCAATTAGGTGCAGGGGTCTGTCTGCACAGAGTCAATGGCAGGATCAGGGTCTTAATTTTGATGGGCTTGATCCATATAATCAGGCCATAGATTACAGCCACTTTGACAGATCCCATTTTTAAAGTGTATAAAAGATAACTAAGTAGATAGAATCCACTGCAGAAATCCCTTGTTCTGCCTGATGCACTATGTGCTTCCCCAGGAGGCTAGCTCTGCAAGGAGTATCCCATCAAGTTTGGAAGGCCATTGAAATGCCATCTGGAGGCTTTGTAGGGACTTCCCTCTCCCTTCACTGTACCCAAGAGGGATAATGGAACCCTTAAATGAGGGCTTCCCATGGTAGCTATATGGGGGGAGAGAGAGCTCAGGCATCCAAATAAGGGCTTTCTTTCACTTCCTTAAATAGCATAATAAGCTCAGTGGCCATACAAATGCATAATGCATTCTTGTAGAAAAACACAGATTAAACGGGGCTTGTGAAAAATAGACACACAGGTGCTAAACATGGAGCAAAGTAATGATTAACATTTAGTGATGAATTGGGAAGAGGTGCTAAGTGAGAGAAGTTCTTATAAGGGTCTGTTTTAGATCCAGAAGAGCTTGGTATCTTCATTTATAACTGAGCATGTTAGTAACACTTGGCCAGTATGAAACTAGCAGGGATCAAATACATGGAGAACAAGATTAAAATATAGTATGAACTTGATATATTTGAGAAAAGGACTGAAATCAATAAAACAACTGTATAGTGGTTAATAAAGGAAGCAAATAACCAAAGTATAAATATGAAATGATAAAATAGTGTCTACTAGTCAGTAATACCAGGGGAAAATGGTTGGTTATTATGGATGACAAACTGTATGAGTCAGCAATACAACACTGTTGCAAAAAAAAATTGTGAAAATCAAGTGAAATGGTAATTCTGCTCATCAGTGGTGAGGCTTCCATTGGACAACTATGCTCAGATTAGAGTAGTGCTTTTCTAAAAATAACAGGCTGTTTGGGAAGAGTTTAGAGTAACAATGTCAGGGTCCTATGATTCTGGACAGAGTAAAGTATGCCAAAATGTCAAAAATTGACAGAGTATGTTAGGCTCACATCTTCTAGACACCTCTTCATTGGAACAAAAGGACTGAACAAAAAGTCATGGATTTAAGATGGACAGGGGAAATCAGACCTTCAATTAGACCCATCAAGATGTGATTAACAAACCTGAGAAACTGCCTGATCATATTTGTCACCCTTGTTCTTCCTTCATCTTCCCATATTTAATTTGTTGTCTTCACTTATTATGTTTAATCTAAAGGTAAGTACAGCATGGGGTGGGGGAGGAGAATGCATGAGGTATTCCCCGCTATTTTACTATCCTATGTGTCCCTTAATGTAGCTGTAGAACTAAAGCATTCTCATTCCTTGCCTCTACCCCACTCTAAACTTTTTAAATGTGGATGCACCACTTTGTCTAAATTAGACTGCAAACGCTTTGGGGTAAGGACTCTTAAATTGTTGTGTAAAATGCCATACATAACTATGGTGCTGTATTAACATTGGTAAACTTTTCAGAACAGTAGAGTGATGGAACAAGGTGCCAGGGAAGGTTGAAAAGGAGCCATAATTGGATATAGATGGGCATCCAAGCTAGCCTTGACTATCGAGGCTGCTTTGGAGTTAATGAGTTCCTTTCCAAAGCAAAATATACTGACTCTACATCCTGAGGTGGCTCACTTAGTTGTCTCTTCTGGGTGTGTTTGCCTTTCTGGTATTGGCCTCTTCCTTTTATCTTGTCTACCTGTGCTATAGAGTATTCAGAGAGGGATTCCTGAGTTTCCCCAGCATTGGCTTCTCTTTCAGTCATTTGGGTTTTCTGTGATTTCCAGTCCACCAGCATTGCTGATTTTTTGTCTTCTCTCAGATCTCTCCTCCCTGTCCTTTCTTCCGTTGAGATGGTTGTTGATTTTTCTCCATGGTTCACTCTGCTCCACGTTTAGTTCTTTTCCCCCCATTCTTCCATTGCATTGTCCACCCTGGCATCCCTTAGCCTTTGCTAATCACTAACATCCACTTCCTCTGCTCCTACTCTTGCACTGCAAATCGTCTCTGGTGGAAACCCTGTGACCAGGCCGACTTCCTCCGCATCCAGTCTGTTCTTTCCTCGTTCAGTCCTGCCATCTTCTGAGCTAAAGAACTCTACTTCTCCAATTTAATTGAATCCTATGCCTTCAATCCCAGCTGCTCTTTTGCCTCCTGTCACTCCTCAAACCCTTCCTACCTCTTGCCTCCACTTCTCACTCTGCATGGAATCTCACTGGCTGCCTCCAAGCGAAGATTGACAAAATACAGTGGGGCTTCCCCCTCCCTTCCTACAAATCTCTTGCCCCTCCCTCCATCACAAGTGCAGAAGTTTTTCCTCTGCTCTCCTCATCTAACTCATCCACTTGCCCCAGTGACCCTATATTTTGACCTCCATCATGCCCACACTGCTCTGGCTCTCTCCCCTCACAATACAAAAATTGCTCTACTCTCTCTCTCCCGTCTTAAAAAAAACCTAACCATTGACCCTATTTTCCTCTTTAACTACCACCCCTTCTCCCTTTCATCTCTAACTTCATTGAACCTGCTCTCTGCAGTGCTGCTCCTCCAGTTCCATCCTAAACTCTCTACAATCCAGCTTCCGCCTCTTGCATGCTACTGAAACTGCTCTTGCCAAAATCTCTAATGACCTCTTCCTAGACAAAGCTCAGAACCACTACTCCATCCTTATCCTCCTTGATCTGTCAGCCACCTTTGATACAATCCATCACACTCTTCTTATTGAAATCTTGTCCCTCTCTTGGCTTCTACAACTCTGTTCTCTCCTGGTTCGCCTAGTACCTCTCTAATCACTCTTTTGAAGGATTCTCCTAATCCCTCCTCTTCCCCCCACAACTTTCTGTGGGGGTTCCACAGGGCTCTGTTCTTGGTCTCCTTTTCAGCTCCCTCTACACCTTAGTCTGGGTAACCTCATCCACAAAACAAATTCAACTACCAATTCTGTTCAGACAGGTTGCAAATCTACCTCTCTACTCCATACTTGTCTCCTTCTGTCTAAACTAAAATTTTGACCTGTCTCTCTGACATCTCCTAATGGATGTCTAGCTGACAGCTCAGTCTCAACGTGGCCAAAACAGGGGTCTTCATGGCCTCCCCCTCCTTTTTAAATCACTGTGGACAACCCCACCATCTGGCCTGTCCCTTCTGGCCCATAATCTGAATGTCCTCTTTGACTCAGACCTCTTTCTAGGTTCTCACATCCAGACTGTTTCCAAAGCGTGAAGCTTTCTGTGTAACATCTAAGATGTGGCCTTTCCTACTGCAACATCCTTCTCTGACCTTGACAAATGCAATTTTGTGTGCATATCCATTCATAATGCTGCTACAAAGATTTGACCATGATGTCTCTTTGCATCTTTGTGCTCTCCTTCTCTGTTGCATCAAACATAAACTGCTTGTCTTCATGGCCTAGCCCCACCTATCATTTCATTCACTATTGAGACCTCATCTCCTGCCTCCAGTGGGTCAGGGATGCCAGCCAGTTTCTGTGACTGGTTAAATTTTCAAACAAACCCCTTGGTGCTTTCTCTCTCAGTGCCCTTCATGCCTTGGAGGATCTCCGTGTCAGTGTTTGCAAACTTACTTTATCCTCCTAAAAAGTCATTTTCCTCGATGCCTATGAAAAAACTGATGTTGATTGGGCTGCTAATGGCTGAGACCACTAGATCTATCATGCTGGCTGTTCTTTTTTTGGTACTTCCCTGTCTATACTTGGGAAGTATACTTCCCAACTATACTTTGGTAGTTTCCTTGTTTATACTTAAATTGTAAACTCTCTGGGGCAGGGTTGGTCTCTTTGTTCTGTGATTGTACAGTGCCTAGCACAGTGGGGTCCTCGTCCTTGACTAGAGCTCCTAGGCACTGTGGTAATACAAATAATAACAACACTGACTTGCTAGGTTTTGTGAATGGAAATAATGAAAAATCTCTTGTTGAACATAATTAGCATATTGTCACTGGCTTTTCTCAAAAAGGGCATGAAACAATGCCTACTGAAGTGGGAATCCCAACTCCCTCATTACATGATCAATTAATTTGTAGTAGTGTTTCCCAGGGAAGCAATGGAAATTCCATTGACTGAGGCATTTTACACTAGGCCAGAAAGTTGAAAATGTCCGGTTAGGAGCAATTCTGTTTTTTCTCCCACAGGGGGTGGACTTGATGAGCTAATAAGAGTACCATTTCTATGGGTAAGATTTGTGCTTTGGTTACACAAATATAAGTCTGAAGTAACTTTACTGACCTCCATGAAGTTACTGCTCATGTAAATGAGATCTGAATATGTCCCTGTGATGTTGTTTGTATGTTGGCCAGGCTTCATCAAAAACCCTGCAACCAAGAGGGCTGAGCTTTTTGTAGGAGATTAATGCCCCCTGCATCTGCTGATCAATTCCAGGATCTGCTGTAAAATAGTGTACCTATCTACAAAATTGCTTCCAGTTATTTGGAAAGTGCGGTTCTGTCTGGGCAACAGAATAAAGTGCCTGGAGAGACGAGAAACCCATTTGAATGGCTTTGCTCAGAAGCGTCAATTTCACAAAACCAGTTTGCTTAGAGATGTCAATTTTGTAAGAGTTTTTCTGAAATAGTTTGCAAAGGTGTCCAAAAAATTCTGAATCAAAGGCCTTTCTGAGCTGTGTTCATACATATACCATCTCTCTGTCAGTGAGGATAAAACGTCATCAGCAAAAGCAGAATTCTCTGCTTTTTTTCAGAGAACTTCTTGGATTTCAGTCTTCTTTTAAAATAAGAAAACAACTTCAGGTGCAATAACAATAGTTAACTCCAAGTGAACAGAAATGACTTTTGCCATACTGGGCAAGTATTGGCACTATAACCATGGAAAAGGTGATCAAGAACCAACACTACTGGATGGGATCTTCCTAAGTGCCCTAGGAGCACAAATCCCATTGAGATTCAAGGTTTGGTTTTCAGCGGCCTCTGTGCTTCTAAGTCATTAGGTGTGGGGTGTGGGTTTTTTGGTTTTTTTTTAAATCCCACCCATTGACCCTACAGGGTATTTGTCTATAGCTATTAGTTGAGTTGTTTACATAGAGTTCATAGCCTTCAAGTACCTAACCTCCTGAATCCCAGTCTGTTCCCTTAACTTCAAGGCGGATTTTTTTGTTTGTTTGTTTGAAGTTGTCCGGGTGGGGGTGGGGGAAAGCTCCTCCTTCTTTAAGTTCATGTTACTCCTTCAGATCAGCCTGCCAACTCCGTTTCCGGAGATGGATTTTGAGCCCATCACCTAGTTATTAATAGTGCATTGAAGGTTTTTAATACAAAATTGCACCTAAAACCTATGCTGACTGTGTCAAATACAGTCTGATTCTTCAGTATGATCTGTGTAGAAATACTTCATTGGTTCTCCATTCAAGCACAGCAGTCGGCTTGCAGGATCACATCCTATTTCAGGATCAGGGCCGTGGATTGTAAGCTACTTGCTGTAGGAACCTTGTCTTCATCAGTTTGAACACCTCAAAGCATGCTGGTAACATTCAATAAATAACTCTTCAAAGGGTGGGGGGGCCTAGGAAGTAGAGATCATAAGAGCCTCTTAGGGCAGGTCTTCACTACCCGCCGGATCGGCGGGTAGCAATCGATCTATCGGGGATCGATTTTTCGCGTCTCGTTAAGATGCGATTAATCGATCCCCGTTCGCGCTCCCCATCGGCTCCGGAAATCCACCTCATCAAAAGGCGGAAGTGGAGTCGACGGGGGAGCGGCAGCGATCGACTCGCCGCCGTCCTCATGGCCAGGTAAGTCGATTACGATACGCTGACTTCAGCTACGCTATTCACGTAGCTGAAGTTGCGTATCGTAGATCGACCCCCTCCCCTAGTGTAGCCCAGGGCTTAGTGTCTGTTGGGCAGGGAGGGAGGTAATTTTTATGTATTTATTTTTTCTTCTCTTTATATGCTAATCCTGCTCTTGTACTGCTCCTCTCAAGCAAACCTCTCTTCTTCTCTCTCTCCCCCCCCCCCCTTTTTTTTTTTTTGGTATCTATGGACTCCATAGACCATTCCAATGTAGGGGAGGATCTAATTTCCTACAGTGTACGTTTGGGAACTGCCTCCTCTCTTCCCCAGCATGTTGGGCAACACAACCTGTTCTTTGCATGAATGTTCACCCAGCTAGCTGATCTGTGGATCTGACTTTTGTAAATTCCTTTTCCAGAGAGAAGTTAGAAGATGGAGGTCGTGGTGATTGCAGGCATGGCAGGAAAGCTGCCAGAATCAGAGAACATGCAAGAGTTCTGGGAGAATTTATTCAATGGAGTGGACATGGTCACAGAAGATGATCGGAGGTGGAAGGCAGGTGAGCCCTGAGATTGTCTGCACTTGTGGTCTTGTCTGCACTTGTGGTCTGAGCTCTTCAGATGAGCTCAGGTGTTCAAGGAAAAGAGCCCTTATAAGCAGGAAAACCCTGCCAGAGCTTATGAGGTCATTTCTGATGTCCCTGAATTTCATGGCATCTGTCTCCTGCTTTTATAAGGATCCAACTTATATCCACTCTATTGCAGCCTGTGTCACAGAGTCATAATCAAATAAACTCCATGGTGCTGCATTACAGAAAAGAGTATTTTAACAGTGCAGTTTCAACACTCGTGCACCAGCAATGGTGTCTAGCTGCTATTCGCATCAGGCAGCAATTAGTCTGACACAGCTGTTTGCTGGGTATTGGATGGGGTCTCTGTGGGACTTAGGAGTAGCAAGATCACCTCAGTCTTTTGACTTACATCCTTGTTATAATGTTCTTGTCTGTCTGGTTGTCCATTGAAAACCCTTTTTCTAACTGAATATGTACATGCCAGTTGTGTTTGGCATGACTGGATATGTACATGCCAAACACAACTGAAAGCTCGTGATCTGCAGATGTGGAGAGTGGCTTCTGTGTTTTTTTATCTGGTGATGAACTGGCACTACTCACGAGAAACAAACTGTTGCAAAATCTGCTTGTTTATTTGGCACAACTTGCTAGAGCATGAGCCAGAAATAGCAGCAAATGGGGTTTAGTATGGAGAGGTTTCATCAGGAACTTTACTCTTCTTACAATTATAATTCTTAAAAGGGTGCTGAGGAGGTGGGAAAAGTAGACACCCCCCCCCCCCCCCCCCCCCCCCCGTATCAGTCTGGTGCTAAAATGTAGAAATAGGATGTGATGTGATGTGATCAGAATAGTTCAGAATAACTACAACTGGCGTGATTCCTGATTACACCTTGTCATATGATGGTCTCTCACCTAGTAAACACATTTTTACATTGAAGTTGTCTTTAATTAAATGTTTTTTCTCTTCAGGACTTTATGGGCTGCCCAAGAGAAATGGGAAACTCAAGGACATCAGCAAATTTGATGCCTCTCTTTTTGGGGTTCACCCCAAACAAGCTCACACAATGGACCCTCAGCTCCGCTTACTATTGGAAGCTTCTTATGAAGCCATTTTGGATGGAGGTAAGCAACTGAACTACTGAATAGATAAAACTGGATTTTTAGTGTCTGTGTGAGATTTTGAGGAGAGTCTTGCACATGTCTAAGGGCTGGTCCACACTACCCCCCAAGTTCGAACTAAGATACGCGACTTCAGCTATGTGAATAACGTAGCTGAAGTCGAAATATATTATTTCAAACTTAAAAGTACTTACCGCTGGTCCACACGGCGGCGCGCAGGCTCCCCCGTCGACTCCGCCTGCTCCGTTCGTGGAGCAGGATTACTGGCGTCAACGGGGAGTACTTCCTGGTTCGATTTATCGCGTCTAGACAAGACGCGATAAATTGAACCCAGAAGATCGATTTGGACGCCTCTGATGCAGCGGGTAAGTGTAGACCTACCCTAAGTGGAACTTTCGTACAGAGTTTGAGAATTCTAGGGCTTTGACAGTAGAAGGAAGAGACCTGAGAACCGGTACAAGTGATAGTTCTCTTCCCTGGGTCAGGTTTAGGAAATCTCTCTCTAAAATGGGTAGAAATGTCTATCTGGGGTCCACGTGGAACAGCTCAGTGATTCTGTAATGCTTGAACTACCATGTTCTCTTGATCTCAGTTTGCTGATTATGGTGATTTTCTTCATCCAGAAAAGTTTTCCCATTACCCTACTTCCATTATATTCTGCTAAAATTGAGATGTTCCAGTTTCTAGGGTAGTGAAGATGATTGGGGGTGGGGAAGGGAAGGAGGAATTAATATTAATCCTCATTAAAAGTTCCAGAAGAATGTTAGAATGCACAGTGATGTATTTCTGGGTATCTACTTAGTCCAGAGAAAATATGTGGAATTGGATTCGACTTCCATAATTCTCTTACTCAGGAAATTAATTCTCCAAAATTGTTGCCTTCCCTTGTTCCATCCCTGCGAGTATCTGGAACCTTTAGAAATTTTAATAAAGCTTTTTTAAAAGAATAGATATTTCTCTAAAATTGAATGGATTTAATGTTTTTAAAGATGAGACCCACAGTGACAAAGCCAGAAACAGTCCTCGAGACACCAGAAACTTTCCACCTACAGCTCTTATTATTTATTTGTATTAACACTGTGCCTAAGAGCCCCAGTCATGGTCCAGGACCCCATTGCGCTAGGTGTTGTACAAACACAACAAAAATATGGTCCCTATTCCAGAGAGCTGACAAGACAACAGATGGACACAGACAGAGTACAGGGGAGCAATGAGACATTACTGGTCGTCATTATAGGCTTTGGTCTCTGCATACCAGCAGCCCAAACGTTGTCGGTTTCACAAACGAGAGAATTATAAGGAGGACAATGAGTTAGTTTTGTGGGTGTTTACAGGTACCCATGAGTGGCAGCATGAGAAAAAGCACGAAGGTGCCTGTTTGAAAATGCAACAAGTGGGTGATTGAGGCTGGCACCATAGGCCCAGCAGAAGAGGAGTTGGCCTTTCAATACTGAGTGAGGTAGGCCAGGAAGGGCCTTGACCGTGAAAGAGAAAAGTAGGAGAGGAGGCGAAAGAAGGCATCTAGGTGCTCTGTCACTGCACCTCATTCTGCAGGACTCCTGGTTCCATGTTATCAAAAGATTTTATTTCTGTTTGTTGAGTCAAGACTTGAGGATTCTGCCCTGTATGTTCTGTGGCTCTCTAGAACATTTGCAGATGTCTTGTAAAATATTGACATCTTTTTAAGGCCTTAAAGATGTTTTTATTTTCCTTGCTAGTGATTAGGTGTCCTTCTCTCTTTTAAAACAACTGTATTTAAAATCCCCACATGCTCTGGCCCTTTCCAATTTTTCCACATCCTTCTTGTAGTGTGGGGAAGGAAAGAGTCCAGCGGAGGGCAACAAAAATGATTAGGGAGCTGGAGCACATGACTTATGAGGAGAGGCTGAGGGAACTGGGATTATTTAGTATGCAGAAGAGAAGAATGAGGGGGGATTTTATAGCTGCTTTCAACTACCTGAAAGGGGGTTCCAAAGAGGATGGCTCTAGACTGTTCTCCATGGTACCAGATGATAGAACAAGGAGTAATGGTTTCAAATTGCAGTGTGGGAGGTTTAGGTTGGATATTAGGAAAAACTTTTTCACTAGGAGGATGGTGAAGCACTGGAATGGGTTACCTTGGGAGGTGGTCCTTAGGTGTTGAAGGTCAGGCTTGACAAAGCCCTGGCTGGGATGATTTAGTTGAGGATTAGGTCCTGCTTGGAGCAAGGGGTTAGACTAGATGACCTCCTGAGGTCCCTTCCAACCCTGATATTCTGTGATTCCTCACTCTTCAACCACATACTTGTTTCAGCTCTTGTTCTCTTTAAAGTATGTCATCACTGCAGAGCCAACCAGGGATTTTTCCTGAGTTTTAGCCCAAGTCCCCTACCATCCACACACATACTTTTTTTACTTGGGGTTATGTTTGGTTTGAAACTGGGCTTGCTTAACCGGCTGGGAAGTATAGGTTAGCACCCTTGTTTCACTTAAACTTGGGCTTAACCTGCCAACTTTGCAGTGTGGGTTATAGAACTTGGGTTCTAGTAGTCCTCCAATGCCTTTCCATAATTCCTTGGGGCAGAGGAATGTTTCTGCCCTTCTACCTTCTCCTGCACGGAACTCTCTTACCAGTTTATATACACCTGGTCAGCATCTAAACCCCACATTCCATGCAGCCTGCTCTATTTCTACACAACACTCAAACAGTATTTGACTGATTTCAGAGATGCCATCCCAGCTAGCTGCGCTGAGGCTGATACCAAGTTCTGGTGGACCTCTGCTGTGAGATCAGTAAGGTCCATGACTTGGGGAGGTGTACCTGAAATAATCACCATGTGAGAATATCTCAGAGGCTGGCAGAGGAGGGAATTGTGCTGTTCTGTAATCATGGAATAGCTGCAAAACCTCTGGTGCTAAATGTACCTAAACTTGCTAGTTTGTCCTTCAATTTGAGATCGTGCATTGTGTGTAATCTGCCTTCTTATGTCCTCTCAGGTATTAATCCAGCTGCCCTACGTGGTACAAACACAGGGGTGTGGATAGGTGTGAGTGGATCAGAAGCTGGTGAAGCATTTAGTCAAGACCCTGAACAGCTGCTGGGATACAGTATGACAGGCTGCCAGCGTGCTATGTTTGCCAACAGAATTTCCTACTTCTTTGACTTAAAAGGTAAGTGTTCAAGGGCTCTGTAGTGTTGATTAGTAATAGCAGTTTGGCAATAGTAATAGTATAGCATCTATTGTGTGGTAGGTACTTACACAGACATAAAGACAGCTTTCTCATCCAGGAAGGGGCCATGTACAAATGCTAGATGGGGAAACTGGAAGCCATGAATGTGGTGTGACTGGGCAGCAAGGCTCAGTATGCAGACTTGGTGCTTGAGGTCTGGGTTGGGGTAGTTGGTACTCTTCTGAGAAGAGGAAGATGGTGGGAAGACCTTCTGGAAAAGAGGTGTGCTACTTTGGGAGTTTTTTTGCTTGTTTACACGGTCACTTGATGGAGGGCAGTATAGAAACTGGCCCACAGATGTGTGGTTGAAGGAAGACTCACAAAGGGAGCAGTTAGCTCTGTAGCTTAGGCAAAGTAAAGATGGTGAGGAGGGCATCTGATAGGGGTGAGGGTGAAGGAATAGGCAAGATTTGTACTGTGCACAGCCTTAAAGGCAGGGCAGAGGATGAGGAAGTCTGGGTATGGAGGTGGTGGGCAGATTACAGGAGAGCAAGGCCAGGGAGGAGGAAGAGGCTGCAAGTGGGAGAGATAATCCGGCCAGGGACAAAGGATTTTAGTGGTGGGAATGGAGAAATGGATGAGTCCTTCCTGAGATGAAATGTCTGTGGCTTCTGCTACATAATGCTGTTCATAAACAAAGTGGGAAAGGCACAGTTTGGTTAAACCAGCCTTTCTTGGGGTCAGCAGGGAGGGTAACATTGTCAGTGCATTGGGATACTCTAATAACTTTTATCTATCACTTGATCAACTTCTTTAAAGATCCTAATCTCCAGTCTCTGGAGAGCAGAGATGGCAGGTTCTGAACAGCAATTCTAGGAAACAAACAGAATGAAATGATTGACTTTGGATTTTATTTTATTTTATTTTTTTTCCCCAAGGACCAAGCATGGCCATTGATACAGCATGTTCCTCTAGCCTCGTTGCTTTGGAAAATGCTTACAAGGCAATTCGTCATGGAGAGTGCAATGCAGCCCTTGTAGGAGGCGTCAACCTCCTACTGAAACCCAACACTTCTGTTCAGTTCATGAAACTTGGCATGCTTAGTCCTGATGGTGCCTGCAAGTCCTTTGATGCCTCAGGTAAGGGATTAGGTCTAAATCACATTGTGGTCTGTGAGAGGCAGGGGAATCTATATTGAAACAGAAAAGTGGCTTCACTCTCTTCTGTCCTTGCTCATGTTATTTGCCACAAACACTGGGACTGCCAAGGGCTGCACACTCAGTATGAACATAAAAAATTATAAGGATGGGAAAGGAAAACGTGGTCCGTTTCCCTACAATAGGGTGGGGGGCAGACAGGAATGTCATGCTGGAAAGTGTTCCAGGGCTTCATAGACAAGAGGGAGACCCCTCGTTAAGTCTGCTAGTTAGCTGAACTTGTCTGTCATGCCTTTCAAAGGGATAATCATTCTTTTAAGGCTCTTCAGGAATGACACTATAGCGCACACTGCTTCGTCATATGCAGGGCTGTCTTTTATTTCATTCTTCCTCTGCCCACAGGGAATGGATATTGCCGCTCCGAAGCTGTAGTGGTCGTTCTCATGACCAAGAAATCCATGGCCAAACGGATTTATGCCACAATAGTCAATGCGGGGAGTAACACTGATGGTTTTAAGGAGCAAGGTGGGTCTCAAATCTCTGGGAGACCATGAGATTCTAGTGTTCTTTTCCATGTTTATCCCAAGAACAGCAGCTTTGAGGCTATTGCTAACTCTTCTGGGGTTTCCCTTTTTTGAGGCTTGGGAGATCCATTTCTCCTGATCAGTGGAAAATTCTGACCCTTTCTTGTCATAAGTGAATCTAGTTAAATGGTTAACACTTTCTTCCATATGAAGGTAATGGGAGGATGTTCAGCTGATCAGCTTTGCCCTCCCCAGGGGTATCCCAGTGATGTTACACTGGCTAAGTAGCAAATTATTGGCATTATGATGGGAAAGGAGAGGATACAAAAAATTCCTTTTCCTTCTCCCTGGGAGCTTCAGTTCCATGAGCACTGCTCAGTCTAGTAGGTGGTTGATGAGAAGAAGCCTAGGGTCTTTTGATACCAAAGTTTAAATCCTACAACTTCAGTTTCATTCCAGCACCACCCCTCCCTACCCGCCCTTTTCCCCTTCCTCTTACTGAGGGATTGACTTGTTGTTGTCGCAGTTTTAGTGCTGGAAACGTGAGCATAAACCCTAAAAGTATATTTGGATCTCCCTCAGAAACCTAGTAATTCTAATTAGGGAACAGGTTGCTGAAACTTTGCTCCCAGATGGGAATGGGTAATTGATGATGATTCTTGTTCCAGGTGTGACATTTCCCTCGGGAGAGATGCAGCAGGATTTGGTCAGCTCTCTATACAAAGAATCTGGGATCCGCCCTGAAGAAGTGGAGTATGTAGAAGCTCATGGTACAGGCACCAAGGTTAGCATAATTTCACCATTGTCTCATCTCCCTGTGGCTCTTCCTCTTTCCCTCCAATTTTTAGCATCTTTCCTTTCCTTTCCTTTCAATTTCCTTCCTCTCTTCCTCCTCTCCCCCCCTGCCCCCCATATTCTTTCCAATTTAACTGGAAGGAACTAGATTTCCCATTTCTAGCTATTACCTTCACAATCCTTGGTTGTGTGGTTTTTTTTGTTTTTAACCTAGAGACGTTGGGATAGGGGCTCTTCTGCCAACTACTGCATGTTGTGCATACTTGGTATAAAGTATCAATCTGACTTAATTTCCTTTTCTGTTAGGTTGGGGATCCTCAGGAAGTGAATGGCATTGCAAATATTTTCTGTCAATTAGAGCGAGAGCCATTGTTGATTGGATCAACCAAGTCAAACATGGGTCACCCAGAACCTGCCTCTGGGCTTGCTGCACTAGCCAAGGTAATACATTATTTCTCAACTACTACATCTATAGATATAGTTCTTTGTGCACTGACCCATTGTGGAATTTAGCTCTGGTGGTGAGAGAGGACTTAGGAGGTTTGTCTCATTAACCAGGCAGCCCATTCTGCTATTGCCTCTTGCCTCATTTGAAAGTATTCATAAAGGCTCCAAATGCTCTGCAACAAGCAGGATGTAAATTTAAACTAGACACTCAGGTCTCTGTCTCTCTCTGGTCTTAAAGTCTGCAGACGCTTAAATTACATTGAGAACAGAGGATTCTTTATTAAATGGCTAATTGTCATTACTGTATTTCTTGGTGAGTTTGATATTCAGTTATTTTATGCATCACTATGAAAAGCTGTGGCATAACTTGATGAGGGTGAGTTTGGGACACTTGGCACCTAGGAAGGATGGGAGGCAGCTTGGGTTGTTGGTGCTCAAGAAGTGGCTAGAGGATGCATCCCCTATGCAATACAAAAACTTTTCCCCCTGCTCCCGTGTCACTTGTGGGCAAGTGTTGAGGTGATTTCAAGTGAGGGGTGGTGGGGGAGCAGACACAGGTTTGAACTCCCAGTTGGCTCAGAGCAACTAGCTGGCCCACACGTGTGCCATTATCTGCTACTGTAGCCAACGCTGGTGGATGAATGTCTGCTAAACTGCTCAGCAGAGTGCTAGCTGACAGTGTTGACAGTTAGCCGGGAAGCCTAACAATTTAACATGGCCACATAAATGGAAGCAGCACAGTCTCTCAGAGTTATTGTTTCAGGCTAAGGCAAATATTGTGGTGGTTATGTTCAGGTCAGGCTGGGAGGATTTTCTTTGTTGCCATAATATCTAGGAACTGCAGTCTTGTTTTCTAGATGAAAACTTGCATTCTTAAGCTGTATTCTGAGGAACTGGATGAATTCTGCAGTAAGTGAAGTGGCCACAGAATCATGGAAAACCTAGGACCCTGTCCCTGCTACATTGTACTGAAGGCCTGTAAATAGCTTGGTTATCCTGGTTATACTATGATCTCTGTTTTACCAGAGTGGATTTTTGAACTCCTGGCACAGTTCCGTGCTCTCCAAGATACTTCTTGGTGAGGTGGAGCAGAATATAGACTTGGTGTTGGTTTGAGAGCCCTGACTTCCTTGTGAGGGTCTGTGCCAAGTGCACAATCTGTCGCAGGCCCTGTGTCAGTTCCATTGCATGAGGCCATTCAGCCTCTGACAGTGACTCCATAGAAGTCCTTTAGATTTTTCCTGTGGGACTGAGCTGGGCTCCTCCAGACTCCCCAGCTGATGTCAATCAGAGCTGACAGCTCCAACCTAAGAGCCCTTAGTGCTGGGCTCACTGTCTCTGTAATGGAGCTCAAGGTGTACTCCAAGGATTCTCTGATGTGAGAACTCCCTCCCGCACTGACCAGACCTTCAGTAGTTAGGCCATCTCTTTATGTGGTTGAGCTGTACTGCCCACCCGCCTCTTACAGTAGAATTACACCTGACAAATAAAATAGGACATGGAAGTTTGTAAGTAATAGTAGCCCATTTAATTCCACTCCATGCTGTTCCCAGCCTCCTTCCCAATGCCTTTTAAACAATCCCAGTAAAAACCCTTTGTAAGGGATTATTCCTAGCAACCTCCCATCCCCCAGCCTCATGAGCTGCCACCTTCTAGGGAGCGGAATCTAGTGCTCATTAAGTTGGTAGCAAGCATCTCCCAAAGGTTCAGTTGAAATAGAAACACCATTTGGCCATCAACACTGCTTTCCTAGTGGTGGAAAGTCAGAGATAAAAGCCACGATGTCTTACTTCTAAACCTCCACTTTCACTGTGCCCATATGGATAAAGTAGTTCTATGCTCATGATCTATATTCTTAACGAAAATGGCTTCGAATTCCATCTTACCCAGTTCAGCATGTGAGTCTTCCCTAAACCACCTCGTGGCAGCAGAATCTAGGCTGAGTAGTTTAGATACCAGAGTATTTAACTAACTGCTATCCACGAAAAACAAAACTCCATGTGTAATTCCACTTAGATAGTTTTGTCTCTGGGGGAGCCTAGTGGGTGCACACGCTAAGCCTTTCTAAATGCTTCAAATATGTTTGAGTATGACCTTGCAGGTATACAGGATAAAACATTAGACCAGGTCCACAGCAGCCTTCTCAGCTTTTACAGGGAATGTTTCCATCACTGAGACTTATGGAGCTGTTACCTGGGGTGGAACCCAGAAGGCTTTGCAGTCTTGTTTTCTTGACGTGGCTTCCAGATCTGATACTCAATTCAGGAGAATAATCCCATAATCACTAACTGTCTCTCATCAGAGCCACCTGCCTTGAGGGTTGTTTCTGAACAGCAGGGGGATGTTGGTTGGGGCCTGAGGATACTGCAATAATACCAATCACTGGTGTGGTTTTAAGGCTGCAGCTGCTTGTATAATTTCTGGCCTGAACTGCCTGTGCCACAAGGGAATATGTGCACAGCCTCAATACCTGTCCTTCCCCGGGGGCTCCCGTCTCGGGGTTGAGTGCATACATAACCATGACTTGGGAGTTGTTTTTGCGTTCAGTCTGTTTGAAACCGGTAGATTACTTCATAACTTTTCTTTCATGCTGGCTCTGTACCTAACTCGGAAAAACATGCAGAGCAGGACAGAGACTCCTTTAGCTAGATCTGTCAGTCTGGGAATAGCTTTCACATACAGCAGAGAAAAGGTAGAAATGGGAGATTTGGTGACGGTAAAGAAGAGGGTGGGGAGGCACCATGGGAAGAAGGAAAAAAGTGTGCTGTGCAGTGCAGATTTTGTGGAGGGATGAGCTGAGTGTGAGGGGAGAAGTGGGGATGATATTCCTAGCAGACTGGATTCACTTGTCAAGTAAGACACCACCGTCTACTGGGTAGAGTGTGGACAGAGAGCTATGACTTCAAAATTATCATACTAGCTCTGCTAGTGACTTTCTATGTGACCTTGATTTAGCTAAGCTGCTTAGCCTTTCTGTGCCTTAGTTTCACCATCTGTAACTCGGGGACAATAATACCTATTTACCTTTTGTGAAGTGTTCTAAAATCCAATATAGTGACAGAAGGAGCCATCTAAGTGCAAGTGCTAAGAAATGCACTTTATGTTCTATACTCAGCCACCTGAGTAGAACAAAACTAACAAGGTGTCTGTTAAAACAAAAAAATCTAAGCCATAATTGTTCTGTTCTGCTCTGCTCTCTCTCCCCCACAGGTGATTCTCTCTCTGGAACATGGGCTGTGGGCTCCAAACATTCATTACAACACCCCAAATCCAGAAATTCCAGCCTTACAAGATGGTCGTGTCCAGGTGGTTGCTAAACCAACCCCAGTAAAAGGTGGCCTTGTCAGTATCAACTCTTTTGGCTTTGGAGGTTCTAATGTCCATGTCATTCTGAGACCAAATAAGAAGAAATTCTACCCTCTGGAGACGCACAATTTGCCACGACTGGTCCAAGTTTGTGGCAGGACACAGGAAGCAGTGGAAATGCTAATAGAGCAAAGCAAAAGACTGAGGGAGTACAGCTCATTTGTGAGCCTGCTCAATGATATCTCTGGGATCCCTATTTCATCCATGCCCTACAGGGGCTACACCTTAATTGGCAGTCAAAGTGACATAAAGGAGGTTCAGCAGACTCAAACATCTGGGAGGCCACTCTGGTACATCTGCTCAGGTAATTCCAGTTTAAGGGGGATCAGACTCTCTTACAATCTGTTCTGAATCTTTGGAAGCTTGAGGCTGTCTGTTGATTCTATGCTCTGTTCCTTGTTCTGTTTAGTTTTGTGGTGTGTGCACTAATTAAGAGGTTTGTTTTTTTTCAGGATCTCCTGTTTACTGCATAGATCATGTGGACTATGTGGATAATCCCCCATCTAATACAATTTCCCTTCTCCTGGTGGTAAATCCTAGGAGACTGAAAAACAGTGCATCATGTTCACTGTGGGGATTTGAGGTCTGCAAGATGTTCTCCTAGACTGAATTCTTACTACATCTTCCCATTGCTAGAGCAAATGCTCAGCTTTCCCTCTCGCATGGCCATACTGCCACGAGCAAGGCTCATATTCTCCTCTCATCCCACAGGTATGGGAACACAGTGGAAGGGGATGGGCCTTAGCCTGATGAAGCTTGAGCTGTTCCAACAGTCCATCTTACGCTCTGATGAGGCTCTGAAGGACACGGGACTGAAGGTATCTGACATGCTCCTGAATGCAGATGAGAACACATTTGAAGATGCTGTCCATGCATTTGTTGGTCTTGCTGCTATTCAGGTAAGGGTGAAAGCTGAGGCCCTTTCCCAGTTTTATTCCAAGTGTGTCTGGTTGGCCACTAATATTGCCTGTCATTCAGCTCCTGATCCTTCTAATAGTCTTGTGTAAGCTGCTACGGAGCACACCTGATGTGGCAGCCAGGTTTGTGTGTGCCTTTGGCATTGTTAGGAAATGTGTATATGTGCTGTGCTTACACAGACAGTCTTAGGGATGAGCACACAGTGCAGTTGTGGGCAGTTCCACCTCCACAGCCCAGGAGCAGCAGCAGCAATAGTGACTTGTGGGAGTGGGATGACAGTGGAAGGGACTGAAGAAGAAAACTGAGGTGGGGGGGGGAGAGGCATTAGGATCCTTCTACTTCCTCAGTTTAGGGCCAGAACTCTGTTTGGAAGTGAGGGGTAGGGAGCAGTAGTAAGATTAGGAAGGGACTTTGCTCTGTAGAGGAAAGCCTATTTTGCCATTTCTAATATGCCTATCAAGGCACGATCATCCCAGAGGTATGGCATCTGATGTGAAGGTAATACTGCTTTTCCTCATAGATTGCACAGATCGACATTCTGAAGGCCATGGATCTGCAGCCTGATGGAATTGTTGGTCACTCAGTAGGAGAGCTGGCATGTGGTTATGCAGATAACTCATTAAGTCATGAAGAGGCCATTCTTGCTGCCTACTGGAGGGGGCGGTGCATCAAAGAGGCCAAACTACCCCCAGGAGGAATGGCAGCTGTTGGTAGGTATCTAGGAGCATATCCTTTCCTAGGTGGATAATATCCCTTTGGGTGCATGGGCGCATGCACATATGCCCCCTCTCTCTCTCTCCTGTCTTGTTTGTTAATTGTAATAAACTGATTCCATGGGAGGCAGTCAACCTAGGCTATCTGACATGGCAGTGGGGAAAGTGGGTGGAGACAGACATTTTTGTTTAAAGCTGTTCAATTTTTTTAAAAAATCACAGATACATCTAAACTCTTACCGGTCATAATTTGACAACTTGTTCATCTTTCTGGTTACACGTTAGGGTGTATTAAAAACAAACTAACTAAAAAAAGGCTAGAAAATACCAGAAGTACTGTAATACAAATCAGTGGTAACCCCTCACCTGCAATACTGTGTGGTTCTTGTCACTCTCTCAAGAGCAGAAGTAGAGAGGGTTCAGAGATGAGTGACAAATGATTAGAAGCCTGGAAGAATTGGTTTGTGGAGTTTTTTGGTATGGTGGAGTGAAAAGGTTAGGATAGTCTAATTTAGAGAAGACACAAAAAATGGACAGGGTGGCTTTTTTGCTACGTTTCAAGAACCAAAACAGATCTCCTAGTGAAGGTAAATTGGGCCCTCAATTTCACATAATACAAGTATAAGAAGACATTCTATGAAATCAAAAGGTGGTAAATTTAAAACCAATAAAAGTAAATATATTGACACGACGCATAATTGGCCTGTGGAACTTACTACCACAAGACCTCATGGAGGCCAAGAACTTAGTAGGATTTTAAAAAAGTAAAACCTTTAAAAAAAATCTGGATAATGAGTTTATTTAATCCTGTGGGGTATAAACCTACCTACTCCAGGGCATAAACCAACCTTAACTGATTCAGGGGGGAGGGCGCTAGGAACAAACTTCCTCTATGGGCATGTTGTTCCATAATTGGCCAGTCTTCAGGCCACTGTCAGACTTGATACTGAACTACATAGACCCTGGGTCTGATCTGGTCTGGCAACTTCTCTATTGGTTACAAGTAAAGCTTCTGCTATTTTTGTTTTCTTGTTTCATGAACACCTGATTTGATAACCATGAATATTCAAGTTAGAAAGGAGCCAAAAATTACAGATTAGGGCAGCTGTGTTGGGGGCTGAAGCATTTATACATCACTTGCTACAGGCATAATTCTAGTGTTTCACTTACTATGATATTTCCACTGGGAACCAACTCATTTAGAATGGCCTTTATCTTGCTAGTGAGTACATAAGTCATTTACTTGTCACTGATGATTTCTGGTAGTCACTGCATATAATAGGTCAGATCTTTCATAACCAGAATTTGAGCTCATGTTTTGTCCGTTGCCTCTTACCCATGTGAGAGATCAAGGGCCAAATTCTACTCTCTCTAGACTATCTTAAATCCATAGTAACTTTCTACTTCAATGGTGATACCCTAATTTCACAGACTATAAACAAGAGCAGAATTTGACCATTCTCTCCAGTTTTAAGAATGGCATTCCTTGCTAAGGACAAAGTAAACTGTTAGAGGGAGATTTTCTTTTTAATAGGTTTTTCAAATAGCATAAATTTTTGTGTCTAAATCTGAGGTTTACATGAAAAGTACATATTAGAACTCTGTCATTTCCCTATCACGGGGATGAAATTTTGATGCCTCTGTCTGTAATCTCGAAGCATATAGCTGGTGGAATATAGTGGGTTTTACATAAGCAATACAGAGCTCTGTCTGACTTGATTCTTCATGGAGAGGGATATAATGGACTTCAAGAACTTCATCCCAAAATGTAGGGATTGATTTCTTCATGGATGTTCATTCTGCTGCCTCCCATGGGCTCAGATACTACAGTGATGGTCAGCATTATAAAACCCTAAGATTGGTGCTGACAAGACTATAGGATTATCCGTCCCCCAAAATCTTGAATCCAGCAGGGAGGGTAATCAGCTTCTAGAATCCCTACCATCAGGAGTTCTGGGCTTAACATGGCTACATAAGCTGCTGCATAATTTTTCCTGGGAACATTTGCATCATCTTGAGGATTTTTCCTCTGCAGGTCTGACATGGGAGGAATGTAAGCGTCGTTGTCCTCCTGGTGTGGTACCTGCCTGTCACAACTCTGAAGACACTGTCACTGTTTCAGGACCTCAGGTGAGCAAACATATGGAAACCAGCCTTCATAAGAGACCTTGCCTTCCGAGGCTGCAAACTGGGGTTCCATCTGGTGTGTCTTCCATTACTGGAATTACACCATGAGCCCCAGGAGTGAAAGAAGGGCAGTCAGGTTAAACCAAAATAGTGGGAGGGAATTTACCTCTTGCATCTGAATTTAAACACTTAAGTGCCACTTGATGGGAATCAAAGTTGTTGCTTCTTGCAGACTAGGAACAAAAAAAAGTGATCTGTTTCAGTAGTGTTATATTCACAGGGATGTTGCGTCACCTTCACATGAAGAATATGAGGGGAGACCAGTGATGCCTCTTCGTGGGAGCACAGAGCCTCATCAAATGGCTAATGGCAGAGGAAAGCTGGATGCCCAAACTCCATGAAATAATAATTCTTGCTCAATTCTATCCCATTTCGTAGGACTCTGTGAATGAATTTGTAGCCAAACTGAAAAAGGAAGGAGTGTTTGCAAAGGAGGTGCGCAGCGTTGGGGTTGCTTTTCATTCATATTACATGGCGTCTATTGCCCCAGTCCTCCTCAGTGCCCTGCAGAAGGTAATGTCACTGAGTGATGGCTTATGCTGGGGGCTTGTGGATAAAGGGTGCCGTGACTAGCATCCTACATGCAGGGGGAGAGGGGGGCCTAAAGGAGATCCTCATTATGTGTGGGAGTTAGGAGAGGTCAGGCTGCATGCAATAACAGTTGCTGGCTTTCTGTGGAACAGGCAATTGGAAGCCCTTGGACGTCCAGCAAGAGGAAGCCTGAGCTCACAAGCTGAGAAAAGTGGCTCATACAAACTTCTGGGACTTGGGTTTTTTTAGTTTTTTTTTTTTGTTTTTTTGTTTTGTTTGTTTTGGGGGTGGGGGGGAGTTGGTTTGGTTTTGCCTTCTCATGCCCTGTGACATCTATTTTTTTGTTGGTGGCCTATTATAGGTGATTCCAAATGCAAAGCCTCGTTCAGCCCGTTGGATCAGCACCTCCATCCCCGAGTCTCAGTGGCAGAGTGAGCTGGCTCAGAATTCCTCTGCCGAGTACCACGTGAACAACCTGGTGAGCCCAGTGCTGTTCCAGGAAGGTCTGAGGCATGTTCCAGACAATGCTGTTGTGGTGGAGATTGCTCCACACGCCCTGTTACAGGTATTGCACTTGGGAAGGTTCTAAGAATCAGGGAACATCTTAGTTTTTCTAGCACTGAGAACACCTTGCCCAGCCATTTCTAGTCTCTCTGATTTAGCATTAAAAATCAACATGTCCCAACATATTCCACACCACATCCCCACCCACACAGTTAAGTCATCCAAATACTTGCCTTTGCACATTGCTGGCAGGGGGAGGACGACACAGGCATGCACAGTCAACTGTCAGAACTGGTGAATGAGTAGGAGAAACCAGGAGCTTCTTGGATGATCTAATGATGTGTGTGGGAAGTAAGCAGGAGGGAAGAGAACCGGAAATCTTACTACCTTGGGTTGTAATCTTGTCAGATCTTATTAAGCTAAAGAGCATCAGGCTGGGCCAGTACTTGAATGGGAGGCTTGCCGGTAAGGGAAGAAGCAATACTGGAGATTAGAAAGTGTCACTCTTTTGTCTAAGAGCACTTGATAGCTATTTGGATACCATGGCAATGAGGGCCATGTAAGTATCTAAATAGAGGAATTCTTCCTAGATCTTAAATCACTTCACCCACCTGTCTCTGAATCTGCTCTATGCTTGTATCTAATTTCCCTTGGGCTTTTTATTGGTGGTTGTTACTACTTCAAGCTGGGGGTGCTACCACACCCGCAGCATGCCTGAGTTGCACAACATGACCAAACAAATGTGGTGTTTTGGCTTGTTTGTTACCACCTTCTCTTTTGCATTTCCTGGCTTTCCTTGTGTGTTTCTGTGGGGTTTTAGTATGTTGAAGTGTGGGGATTTGTTGGTTGGTTTTTAGGGATATTAGGTAGATTTTCTCCTTATTATGCTTTTGACCCTGCTGAAGGGAATGTGTCCTCCTTTTCTTCTCTCCCTTTTCCCTGGCCAAACAAATGTACATGATCTTCAGACAAAAGACTTAATGTCATAGCCAGAGAAGAAGTCTAAGGTCCAGAGAGAGAGAGAGCTGTAGGGCAGGGGGACCTCTAAGACCAGGAAATAATGAATTCCTCTGACAATGATCTTTGATCTCTGCTTGATCAGGCTATTCTGAGGAGAAGTTTGAAACCAACCTGCACCATACTACCTTTGATGAAGAGAGAGCACAAAAACAATCTGGAGTTCTTCCTGACTCATGTTGGAAAGATCTACCTAACTGGGTAAGGAGCTGTTGAGAGCAGAGAGTTTGCATCCCATCCTTTGGTATATACCTTTTGAGAGGGATTGAGACAGCCCCTTAGCTACCCTGTAAATGGATTTATGGAACATGTCTCTGCTACAGTCCTGTTGTTGCTATGAAGAGATCCCTCGGTCAGACCTAAGACTATTGCAAAGAAAATGATACTGCCGGAGTTGGGGTAGATGCATTTTTCAAGAGAAGGAGTTAAATTCTGAGGACTCCTGGAACTGGAGGTTAGACTACCTCCTCACAAGCGTTGCCTCTCGGGGACTGCTGGTGCTATAATTGCAAATCTGACTGTTGCTGGTGTACTCTGGTGCTAGGTTTGCTGTTGTCCTTTCTCTGGGAATCCCACGGACTGTTAACTTTTCACCACTGTCAGGGCTAAAATCACTAAATTTTCTTGACCTTTGTCTTTCCAGAATAAATGTTCTCTCAAATAATCTGTTCCCACCTGTTGAATATCCTGCCCCAGTGGGAACCCCATTAATATCTCCTTACATCTTGTGGGACCACAGCCAGACTTGGGACGTCCCAAAAGCTGAAGACTTTCCCACCGGCTCTGGGGGATCTTCATCAGCATCAATCTATAATATCGGTGAGTACCTGTCTTCCTCACGTCTACATCAGAATGTAAAGTCCTCTAAGCAGCATCACCAAAGCCTTATATGAAGAGGGTGTGTTAACTTTGTGGCTGGAACTGCTCTTGAGGTTAGAAATGAAGTGATCTGAACAAAGCTGGGGGGTTGGCCTAGTTCAGAAAAATAGCAGCTTTAAGACCTCTATGCGGCCAGGAGAGTTGTGAGGAAATTCCTGGAAATTCTTACCTTGCTCTGAAGTCTTCGCTTCCTGGAAGTTCTAAAGGAATTTTTGTTCTTTCTTGTTTAACTGGCAGATATGAATTCTGAATCCTCTGATTATTACTTGGTTGGTCACTGCATTGATGGCAGAGTCCTGTATCCAGCAACTGGGTACCTGGTGCTAGCCTGGCGAACTCTGGCACGGTCTCTGGGGATTACCATGGAACAAATGCCTGTTGTTTTTGAAGAGGTTACAATCCATCAGGCAACAATCCTTTCCAAGAGAGGTGAGGGAGAGGTTACATCTGGGGTCTCAAGCCTGTATAGTAAAGATTGGGAAAGATGGGCAGAAGGGAAGAGTGCATGGCAGTGGGGAGGGAGAAGGAAACAAATACAGTACACCCCACCTTATCCTGTTATACATCCTGGAATGGGATATCATGTTGTCTCTGTTCCATGTTGTGCATAGTGGGGCAGAAGGTAGTGTGAAAAGCAGGAGATTCCAGGGAATTAGGAGGGAGTTAGTGGAGGGAATGCATGAGGAAGAACATGGGATGGAAGGGTTTCCCTGACACACCTTTCAGAAATCCCTGGGTTTGTTTGCAGGTTCAACACAGCTGGAGGTGAGACTTCTGCCTGCTTCCCACTGTTTTGAAGTGTCTGGGAATGGAAACCTGGCTGTAAGTGGTAAGTGGATAATTCTGGCTGTCCTGGCCTACTGTGAAGAATCCCATGCCGTATGTGTCTGAACCCTGACCGCTCTTGTTCTCTATATTGTGTCTGTCAGGGAAAATTTGCCTTTTGGAAGAGACTGCTCTAAATAATTTCCGTAACCAGCAAGTTGACTTGGAGACCCTGCCAAACATGAGACCCAAATTCAGTCTGTCCAAGGCAGATATTTACAAAGAGCTGCGTCTGCGTGGTTATGATTATGGGCCAACATTCCAGGGACTTTTAGAATCGAACAATGAAGGTGTGTCTTTCCTATAGAAATTCCTTGATTATATTTCTATGACTAATGATGTGAATGAATGTGATCGGTTTATTAAAGGGACTGTATTTAAAGTGTCATGGAGTGGGCGCGCCTATGTGCATGACAGGATAAGAATATTGTAACTGTGTTGATGGAGCAGTAGGGAGGCTGGTCTCTCCTGGGCAAGGTCAGCTCCCAGGCGGCTGCACTCCGCAGCACGGTATGGGGAGGAGGTGACCAGCCCTCTGTGGAGAAAGAAGTAGTTCGGGACTATTTAGAAAAGCTGGACGAACACAAGTCCATGGGGCTGGATGCACTGCATCCGAGGGTGCTAAAGGAGTTGGCCGATGTGATTGCAGAGCCATTGGCCATTATCTTTGACAAATCATGGCAATCGGGGGAGGTCCCGGATGACTGGAAAAAAGCTAATGTAGTGCCCATCTTTAAAAAAGGGAAGAAGGAAGATCCGGGGAACTACAGGCCAGTCAGTCTCACCTCAGTCCCTGGAAAAATCATGGAACAGATCCTCAAGGAATCAATTCTGAACCACTTAAAGGAGGGGAAAGTGATCAGGAACAGTCAGCATGGATTCACCAAGGGCAAGTCATGCCTGACTAACCTAATTGCCTTCTATGATGAGATAACTGGCTCTGTGGATGAGGGGAAAGCAGTGGATGTGCTATTTCTTGACTTTAGCAAAGCTTTTGATACAGTCTCCCACAGTGTTCTTGCCAGCAAGTTAAAGAAGTATGGGCTGGATGAATGGACGGTAAGGTGGATAGAAAACTGGCTGGATGGTCGTGCTCAACGGGTAGTGATCAATGGCTCCATGTCTAGTTGGCAGCCGGTATCAAGTGGAGTGCCCCAAGGGTCGGTGCTGGGGCCGGTTTTGTTCAATATCTTCATCAACGATCTGGAGGATGGTGTGGACTGCACCCTTAGCAAGTTTGCAGATGACACTAAATTGGGAGGAGTGGTTGATACACTGGAGGGTAGGGATAGGATACAGAGGGACCTAGACACATTAGAGGATTGGGCCAAAAGAAATCTGATGAGGTTCAACAAGGACAAGTGCAGAGTCCTGCACTTAGGACGGAAGAATCCCATGCACTGCTACAGACTAGGGACCGAATGGCTGGGCAGCAGTTCTGCAGAAAAGGACCTAGGGGTTACGGTGGACGAAAAGCTGAATATGAGTCAACAGTGTGTCCTTGTTGCCAAGAAGGCTAACTGCATTTTGGGCTGTATAAGTAGGGGCATTTCCAGCAGATGGAGGGACGTGATTATTCCCCTCTATTCGGCACTGGTGAGGCCTCATTTGGAGTACTGTGTCCAGTTTTGGGCCCCACACTACAAGAAGGATGTGGATAAATTGGAAAGAGTGCAACGGAGGGCAACAAAAATGATTAGGGGGCTGGAGCACATGACTTACGAGGAGAGGCTGAGGGAACTGGGATTGTTTAGCCTGCAGAAGAGAAGAGTGAGGGGGGATTTGATAGCTGCTTTCAACTACCTAAAAGGGGGTTCCAAAGAGGATGGATCTAGACTGTTGTCAGTGGTAGAAGATGACAGAACAAGGAGTAATGGTCTCAAGTTGCAGAGGGGGAGGTTTAGGTTGGATATTAGGAAAAACTTTTTCACTAGTAGGGTGGTGAAGCACTGGAATGGGTTACCTAGGGAGGTGGTGGAATCTCCTTCCTTAGAGGTTTTTAAGGTCAGGCTTGACAAAGCCCTGGCTGGGATGATCTAGTTGGGGTTGGTCCTGCTTTGAGCAGGGGGTTGGACTAGATGACCTCCTGAGGTCCCTTCCAACCCTGAGATTCTATGATTCTATGGGCGGGGCAGGCATGCAATGGTATTCCCAGGTATAGTTGTGTGGAGCAGAGCCTGTGCAGTCAATGAACAGAGGTCTTATTTTTCTTATTTTCTCTGGCTTTGAAGCAGATATTCTCCTATGTCTGCTGGGTGAAAGAGTACTGATGGGGCTTCTTCTCTTCCCCAGGGAACACAGGAAAAGTCCTGTGGAATGGGAACTGGGTAACTTTCCTTGACACCTTGCTGCAGATGATCATCTTGGGTGAGACTGGTCACAGCCTCCGCTTACCAACTAGAATACGCTCTGTGTGCATTGATCCGTCACTACACCAAGAGCGAGTGCACAAATACAAGGATGATACTGAAGGTAATGAATCGTCTTCCACAATTGGAATTTTCCCAGCTTCTTTATGGCTCTCCAGATGACCTGAAGCAGCTTCGTGTGCCCAGAGTAGTAAGAGAGACTTGTAAGACCTATGGGTCTCCAAGCCACTCTGCTACTCCTTCTGCTGTGCACTTTGACACAGGACCTACTCTCTCTGACGATATTAAGCACAGCAATGCCTCTTCATATGACACATTCAACATTTATCTGCATGTTGTCTTCTTTCCTTGCAGCTTTTGGTGTTGTGGTTGACCGTTGCCTCGATAACATCATGGCAGGAGGTGTTCGGATCTCTGGGCTCCATGCTACTGTGGCACCTCGGCGACAGCAGGAACAGATACCTCCAACTCTGGAAAAATTTTGCTTTGTGCCCTATGTTGAGAGTGATTGTTTGTCTTCAGAGGCCCATCTTCGTGCCCATTTGGAACATTGCAAAGGTAAAGGGATTTCAGTACCACTATAACATGATGGTGAGCAGGCGTCAAGGGCTCTCTGTGAGGTGAGAGTATGTGCCTGCACAGCCTCTTAGAATCTTTTTGCCTGGAGAATAGCAAGGATCTGTCCCCGCTTCTACTGAGGGAGACAAGTCCAGGCTACTCTAGCCTTGACATGCACACTGTGTCTGTGATTCATTCCACTGGCAAAAGCCAGCTGTGGCCCATTGCAGCAGAAAGTCTTCCCAAAGCAGAGTCACCGTGGAACTACTGCTGGGGGACCAACTGACTGACCCACCCAGCCTGTTGGGCACCAAGGAGATGGGCTGATTCAGCATTTTTCCAAAACATCCTTGTCAGGCAGGGCTCCTATGGAGTCACAGCTGGAATTTTATGAGACTCCCAGAGTGGGGTGGAGGTGGGGGTATACCTCCCCTTCCCCAGGGTTGAATGTGTCAGTTGCTGCAGTTGTCCTTGAAGGTGCACAAGGATGTATATTAACCCTCAACACCTCTGGGAGGAGTCTAGCCCAATCGCTTTTCAAATATTGGCAGGAGACATATTACAACCCATCTTAATGCAGATTTCCTTCTTGTGCCTGCAAAGAGGTTCCCACCTAAACCACAAACATAGTCTTCTGACCATAACCAAGGAGGGTACAGCTCCAGGAGGTATTGAGCACATGTGTTGGAACTGTTTATACTTTTGTTCCTGGAGAAATCTACTGAGGATACTCATAGCATAGCTGACTATTAAGGGGTGGAATGGAGACCCAGGGAGGACAACCCCACCCCTTCTCCTGGAATATTTCTACAAAAGGCAAAAACCTTGTTCTTCAGGAATATTTCTGAGCCCCAAGGAAGGTGTTCCTGGCACAGATGATCTAGCAGCGTCCAAAGACCATGATCTTTTTGTCTTCCAGGCAAGGAAACTGATCTGATTTTCAATTTGTTGGTGGAATTTTTAACAAGTCTCTCTGGGAGCTCCTAGAAGTTCTTGCCAGGACTTCCCTGGTTTGCATCCTTCTTGTCTCTCTCCTTTTTCCCCCTTCCTCTTACTCTAACTTAGGGTTGCAGAGAGAGAGAGACTGAGTGCCCCCCACCCAAAAACAAACAAATCATATATAAAATAAACAAACATGTAGCACAAACATGCCACATACCTGTCATGAGCTCTACCCCTCTGTCTTAACCCCAGTCACTAAGGGGTCACATCTGTGGGGGAGTTTTTTTGGTCTCTTGGACTATCTTACTATGTGTTTGTACAGAGCCTATCCCAATGAGCCCTATCCTGATTGGTTGCTACCACAATACAAATCAGCAATAATAATGCGCGCCTATTTGGAAATGGTTTATGTAACTGGGCTGTATGGATTACATACTTGGGCTATACAGTAACCAAGACCCGTGGCTGACATTTGTGGGAAGCCATGAGTGATGCTGTCCTCCAGCAGTTCTGCTTGCCATGCTCATTTGGAGAAGGAAGCCTCTACAGGACTGGGAGAAGAGGAAGAGCTGTGTAAGGAACTGATGATTTTTCTCCTCCTCCTGTGCTCTAGGTCTGATTTGCAAATTACAGGATAAAGTAGCATTCCATGGAGTCAAACTGGCCATCCCAGGGCTAGAGACAGTGGGGGCCTTTGGAGAGACTGTGTCCATGCAGAAGGGCCTCCTCCACATCCTTGCTGAAATCTGCCATCTAGAACTGAATGGAAACCTGTATTCAGAGCTAGAACAGATTGTTACTCGGGAGAAGATGCATCTCCAGGATGATCCCCTACTCAATGCCTTGCTAGATTCTCCTGAGCTGAAGGCTTGTGTGGATATAGCACTGGAGAACATTACCAGTCACAGGATGAAGATAGTAGAGGTTAGTTGGCACCCCAGGATGATAAACTATAGACTGAATCTCTAAGTGGCTTTGAAATCTCGACAGTTTTTTTCTTCTCTTGTCATAATGTGCTAACGATGTCCAGGATTTTCATCTTGTTCCTTCTGTTTCTTTCCTTGCAGGCTCTGGCAGGAGATGGACATCTGTTCTCTCGTGTTCCTGGTCTCCTAAATACTCAGCCCATGCTACAACTGGACTACACTGCCACTGACCGAGCCCCAGAAATCCTTTCAGTCAGTGAAAGCCAGCTGCAGGAAACTGGTGTTTCCATTGCCCAGTGGGATCCTATCAGCCCTCCTCCTGGACATCTGACCAGTGCTGACCTGCTGGTGTGCAACTGCGCAGTGAGCATTTTTGGGAACCCAGCAGAGATTCTCTCCAACTTGGCAGCCACGGTGAAAGAAGGAGGGTTTGTTTTACTGCACACTCTTCTCAAAGGAGAAACGCTTGGAGAAATCATCAGTTTCCTTACAACTCCAGATCTTCAGCAGAGAGGCCTCTTGGCTCAGGTAAACAATTGGCCTTTCCAGACTCTCTCTTGATGTTGGCTCTACAGTTAGCCCTAGACTCCACTTTGTTGCATACAGAATCTCAGGCATGGCTGCTCCATCCTATCTTGTCCCTCTCAGGAATGTATAGAAATATTCCTAGTCAGCAGAGATAAGTTCTGAATCCATCTGTGCTACTGCACAAGTAGGGAAGTCAGTTCAGGTCAGAATTCCTTTCATAATGTATTTCTCAGGTGACCAGTTTTAGTTCATATGCATCACCAGGGGGTACCCGTGTTAGTCTGTATCCACAAAAACAACAAGGAGTCCAGTGGCACCTTAAAGACTAACAGACTTTAAGTCAAACTGTTAGTCTTTAAGGTGCCGCCGGACTCCTTGTTGTTCATCTGCAAACTAGTTGCTCTAGTCTGTTTGCTGTATTATCATGGGGGCTCTGAGTTAAAGGTACATTTGTTCTATTTTCTTCCTTCTCTGGAAATGCTAAAGGCAATGGGTTCTGCGTCTGGGAAAATTAGACTGTCTCTCAATGCTTTGCAGTGGCTCCACTGGCTAACCTCGAGGTGTGTCTGATGGGCTCCAAAGAGAGCCATGGACAAGAAGAGTATCCTTATAGTACAGCCAGGCCTTAACAGATTGCAGTAGCTGTTTACATGGTGTCTGTCTCTCCCTGTGGGGTCCCAAAATGCTTCATAAATACAGAAAGATCCTTTATCCAGTCCTGATGCTTGAATGGAACATAGCAGCTACTCAGTAGTGCTACACAACACTTATTTTTAGGAGAGAATGTGAAAGAGTACTATAACCCATTGAAACAGCAAATGGAAATAAGTGAGGTAAATATAATCCCTCGAGTTGGAATGTAGCTGAGACACTGATTCTTACAGCCCGACTCTCTTGCAAAAAGTCCTCTGAGATGATTGAGCATGAGCTCTCGTTTTGCGTTTTACCCAAAGGATTAAGGGAATGGTGCAAGCTCAGAACCTTCTTTACTGAAAGATCAAACTTTTACACAGCAATGTTTTTGTCGACCAGCAATACAAGTGTGAATCGGTTGAGTTTATAACCCAATTCTCGCCTACAACTACGGGAGGTCTGTCTTGATAGTAACAAATTCACTGAGTAAGATCCTTCCCTCATGTATGTAAAAGTCATAAGGTACAGTAAGCCCCCCTTTAACAACCAGCAGCTATGGCAACCAGAGGCCACTAGGGGGAAGTAGATGCCTCGCCTACACAGGACCCTGAACTTTTACATTGGCCTTCACTAAGGCAGAAATCCACTGTCCCAGACTGGTTTACACTGACCAGATAGCAGACATCCAAGGTCTGGCTACCACCAATCAAATATTAACACGACGAGGGCTTTGTCTAAGTGTATATAAAAAACTATGTAAGTTCCTGTGTAAGTTAGAGTATTTGCATACTGCAAAACTCTCCTTTCTTCTGCAAAATAAAGTAACCTCTTTCCTTATCCCTGTCTGGCTGTTATTGGCTCTCAGCTAGGTAAACCCAATATTTCGGTAACATGTATGCTGTCAGTCCCACTGGAATTAACAGTGCACCATTGGATGTAAAGTGAATGCAGAATTTGGCCTGTTGCAATCACAAGACTTCTTCAGTAATTTTTTCTAAGCATTTATTAAAAGGAGGTATTATGATATCAAAGTTACTCAACTGTCCTTGTGCCTTATAGGTCGCTTTTTCCCCCCTGTTGATTTATACCTTCCTTTTGGTCTTTTATCCTGTCAGAATCCTTGGGTGGCAAAAGTTAAGTGCCATAGCTGAGTGACACCTGACATCTTTGAAAGAAAATGTGGCTTTCCCAAGTGACACTCTTGCATGAATTAAAGTACTCTTGAAACTTTTTAATGCTTTTTTCTGTTTCCAGTCCCTTCCATGCTCATGTTAGAATGTGCTGTAGAACTGTACGTGCCTCTGGACCTGTCAGACATTCAGCTGAAGGGCATTTCATTTTCCTCCTCTTTTGCTGCAATGTCACTTTCTTCTAGAAAATCTTGCAGTCACCTCCTCCTGTTCTCTGCCAGCTGCCCTTCCAGATGGAGGGATTCAGGTTGCTGTGTCCACTCTACTTTTGTTGTTGTTGTAAAAGATTTAACTTACTTATGACAACCAGAAGTGCTGAAAAGAGAACTCTGTTTCTTGGCACCAGTCCCGATCTAGGTCAGTAACCCCTAAATCCAGAATCCAGTCATGATTGTTTATAAGCAGCATTACTCTTGGTAGACAAAGAGCCACCACAGTCCTCATTATTCTCAAGGAGAGATCTCTAACGTCTACAACTTACGTATTTTGGAACATATAAGGACCTCTTGATTTTATAGTCTTTGAGATGTGACTTAATATTTAATTCCGGTAGTCTGCTAAATTGGGCATGCCCTTAATATGTGTATTAGGTCTCCGTTGCAATATCATCTTCATGTTCTGGGTTTCACAGCACCTAGCACAATGAGGTACTAGTCCATGATTAGGGTTCTTTGGCATGATGGTAATACAAATAAAAATGAATATCTTTGACAATTTGGGGAGCTGCTGACGTGGAAGTAGTGACTTGCTGTGACTGTGACTATTAGAAGTCCTGTGTAAAACTCTGCAATAGTCTTACCATAGTTAGCATTTATCAAACTGACCTGGGGAGGAAATAACCAAGTTGATGCATAGGATCTCCGGCAAAAGCTTACCCCGTGTATAGGAAGAGGAGGATAGGGCCAGCTGACGATCTCCGTTGAGGAGATGTTGCACACAGTAGAAGTCTAGTTTGCAATTCTAATCTTTCCTGACTATTTGCCAGTAACTTTAATCTTTCTTGGTTTGGCAGGCAGAATGGGAGGATTTATTTAGCAAGACCTTGTTGAATCTGGTTGCTGTGAAGAGATCGTTTTTTGGCTCAGCCATCTTCCTGTGCCGCCAGCAGGCTTCTGCCAAGATCCCTATTTTCCTGCCTGTAGAGGAGACCCATTACAAGTGGGTGGAATCTTTAAAGGTGAGAATTCCTGTGTATGGAGTTGACTACATGTCTCTATTTCCAGGCTTTTCATACAGTAGACAAGAAACCTTGAAAACAGGGTGTCTATTCTTCACAAAGCTCTTTCCCTGTGTATAGGGAAACCAGAGAGTTTCTTTTAAACTCTCTTATGGAAATAAGAACCCTTTCCTTTTCTATGAAGCCTAATCAACCTGGCTGGGATTTCTCTTGTAGGTGATCTTAGCTGATCCATCTGAGCAGCCTGTGTGGCTGACTGCTACCAGCTGTGGGAATTCAGGAATTGTGGGAATGGTGAACTGTCTACGCCAGGAACCAGGGGGCCACAGGATCAGGTACAAAAATGCAATATTTAGTCACAATTGGAGAGGAGACGATCTTCCATCAGTTTCTTCAACACATGACAGGCAAGCAAGTAAAATGACAAATGTGGATTGAATATTTGTTTTCTCTCTAGATGTCTGTTTGTTTCCAACCTGAATTCCTCCTCGGCCATCCCTCCCACAAGCCCTTCTGCCAGGGAGATGCAGAAAATCCTACAGGGAGACCTGGTGATGAATGTGTATCGTGATGGAAAATGGGGCTCCTTCAGACACTTTCTGTTGCAGCAAGGTGACTTTTTTATGATCAGGGCCTGATGGTCATTTGGCAGCATTTCCTCCCACAGGTCTTAGAGTGAGATTTGAGGAGGTACTTTTTCTTTTATCTTTTATTGGCCCAGGGAATTACTCCTCTGATGTACTGGTACCTTTGGGCAATCACTGTCCCAGTTCATGACAGGACAGTGCCATGTGCCAATGTCACCAGGTAGAATGAGCTATTTTGTAGTGTTCAGGTGAGATTACAGGGAGAGGAAGGTCTTGGGTGAGGTGAATGGGAGGAGCTGGCTAACTATAAATGGAAAATTTCCCCTCACCCATGTGTGGCTCCCATGCCTTGTCTGTCCCATAGTATGCATGCTATTCTTGCTGCACAAGGAACCTCTTCCATCAAATGAAATGTCTTTGCCATGTTAGTGTGTTTAAAGATCTCTCCCCTCCGACAAGTCACTGGCTTTTCCTTGTTCTCCTGCAGCCCAACCTCAGGAGTTGACAGACTATGCTTATGTGAATGTGCTGACTCGTGGGGACCTCTCATCCCTTCGCTGGATTGCCTCTCCGCTTCGCCATTTCCACACCACCAATCCCAACATTCAACTCTGCAGGGTCTATTACGCATCTCTTAATTTCCGTGACATTATGCTGGCTACAGGGAAGCTCTCTCCGGATGCTATCCCAGGTGAATTGGGGAGATTGGGCAGTTTCCACCACTAAAATTATGTGAATAAGTTTCCAAGTGTGACGAGAACGTTCCAGTTTTACCAGCACACTAGCTGTAAATCAGCCTTTTTCTCTTTGCTTATGCAAGGTTATTTGAAAATAAGAGGCATTATCTAAACACAGAAATACGTGCCAGGAATTCCTGAGTACTACTGCAGTGCCAATACCATTTGGCATTTATATAGTATTTAATTTAATACTCACAGCTCATGTATGAGGGGAGTATTACCCCTTTTCATAAAAGGAGAAACTGAGTTGGAGGTGAAGTGACTTGCCCAAAACCCCAAAAGGTGTCCGTTTAAGAACTAAGATTAGAATTTGGGAGTTCCTAGCTAACAGTCCTCCACTCATGCTATAGATAGACTGCCTCTTTGGCCTTGGGCAAATCACTTCAGCGCTCTGTGCCTTGGTTTCCCCATCTATAAAATGGAGCTAATATACTCTGACCTCACAGGGAGTTGTGAAAATTTTGTCTGTAAAGCAATTCTGAAGCTGTGAAGAACTAAAGTAGTGTTGGTTAAGTGACTTAACTAGAGGGTATCCCCAACCCAGTCTGACCTCCCTAAATGCATCTATTGTCTAAATCAGAGTCTTGGTGTGAATCCTTCTTGTCTATAGATCAAGTGACTGACTTCCAGCGTGCCCAAAGGACCTAATGTTGGTTGGTTGGTTGGTTTTTTCAGAGATGAGGGAAAAGATCCTGCAAACAAGATGAGATTTCAATGTAGTTTCTCAAAAGAAAGCTAGAAGCTAAAACGATAGCATTGAGAATGGAAATTGAGATCTGTGATGTTCAGCTTCTCCTAGAGCTGTGACTGGGAGCGCTTCTTAGCTTTCTGGGGAGTTTGTAGGAAGAGAGAATAAGCCACTATGCTTAATGAGCTATGCAGGCAGGAAGTTAATTTCAGGATTTGGAGATGTTTTCCCTGGAGCTTGGGGGAGAAAAAGATGAGGGGAACTCCAATCACAACTTCAGGGAGATCGTTCTTGTTGATGAATATTTGACCCAGAGGATTTTACAGGAGCAATTTCATTGCAATAATTCTATCCCTTTCTCAGGTAACTGGGCTCTGCAGCAGTGCATGCTGGGAATGGAATTCTCAGGACGGGACCCCGCTGGAAAAAGGGTGATGGGATTGCTCCCAGCAAAAGGGCTGGCTACAGTGGTGGACTCTGACGAGAGGTTTTTGTGGGACGTGCCAGAGAACTGGTAGGTCTTTGTTCTGCTTTTCCCACATGTTGATAAGGCTATACCCTGCAGTTGCCTGAATGAAACTGAAGTCTCATTTGGGGATGATTATAGGGTGAGGAAAGAGTTTAATGTAAGGAACTATAATTGGAGATGGAACACCCTCTGCTTCTTTGATGTTGCAGAAATGTTGTCCTGAGCCACAGGCCTGAGTGCTTGTCTTACTGACTGTGTCTTGTATCAACTTTCTTGTCTGGCCTGTGCTGTTTGCATTCTATACATCAGTTTTCCCACAGACACTGGAGTCATGTACCTGGGTACCTGTCACTACAGTAGCTAAGCACCATTATTGATCTATAGCAGATTCTGTCTTTGCTTCTCTCTGCTTCAGTAGCTTGGGTGTATCTACACTGGGGGAAAGGTTTAGTTTTGACTATCTGTTATTGAAAGCTTTTGCCAAAAAGGTGAGACTTGCAGTATGCTCTTAAAACAGTTACGTAAGCTGGGCTCAGTTTTACCTGCTCTGGTAGGCTGGCTTACAGTTGAAGGTCCTCCACCAAGAATATTTTGTCTTTGTTGTAATGGCTTCACCCTGGGCACTGCTAGCTGCATTGTGCCAGAAGAGTCTAGCTGTATCAGTGAGTGTGAATAGAGAGATGTAGTCTGGCCCTAAACTACTAAGGACCTTTTCAAGGAACAAAGGTGGGGCCTTCAGTTGGCAGTGAAGGTTAACTGGGAGTCAATGCAGAGTATGCATGTATTCCTATTAAAGAGGCACAGTACTGCATTTTTGTACAAATTGGAGAGTCTGTGTGGTCTCCACCCTCCGTCCCAGATACAGGGAGTTGCTTCTTCCAGAATTGAAAATGCTTTCTTTTCCCTTCTTAGGACTCTGGAGGAGGCAGCCTCAGTGCCTGTGGTCTATGCAACTGCTTATTATGCTTTGGTTGTTCGAGGTGGTATGAAGAAGGGGGAGAGTGTACTCATTCACTCAGGCTCGGGGGGTGTGGGCCAGGCAGCTATTGCTATTGCGCTGAGCATGGGCTGCCGTGTCTTTGCTACAGTAGGTAAGTAATGAAGTCCCATTTCTGTGACTCACCTTCTGCACCGCTTCGTACCAGTTTGTATTAATCCTGACCCCAGGTTTCCATTCTGAGAACGCCTGGAAAAGGAGACTAATCCAGCTGCTGACCATATGACGAAATCTGCTCCTTTCCTCCCTGCCACAAACAAATGTATACACATGCACAAACACCCCTACCTCTCCATGGTGCGTCATTATCTTCATTTAACCTAGTGTAAATTGAGAGTGACTCCAATGAAGTCACAGCTACAAGGGTATGAGAAGAAAATAAGGCCTGTATCTTTAAATAAATAAGCTAAATACAGTAGCTTCTCTGAAATGTGACCAAAGAAAGTTAATTACTTGGTTTGTCCCTCGCTGTAATAAAGCCATCATTAACTTGCTAACAGGAACAAGGCAGTAATTATAAACCTACCCTTGTCCAGAGGATCTCCAGGTGTCAAGTCCCAGAGCTCTGTTACAGGTGTCTGAGAGCTCCTCGAAGTTGCATCCTAGCCCTGTCCTGTTAGCAGAGGTTTCAGCAGAGGGCAGGGGCATTTATGATGTATGAGTCAAGGAGTGATGGTGTCCCAGGAAAATAAAATGCTGCTCTGTTGTCAGGTTCTGTTGAGAAACGTGAGTATCTCCAAACAAGATTCCCTCAGCTGGATGCTAACAGCTTTGCCAGCTCCAGAAATACCTCCTTTGAGCAACATGTACTGCGGGTCACCAATGGGAAAGGTGAGTCCTAGGAATAGTGGATGGCAGAAGGGTTGCAGAGTTAGAAAGATCATGGCTAGAACTGGTTGTACAGATAAGGAAAAGTCACAGAGTGTCAGACTCTGCCAGGAATGAGCATGCTAAATTCTGTTACTGCTTTCTTGAAGGGGTCAACCTGGTATTGAACTCCTTGGCAGAAGAAAAGCTCCAGGCCAGTCTACGTTGCCTTGCTAGACATGGACGCTTCTTGGAAATAGGCAAATATGATCTGTCTAACAATAGCCCACTTGGTAAGATATATGGCATCAGGAAACATCTAGTCTTAGTTGGACTATATCCATATCCCAAAATATGAACATTGTCAGAGCTTTAAAAGGCGTGTGCAAAGTCAATGGTTTTGCTTGGTACAATGATACATCCATCACTGATCATTTATCAATTTTTTCCAACTAGTACTTTTATGCAAACTTCTGTGCTGTGATTCTTGCATGGGAGAAGCTCCCCATAAATGTGTGTAAAGCCACAAAGTTATCCTTCTTAACGTCTCTCTTTTTAAAACCAACCTATGCCATAATGCCCATGTTGACTCCAGCTACATTATTCATGTAGCTGGAGTAGCGTAACTTAGGTCAACTTACCCCAGTAGTGAAGACAAGCCCTTAGAAAAATATCTGCTTTATTAACGTTTTCCCTGTTGCCTCATGACTGTTATGCCCTATACTGATTATATCACTGATTAGCATGGAGACAAGCAAATGGTTTTGGAAGCTAAGAAATTTAATTTGACAAGAAACTGCAGCAGTATGGTGTGCTAACCATGTTGTTTCCTCTAGGAATGGCCCTTTTCCTGAAGAATGTAGCATTTCATGGAATCCTGCTAGATGCCATATTTGAAGAGGGAAACCAGGAGTGGGAGGAAGTGTCAGACCTGCTGAAGACGGGTATAAGAGCTGGTGTGGTAAAACCCCTGAAGACTACGATCTTCAACAGAAAGGAGGTAGAAGCTGCCTTCAGGTTCATGGCACAAGGAAAACACATTGGCAAAGTTATGATCAAGGTAATGAGATACCTGTAGGCCTTGGCTTCTCTTCTACATCTGTCATCCTGACCCAGGAATCCTGTGTGTATGAACTGCATACAAAAAAAACCAGGCCATGTGTAGTGAGGTTGAAATTCCCTAACTAGAGCAGCATAGCTGGGAAGGAGAGAAAGAAGGGATCCGTCCATTTAATGAGGGGAATTAACCCCATATTGCCAACTCAGCCAGTTGACGCATCTAATACTCTAGACCTATTTCCTCTCCAACTTAATTGTTGTTGTCTGACTGTTGGAAGGTCCATGAGGAAGAGAAGGAAGTTCCTGTGAGGGAGACTGAGCCTGTCAGACTCTCTGCCATCTCCCGAACTTCCTGCCCACCTACAAAGTCCTACATCATCACAGGCGGCTTAGGCGGCTTTGGGCTGGAATTGGCTCAGTGGCTGGTTGAGAGAGGCGCTCAGAAGCTTGTGCTGACATCTCGTTCTGGCATACGATCTGGTAAGTGGATAACCTTAAATGGGTAGGGAGAATGGAGACCAGGAGTTGTAGTCTCATGATTGTGCCCGTGGTTGATGTTTCAGATTGTAGTCCGCTAATGAAAATTGAGGCACAAAGTAGAGCTCAGTTCCCATGTCCCTCTGATCATCCAGTTTCCTGGAACAGCACAGTGTCCCATCTGGTTCCTTTCTCTCTCCCTTTAAACATGCTATAGTCTCCTGACCCAACCTCCTTTTCCATCTGCTACATCTCTTGCCTTTCCTTTGCCTTTGAATTTCTTCAGTGGACTTTCTCCTTTTGCTGCCTATGCTTCTTTGTTAATACATGCACTCAGGCTCTCACATATTACATAACATAAAAACAGCCATACTGGGTCAGACCAAAAGTCAATCTAGCCCACTATCCTGTCTTCTGACAGTGGCCTATGCCAGGTGCGCCAGAGGGAATGAACAGGTAATCATCAAGTGATCCATTCCGTTGCTCATTCCCAACTTCTGGCAAACAGAGGCCAGGGACACCATCCCTGCCCATCCTGGCTAATAAGTATTGAATGTATCTAGTTCTTTTTTTAACCCTGTTATAGTCTTGGCCTTCACAACATCCTCTAACAAAAAGTTCCACAGGTTGACTGCATTGTGTGAAGAAATACTTCCTTTTGTTTGTTTTAAACCTGCTGCCTAATTTCATTTGGTGACCCCTAGTTCTTGTGTTATGTGAAGGAGTAAATAACACTCTTATTTATTTTCTCCACACCAGTCATGATTTTATAGACCTCAATCATATCCCCCCTTAGTTGTCTCTTTTCCAAGCTGAAAAGTCCCAGTCTTAATCTCTCCTCATACGGAAGCAGTTCCATACCCCTAATCATTTTTGTTGCCCTTTTTTCTGAACCTTTTCCAATTCCAGTATCTCTTTTTGAGATGCGGCGACCACATCTGCATGCAGTATTCAAGATGTGGGCATACCATGGATTTATATAGAGGCTATATGATATTTTCTATCTTATTATTTCTGTCTTCTTAATGATTTCCCAACATTCTGTTTTGCTTTTTTTGTCTGTCGCTGCTTGAGTGGATGTTTTCAGAGAACTATCCACAATGATTCCAAGATCTTTCTTGAGTGGTAACAGCTAATTTAGACCCCATTGTTTTATATGTATAGTTGGGATTGTTTTCCAATGTGCATTACTTTGCATTTATCAACATTGAATTTCATCTGCCATTTTGTTGCCCAGTCATCCAGTTCTGAGAGATCCTTTTGTAGCTCTTTGCAGTCTGCCTGGGACTAAACTATCTTTAGTAATTTTGTATCATCTGCAAATTTTGCCACCTCACTGTTTACTGCTTTTTCCAGATCATTTATGAATATGTTGAATAGGACTGGTCCCAGTACAGACCCCTGGGGGACACCACTATTTTACCCCTCTCCATTCTAAAAACTGACCATTTATGCCTACCCTTTGTTTCCTGTCTTTTAACCAGTTACTAATCCATGAGAGAACCTTCCCTCTTATCCGATGACCGCTTACTTTGCTTAAGAGCCTTTGGTGAGGGACCTTGTCAAAGGCTTTCTGAAAATCTAAGTACACTATATCCACCGGATCACCCTGGTCCACATGTTTGTTGACCCCTCCAAGAATTCTAGCAGATTGATGAGGCATGATTTCCCTTTACAAAAACCATGTTGACTCTTCCCCCAACAAATTATGTTAATCTATGTGTCTGACAATTTTGTTCTTGGCGTAATGCTTACTGGCCTGTAATTGCCAGGATCACCTCTGGAGCCCTTTTTAAAAATTGGCATCACATTAGCTATCCTCCAGTCATTTGGAACAGAAGCTGATTTTAAATGATAGGTTACAGACTACAGTTAGTAGTTCTGCAGTTTCACATTTGAGTTCCTTCAGAACTCTTGGATGAATACCATCTGGTCCTGGTGACTTATTACTGTTTAGTTTATCTATTTGTTCTAAAACCTCCTCTGACACCTCAATCAGGTGACAAATCTGAGGAATTGTCCCAAAAAAGAATGGCTCAGGTTTTGGAATCTCCCTCACATTTTCAGCCATGAAGACCAATGCAAAGAATTCATTTAGCTTCCCTGCAATGGCCTTATCGTCCTTGAGTGCTCCTTTAGCATCTCGATTGTCCTGTGGCCCACTGGTTGTTTTAGCAGGAAGCCTGCTTCTGATGTACTTAAAAAGGGTGCCCTGTACAATCTGGCTTCTGCCTTCCACTCTACTGAAACTGTCCTTACTCAAGTCCCCAATGACTCCTTCCTTTACAAAGTCTCCCTTTCCTCCTTCTAGAAATTCTCATTCTCTTAGTTTCAAAGACTGCATCTTCCCTCTCCAACCATTATTCAGGGATAGTGACCCTCAAGCTCTTTGTCTTGTCCCCTCCCCAGAGATCTGTCATTGGTCTTCCCCCCCACCCCCCTCTAGCTCATATCCCTGAGTGACATTACCCAATAATTAAATTACTCAGATCTGCCTCACTGCCTCATCCACAACTGTCTTTTGACCTGTGTTCCTCTGTCCTGACACCAACTCAGGCTCAACATGGGGGAAAAACTACTACTTTTTCTATTTCCATTGGCAAATCTGCTATCGTGCACGTTCTGCAGGCATGCAAAGCTTGGTGGCATTTGATTCCCCACCTCAGTCCTCCAACTTTGATGTTGCTAACTCCTGCCAACTTCTACATTCCAAAATCTATCCATTCCTTTCTATCCCACTGCCTTAAATCTTGTCCAACTTTGCATTTCTCACCTTAGTTACTGCACCCTTTTTCTTTCTTCCACCTCCTTCACTCTTGCCTGCCTTTTCCTGATCTGTCCAAAGTGCTACTGTGAAGATAATCCATCATGTCCATCCCCTCTTCAAATCCCTTCCCTGCTGCAGCAAACTTTGTCCCCGCTTTCAAGATCTTATATAACTCTGTTCCTACCTACCTCTCTTCTCATCCTTTGTTCACAACTCCTCCATTTCCTTCCCTCACTGTCCTCTCCATGTCATCTTTCATATGGCTCCCTCTGTCTATCCAGTAGAACTCTCTTCCTGACTTGTTACCCCTGGCCTTCATTCCCTCCTTTTCAAAGCCTCACCTTTATGGGACCATATCATCTTATGTCTGCAAAGCACCAGGCATGTTTTTGGCTCTATATTAAGTCAAATCTACAGTCTTGCCCAGAGAAAGAGCGCACACTGTTACCAGAGGGTGTGGTGGGAACTGAAACATGGAAGAGTGTTTGTGCAAAGGCCACAATGAAACTCGCTAGATTCCTTTTCAGGGAGCTTATTTCCTGTGAGCTATGGCTATACTATACCACAAGGAAAGCATTCCGCAATTTAAATAGCATCTCCATCCACCATGCTCAGCATTTAGACGAGGGAGTATTGGCTTCATCTTAAAGATAGGGATACAGGAGCACCAAGTTACGTGTCTTGGGTCACACCGTGAACTGATGGCAGTTGGGGAAAAGAACTCTGAATCTGTTGTCTGTCTAACCATTAGTGAACGCTGAATCAGTCTGCAACCACAAGACAAGCGTTCTAATGCTTTAGTTTAAATGCTGCTGTTCGTCTTAGAGAGGGCAAGTATGAACTGAGTACATAACTGAGAAGTACAGGAAGCAGAGCTTCACCAGGGCATAGAGTGTCTGGAATAATGAATCTCAAACTAGACTCTCTCTCTCTTTTTTTTTTCTTCTTCTTCTTCTTCGTCTTTCAGGTTACCAAGCTAAACGAGTCAGAGAGTGGAAGGAGATGGGAGTCCAGGTCCTGGTGTCCACCAGTGATGTTGGGACTTTAGAAGGAACACAGCACTTGATAAAAGAAGCTTCACAGCTTGGACCAGTTGGGGGCATCTTCAACTTGGCGATGGTGAGTGACAAAAATGCTTGGGACTCAAAGGCCAGAGCAGCTGCAAAAGTGCCTTCTGCATTGATCATATGGGGCCAAGTCACCAGGGGGACAGCTCAGGCAACCTTTTTGTCTTTCAAAGTGAAGTTGGCCTGGATAGGCTTGGTAACATGAAGTTGTTCTTTCACTTCCTCAGTCTGGTCTCTTGTTCCCCAGGCTAGTAACTACAGAGACAGTATGTTCAGCTCCTAGTGACCCTTGGAGCCAAAAAAAAGGCCTATCCTGCACTTTCTTGTTAAGGTAGACCATCGCAGTAGGAGCCCTGGAGAGACTAGGACAACATGAAGACTTCTTGTTGAGGCTGGTAGGGCCTTACCATCTTCAGCTAAGAGATTCTCTTGTTCTTAGTAATATTTCAGCTTAAACGTGTACAAACTTACATGGTATTCCCTTTCTGTGCCTCTCCAGCATCTCTGTACAGAGCAATATTCAGAACACATGTTTCTGGGAGATCTTGGCTGGGTCTCTTGTTCCAGAACTTAATGGAGAATCTACTTGTGCATATTTTTGAGGTTGAAATTGCAGCAGGGTTAGACTCAACCTGAGCAGAGACTGGAAAGATGTTGACATTGCTTCTTCTATCTCCTGCAGGTCCTTAAAGATGCCATGCTAGAGAATCAGTCTCCAGAATTCTTCCATGATGTCAGCAAACCCAAGTTTGCAGGCACCCTTCATCTGGACTGGTAGGTGTCATAGGAGGGATAAATGTGGAGTGCTTGAATGGGGCTGGAGGCCAATAACATTCAGAAAGGTCTCAACTTGTTACCATCACAAGAGAGGGGAACGATCTTTTTAAAACAAGTTGTTAATTATCAGAGGGGTAGCCGTGTTAATCTGGATCTGTAGAAGCAACAGAGTCCTGTGGCACCTTACAGACTAACAGACGTATTGGAGCATAAGCTTTCGTGGGTGAATACCCACTTCAAGTTGTTAATTAGTATCATTTTCTTCTATTCCATTCCTAGGGTGAGTCGTGAAAAGTGTCCAGACCTGGACTATTTCGTTGCTTTCTCCTCTATAAGCTGTGGAAGAGGAAATGTTGGCCAGAGTAACTATGGTTTTGCGAACTCTACCATGGAGCGCATCTGTGAGCAGCGACGGCATGATGGGCTCCCAGGTAACAATGCAGGGCCTCTTCTACAGATAATGCCCATTCCATCAACAACCAGAAGAAAATTAATACCAAGATAGCTCATGCACACCACCTCCCCCCTCGTTCTCCGGCTCACGCACACACTCCTTTTGTACTCTGTGGATTGTCAGTCAGCACAGGATCATAGATACGTAGGACTGGAAGGGTCCTTGATAGGTCATCTAGACCAATCCCCTGCACTGAGACGGGTTTAAATATTATCTGGACCATTCCTGACAGGTGTTTATCTAACCTATTCTTAAAAACCTCCAATGATGGGGATTCCATAACCTCGCTACGTAATTTGTTCCAGTGCTTAGCTACGGTTACAGTTAAATCTCCCTTGCTGCAATTGAAACCCAGTACTTGAAGACTGTTCTCATGTCCCTCTTCAGTCTTTTCTTCTCCAGACTAAACCAACCCAAATTTTTGAATCCTTTTTTTTCTCGTAGATCATGTTTTCTAGACCTTTAATCAGTTTTGTTACTCTCCTCTGGACTTTCTCCAATTTGTCCACATATTTCCCAAAGTCTGGTACCCAGAACTGGACACAATACTCCAGCTGAGGCCTGATGAGTGCGGAGTAGAGTGGAAAAATTACTACTTGCTTCTGGCTTACAACACTCCTGTTAATACATCCCAGAATGATGTTCGCTTTTTTCCTACAGTATTTCATTGTTGACTCATATATGTAGTTTGTGATCCACAATAACTCCCCAATCCTTTTTCACAGTACTCTTAGTCATTTCCCTTTTTGTGTTCTGTGCAATTGATTATTCCTTCCTAAGTGTAGTACGTTGCCCATATTGAATTTCATCCTATTTTTCTTTCAGGCCATTTTGCCAGTTTGTCAAATCATTTTGAATTTTAATCCTGTCCTCCAAAGCGCTTCCAACTCCTCCCAGCTTGGTATCATCCAGAGTTTATAAGCATACTCTCTATGCCATTATCTAAATCATTGATTAAGATATTGAATAGAACCAAATGCAGGACAGATACTTTTGGGATGCACTTAATATGCCTTTACAGCTTGACTGTGAACCATTTATAAGTACGCTGGACCTTAAATCAGGTTCATCTAGGATATCTTTGTCTAGTTTATGAGAAGATCATGTAAGACAGTATCAAAAGCCTTACTAAAGTCAAGATCTATCACATCTACTGATTTCCCCCATGCACAAGGGTTGTCAAAGAAGGATATTAGGTTGGTTTGACATGAGTTGTTGACAAATCCATGTTGACTGTTACTTTTCACCTTATCTTCTAGGTGCTTACAAATTGATTTTTTGTTTTGTTTTACTCCATTATCTTTCCTGGTTCCCAAATTAAGCTGATTGGTCTATAATTCCCTGGGTTGTTCATATTCCCCTTTTATAGGTAGGCACTATATTTGCCCTTTTCTAGCCTTCTGGGATCTCTCCCATCCTCCATGAGTTCCAAAAGAAAATCACTAATAGCTCAGATTTCTCTTCAGACCGTTCCTTAAGTATTCTAGGATGTGTCTCATCTGGCTCTGCTGACTTGACGTCTAACTTGTCTAAGTAATTCTTAACTTTCTTCTTTCCCTCTTGTCCAAGTAATTCTTAACTACTTTCCCTCTTTTTTAGTCTCAGATCCTACCCCATTTACACTGATGTTCACTGTTAGTCATCCAATCACTGCTTCTAATGTATTTGTAAAATATTTCCTTGTTACGCTTTATGTCCCTAGCTAGTTTAATCTCGTTTTGTGCCCTGGCCTTTCTAATGGTCTCTTCATGGTTTTGGGAGGATGTGGGGGGGTGTTGTGATTTGTTTTTGGTTTTTTTTTTTGGGGGGGGGGGGGGGTTATAGTCATCCTTTGTAATTTGACTTAGCTTTCACTTCTTGTATGACTCTTATTTGAGTTTTAGGTTGTTGAAAATCTCCAGTTTAAGTCAGGGTTGTCTCATACCATACTTCCTCTTTCCTACGCATTAGAATAGTTTGCTCTTGTGCCCTCAGTAATGTCTCTTTGAAAACTGCTGACTCTCCTGAACTCTTTTTTTTAAATTTATTTATTTATTTTTCCCCCCTTAGACTTGCTTCCCGTGGGATCTTACCTACCAATTCTCTGAGTTTGCTACAGTCTGCCTTCTTGAAGTCCATTGTCTTTCTTTGCTTTTTTCCCCTCCTACCATTCCTTAAAATCACGAGTTCTTATTTCATGATCACTTTCACCCAAGTTGCCTTCCACGTTCAAATTCTAAACCAGTTCCTCCCTATTTGTCAGAATCAAATCTAGAACAGCCTCTCCCCCAGTTGCTTTCTCCACCCTCTGAAATAAAAAAGTTGTCTCCAGTGAATTCCAATAGCTTGTTGGACAATATGTGCCTTTCTGTATTATTTTCTCAGCAGATATCTGGGTAATTGAAGTCCCCACCACCACCAAGTCCTGTGCTTAGGATGATTTCTTAGGGGTTTTTGTTGTTGTTTTTTGGGTTTTTTTTAAAGCCGCCCCCACCTCTCCTTCCTGATTAGACATTCTATAATAGACCCCTTATCATGACATTATCCTTGCTTTTTACCCCTTTTATCCTTACTCAGAGGCTTTCAATGGGTCTACCTCCCACTTCTATTTCAGCCTCCGTGCAAGTGTATCTATCTTCGATATACAAGGCAACAACTTCTATTTTTTTCCCTGCCTATCCTTCTTGGACAAACTGTACACTTCTATACCAATATTCCAGTCATGAATTATCCCACCAAGTCTCTGCAATGCCAATTATGTCATAACTGTGGTTGTTCACTGGAATTTCTAGTTCTTCTTCCTGTTTTATTCCCCATACTTCTATGATGTTCATTAGACTTTTCCCTCTATATTCCCTCTTGTCCCTCCTTTGTCCCTGCTACGATTGCCCACATTCCTCCCAGATTCTGACCCTTCACCCAGATTTTAAAGTGAATGAAGACACCTGCTCTGTTTTCTTTAGCTTTCCCTTCTCCCTGCTCCCATGTGCTCCAGTTAGTCATTTAATGTGTTCTCTCTTCTGCCTTCTTTCGCAGGCCTGGCCGTGCAGTGGGGTGCCATTGGCGATGTGGGTGTTGTCTTGGAGACAATGGGCAGTAACGACACTGTGGTTGGTGGAACTCTTCCCCAGCGACTCATCTCATGCCTGGAGGTTCTGGACCGCTTCCTGAATCAGCCTCATCCTGTCATGTCTAGTTTTGTTCTGGCAGAGAAGGTCTCAGTGAAGAGCGAAGGAAGCAGCCAGCGGGACCTTGTGGAGGCTGTTGCCCACATCCTGGGTAAATTAGATTTGTAATAATTACAAACATTCTGTAATCAGAATTCTAGAAGCCACATCTTACTCTAGAATCTGCTATAGGAAGTATTGGTTCCAGCCACTGTCTGTAGGGAATTGAGTGCATGTGTGCAGCCTGCTCTGGTCCAAGAGTGTCTATTGACTCTCCAGAAGTATCTTTCTTATATAGCTGTGGGACTGCTGCTTGTATCACTATTTTTTATAGCACTGAGCATGTGCACAAAATTCACAATAGGGAAAAAATGTACAAATTGAAGGCTAGACCTTAGATCTCAAGACTTCACAATATCAAGATACATATAGAGACAGTGGCAGCACAGGCAGTGGTCAGAGCTGACCTCACGGAACAGGTGGTGGGCTTGTTTTGTTTTTGCTGCCATGACATTATTCATTCTGCTTGTGTGTTATACCCCATCCCCTATCCTATCTTGTCTATTTAGATTGAGTTCTTCAGAGAAGGGATCATCTGCTGCTCTCTTTTTGTATGGTGCCTAGCACAATGGGCTCCTACTCTTGCTTGGCCTTTAGGCACTACCATAATACCCATGTTAAATAATAATTGCAGGAACAGTCCAAACGGTAGAAAGACATCAGTCTGTTTTTCAAACATGTGGTTCTTTTCATCAGGTGTCCGTGATGTGAGCAGTCTGAATGCTGAGAGCTCTCTGGCAGATCTAGGTTTGGACTCCCTGATGGGAGTGGAAGTGCGTCAGACCCTGGAGAGGGACTACGATATTGTCATGACTATGAGAGAGATTCGACTGCTTACAATTAATAAACTGCGAGAACTTTCCTCCAAGTCTGGAACAGCAGAGGGTACGTCATCTGAATTTGGCCTTGGCGGAGACTAGGGTCACTAGAACAGCCATTGGGGTCCATCTACATTTAAAATAATAAACAGGCTCCCATGCTGTCTTTCAATATGTAATGGTGAGAGCCTCTTCGTGACAGGTGATGGAATGGGGCCTGGTGTCAACTGATAGTATTGTAAGTAACAAGTGGGCATAGCACTGCCACTTAGAGCTGTGCTGCCCCAGTGGATTGGTCCAACCAGTTATTGGATGTGGGGGGGGCCAGGGAAGTCCCTAAGAGCAGACCCAAGGCAAGGAGAAAGACGCTTATTTTATCTCCCATCTCCATTTCTCTGCTGCCTGATCACCAGCACAACTCAGACAGCTCTCCAGTGCTCCCTAGATAGCGTCAGCAATGCGGGTGCAGAGAGCTAACATGATATAACCTGAACCAAGAACTAGCCATTAGCAGCAGTATCAGTGTGGACAAAGAAATGACAAAGGCAGAAATTTAGAGGGAACAGCAAAATCCAAAGCCAGGCTTGTGGGGGAAGAGGTAGTGTCCTTTCTGAGTCCCCCTTAAGGTACTGGCAGAACATCCCCTCTGAGGCACCATGCCTGAATTTCTATATGGATTACACTCACCGCCATTTAATGATCTAGTGAGCAAGAGGGCTAGTCCACACGAGCCTTAACATTTCTGTGGGCTATGCTGCCTGTCCCACAAATCTGACTGTAACTGGCTTCTCCTGATGTGCTTTCCTTTAAAGAACTGAAACCATCCCTTCTGATGAAAGCAGGCCAGGCTGAGCACCCTGAATTGGACTTGAACAACCTACTGGTGAATCCAGAAGGGCCAACAATCACCCGGCTCAATGAGGTACAGAGCACAGAACGCCCTCTTTTCCTCATTCACCCCATCGAAGGATCCATCACAGTTTTCCACACACTTGCCTCCAGACTCAGTATGCCCAGCTATGGACTCCAGTGCACAAAAGGTATCTGCATCCTTATTCATCTTGACTTTCTAAACCTCACTTGGCAGCTTTCACCATTGCATAGAGGGCTTAGTTTGTGACCTCTGCACGCAGAGCTCCAGGCTTCAGTGACCCATGGCTGAGTCCACTTAGAAAAGTCACAAACATCCCCAGTTACATGGGAAAGAGAAATATCCGTGTCAATAGAAGATGCTTGAATGTGGAAGTGTGTCCTCACACAGGGAGGCCTGTATGCCAGAGTGATGGACAAAACTCTGCTCATCACTGATGCTGCTGGGGCACAATTACTTGTTTGGTCAGAAATGGAGATTTAACCCTCGTCAATCTATGTAGAAATACACTTTTAAAAGCAGTTGAGTGTTTCTAACCCTAACCCTAAGGTGGTAGACATGTAATTTCATCTCTCACTCTGATTTCAACCTGTTCCTAACTATAAAAGCAATTGTGAATTATGAAAGCAACTCCTGCTGCCTTCTTAGAACACTTTGAATCAGAGAGGTGAATGACTCCATAGTTGTCTTCCATGCTGGATATTGATTTGATTGGCTGCCATGATTGTTGGATTATTTTATTTCTGTGGTTCTTCTCCTCCAACCATTTTGCCCTCCTCCATACGTGGAGAAATCACCTCCCAGGTTTAATTCATTTCACTCTAACTGACAACTATTTTTATACTTCCTCTTTCTAGCTGCTCCCCTGGATAGTATACAGAGCCTGGCAACCTATTACATTGACTGTATAAAGCAGGTGCAGCCTGAGGGACCCTATCGCATTGCAGGATACTCCTTTGGAGCCTGTGTAGCCTTTGAAATGTGCTCCCAGCTGCAAGTTCAGCAGAACCCCTCCCATTCACTCAACAGCCTCTTCTTGTTTGATGGGTCCCACTCCTATGTGGCAGCGTACACTCGGGTAAGAGATTCTGGGGGAATCTTCAGCGACCATCCTGTCTCTCACCAATGCTCATGATTTGGCAGCCTTCCATGTGACTTGAGCCATTTAAAAAAAATTGACACCCATCTTTCAGGGGGAAAAAATAGCTCACCAAGGAGGTGTAGGTGACTGTAAAACAGCAGCTCTGCTCCATGAGCTGACTGGGACGCAAGTGCTGATTCAGATGTGCTATAATAAATAGTGGAATTAGCCTGTTTGTTTCAAGGTGCTGAAGCCTCCAACATGTTCTTGTGCTGCAAGCAAGGATCCTGACCTGGCTAGGCCTCCTAGCACCCCCATATCCTCCCTTCTGGCTGGCATAAAGCTCTCTAAAGGACCCTAAAATCTTGGCAATTGGTCAGTCCCCCAGTAACATCCACATGGAGATCACCTGTATTCTTTGTGTGGTTTCTGGATTTGTTGTCTTGTTTGGATCCTCCCAAGCTTTTCAGTCACTTGCTGTCAAGTACAGAGCACCATACTATTGTATCTTCTCTAACGAGCAAGAGAGAGCTTCCCTTTTTGTATTAGTGACACTTTCTCTCTTCCAGAGCTACCGAGCCAAGCTGACCCCAGGAAATGAGGCTGAGGCAGAGACTGAAGCGTTGTGTGCCTTCATTCAACAGTTCACAGGCACTGAATACAATAAGGTAATGTTCCTCCATGTATAGGTACAGGCAAATGCCTCTTGCACATGAGAAGAAGCTGGTAGCTGCACCTGACTTAGCAGTAAATTGTTCTTTACTGTCTACAGTTGCTGGAGACTCTTCTGCCTCTGCAAGACCTGGAAGCTCGTGTCAATGCTGCTGTGGATCTGATAACACACAGCCACAAAAACATCAATCGTGAAACTCTCAGTTTTGCTGCTGCTTCCTTTTACTACAAACTGAAGGCTGCTGACAAGTATGTGCCGGAGTCCAAGTATCATGGGAATGTGACGCTACTGAGGGCAAAGACCCACAACGAGTATGAAGAAGGCCTGGGTGCAGATTACAAGCTCTCAGAGGTTAGTTTAAGGAACAGCTCCAATTATGAAGCTGCACTTTCCTAGTTGGGGGGCAGGGAGGAAGTGGCAGGAAGCCATATTCTTGCCCTCCCCAAAAAATATTTGCCTTGGGGGGGCAATAATTATGCAACTGTCTCTTCCTGAGAACTGAAGACTCCCCAGAAAACATGAAGAGGAGGCTGCACGGTTCTAGGCCAGCATCAGTCTCAAAGGAGGCTGAGGTCCAGGAGAAGTTCACTCCAATTTTGGAGCAATTCCTAACAGTAACCTACAGTTGTTTCCGCTGCTAATTCCTATATCCCAAAATGCACTCCATGCTCTGAAGAGCTACTAGTCTGCAAACAAGTCAGTAGGGGGAGGGTTGAAACAGAGACCACTTAAAACACTTTTTGCTTTTTAACCTTTGTGCACTCATTTTTAGAAATTATTCCCCCTTGATATAACATAAGACAGCAGGGAGGGGAAGAGGATTTATTGATCTTTAAAAATAACCTTCCTCCTTCCTTTCCTTGTTACAGCCCAGATGCTCTTTCCTTTTGGAACTTCTCATTTATTCCCCTTCCCACCGTGCATTGTGTGATATGATTTTTATCATGCACTTAAGGAAAGTTCGTTGGTTGTGTTCCCACCCACCAAGAGACTATCCTTAAAATTGCCATCTTTCTGAAAGTGTTTACATTCCCAACACAGCCAACGACCAGTAGCATAGCCAGGGGGGAGCAGGGGGAACGACTGCTCCCCCTGTGAGCAGAAGCGGCGCCACTTCTTGCACTCACCTGGTGGCGCTCCGGGTCTTCAGCAGCATTTTGGCAGCGGGTACCACCGAAGACCCGGAGTGGTGAGGACCTGCTGCCGAAGACCTGGAGCGCCGCCGGGTGAGTACAGAGGGAGGCACCTTTTTATAGCACTGCTCCCCCTGTGCTCTGGACCTGCCTACGCTACTACCAACGACACCAGCTTATTCCTTGCTGTGAAGGGGAAAATGGATCCCCTTCTACTGCAACCCAATGTAGAGGCCCTTGCCCCCTATGCCCTACCCTCAACAGTGCATACATTGAAGTATTGAAATGAAAAGGTTATAGTCAGAACAGAGAATAGAACATGTGTCAGAAGCAAGAGACCTTCAACCTCATTCTTCTTTCATGTCTTCTAGCTAAGGCAACAAGAACGTGAAACTAAAATGCTTTAGAATTCTGGATATAAAATTTTCTTCTTTTGTCTTTTTTGCCACGTGTAGGTCTGTGAGGGGAAAGTATCTGTCCATGTCATTGAAGGGGATCACCGTACCTTCTTGGAGGGAGCTGGTGTTGAGTCAATTATTGGGATCATCCACAGTTCATTAGCAGAGCCCCGGGTCAGCGTTCGAGAGGGTTAGCCCCTTTCTGCTCACCTTCTATCACTGACCAAGAGAATTCCAGCAATATGGCCCTTGTTACGACAGACCCCAAGGAACTCTTCTTGTAATCCAACATCCCATCTGCTCTGCAATCAAGTCTAGGAAGTCCTACTGATGGATGTCTCTCTCCAGTGTTGTGACACTCTCACTCTACACTGCTACATGGACCTACATCCATGGCTACTTCCTACCCCTTTGGCAGCATGAAAAACAAACTTAGGAGTAGACTTTTTCTTGTGCTATGTATCGTTTTGTTGTCTTAACAGTATTCCAAAGGATAAGTGATAGCACTTATTAACCAAGCCCAGTTAGCAAGGAGGGGAGCTGCAGCTGATTTTGGAGACATCTGTTGATCTGTGAAGAATCAGTCTGTAGTTAAGTTGGATAGAATTCCATTGAGGCTCTTGTAACTTTTTTTATTTGAAATATTTTACGTATTTATTGCATCAACTTCCCAGTTTTAATTTATCATTAATTTAAACAAAACACAACATACCATGGAAGCTTTTATTCCTTCTACCAGGTGAAGTTGCCAATGTTGTTAAACCAAAATGCATCTTTGCAGCAGTCTCTCCCCTCCTTGCTTCATAAAGAGAGAGAGAGAGGAGGGTCAGGGAGGGTCTCAAGATGCTGCTGTGCTAGGCACCTTAAGTAACTTGGGTTGATATACTTGCACAGCTGACCATAGGCACAGGGCAAGTGTGGGCTGCACAGGGCCCTCTACTGGGGTTCCTGCAACTTCAGGCCCCTCTCCCAGCATACACCTACCACTTCACCTTGTTTCTGACCCACCATTAGCCTCTCCGTTCAACCATACACACTTTGAAAAAATTAACTCTGGGACTTTCACCCTCCCTAGTTCCTCATTGACAAGCACCATTATCTAATCTTCTTGTCCCCCTGCTCTCCCAGAACCAAAGCTCTGCAGTGGTTTCAGCTGTCTGCCTAACACCCTTGCATATCTTATTTAGCACCAGGCCTGGCTAAGCCGAGGGCCATCCCTGTGTGCACACACCCTCTCCTCACTGAGACTGGAAATCCTACACGTTAGCCAAGTAATCAGTTCAGTGGCAAATTATTTTAAAAGATTTGATACCTTTTTAAAAGACATTTACACTTTAGAATCCAATACGCCTTTTTCTTGCTTTTGCTACGCTGGACCTGTCTTTAAGAAAACCAGTGAATTCATGCTGTACCTATGATACAGAGGAAACATGGGGAGCAAACACCATCAACTAGGTTGGAGTCATTGTGCCTCTCAGAACTGCATTATAATCCAGCTCGCCCACTAGATTATCCTGTCAGTATTGGCACAGTCCAATGACAGGAGTGTCCCTGACTGCAACGAGTTCTGAGGTGGGTGTTGGGTTGGTTAAACCACCCTCTGTGGATGGCGGCTGAGTAACTGGTTTTAGTTTAATAAAATATGTGTGGAAATTTGAAATGCAAACAGTGTTGACTTAAAACATTTCCAAGTCCGTCTTGTTCTGTTTTTTTTCATTTTTTACATACCTTTGGTAAAAATGCTGCTCTAGAGAGTGTCCTTTCCTCGTTGGCTCTCCTAAAATTAAATGAGAATTGATCTCTGGCTGGATGGCTTTTCTTTCTCTCTCCTCTTCCTCCCCCCGCCGCCTTATTTGTCAGTCATCCTGAATCTTCCATTTCTTGGTATAAATATTCCTCCAAAACTACTGCTGACAACTATTGTTGGAAGGCTGTAAAGAAGATACATGGTATTTTGGAACATCGAAACCTGTAGCCATGATCTTAGTACCTCAGACAGGTGTAACTAAACTAAAAGAGTGGGCACTGGACACAAGTCCTAATCTTAGCTCTGACTCTGTCTTGGACGAATCATTAACCTCTCTGCCTCTGTTTCCCTATCTGTAAAATGGGGCTCATAGCACCTGCTTCACAGGTCTGTTGTGAGGATTTATTAGACAATGGGTGTAAATCACTTGGTCCATGCAAAATGCTATTAAGTATTACCCCACCTAATAAGGAAGCTGACTGTATGTTCCTTTTGGGGGGAATTGCCAAGGCCCTGACCCTACACTGAAAAGGAGAGCGGGTCAATCACAGTCACCTGTGTGTGATTAGAACGTCATAGTATTTCTGAGCACCATTCTTGGAAATCCAGGCACTAGGCAAGAAGTAAAACACAAAATGAAAAATTTTCCATGGTAAATGTTTCAAAATTATTGGCAGTTGCAGTGATCCAGGGGAGGGGGGAATTCTCATTGACATGGCCTGTACTGAAGATCTGGAAGAAGGAAGGTGGTAAAACTTGAACTAACTTGGCAAATAGTCTTAGTGCTGAATTAACAGGAGTCTGAGCCAGAGTCTGTGTTGAAGGAAAGTGCTGCTATTGTACAAAGGCAATTTAAATGCATAGTTCTGAATGAGTGGACAAGGCTAGAGCTAATTCCATTCCAATAGTTAAAGCAGGAGCTGTGTGCTAATTATTTCCAAAGTGATATAAATGTGCATGGCCTCTCACAGACTGCTTGCAGCTACTGTTTTAGTAACAAGTACATCAAGAATGACCTATCAAACAATGGCACACATAACCTTGAAGGAGAGAAATGGAAAAGTTTTTGTATTTGTTATCCCAAAACGGTATTTTTTTCATGTCTAAACTTCAGCTGCTGCTATATAACCCATTATGTTATTGGCTGCTGAATACAGTCTGCCAAAAAACATAACGTAATAGTGCTTGTATTGCCTAATGGTTCTCAATGAGCTATTGTGACAGGTCTACTGTATTTTATTTGTGTAAAATCAAGCACTACTGTCACACTTGCTTCTTTGAGAGAGGAAAGTTCTGCCAGAGCCAAGTCTCCAAGGGGAGAGTGACATTAAACTCTAAAAAGAGAAGTAATTGGATTCCAGTGCTTTCTCCCTGTACTATTGTGTGGACCCAGGAAGTGGAAGGTTGGGGAGTCAGAAGTGTTGGCTTAGTCTATAAGGCGCCACAGGACTCTTTGTTGCTAACAGACGTATTGGAGCATAAGTGTTGGCTGGTTATCTGGACTACCCGGAGAACAGTGCAGTAGTTGAGGCCGGGGCAGCTGAAAAAGTTTGCTACTGAAACCAGCTATGAACTTCCCCCTTTTCTCTAGCACGAGGGGAGAGGGAGGTTCTGAGCTGGCCTACCTGGACATTATCACAACTGCCATGGTCTGTGGAATTGTATCTGAAGAAGATCGAGGGGAAAAAGCCATTATTGCAAATAATCATTGCTGAAAATAACCATCAACAACTCTTACCCAATGAGTATTTCAACTATGAGCCAAAGTCATGTGCTGGGGGAGGAGGAAAGGGACTGAAAGATAGTTCAGCAAGAACATATTGCAGCAGAACGTATTTTTTGCTGTGAAATTTGGTCATGTTGTGCCATGGAGTACACAGGAGCCCAGGTATACAGAGAAAAAGAAAGGGCTATCACCTGGTACTTAGTGTGACATGGGACAGCCTGGGAGGGAAAGGTTCCCAAGAGATGCTGAAGGAGCAGCTAGAGAAGTAAAATGAAAACTGTTTCAGCAATTCAAAGGGAGAGTATGGAGCAAGCATGATTTCAAGATATCAAGAATGGAAATAAAGGGGCATGCATTGGGTGTAGTTTTCACATGCAGAAGAATACAAGACCCCCTTTTGTGATTGGAGTATGGGCCTCCATATGACCATAATTTTTATATGATCAGATTCTTTTAATTGCCACAAGTGTTGCTGTTATGTACCAAAATATAATGATGTTGCTTAGTGCACTAGGTTAATGTGAGACACCACAGTATGGCAGACTGCTATTGCATACCCACATATGCAGCAGGAGGAAGTGACTGAATTCAACAACTCTTACCTACTCTGTAGTATTATAAATACTTTAGACTGGATGACTGCAATGCAATGGGGCTACACTTTAGATCCACTTGGAACCTAAGGGTAGTGCAGAATATGGCACCTCATACAATGACTTACCATGAGCACCTGCCAGCAGCACTCTGGGAGCTGCACTAGTCATACAGTGGCTTCTGGATAGAATTTAGGGTGGTGATTCTGACACATAAAGCCCTAAATTACCTGGGATCCTCTGAGAAAAGAGACGCTTTCCCTGGGCCATACAGCTGAAGCTGAGGGCAACAAGAGGAACACAAGTTAACCTTTCCCCAATCTAGTATAAAAGAGAGGGGGCTGCTAGCAGAGTTTTTTTGTGATGTCACCTTTTTGGAATATGCTCTCCTTGGTCTAAAATAACTAAAATATATTGAGCTTCCAGTGCAGATGATCAGGTCATACTATCACCTAAACAAGACACCTTCCAGAGAAATGCACACCTACAGACTTTAAGGGTCTGCCTGGGAAAGATACAGTCTATGGTCATAGGCTATAATTAGCAGCACAGGGAGATGATTTCAGATTGTGGAAGGCTCTTTAACGTGCCAATGGCTAGATGCTGACACTAGATAAATTCAGGCCAGAAATACAGTACAGATTTTTTAATAGTGGAGTTAACCACTGAAACAATTTATGAAAGGGTATAATGAATTATCCTTCACTTGAAGTCTTTAAGTTGAAATTGGTGTCTTTCTAAAAACAGAGGTTCTCAAACTTTTTTTTGTTGATGGACCCCTTTTCAATTGCAATGTTAATCATGGAGCCTCAACTGAGAAACTGGCTGACAAAAGTATACGTGTACTTCATATAAACATCTATATGTTTGGGGGAGGGATAGCTCAGTGGTTTGAGCATTGGCCTGCTAAACCTAGGGTTGTGAGTTCAATCCTTGAGGGGGACATTTAGGGATCTGGGGCAAAAAAATCTGTCCGGGGACAGTACTTGGTCCTGCTAGTGAAGGCAGGGCACTGGACTCAATGACCTTTCAAGGTCCTTCCAGTTCTAGGAGATAGGCATATCTCCATATATTATTAAAATCTGTTAGTAATGCTTTAAGACAGCAGTTCTCAAACTGGGTCGGGATCCCAAAGTGAGTCACGAAGGCTGGTGTTAGACTTCCTGGAGCCGAAGCCTTCAGCCCTGGGTGGCAGAGCTCAGGTTATAGGCCCCCTGCCTGATGCTGAAACCCTGGGGCTTTGTCTTTGGGCCCCCTGCCTGGGGCAACAGGGCTCGGGCTTTCCTGCCCCTCCCCGCCGGGGTTGCGTAGTAATTTTGGTTGTCAGAAGGGGGTTGCGGTGCAATGAAGTTTGAGACATGCAGTAAGATTTATTTTTTTGTAATATTTTGCAGACCCTCTGTGCAGTCTCTAAGGACCCCCTGGGGTCCTTGGACCCCAGTTTGAAAATCGCTGTTCTAAAAGATAATGCTCTACCTCAGCCACAAGAGAGAGGTTTGATTACAGGACCTATGTTATGCAAAAGATCAGACTAGATGGTCATGATGGTCTCTTCTGGCCTTAAAAGCTAGAAAACTATCCTCTACAAGAGTTACGTCTGGAGCCAGGTCCCCATACATGCTCTGAAGTTAAGTACACCAGTTGGGATTGGGACAAACCCCATAGAAACACTACACGTGCAGCACTGCAGTCAAATATTATATGTGCTTAGGAACTTCCCAACAATGACTGCAGAGCACAATTAGGGCCCTATCTCCTAATCAACAAGAAAAAGAATATTCAGCTTCTGATGCTCTTTCAACAAAATATGCAAACACCCCACTCTCCAAAGCACTGGAGAGTGAAAACAAAACCAGCATACACAACAAAAAGAAAGCAATAATCAGCTGATCCTACATAATACCACCTTTCCCCAAAAGGGCACTAGGACAGGTATGATCGCCTGGGACTTGATGCCCCTGCTGTGTGAAGCTCTGCCAAGACCCTCTGTTAGACTCTTTGATAGGAAGATGAGTTGTCAATCTCAGCAACAGTGTTTGGGTGGTGGCTGTCAGAGGGCAATAAGAAGACTAAGCAATTGCTTGGGTCCTCCAGCAGCTCAAGAGGGCCCCTATTTGCTTTTTCAGTACGTGTTGGGGATGACAAAATATTCCTGCTTAGGGCCCCCAATGGGCTAGCACTGCAGCTGAATGCCAGGTCCCGCAGCATGCAACTCAAGGAACACAATCCTATGCCTGCATCAGTGAGAGATTATGGGACACAACACATCCTGTAGGCACCAAATTCAGAATGTCCCCTCCAATAAGGAGTAAGGCAGTGTTCACCATCCCCCACCCCACATGTGTGAAGGGGAGACTCCCCTTCCCCACCCCTACCCTCCTCGGGTGTGCGTGACAGAACCCCTCTAGCGAGCCAAGTACTTATCTGGCCCCCATCCCACGCTATCTGCGTGCCTCACTAGCATTGGTGGAGGTGAGCCTCGCACACCCATGGGAGGTAGAAGGCAGCCGCCCCATTTCAGAGGGGGAATGAAGTAGAGGAGACCTGTCTAGGTCACACAGGGATGGGTGTTGCAAAGCCCAGCCCTGAAGCCAACCCCCCGCCCCCCCATCTCAGATACACACACCCACCAACCCCCCCGCCCCCCCCATCTCAGATACACACACCCACCAACCCCCCCGCCCCCCCCATCTCAGATACACACACCCACCAACCCCCCCGCCCCCCCCATCTCAGATACACACACCCACCAACCCCCCCGCCCCCCCCATCTCAGATACACACACCCACCAACCCCCCCGCCCCCCCCATCTCAGATACACACACCCACCAACCCCCCCGCCCCCCCCATCTCAGATACACACACCCACCAACCCCCCGCCCCCCCCATCTCAGATACACACACCCACCAACCCCCCCGCCCCCCCATCTCAGATACACACACACACACCAACCCCCCCGCCCCCCCATCTCAGATACACACACCCACCAACCCCCCCGCCCCCCCATCTCAGATACACACACACCCACCAACCCCCCCGCCCCCCCATCTCAGATACACACACCCACCAACCCCCCCGCCCCCCCATCTCAGATACACACACCCACCAACCCCCGCCCACCCCATCTCAGATACACACACCCACCAACCCCCCCGCCCCCCCATCTCAGATACACACACCCACCAACCCCCGCCCCCCCCATCTCAGATACACACACCCACCAACCCCCGCCCCCCCATCTCAGATACACACACCCACCAACCCCCCCGCCCCCCCCATCTCAGATACACACACCCACCAACCCCCCCGCCCCCCCCATCTCAGATACACACACCCACCAACCCCCCCGCCCCCCCATCTCAGATACACACACCCACCAACCCCCCCGCCCCCCCATCTCAGATACACACACACACACCAACCCCCCCGCCCCCCCATCTCAGATACACACACCCACCAACCCCCCCGCCCCCCCCATCTCAGATACACACACCCACCAACCCCCCCGCCCCCCCCATCTCAGATACACACACCCACCAACCCCCCGCCCCCCCCATCTCAGATACACACACACACCAACCCCCCCCCATCTCAGATACACACACCCACCAACCCCCCGCCCCCCCATCTCAGATACACACACCCACCAACCCCCCCCCCATCTCAGATACACACACCCACCAACCCCCCCGCCCCCCCCATCTCAGATACACACACCCACCAACCCCCCGCCCCCCCCATCTCAGATACACACACCCACCAACCCCCCGCCCCCCCCATCTCAGATACACACACCCACCAACCCCCCGCCCCCCCCATCTCAGATACACACACCCACCAACCCCCCCCCCATCTCAGATACACACACCCACCAACCCCCCCCCATCTCAGATACACACACCCACCAACCCCCCCGCCCCCCCATCTCAGATACACACACCCACCAACCCCCCCGCCCCCCCATCTCAGATACACACACACACACCAACCCCCTGCCCCCCATCTCAGATACACACACACACCAACCCCCCCGCCCCCCCATCTCAGATACACACACCCACCAACCCCCGCCCCCCCCATCTCAGATACACACACCCACCAACCCCCCCGCCCCCCCATCTCAGATACACACACCCACCAACCCCCCCGCCCCCCCATCTCAGATACACACACCCACCAACCCCCCCGCCCCCCCATCTCAGATACACACACCCACCAACCCCCCCGCCCCCCCATCTCAGATACACACACCCACCAACCCCCGCCCACCCCATCTCAGATACACACACACACCAACCCCCCCATCTCAGGTACACACACACTAGCCCCCGACCCCATTTCCAGCCAGCCCCCCACAGGGCGCGTGAGGCAGACGGACGCCCCCCGCCCACTCATGGGGTGCCTGTGGGGAGGAACCCCATCACCTCTCCTCGGTGGGCGGGGCGGGGTCCCGCGGGGGCTCCACGCTTCTCCCCGAGCGGCCCCTTCGGGCAGCGCCGCGGTTTCGGAGGGGCCTGTGCGATGTAGCACCGGGGAGCCGGTCGGAGCGGGATGGCGGAGGCACCGTCCGGCCGCCTCTGCGCCCAGCAAGGGGCCGAGTCTCCCCCTCCCGGCCCGCAGGCGGCGGCTCCAGCCTCCGAGCGGCTCGGGGAGCAGGTACGTGGGGGGCTCGGCGGGGGCGGGACACGGACGCTGCCTTGGCGGGCCCGGCAGGCGCCGCCCCCTCCCCTGTGCGCGGCGCCGCCGCGGCCCCCTCCCCTGTGCGCGGCGCCGCCGCGGCCCCCTCCCCTGTGCGCGGCGCCGCCGCCGGCCCCTCCCCTGTGCGCGGCGCCGCCGCCGGCCCCTCCCCTGTGCGCGGCGCCGCCGCCGGCCTCCTGGCCGGGCCGGCGGGACCGGATGTGCTGAGCCCGCCTTGGCCCTGACAGGCGCGTCCGGCTGGGCGGGGGCAGGTAGGCCCGCCCCATGCCCTGGGAGCGGCGGACCGAGGCCGGGCTGGGCGGGGCCGGGCTGCTCCGAGTGAACACGGGGATTCACAGTCCGGGGGGCTGGTGCGGGGCTGCGGCTCAGGGTCCCGGACCTGGGGTAGCCGGGCCGTTGTGCCCAGTCACCTCGGCTGTGTGGGCATCGCTACCAGGGTCCCTGGCCGTGTCAGCGGGGCTTTGTGACCGACAGCAAGTGTAAACCATCGGGACGGGTGGGGGGCAATAGGAGCCTATATAAGAAAAAGACCCCAAAAATCGGGACTGTCCCTATAAAATCGGGACATCTGGTCACCCTATGTGCGCTGCGCGCACCGCCAAACTGCCAGCTGCCCTTCCACGGTGGTCGGGTAGGTGCTACAGTTCTTCTAGGGAGCCCTAAATGGCTTAAGACCTGCCTGCTTGGGAGACTCTCTCACTGAGACATGCTGCTGTCACGGGGCGGTGGAGGGAGGTGCTCCAGGCAGGACATTTTCCCTGAGCTATCCCAGACTTCCCCCACCCCTTGGTCCAAAATCACCTGAATCTGTTAGCTTTCATGGGCACACTGCACGACCCATCATTTTTGGAGGGTTTGGGAAGGGAAGGCTGAAGGGCAGGATGGTGAGGGTAAGGGTTGACTTAAAGTTGTCTTTTTTCCTTTTTTTAGAGAGCTGCTGCTTTATTTATTTAATGGATCCGAAAGGTGCTTACATCTTTAGTGCTTTTTATGTTTATGCAAATAAAATAGTAAAACACTAACTACTGTCAACTATTTAGTCCTTTAAATGTGGGTTCTGCCAGAGGATTCCAAACCATTTCTGATATGTTCTTTGCTGTTGTGACAGTCTGTTTTCTACCTCACAAGAAAATCAAATATGAAAAATAATAGCCTCAAATCCCTTCTTCTGTTGATTTTAATGTTGCTGAGTTGAAGCTCTCTCTACTTCAAAAGGTTTCTTTATTTAATAGAAATTAAAGCTTCAAAGAAGTGTCTAACCCGCACCAAATTTATAGGATCAAAGCAGTTCTTTCTTTATCTCAGATTTTTCTTTAACCATGGCTCATCTGATCCTGCTTTTACAGTTTTATTCCTAAGAGACAATTAACTCACGTGCCACATCTCTCACTCTAGGATCAGCACAGTTACAACATCACTGCAAACAAGTTTTATTCCTGTGATTTCATCCTCATTCTCATATGGTGTCACAGGACTTTTCAGAACTTTTTTATTTTAAGTTCCTGGCTTGTGTCTTCTCCTGCCAGTCACATTTGGCCATGGGGCAGGATAGTCATAGACTTTTCACCTCAAGTTCACTTGCTCCTCTGCAGTTTGACTTTTTAAAGCTGCTGCCACCACCACAGCATTTCTGTTATCTACCCGAAAGGCAAGGCAGAAGTCTTTGTGAGTAATGCACCTTTTAGGTACAATACCACCAAGCTGAAGTACAGTGAAATCCAGGTAGATTTACCAAGTGCCAGAGGTCTGGCTTGATTTAAGTAGTTCAGGAATTTGCTGCCTCCTAGAGCCTGAGTGGCATCTCTTTAGAGTTTCCTCTCTTGACCAATAGTCTGAAATATGAAGGGGGCAGGTGGTTAGGGTTTTGTTTTGTTTTTTTAAAAAAAGTCTTGTGGGCACTGTTTGTACAGTAGCTATCACAACCAGGACTGAACGAGCCCTCTGTGCACTTTGTGGTGGGCACCTTAGAAATATTATAGAAAAGGACAGCAGGGGACAGACTTCTCTTTGCACACTTCATGTGAAATATTTGTTACTGTTTATTTAGGAAAAGATTGTCAGATTCTTTTGTCTCTGCTCATGATTAATTGCACTTTGAAAAAATAAATTATTTCTGTATTTCCCTCTTTCCTTTTAGTCTGGGTAAGATGCCAAAGCTCCAGGGGTTTGAGTTCTGGAGAAACACATTGAGAGGTGCTCACTATGTAGTTGCTCCCATGGTGGATCAGAGTGAACTAGCTTGGAGACTACTGAGCCGTCGCCATGGAGCCCAGTTGTGTTACACACCCATGCTGCATGCTCAGGTCTTTGTCAGAGATGCCAATTACCGCAAAGAGAATTTGTACTGTGATGTGTGCCCTGAGGATCGGCCACTGATTGTGCAGGTAAAGTCATTAAAAGGAATTTTAAATTGTACGCTCTGTAGAGTTAGTCCCCATCTTAATGTGTGTTATTATGGCATATTTGGGGAGCTACCATAATATAAATAATTTGGAGAGTATGTTGCTCCAGAATACTTATTTATAGCCCTTTACTTGAAGTGCTGTACGAACACTAACTCATGCCATATACCTGAAATCATTACTGAGCTTCTCTATAAGAAGTAGTCTCACCCCTAGGGTCTTGCCTGTTCCGTGAAGAGATGGTGATGGAGGACATCCCAAGAAAGAACTTTCAGGGTATAAACAGAGCAGTGATGCATCTTCCCCATTAAGATATGCTGCTATGCTGAGTTTCCCCCTTGGCTGGAGAGGTCATTTGGTGTCTTGGCCGAGCTCCAGCCCAGTAGTTCCCAAATTTTGATTCACCTTATTAAAAAGACTGATGTATGAAATACCACTTCTTTTTGTGTACATCTGGTTTGGGCTTTCCCATAGTAAATAACTCAAGGAATCCTAAAACATTAGATAACATCCTTTTAAAGCATCTCAGGTTTTTAGACAGTGAATCAAAAGTCAGCAGCAATTATTTCTTTGTTACTCAGATTACAAGAAACAAGTGTCATAAGTGACATCTTGATATATTTTGGTATGTTGCTGAACTAAGTCAATGGCTTGAATTTGACTTACCTAACTTGAAGTTGAAGTGCCTCCTAATCCTTATTTGGAGAATTGTTGAACATGAGCCCAAGTTCACTTTGCTTGCCTTTTTACAAAATTTAAATAAAGTACAAAGTATTGAGTAGCACTGAATACTAAAAAAGTGCCATTAATGAGAAGGGTGTGCTTGCATCACACAACACAGTTGCTTTATGTCAGACGAGATACTGGTTTGCTTCAGTCATAGGTCCAGTTCTGCCCTGAGGTTCATCCTGTACTAGCTATTAATGGCAATCAGGGCAGAAATGCCAGTCTCGCAGAGTGCTGAAAGGCATCAGAAGTTTCAAAGTTCATTCCTATATCAGGATAAACACCTCTCTACTGCTCAACCAAAAGCTGCTTGACTGCACTTTGTTGAATTTGAGAGAGTCCACCATCATGTGACCATTCAATCAACTCGTCCTTTATTGAGACAGTATCTGGCATTATATCTTCTATGGAAAATAGGTCCCCGAGCCTTACCTGGGCACCAGGCAACTTCAGTTCCAATTCACCCTTATTACAAGGCTTCAGGTTCCCAGTTCCCTCAAGCCAGGGAGCTCTACTAGTCTCCTTACAGCTTCTGGCCTCTCTGGAGAGTCTCTCACAGAGAGTCTCTGCCCTGATCCCTGCACTCAACTCCTTCCCCCTTGGCAAAGGGATTCCACAGCCCTCCTTGATGGGACTGTGCTACAATTCAGGCAGGCTTCCCCAGCCCACCAATATCCAGGTTCCAGCCCTGCTCCACAGGGTCTCCCTTGGTCTTTGAACTCACACTCTTCATTCCCTTGGCTCAGGCCCTGCCCTCCTTCTTGGGGCTGTGATTCAGGTGGGCTTCCCCAGCCCACCAGTCTCCTTTCTGGGTCCCATCCCCGGGATCCTCTCTTTCTGAGCTATCTGCCCACTCTCTCCTCCTGCAAGTTACCCAACAGCTGAGTTTTGTCATGTTAAGGAGGTACCTGATTAACACCTGGCCCCCTTTCCCAGCTAGTCTGGTGCTTCCTTGAATAGCTGTTTTCTTAAAGGGCTCATGTGATAAACAGGGGTTGACTGACTCCAGGTGCCACTACTCCTTAAAGGGCATAGACTGCCTTGTTACAGGATAACATCTCCAAAGAGGTCACATATCAGTTTGGAAACCTCTGCTCTAGTGTCTTGGGTTTGTCTAGCTAAGTCATCAGTCTTCTCCTTTTTAGGGAGAGTATAAAAGTTTTCCACATAGCCTCTTGTTGGGCCACAGCCAGTCACCTAGGCTCCATAATTATTTATCACACCTTACCCCAGGCCACAGCTTCCTTCAGCCCCTTCCCAGGGATCAACAGTCCTCCCTCCCCTGCAGGGATTTCTGACCCACCTCAGTAGGTGACACCACAGGGTGTAGAGCAAGCCCAGTTCCCCAGGCCTTAGTGTCAAGACCTTAATAAGTGCAGCAGCCCACTGCTTTGATCTCTAGGGTCACTTTCTCTGTTCCAAAAACTATTTCCTACTGTACTAACTTGCCTAGGAGCTACAGCTATTCCTCCTCATTACTCCAGTACCTTTCATACTGCTTTTTTTTATCAGCTCACCCTCCTACTGAGTACAGGCTGCCTTTATATCTCCCAGCAGATCTGGTTCTCAGTTGCATGCCCTGGGAGGTAAATCAGGCACAGGTGAGACTGAACCCAAACTACCATACAGAGCATTTTTACCCTCGTTATGCTGTTTGTTTGGTTTTTATATTTTATTCATTTTGGACAATGAACCTGACTAGTCTGTTTCCAGTTTCAGTCATCAAACCATTTTTGTCACTAGCATTGGGCTTTGTAAATATGAGTCAATAGTGTGATGCTGTTGCAAAAAAAGCAAACATGATTCTGGGCTGCATTAACAGGTGTGTGGTGAGCAAGACACGAGAAGTCATTCTTCCGCTCTACTCTGCGCTGGTTAGGCCTCAACTGGAGTATTGTGTCCAGTTCTGGGCACCGCATTTCAAGAAAGATGTGGAGAAATTGGAGAGGGTCCAGAGAAGAGCAACAAGAATGATTAAGGATCTAGAGAACATGACCTATGAGGGAAGGCTGAAGGAATTGGGTTTGTTTAGTTTGGAAAAGAGAAGACTGAGAGGGGACATGATAGCGGTCTTCAGGTATCTAAAAGGGTGTCATAAGGAGGAGGGAGAAAACTTGTTCATCTTAGCATCTGAGGATAGAACAAGAAGCAATGGGCTTAAACTGCAGCAAGGGAGGTTTAGGTTGGACATTAGGAAAAAGTTCCTAACTGTCAGGGTGGTTAAACACTGGAATAAACTGCCCAGGGCGGTTGTGGAATCTCCATCTCTGGAGATATTTAAGAGTAGGTTAGATAAATGTCTATCAGGGATGGTCTAGACAGTAATTGGTCCTGCCATGAGGGCAGGGGGCTGGACTCGATGATCTCTCGAGGTCCCTTCCAGCCCTAGAATCTATGAATTTATGAATAAACCTGTTTAAATGACTAAATTTGGAGCCTAAACTATCTGACTGAGTCCCCCTTAACAAAACAACACAAAATGAAAACACACTTGCTCTTGAAGAATTGATATTTCATATATGTTAAATACTAATTCAGTCTGAGATTGTGAACAATTGACCAGTAGCATATTGTATCTGTGCTCCACATTCTGCACTGGTTAACAATCCACCTATGGAAAGTAATGTTGATGATTGATATCTACAAAATCCTGATTGCCTCAGGACCTAGTTACCTCAGAGACATCCTTTCTTCCTCTCTTCTGCCAACCACCTATGTATATCCAGAATGCTTCAATTGTTTATTTCAGGTAGATATGGATAGTGAATCCTCTCCTTTGGAATACATTCTCACCTGGCCTTGGCACACGTAAAATGTGTTATAAAATGCATCACTTTGTCCAGGGTTTCTTTTGACTTTGGCTCTGGAATGCTAAGCTTTCTGGTTTTGGGGGGAGCTTTTTTGTGGGGTTAGGGGAGTTTAAAGTTGTGGCTCTGGAGCAGTTGCCTATTAAGGATTATATATTCCTTTAATTTGAGACACAGTCTCTGCTTCTAATCTAAGATATATAAATTGTATCCATACACTAGAGCAATGAGGTCCTTTATAAGTAGTAGTAATATTTTGTCAGTACTTGAAATTGAGCCTTGCCTAACTTGTTACTTATGTACATCCTTCTCAGTTCTGTGCCAATGACCCTGAAGTGTTTGTCCAGGCCGCACTGTTGGCGCAGGATTATTGTGATGCCATAGACCTGAATTTGGGTTGCCCTCAGATGATTGCAAAGAGAGGTATGTGCAAACCTGAGCTCTGAATGAACAAAGCAGTGACACGTTGCACGTCTAAACTTACCCTAAGGCAGTGCAACATCCTGTGGACCAAATCCTGTCTTGATGTGCCTGGCAATTCTGTTGAAATCAGCAGAGTTACACCCATTTTAACCAGGACTGGGTTTAGTACCTTGTAAGTAACTGAAGCTAAAACTAGTTGCTTGAAGTATAGTTCTACAAAGCACTGCTAGCCAGCTCTTGTGTGCAGAGTATGCATCCAAAAAGTGTCATTTTACATGTTTAAATGGGTTTAATAAAACCTTCCACCATCAGAAACTAGAAAATGTTGATTTTAATTATTCAGTCAAACGTCTTAAGACTTCCTTTAAAATAATCTCTTGCAGGCCAACATTTAGGGTCTCCTGTGACCCCAGTGCACATACAGAGCTTATTCACATTAACTTCTAAGAAAATGAAAGAGTTGCAGGAAGGTTAAGGAGATTGCAGGGATATCTGTGGGGGAAGAGAGACAGATATCAGGAATTCTTGGCTAGGTCAGAGCATTTTAGCTGGGAAGAAAAGGAAGGAACCAAAAGTTTGCTAATCATCTGTTCCTCAGTTCAGTTTCCTGAGCACAAGTTGTTTTTTAAGGGTTAACAGGAACTGTACATTGGCATCCAGAGACAATAGACTCTTCAATTCTGCCAACCTGAAACCCAGAGTGAATTTGTACATACCAGTTCTAAAACCCTGAAAATAGGACTTTGAACTGTCAATACATTGGTCAGCCTTAGGGAGCACTAGAGAGAGCAGGGTGTGGGGTTTCATTGTTTAACCTGTGAATCTGGGGTATCATGGGAAACAGAATGATCTAGGAGTAGGAATGTGGTGTGTGTGTGTGTGTAAAAAACAGAACCCTTTAGGATCATCATTTTGTCTGTCTGCCAGCCCATACTGTGCTATTGTGTTACAGGTCATTATGGAGCATTCTTGCAAGAGGAGTGGGCTCTTCTCCAGAAAATGAGTAAGTCCCCAAAAGGGGCCTCATTAGCCGAGGTCTCCCTTTGGGAGAGAGTGGGGTGGGGACATAATATAGGGGAAATTTAGTGGCCATTTTATTTTATTTTTTATTCTGGTAGCCCCACAACATACTGGGTGCTGACCACACACACACAAAAGACGCAGACTATATTGGCTATCTTGAACAGGCCCTCTACTTAGCCATGATTAATAGGTTGATAATTTCTCACAAGCATCATGGTAGAGGTGAGTCTTGAGAAGAGGATGGTGACTTTATAGGCCAGTTCAGAGGGGCATTCCATGCATGAGGGGTAGCATGGAAAGAAACAGACATTTGTGGGAGAGGTAAATAAATGGAGATCAAGGCTGGAATTGTTGGTAGAGCAGAAGGAACAAGGGTTGACGTGATAAAAAGTAAAGAGTGAATAAGTAAGGAAAATGAGAGCTGTTAAGAGCCTTGAAAGTAAGGACAATGAGGACTTGATACAGTGGAAAGGGAGGAGGAGGCGGCACAATAAATTTAATTTTCAGCAGTTGATGCTTTTCCTATTGCAGTTCAGGTTTTGACTTCACTCTTTGCTGCCACTCCCCTAGTCTATGTAGACATACAGACAGTGCAGTATAATTAAGGCTACGAGTTAGTCACAGGTATTTTTAGTAAAAGTCATGGACAGGTCACAGGCAACAAACAAAAAGTCACGGCCCATGACCTGTCCATGACTTGTACTATATAAATACCATGACTAAAACTTAGGTGCTCTGGACATCTCCTGCGGCTGTTGCTCCGGGGTGCGGGGCAGCTCAGGGCCCCGCTGCTGCTGGTCCCAGACCACTGCCTGGGGCCACCCGAGCAGCAGCCGGTGCGGCTGGCCCTAGGGCTACCTCAGCTGCTCAGGCGGCCGCACCAGCTGCTGCAGAAGTCAGAGAGGTCCCAGAAAGTAATGGAATCTGTGACCTCTGTGAAAGACTCACAGCCTTAAGTATAAACAATACAGTTGTCACAGGAGTGCTGGCTCTTTAGGCCGTTCTGCAGCACAGATCTTGGGGAGAATAGACTCTCTTCAAAGCATTGTGCGATGCACTTACCTGTCTTTTCAATCCTTCCCCAGTTTTGCTTGCTCATGAGAAGCTCTCTGTTCCCATCACATGCAAAATCCGTGTTTTCCCAGAAATTGACAAGACAGTGAAGTATGCACAGTTGCTGGAGAAGGCTGGCTGCCAGGTAAGGAGGCAGCTGCTTCCTATACTATTGCATTAGACATAAATATCTTTATAAAGCACCTTCATCCAAAGATCTCTGTGTTTTGTGGAAACTGATAGGTTACATTAATTTGCAGATGGAGAAAATGACACAGAGAGTTGTGACTTATTCATTGTCATACACAGCAGAGTCAATAGCAGAGTCAACAATAGAACCTGAGTCTTCTAACGCGGAGAGCCCTGCTCTAACCATTGCACCATGCTGCCTCCTTCACTGGGAGTGAGAATTCCAGTCTAGGCACAGTGCTGTAAGAAGCAACATGAAAGTGTGAAATCAACATGTCTGTGAAGGGACACCTTGTAGCAGACATAGCCAGTAACAAATGAGAAATAGGAGGATTTCCTGGGATTTAACTCCAATTAAATTGTACAAATTGGGAGGGACCATCAAAAATGAGATAATATACCAGATGGTGGCCTGGCCTTATGCCCCAAAGCATCAGGTTTAGCCATGTTTGTTACTTGTTCCAAAGTGAGAGCTGAGGATGCAGGAATGCTTATAGAGTCTCCCAGGAAATGTCTGTGCCATGTTAGGGAGTGGAGAGTTCAGAGATGCCCAAGTCCTTGCCGCAGTACGTGAGCTGATGGCATTTCTGGGGCCAGAGTCCACACAGTGGTTGAGGTAACATTGGGAGTTCTGTGGCATCCCTGTACATGAGCAATGGGGGGAATTTCCTGGTGTAGATTTTTTTTGTTTCTAATGATCCATGTACATTAAAAATTAAGTGCAACTTTGCATCCTAGCTACTGACTGTCCATGGCCGCACTAAGGAACAGAAGGGACCTCTTGCTGGTGTGGCATCCTGGGAGCATATCAAGGCTGTGAGGTAAGTGCACCTGTACAGATATCAACATGTGCGTGCATCGGTGTACATAGCCCCCTTAACTCCATACCCAAGGGTTAGACAAGCTTCTGGCTAAACACATTCAGTTTCAGTGTAAGGTTTGGATTCAGAACGTGGTGCAGGGGCATTAAAGGGGAAACAGGGATTTGTGATAGCATTAGAAGTTTCTGAGTCATTCAACACATTGTGAGCAGGTTGGTTTCTGTTTTCTGGTTCTTTGTTTTGTGTGATTGTTCTCTTCACTTGTGTAGGAAGGCTGTGAGCATCCCCGTGTTTGCAAATGGAAACATCCAATACCTCAGTGATGTGGAAGAATGTATGCAGAAGACAGAAGTGCATGGTGTCATGAGTGCAGGTAAGAAGAATGAACTTTCTTCTATAATAACTTTGTTTCTGAATCACCTTGATGGATCCATGTTAGCCTAATCTATTAGAAACTAAAGCCAGACTCAAGTGTGGTTGGTTGAATGGCCTTGATTTAAAGAGGATTGCTCTTCATCTGCATCTCCCTCATACTGGCATCTCTTATCAAAACCAGGAATCTCTGTATAATAAAAGTTGTGGTGGACTTCAAATAGTATTGAGTGGATGATTCAAACTTTATGAATCCCAGTGATTTTCTAGGCTTCTAGAAGTTAGGCATGGTGATGCCTTGTTCCAAATTTTGACATCAAAACTTCACTCTTGAGTATTTAATGGGATCTAATTACAGCTGATTAATTATTAATGGTAGCCGTGCTGGATACAGCCCATATGTAATATATCCCATGAGTAATGCAGTAAATGACCATTTCTTAATAAATTTCCTTAGATTATAGAAAAAGGTTTAGAGACCAAAAAACCAAACCAAACCCACACCTCCCAGACTGTTGGTTACAGAGATGTGTGGCAGGGCTCTTGTCTAGCAGTGCTGAGACTGAAATAGTGGTGTCTTCTCATCACAGCTGTCATTAAGGGTGTTTCCCCCATTTCTAACTCTTACTGTTATTTCTATCCAGTAGTACCCAAAGACCCCAGTCATACTGAAGGCCCCACTGTGCTGGAGTCTGAACAAACATGCTGTAGCTATTTGTGTCTGGAAAAGATTACAGTCTAATTTTAGGACCACATTTAATTTTAAGATTTAAAAAGAAGGGAGGATGAAGGGTACACCAAAAGGTTATGTGGTTATATAGTTAAGTTATGGGCACATCTTGATGCTACAAATGTTTCAGAAGAATGGTGGATTTTTCTTCATTCTGATACAAAGGATTGATTGTTTCCAGGCTACTAGGTATTTTTTTGAGATGAGGAGAATGAGGGAGGTGGAGAGATCCTGGGTTGGATCAAGGAGATCTGAGAGTGTTTGTGATGAGGAGGGGTGGGTAGAGATGCCTGAAATCCTCAGAGTCATGGTCTGTGGAATGTTGCTGAGCAGTTCCTGAACCCATGGTATTGAGCTTGTGATGAAGATGTCACCATAGAGCAACAAAACTAGAAATAAAACAGAGTCTGCCACTGAAGGCTGCCGGGGCTGGTGTCAAAAAGCCTGAGTAATGGGGTGGAAGGTAGACTGCTACAATCCAGACGCAGCGCTCCCCTGCTGGGCTGGAGTTGCGAGCAAATAAATCATGAAAACTTGGAGACTGCAAAAAAGAGACAAAAATTATTTGAGGGCTGCAGAAAATACCTTTAATTGAGAGACTTAAAAATCTCAATCTGTTTATTTTATCAAAAAGAAGATTGAGTGGGGACGCAATTACATTTCTCATGGGGAGAAAATACTGAATACTAAAGGGCTCTTTAATCTAGTGGAGAAGGCATAACAAGGACCAATGGCTCAAAACTGAAGCCAGACAAATTCAGATTAAAAATGAGGCACCCATTTTTAAACTGTGAGAGTGATTAACTATTGGAACGAACTATCAAGAGAAATGGCAGATTCTCCAGGTCTTGATGTCTTCATATCAAGACTGGATACCTTCCTGGGAGATGCTTTAGCCAAACACAAGTTATTGGACTCAGTACAGGAGTAACTGAGTGAAATGTAATGGCCTATGTTATACAAGAGGTCAGACCTGCTGATGTAATGGTCCCTCCTGGGTGGTCAGGCCAGGACAGGACACAGCTGGTCCAGCTCATGAACACAAGAGGTTGTGCCACCTGCTTTACCATTAAATGAATTTTTTAGAATTCCTCTTTGTTACTCCTCAGAGGGTAATCTTCATAACCCAGCTCTGTTTGAGGGACGAAACCCTGTGGTATGGGAGATGACTGAGGAGTACCTGGAGATAGTGCACCAATATCCTTGCCCACTGTCTTATGTCAGAGCTCATCTCTTCAAGCTCTGGCATCACACGTGAGTATCTCCACAGTACTATAGTGTTTTGAGAGTTCACCTTGCGTAGAAGTACTTTGCCTTTTGAGAGAAGGTTGGCCAATCTTGCTGGTGCTAGATTAGCCTCTCTTGGCTCTGCATGGAGAGAGAGATGTTTGCTGAGGCCTTTAACCTTCACAGATATCCCTGGGAAACTTTCTTTCTTTTTCTTTCTTTCTTTCTTTCTCTCTTTCTTTCTTTCTTTCTCTGAAACTGGAGAAATACCTGCCTGCCCCTTCACTCTGGGTGCCAGCAGACATAATTAGCCTTATGAAATCTCTGATTATAGGTATCCAGCAACTGATGATATTCCTAATAATGTTAGGACTTCAATCTTCTCTTGTGTAAATGAGCATGGTATCGGAGTTCACATTCTCACCTAATTGCAGAACCAAGTCAGAGAAGATAGTATTTTAAGAATGAAATAGCTAAACTCTTGGCAATTGGCAAATGTGTCAAGAAAAAGCTACAAAAAGCTCTTGTAAAGGAATTGTTCAGTCTCCACAATTTCGAAACTGTGAATGAAAGTAACTGGATGTTTGGGATTTGTCTCAGGCTGCAGGTTTACCAGCAGCTTCGTGAAGAACTGGCAAAAGCGAAGTCACTAGAGGGCATTGCAGATGTCAACAGAGACCTGAAGCTACGATGCCAGGTACCAACATGGGCCTTAACTGCTGGAGTAACACTGACCCTGCTTGGAGGGAACCTGCTGGTGTCAATGCACTTGATCTGCATTCATGCAGTCTTGAAACTTTGTAACCTACCAACATCACAGCCGGGCTAGCTAAATGTTGTACTGGCCCCTCCCATTCAAATTTTGTTCTTTATCGTTCAGATCTGCTGTTTTTTCCATAGCTTTATTTGAGGGTGGATTTTTTCATTTGTAACTGTCGGTGTGTGTAAATTTAATTCAATTTTTGTGCCTTTCCATTTAAGGTAGTAATGACATGGGGGCATCTAGGCAAATTGAATAGGTATCATTGGTTGTAACTGTATCTTGCAGGAGGAAATAGCTAATCAGAAAGAAGGAGAGAAGCCAAAGGGAGGATTGCCTTTCTTCCATTGGATCTGTCAGCCCTACGTCAGGCCAGGGTAAGTTGCCTACCTTAGCACTGCCCCCAGGAGAACTTACTGGACAGGATGCACGTGTGCCACCACCTCAGAATACACATGTCCAGTTTTCATGCCCTGAAAGATTTTTTTTTTTTAAAAAAAAGACTGGATAGTTTTTAAAAATAACATCTCAATGAACAAAGTAAGGTATTTGCGGGGAGTAATTCACAAAAAATTATCTTCCCCTTTTGGTTCCTTCCTCAAGTTTATCATCTACCTCTAGAAAGTAAAAAATAAAATAGATCAAATGAAGCTTAGGATAAGGACCCGCACGTGAAGCAAATACTGCTACTTGACAATGTGCTGTAGTTACAGGCAGCATTCATCTCTTACCTATATCTGCCAATGGAGTAGAGCTGGGGACTGATTACCCTTTATATCAGAGATGATTGTGTGTTTTGTGTGAGATCTTTTTAAACTGCTAGCATGACCTACCTAGGGGGAAAACGGGTTGGAGGAGAAGACTACCCGACTGAGAATTTCAGTACAAAAAGCTTTTTATGGAACTGACTAATTTAACTGCCCACCATGCACTGGATATTGCTCTCCTGCCTTTTTGCTTTAACAGCAGCCTCAGAACTCTGAGCTATTCTATAAAAACCCTAATATCTGAGCTTTTCTTCCATGCTTTTAAGGGCTGCGTCTCACCTGTGACATAGCCATGATAGACAATGCATTTTGCCTAGGCTTCTGTAGAAGCACTGTTGGCAAAGGAACACCCAGTTGTCCCCTTCTGTTAACTTACAATGTTGTTCAACCATTTCAGGCCAAAGGAGATGTGCAAGGAAAATGGAACCAGTGGGAGTGAAGGGGGCATGCGAGGGAAACGAGCCCTGGAGGATGACGATGGAAACTCTGATATTCTCTCAAAGAATAAACAAAAGAAAAAATTGAGAAATCCAAATAAACGCTTTGATCCATCTTTGAAACGTAAGAGAACCTTTTCTAATCCTGATCTGCACAAGGAAGAGGGAAGGCTGCTAGCATTACCTCTTAGTATAAAGCCACCTCCTCCTTCTCCTCTTTATTCCCATTATGCAGTTGGGGAAAGTTTCCTTCAATTAGAGCAGAAAGGGGGCTTGGGAAACCTTGGGAACAGGAAACTCAGTCTAAGTGGAGTTGACCAGGAAAGGGGGGAATTCATTATGAAAGGGGCAGATTATCACCAGTTTCACAGTGAGATGAAAGACCTGATTTCAAAGTGCTTTATAAACTCTGTTATAACAGCTGCAGTCACTGTTGTGTAATGTTGAAATGCAGTGTCTATTTTAAACAGCACCCCTTTCTTCTCCTCTCCCCAACTTGTTTTATAACTTTCTCAAACAAATTCATTGGGACTGATATTTCCATGTTTGGTCTTAGTTCAGAGAATTTTTTGAAAACTTCAGCAAAATCTCTGAATCTCTTTTATTTTTTTCTGTGTGTAAAATATTGCTCCTAAAAATGCACCTTCTGGCTGCAAAGGTTGGTCACCCTGGAGCATTGAATATGCAGTTCTCTTTTGGATATCATTCACTGTCTGGGATGCTCATAGACCATATTTGTTTCTCTTTTCCAGCTAAATATGCAAAATGTGATCATTGTGGAAACCCAAAGGTAGGTCCATCCATTTTCAAATGTCTAGTAATGGATGCTGTTTAAACGCTGATGAAATGCAAACAATATAGCTGCGTCTCAGACAAAGGCCATTGTGCTAATTAGACAAGTGATTATATCAGATGCTGAGGTGAAGCTATTACCTAGGGTAAAGATGACATATAAATAGATTATTCTGGATACTTTAATCTTTTTTCTTCCTCCAAAGAGCAGTCTTGGTGGTTTATTGCTCTCCACACCTGCTGGTCAGCAGTTTGAATTGCTGAATCATCTGAGAGATTGTTACATTATTAAATATCAGTCCCCCAAGCACACTTGGAAGCAAATCTCTGACCAAATGAACTTCTACTAATTGCAGCATGGGAACTCCTCTGTTTGCTAGGTAATAAAGCTCATACTGTGGTTATTTTTGTAGCTTTCTGTAAGGATTAAACATCTGAGTGATTCTCTTAATAGGTATACAAGACAGATATATTAAACTTTCCAGTGACTGAGTACGGAAGAGCAGTTGGTCTGCAGTGACAGCAGGAAATTAAAAGGAAAAAAATACTAATAAAAGGCAAGGCACACGTCAGACTGCATCAGATTTAAATGAGAATCAAACTCTATATCTGTGCCTGGTAGTGGCAGAGACAGAACTGGAGGATTTTGATCTATTCCCTTCATTAGAAGAGAAAATTAACCCCCATCATTGCTGAGGGTTCCACTAATGAAAAGGCATTTGTTTGTGGGATATCAGATCAAATCCAACTTCATTACTGTGAAGGTTTATTAATAGGGATGTCAAATGATTAAAAAAATTAATCACAATTTTAATCACACTGTTAAACAGTAAGAGAATACCGATTTAAATTTGTTATAAATATTTTTGGATGATTTTCTACATTTTCAAATATATTCAATTACAACACAGAATGCAAAGTGTACAGTGCTCACTTTATATTATTTTTTATTAAAATATTTGCAATCTACAGGTCGAAGCATGAAAGGGCATACACTGAACATTTGTATCTGGCATGTAACAACCTTGCAATGCTGACTACAACAGTGCCATGTGAACACCTGTTCTCACTTTCAGGTTACATTGTAAATAAGTAGCAGGCAGCATTATTTCCCGTAAATGTAAACAAACTTGTTTGTCTTAGTGATTGGCTGAACAAGAAGTAGGACTGAATGGACTTGTCGGCTCTAAAATGTTTACGTTGTTTTATTTTGGAGTGCAGTTGTGTGGTTTTGTTTGTTTTTTTTACATAATTCTACATTTGTAAGTTGCGCTTTCATGATAAAAAGATTGCACTACAGTACTTATATCAAGTGAATTGAAAAATACTATTTCTTTTATCATTTTTACAGTGCAAATATTTGTGTATTATTTGATTAAAGTGAGCACTGTACACTTTGTATTTTGTGTTGTAATTGACGTCAATGTATTTGAAAATAGACAAAAATCAAAAATATTTATAAATTTAAATTGGTGTTCTATTATTGTTTAACAGTGTGATTACAACTGCGATTAAAAAAATTAATGATTAATCATAAGAGTTTAAAAAATCGAGTTAATTTTGTTCTTAGTTAATCGCTTGCGCTAACTGCAATTCATTGACAGCCCTATTTATTAATGAAACCTATTCTATTCTGTAAATATCAGGAGGATATGGAGTCCAAGTGCAAAAATATACAAATATTTTTTTCAAGAGTACAGCTGTTCCCATGGAAAGTGAGAAATCACAGAGGGGGCTGAATCAGATGGGTAAAGTGCTGCTAAAATACTTAGACAACAGAAACTTAGGGAATGTGACACTGCAATTAAACACAGGCAACTGGCCCATGCCAGCTGACATGGCTCGCTAGGGCCAAGGGGCTGTTTAATTGTGGTGTAGACGTTTGGGCTCAGGCTGGAGTCCGGGCTCTGGGGCCCTCCCTGTTCACAATTAAACAGCCCCTTCGCCCGAGCCCTGCGAGCCTGCATCAGCTGGCATGAGCCAGCCATGGGGGTTTAATTGCAGTGTCAACAGACCCATAGTGTTAAGGAAAAGGTCTGCAGCAAACAAAGCTGGAGTGATGAGAAACTTTGATTTGTTTCCAGTAAAGGGAAAATCCCAGTTTGAGGCCATGGTAGGATACAGACCAGGCAGGTGAGCACTATTCAGTCCTCCGTATGTGGAAAATGTTCCCCTTAATTACACAGATGTTCTTTAGATTAAAAAGCAGGAGCTTCCCTCTAAGATTTTTGTTGGTTGCACAATTAATTGGTTTATTTCTCTGCTCAGTACTGAGAGGGCGCTGGGATTTCACTCTGTTCTTGTGAACGAGGTTCTGCTACAGGTGGGTGAGCTCTGTGTCCTTTACCTTGACTGACAGAAGCAAAGGTGACAGGTCATCTCTTCTCACATTATCGTTTACACTTGCTACTATTAGCATTATTACAGTGGTAGCAATGTGCGTATTGTGCTCGAGTTTCTAAACACCCAGCAAAAGACACCTGGCCTCAAGAGCTTCTAGACCAAATAGACAGGACTCCCAGAATGAAGAAGAAAGGCACTGTTTGTTTTCAGAATTTGGGGTATGATGTTTTCTCAGGTAGAACATAAGAACGGCCATACTGGGTCAAACCAAAGGTCCATCTAGCCCAGTATCCTGTCTTCTGATAGTGGCCAATGCCAGATGCCCCAGAGGGAAAGAACAGGTAATCATCCAGTGATCCATTCCCTGTCGCCCATTCCCAGCTTCTGGCAAACAGAGGCTAGGGACACCATCCCTACCCATCCTGGTTAATAGCCATTGGCTAATAGCTGTTGATGGACCTATCCTCCATGAATTTATCTAGTTCTTTTTTTAACTCTGTTATAGTCTTGGCCTTCACAACATCCTCTGGCAAAGAGTTCCACAGGTTGACTGTGCATCGGGTGAAGGAATACTTCCTTTTGTTTGTTTTAAACCTGCTGCCTATTGATTTCATTTGGTGACCCCCCTAGGTCTTGTGTTATGAGAAGGAGTAAATAACAAGTCTTTACTTTCTCCACACCAGTCATGATTTTATAGATCTGAGTCATCTCTTTTCCAAGCTGAAAAGTTCCAGTCTTATTAATCTCTCCTCGCATGGAAGCTGTTCTATACCCCTAATCATCTTTGTTGCCCTTTTCTGAACCTTTTCCGATTCCACTATATCTTTTTTGAGATGGAGCGACCACATCTGCATGCAGTATGCAAGATGTGGGCATACCATGGCTTTATATAGAGGCAGTATGATATTCTGTCTTATCTATCCCTTTCTTAAAGATTCCCAACATTCTGTTTGCTTTTATGACCTCCGCTTCTCATTGTGTGGAGGTTTTCAGAGAACTATCCACAATGACTCCAAGAGCTTTCTTGAGTGGTAACAGCTAATTTAGCCCCCCCATTAGAGAGAGAGAGGATTATGGTTTCCAATGTGCATTACTTTGCATTTATCAACATTGAATTTCATCTGCCATTTTGTCACCCAGTTTTGAGATTCCTTTGTAGCCTGCTTTGGACTTAAGTATCTTGAGTAGTTTTGTATCATCTGCAGATTTTGCCACCTCACTGTTTACCCCTTTTTCCAGCTCACTTACGAATATGTTGAATAGGACTGGTCCCAGTACAGACCCGGGGGGGGGCCACCACTATTTACCTCTCTCCATTCTGAAAACTGACCTTTTATTCCTACCCTTTGTTTCCTATCTTTTTAACCAGTTACCAATCCATGAGAGTACTTTCCCTCTTATCCCCTGGCAGCTTACTTTACTTAAGAGCCTTTGGAGAGGGCTCTTGTCAAAGGCTTTCTGAAAATCTAAGTACACTATATCCACGGGATCCCCCTTGCCCACATTACTCCTGGGGGAATTCTGTGCCACTGCACATGAGCAGAATTTACGTCCCTTGCAGATTGCTTTGCTTTCTCACAGAATAATGACTTTCTGATGGGGAAGCAAAGGGAACCCACAAGAGCGGTCAGGCGACCCTCCCCAGCAATATGTTCCGGGGGCCCAGGGCAGCTGGCAGAGGTAAATCACTGTGGGGCAGGAGGCTGGACTGGGGAAGACCTAGCTGGTGGTGCCTACCCAGCATCAGGCTCAGCTGCTGGTCCCGGCTGGCCTGGGGAGGATGGGACTTCCTCTTCCCTTGCATGGAGCTGAGTCGGGCCAATCCCCAGGTTTCTTCTTCAGCTGAAGGACGCTCTGCAAACTCCTTTTCCTCCTCTGCCCCCCTGCTTCCTGCACCCATCACTCTTCAGCTGTAGGGATAGGGATCCCTGTTCAGGGAGCTGCTCCCTCATCCGCTCAACCCCTGTGCGAGCCAGAAGCCCTTATACCCAGACCCTCACCCCCTTGCCCTCACCCCTCCATCCCTCCCTATGCGCCCTACTCCCCCGGACCACCCTGACGAGCCACCTGGCTCCATGCCCCCACACACACACATACCCCCTGCTGAGCTCTATCTCCCCCCTCGTACTCCCGGCTGAGCCCAAACCACCTTCACTTGGACTCCGCTGCAGGGTCCCATTACCATTGCACCCAGAACCCCCAAACACATCCCTGTGCATCCAGATCCCCCCTGAACCCACATCCCCCACTGAGCTGCCTGCACCCAGATTGCCCCACAGAACCCGCTCAACCCACACCTAGATCCTGCCTTGCTGAGCCTACCTGCCCACATCTGGTGCACCTGGCATGGAGGGGCAGGGCCCTGGGGTGTTTCTGGGGCAGGCCTCGTCCTTGTGCTCTGTCAGGGTTGGGTGCAGCCTCACTGCTGAGTCCATGTCCCAGGGGGAGCTGCACAGTGATCTCCCACCTCGGTGCAGCCAGTGGCCTGTGCTCCCCAATGTCATGCTGGAGCCTTCACGTTTATTTGACAAAATTTGCAGAATGCTGCAGAATTTCAAAAATGGGGCAGAGTGGTTAGGGATGGGAGGTGCTGAGGACTCAGGTCAGAGGGTGGGGAGGACTACAGGGAACAGTGATGCTCTATATGCCTCTGGATCGGTGTGCCAGGCTCTGATGGGGGGGGGGCGGAGGGCCTGCCATGCTGATGGTGTCAGACAGTCTGAGCCCCTTGGGGGTGTGGCGGAGCAGGGTGGGTCTGAAGCCCATTCCCTGCCTCTTCTCCTGGAAGCAAGCTGGGGGCCCTGTCCCTCAGAGGGGGCCGTTGGCTCATCATGTGAATCAGCATTGGGGGAAGCCCTGACCCATTATGGGGGGAGTTGAGAACAAGCATTAGTGCTGAGAGTGAGATGAGAAATTGAGAATGGGCCCGCTGTCTGTGTAGCACATGCTGTCAGGCACTGGCAGCTGGGAGGCTGGATGAGCACACCAACAGAGTCAAATGGAGCACGTCCGACCTAGCAGGAGCTATTGTTTCACACTGTTTACACCTCCAGGGAGTATTCTCATTCAACTGAGACCATCTCAGCCTTATGTGCTGCGGCCAGATTTGTCATTGTAGCATAGGTGACCTGGCTTCTGTTTTTGGCTCTGTCAGTGGCCCACTAGACAAATCATGACACCGCTGCCTCAGTTTCCCCATCTGTAAAATGCAGCTAAAGGTACTGACGTACCTGTCAGCCGTGCCTGAGATGAGATAATGGGAAATGCATGAGGGATGAGTACCTAGCCATAGGAGGATTTATAGGACAAAACTATGTGATAACTACAAGTGCTGAAGTGAGCATGCCTCCAAAAAACAATGTTCACAAAATTAATGGACAAAAAAAACTTTCATTAGTGATGTTCTAGTGGTGCAGGGGTGTTGCATGCTTCTCGAGGCTATCACAGTCAGTGATGCTCACATGTCTGAAAAACCAGGAACTGAAGTGATAAGGCATATACCCCCCTACACACTTAACTCTGACCTTTTTCATGTGACTCATATTTGCAGAATTCTCAGGGACTATATGCAACTGTAGGACCGATTCTGTCATAATGTTGCTAAGGCAAAACTCATGTTTAGGCAAACTCTCTGGCACAGGAGCTACATATGCCTGTCCTACACAAGTATTGAGCCTAAGCCCCAGAAACAGGCACAAGTGCAAAATTGTACAATACCATCATCCCCTTTTTACAAACCATTCACTCTCAACCACAGGATTCCAGCGAATGCTATACTTTCATTTAATCATTAACCGCCCACAAACCATGCTCATACCACACCTCCCTGCTGACAAGCCCCCCTGGCAAAAAGAACCCCTGCACTATGCCTGACACTTTGCAGAACTCAGCACTGAAATGAGGCACACTTGAGCCCCTCAAGGTACAAAGGTCTTAATTTTTGCATCCCCCACCCCCCAGTCTCCATATCATTTATCAGCAGCCTGAAGACTGACTTTCCCCATCACTGTTTGCAGGAACCCACACCAGGACAGCTGTCTTCAGAAGCCCTGCATGTGCAGTTGTGCTTCCCATAAGTAGTTCCATGAAGATTTTTTTTTTCACTGACTTAACTGGTGTATAATCTGTTTCCAGGGTAACAAATGTGTGTTTAATCTGTGCCGAGGATGCTGTAAGAAAAGAGCATTTAAAGAGACTGCAGACTGCCCAGGCAAGTATAGCCCCACCACTCTGCCCTGTTCTTCAGTGCCACTGGGCCTATATAAAAACAAACTGTCCAAGTCAAAATGAGTGATTAATACATATGGAAGTGGTATGACATTTTAATATCCTTTGTTAATATGCATAATTGTGATAGTTTTAGAAATATTAGTTAAAAATCCTGAGTGTCCTAGCTTTCACGGAAATGTTTTCATAGAATCATAGAATATCAGGGTTGGAAGGGACCTTAGGAGATCATCTAGTCCAACCCCCTGCTCAAAGCAGGACCAATCCCCAATTTTTGCCCCAGATCCCTAAATGGCCCCCTCAAGGATTGATCTCACAACCCTGGGTTTAGCAGGCCAATGCTCAAACCACTGAGCTATTCGTCCCCCCCATCACAGTAGCCAGTGCTAAGTAAAAGTAAGTCCTTTTACTTAGCACTGGCCACTGTAATAGAGCACTAACATAACACCAACATCTTCTCTTCCTCCTGAAGCCTCAGGGTGCATTATCTTCAAGCTAAAAGCATAATAAATTTTCTACAGCTGCACATAGTTACCCCAAGGCAGTGGCCTGCTCTGTTACCCACTGAACAGGCACTTCGGTGTCAATTTATTATTTCCCTTCTTTCTTTATCAGGTCATGGATTACTTTTTAAAACCAAATATGAAAAGTCCCTTCTGTGGAAAAGTGGCCAAACAGAGATGCAGAAGATTGAAAGGACACAGAAAGGGGAGGTGGAGGAAACTGCTGGACTGAAAGAGAGTATTGACACTGTACTGTGAGCCTTCAAACTAGATTCTACGGGATCTGTTTCCTTGTCTGTTTCCCTAGGCCAAAGAATCTGCCATTTCCAGAGCACCATCAGCAGCCTGGAGCAGTTCCACAGGTTTGTTCTATGGTCTGGACAAGTTTTATTTAAGGAAAAGCTGCTTACTCAGGGAAATATCCTGCCTTTGAATAAAAGGATGCAACTAAAGTTCTCAATGTCTTTTAGAGACTTTAAAGGACTCAGCCAGAACACTGGCCTGAAAATGCTGCACTGGGGTGGGGGGAGATGATGTACTAAGGTCATGAATTGCCTGTTGTACATTAACCCTTCATGTGCTGTTTTAAAAGTGGGGAATAAATCTTTGATATTAGAACATCCTGCTGGAGTGTTAAACTAATATTTCTTCAGGAATATAGGATGTCCAGCATTTGGGTGAAGGTCACTTAAATGACATTTTCAGGTCAGGAAGGAAGCTAAGTGTTTAAGGACAGTTCAGTGACTAACTCTCTGTAGTGTTACTCTAATGACCAAGTGGGATAGGAAGTGTTACATGTAATAAATAATCACTAGTTATAACAATAGAGCCTGAAGGGGAGTCCTAGGGTGCTAGGCTCTGTACATATATAGTCAAAGAAATGATTCTCAGACACAAAAACAAATGGTGGGCAAAAGGAAATAATATCCAGATTTGACAAGTGGGGAGCAGATACACTTAGGCCAGGTCTACACTATGGGGGGGTGGGGGTGGGGGTGTCGAGGGGTCGATGTAAGGTACACAACTTCAGCTATGTGAATAACGTAGCTGAAGTCGACATACTGTGAGGACACCGCAATGTCAACTGCCGCCGCTCCGCCATCAACTCCGCTTCCGCATCTCGTCAGGGTGGATTACCGGAGTCGAAAGGAGAGCGATCAGGGATCGATTGATACAAAAAAATCGATCGCCGAAAGATCGATTGCTAGTGTAGATCAGCCCTTAGAGGTTAAGAGACTAGTCCAAGGTCACACACTATCTGGCAGAGCCAGGAATTCATAGTCATAGAAATGTAGGGCTGGAAGGGACCTCAAGAGGAAGGGACCTAAACCTAGACCATCCCTGAGAGGTGTTTATTCAACCTGTTCTTAAAAACCTCCATTAACAGGGATTCCACAACCTTCCTTGGGAGCCTATTCCAGAGCTTAACTATCCTTATGTTAGGAAGTTTTTCCTGACATCTAACCTAAATCTCCCTTGCTGTATATTAAGGCCATTACTTCTTGCCCTACCTTCAGGGGAGATGGAGAACAATTGATCACAGTTGTCTTTATAACAGCCATTAACATATCTGGAGAGTTATCAGGTCCTCTCTCAGTCTTCTTATTGCAATACTAAACAGCCCGGGTTTTTGTTTTGTTTTTTTTTAAACCTTTCCTCATAGGTCAGATTTTCTGAACTTTTTATCATGTTTGTTGCCTGTGGACTCCCTCCAATTAGTCCACATCTTTCCTAAACTGTGGCATCCAAACTTGGACACTGTAGTCCAGCTGAGGTCTCACCAGGGCTGAGTAGCACAGGACAATTGCCTCCAGTGTCTTACATATGACAGTCCTATTAATACACCCTGAATATTAGCCTCTCTCGCAACTGCATCATATTGGTGACTTGTATTCAATTTGTGAGCAACTATAACCCACAGATTTTTTTCAGCAATACTTCCACCTACCCAGTTATTCCCCATGTTGTAGCTGTGCATTTGATTGTTTTACTTTTTAAGTGTAGTGCTTTGCACTTTATTGAATTTCTTTTTTGATTTCAGACTATTTCTCTAATTTGTTAGGGTTATTTTGAATTCTAAACCTGTCCTCCAAAGTACTTGAGCCTCCTTCCAGTTTGGTGTCACCTTCAGTTTTATAAGCATACTCTCCATTATCCTAGTCATAATGAAAATATTGACTAGTCCTGGACTCAGGACAGACCCCAGTGGGACCCCAATAGATACACCTACTCCTGAGGGAATTCTGTACCAAAAAATGAAAAATTCTGCACAATATTTTAAAATTCTGCAAATTTTCTCAATAAATGTGACTCCAGCCTGGCAGTGGGGAGCACAGGCCACTGGCTGCATTGAGGTGGGACATCATCCTGAAGCCCTGACCTCCCCTGAGACAGGAACTCGGCCGTGAGGCTGCACCCAACCCTGACAGTGCAAGGGCTGAGCCTGCCACAGAAACACCTCAGGGCCCTGCCCCTTTGCACCAGGTGTGGGTGGCAGGTTCAGCCCAGCAGGATCCGAGTGTGGAGGGGCTTAGTATGGGAGGATCCAGGTGTGGGGTGAGAGGTTTCTGCGGGGGCAATCTGGGTAGGGGCGGCTCAGTCAGAGATCTGGATACACGGGCTCATTGGGGAGGTGCAGGGCAATGGGATGCTACAAGGGATCCAGGTGCAGGGGGGGCCTGGGTGTGGGGAGATGGGGCTCAGCAGGGAGGGGAGGTGCAAGGTTCTGGGGGTCCAGGTGCAGCTACTTGTAGCTGAGTGGGGTGGGGGGAGGTCCAAGGTGTAGGGAGGTTCAACAGTCCTGCTTAACAGGGGAGCCCCAGCTGTTGCTGAGGGGACGCTGCAGACTGGGCTCCCACTTCTCCCCCCGATTTCCCTATCCCCTTTTCTTCCCCATCTCATCCCACTGCCCCAGGCCTCATCCCCCACCCCTCACTCCACGGGTGCTGGAACAATTTGTAGTTTGGGTGCTGAGAGCCATTGAACCAAACTGTAAACGCTGCATGTCATGGAAACCACATCAAGCCGGGGGGTGCGGGAGCCCCCTCCACGCTGCTAGTTCCAGCACCTATGCCTCACTCCCGACATTTCCCTTTCCCCCACCCTGTCTTACCAAGCCCCACAGCCAACACTCACTGTTGCACAGAAAACAGGAAGGGTCCCCAGCACACAGAAGGAGAGCACGACTGGCACTAGGACCCAGCAGGTGGTGTTCAGCTGCAGTCAGAGGAGCCCTGATGAAGCCTCCTTTTAGCTGGGCAGCTCTGTGCTTGCAGAAATGGAGGGGGGGTGGGGGGGGAGGAAAGAGAGAAATGGCACATAACCCCATGCTCCCCCCCCCCCCCCCGTGCCTTGCCTCTTTTTGGGTGGGCTCCCCCCCCCCCCCCCAAAGCCACCCCAAAACCTGCACTCATGGTTGTCCTGCCCCCACGCAGCTTCCCTGCCATTTTCTGCAAGGAAGCACAGAACTTCAGGGGGGAGGGCGTTTTCTGCAGGCATCCCGCAGAATTGCCCCAGGAGTGAACCATTGATAACCACTCTCTGAATAATGTCTTGCAACCACTTGTGCACCCACCTTGTAGCAATTTCTTCTAGACCCCATCTCCGGAGTCCCAAGTCCAGGGGTTTAACTACAAGATGGACCCTCCTGTTTTCCTAGAGGTGAATTCTGTGAAAGGACAGACAGCAGACTCTTTATTCAACAGAAACTGTCTCTCAAGGTCTATCTGTATCTCAGGCAGTGCTACATATGCCTACCCCTGGTGCTCGATATGCATCCTGCAGAGTATGGATTCATAGTGTCTGTCCCTGGGCATTCTATAAACAAGTCTTTCTGTATATTGCAGAGAACTTCAACTGTGTGAATTCAGACACATTAATCTGTTATGGCAAAAGGCTAAAGAAATGGAGGCCAAGCTGTCTGCCATTTTCCTGGATAAAATCTCAGATCAGAAAATTGACTTAAACCCGAGACTACCCACTGACTGCAACACCTGCTAGCCCGAGGCCTACGTGAAATCTGCAGCAGTCCATCTCTCCTTACCCTCAGGTTGCAGTGGAACTTCTGCACTGCGCACTGCCATCTCCTGCTGTAATGGGAGATTGAAACAGCATGTGCCATGGACCTCCCCGCAACCTGCACCCAGACTCCAAACCAGAAGGCTTCCAAAGCTTTATCCTGTGGGAATGTTAAGTGTAAACAGGGTCTCCTGAAGGGAAGAGAGACAGTGACACATGGGGACTAAGAGAGATGCATTCAAATGAAAGCTCTAGATTTTCTGGGGCTGGTAAAACCAAAGCAGTGTGAATTAGGAGCTTGTACAGGGGCTTTGAGCCTCTACATAAGAGGACCATGCTAAAATTTAGTAACCAATGGTTGTAGCTCTCAGATGCAGCACCCCTTCTTCACAAAGGAAGGAAACTTTTTTTTTTATTATTTTTTTTGAGATCGGGAGTTTTGGGTTAAGTGGCTGTGTTATAGAGGAAGAGATTTAGTTTAAAATATTTAGGTAGCTATAAGTACATTACAGTAATCTCTCTTTACAGATTAGACTTGGAATAACAAAGTAGAATCACTAAAAGTTTTGCATCTGAAGAAATTACTTGCCTTAACGCCTAGTTTGACTTTTGATGAGCCCTTATCCAATCCAGATAGACAAGCTGGTTCTTTGTTTTCTCCCCACTGGGTCTAGTGTGATGTATGGGGCAACAGGAGAGAGAACCGATGGGCTGGGCCAAGCTGAGCATCCTTTAAAATGAAAAAGCCTTTTCACAGAATTCTAGTTTATTACTTACATGCAGTATTCTAGTTAGGGATCAATATAAATGCAAATCCTCAAAGTCTTGTTTAGGAGATTACTGTGGTAGTGGCGAAGTGGGTTGCTGGCACAGGTGAGTGTCAGGGTATTTTCAGTTAGGTGGAGGGAGCTTTTAAGATATTTTTGGATGGTGGGGGAAGCAGCCCAATGGGAAATAGCTAGAAATCAAATTGTTTCCATTTGGGATTTTAACAACTCTCTCAAACCAAAATCCTATGACTTGCTAGATCCTGTGCTAAGGAGCTTTTCTGGTGAAGGGATCTTTTTCCTCCTAGCCCAAAAAGGTCTTGTCCAGCCATATATGCCACTTTTAATCATTATCATTTGAGCACGATGATCACTAGTATACCAGGTGCAATGCCTGCCATCAATCACCATCAGGAGGCATTTGTACAGCTCAGCACCAAAGATGCCGCCCCATTTACAATTGTATTTTGAGATGTGTCAGTTAGCCAGTTTTTAACTAATGTAATGTGTGCCATTGTTGATTTTGTATCCTTCTAGAGTCTTAATCAAAATGTCAAAGTACCAAATCAAATGCCTTACAGAAGTCTAAAGACTTGAAGTCAAAGACACTATTACCTTTATCTCATAAAAAAATATCAGATTAGTGTGACAGGATCTGTGTTCCATAAACCTATGCTGATTGGCATCAATCAATCAAGAATTAAAAGGAGGATAATATAAGTTCCATATCAGCCACTCTCCAATATTTTGCCTGTAACTGATTTCATGACTTTTCTAAAGAGATCAGAAAAAAACACCACTTTCAATTAGCAAGGAACTCTTGGAATATTCCCTCCACCTTAACCATTAATCTAAAGAGGTAGAGTCAAGGGAGAGAGGAAATGGAGGAAGACAGCCAAAAGAAGGGAAAAGGTGGCGGGAGGATAAGGATCCAAGATGAAAGACTGAGTCTCCAAGGGGTGCACCGGACAGCAGAATTTGACCCTACTCAGTATTTGTTGGTACTCGGTCTCTTGCATTTTGGCTTAAACTGGCCAAAACTAGGGTGGATCTCTTAATTGTCAACCTTTGCACTACATTTGTGTTGTACCCCAGCTAATGCAGGTTAGTAATTAGGCCAGGGAGGAGAGTTGCTGTTTGAGCATAAAGAACCTGGCTTGATGGCTGTGTCTAGGCTGAAATACTATCTAATTTAAGGAGAACAGTAGTTTTGCAGAGAGTTAATCGGAGCATCCTTGCTATAGACCTGGAACTTCCACTATAAATTGTGAATCCTGCTCCCTTTTTAAAGAAAAATAGCTTTTGCTGAATATGAGCTTGACCTTTCAAACTGTGACATCAGCTATTCCGTTTTGAGGCAGGTCTCAGATCAAGAACAAAGTATTCTCCATCTCTGCGGGTGACCAGACAGCGGAGAAATCTATGCCTCGGATAGGAAGGACCCAATTCTCTCTAGGGACAAACTTTTTACATCACTACAGTAGCATAAAGTGGGTAGAAGTGGCCCATAGAGAATATCTATTGTGTAAGGGGGTGCCTCTGCTGTCAGAGCAGCTCAACACTCTTCCAAGCCTCTGGGTAAGGACCAGAGAATATTGGACCTTGGGAAGGGGAAGAGAAGGGGCCATAGCACATTGCACTCCAACTATTCTTGGCTGCCGCCTCTGACCATTGAGGCTGTTCTAATTTACATTGGGGGCTGGGTAGGCCCTTGCACAGTCTTAAAATAGACAGTCACATTTGCTTCCCACTTCCCTATTGAATCAGAACTTCTGAGAATCAGGGTAAAATAGCCAAGCTTCCTGGAACCAGATCATAGCAAGGTGAGTTCAGCTCTTCCAAAGATGGGCCTGGATTAATGCAAAGTTACTGTAATTCCAAAATATGGACAACACCTAACCAAAGACTTCACAGTAAGTACTGCCTCAACTTTCTCCACATAAGCCACAAAATGCTTCAGCAACAGAAATGTGCAAATGGAGGAAGCTGCTGCAGTTTAGCAACTACATGAATGCATCTTACACATGGCTGCCAGAAAAGCAAGAGAGTAAAACTCCATCGAGCGGCATTCTTCAGACCTCCTCATACAAGTGATATTACCTTATTTCCAAACACCTCCAACCATATTAAAATGCTCAAAACAGCAGCCTGTCAAATCACCAAGTTTAGTATTAAAGAAAAGAATCAAGACAAAGCTAAAAGCAACTAACACAAAACTCCAAACACTGCAATAAGCTTTTTAATTACCCTCTTTAATACACTAGAGATAACGACTTATTTTAAAACAAAAATAGCATTAACAATAACATTTGTTTGTAGTAAATTGCTGGACCAGTCAGGGCTGGATCAAAATTCTTAACTTTGTCCTATGGGACTGGATGAATGCAAAGTTGCTGTAATTCCAGAACATTCAACATGTCACTATGCTCATTTATAAAAGGAAAGTTGGGACAGATGCACCTGCCGAGCAGGCACCTGTGTTGGCTTCTTTTGGTTTCTGCCCCAGACCTGATGTGTTGCATTTTTATGGCATTGACTCATGCCACCAGGAGCCACTGGTGCACAGGGTAAGAAGCCACTGTACGCTGATGAAGTAAAATGGACAAGCAACAGTATTTGCACAAGATGGAGCCTTACTGCAGTGGCAAACCACCACCAAAATCCAAAGCCAAGTGATATGCATGTGGGAACAAATCAGGAAACAGGCCTTTGAAAAAGGGACAAGACAGACTGAAAGAGGTTGGATCCAGGATAAGTGCAACAACCTGAAATAAACGCCTTTGAGTACGCAGAAGTGGTGCCATATTTCCCAGGGTGGGTGAGAAGTCCTAGAATGTGCTTCCTGAGAGGAGCTCCCCTCTGGCTGAATGCTGGGCCCATACCATTGAGAGCATTTCAGTCTGAGGGCTTTGAAGTAAAGGAAAAGCACTGCATTGCTCAGAGACAAGGCAACACTTTCAGTGAAACGGTCTCCTTTAGATACACGCCCATCCATCGAACAATCTTCCTTTGCAGTTCTGATCCTGGAAAGCTCTTAATAGCAGCTGAAGAGACCCAAGATCAGCATCTCTGAAATACACTACCAGTTCTTTCTGGGGTGGTGGATACAGAGGAGAGGACAGAGAACATGCAACCAGCACTGAAATGGACAATTCCAGGGACGCTGCATTTAGTGACAGCTTCTGTTCTAAAGGAATTAAGTTATCCTAATCTGAACATTAGCCCCCACCATCAGCCCTGACCCTCCCAGCCCCAATGAGAGAGAGAGAGAGAGAGAGAGAGAGAGAGAGAGAGAGAGAGAGAGAGAGAATATGACAGGGATAATTTGTGAAGCTCAGTAGTCTGTGGTTAGGACATCGGACAAACGGCAGGGAAGTGGGGGGTTCTTTGATTGTACATGAAGATTTTCACATGTTGGTGCTCATTCGGGACTGGCTGTTAGCTGGAGTGAGCTCGCCTTGGCTACCTTCTCGTGGAGGAGACTGCAATAAGAAAACCAAAATACAGCCCTGGTTAGTGATGGGCTGGAACTGCCCCTGCACCAGGGCTCTAAACACGGAACACACCCAAAGAGGGCAAGCTCAGCGCAAGTAAACCATACAGCAGGGTAGTGGCATTCTCAGCTCACCCTCCCCGCTTTCCCAGCAGGAACTGGGTGGAGAGAGTGGGCCCTGCACACCAGGAGCACAAACCTTGTTTATTTAGTTGCAAATAAATCTTAAGTTTCAATCATTTTTCTGTTAATAAATATTTCATTATTTCTACAAAAGAATTTGTTATTCATAAATATTTGCACGACAGTTTACAGACTATGGGGTGTTTGCAAACTATTCACTTCAGCTATTCAAGGTGTGTGATTGGTCACCTAACTTGAATGAAATACCCATTCAGAACCTGAATGCCATTTGGCACTTAGATACCACAGGGATGAGCATACTACGATAGCATCACTAGAATCCAGTGAACACTTTATACAGCAGTCAGCTTGCTCTCTCCAGGTCACTGTCCTGCAGAACCATCTCTTGGGCAGGACTGCTCCAGTCAACATATGTATTTCAATTTCCCTCATGAAAATAAAAGTTACGAATAATTAACCAGCCACTCACCTACTGACTGGAGTAAATAGTAACCAGGATCTGTCCTGCTAGCTGCAAGCTCTATTCTCTAACATTCTCAGAGTCCATCCTCTTGTGGGTACAGCAGACCTCTTTCTCCAGAGTCCCTAGTCACTAGCTTTTACCCCCTGCACCACATCATCCAAATGGTTACCCTTTACCTCAGGGTACGTCTATACTACCCGCCTGATTCGGCGGGTAGCAATCGATCTTCTGGGATCAATTTATCGCGTCTCATCTAGACGCGATAAATTGATCCTGGAAGTGCTCGCCATTGACGCCGGTAATCCTGCTCCGCGCGAGGAGCAAGCGGAGTTGACGGGGGAGCCTGCCTGCTGCATCTGGACCCGCGGTAAGTGCTTTTTAGTTCGAACTAAGATATTTCAACTTCAGCTACGTTATTCACGTAGCTGAAGTTGCGTATCTTAGTTCGACACCCCCCACCACCACCACCACCTTAGTGTGGACCAGCCCTCAGATTCCATGACAAAAGGGCCCTTTGCTCACCTTGACGTGTATCTGGTTGCGCAGGACTGCTGCCCGCAGGATCATGGCTTTGGCACGTCGCTGGAATTCTTTGCCCATTAATAAGGACTTTTCAAAGGTGGTGCTGCGCTGATCTACATCCCGAGCATAAAGAATCTGTAACCAACAAGAAGAACTCAACACAGGAACTGGAAAGGAGCTTGATTACTAGGAAGCTCCTTCCACACAACAGACCAGAAGGAATCTGAAGGACTCAAACCCTTGACATATCAGCTAGGCAAACACACCCTCACTACAGGCAAATGCAGCTTCAAACAGTATTCCAGGAGCAAAGCGAGGGAGAGTAAAACTGAGTTCTTCAGGAGCTCATCATTAAAAAGCAATGCTCCTGCTGTATTAACCAAGATGGTGGTACAGCAAAGGTGATCAGAGATCTTTCATACTGCATCCCTAGCCAGCTGTTAGCCTCAATCCACAGCCTAGCACTTGTCATCAGAAACAGACCAAGGTGTGTGGGGACACTCACTTTGCTATGAGAGTCTATTCTGGCATTGATCAATCCTTCCAGGATCAGCTGGGTCAGCTCATCCTCCAGCGCTGCCACCGTGGTGTTAAATGCTGTGGCCATCTTGCGCATGTCTGCTGACACGTAGGGGCTGAAATACTAAGAACAAGAAAATACAGTCAGTTTCCAGGTTCATCCCCTTAAACCCCCAATCCTTTGAAACTTTATGGTGGGAGAGAGGTCCTACCTCTGACCCTTACCCATTCCTCGGGTTTGCATGGAACAGTTACCTGGATAAGGGCACGATTTCGGATCTGCGTGTAGAGTGTCCTCACATGAGGTGCCAGGTACATATCCAGCAGCAGGTTATCCTATGCAAAAGAGAGCAAAATATTAGAAGCTAGAGCAGGAAGCAGGCTGGATAAAAATAATGATTTTTTTTTAAATCAGTTTTTTAAATTTTAACTAAAACCAAAAAAAAAAAAAATGAAATTTAAAATAATTATTTTACACGTTGCTAGTCCTTTATTTTCTTCCCATTTTATAATCTTAACTTGCCACAATGACTACAATAACTTGCTTGTTCCTTAGAAGATCTGGAAAAAGGGGTAAACAGTGAGGTGGCAAAATTTGCAGATAACTATCTTTAGTAATTTTGTAAGACGCAGGCAGACTGCGAAGAGCTATAAAAGGATCTCTGAAAACTGGGTGACCGGGAAACAAAATGGCAGATGAAATTTAATGTTGATAAATGCAAAGTATTGCACATTAGAAAGCATAATACCAACTATACATATAAAATGATGGGGTCTAAATTAGCTGTTACCACTCAAGAAAGATCTTGGAGTCATTGTGGATAGTTCTCTGAAAACATTCACTCGATATGCAGCAGCAGTTAAAAAAAGCAAACAGAATGCTGGGAATAATTAAGAACGGGATAGATAATAGGACAGAAAATATCATGTTGCCTATATATAAATCCATGGTACACTCACATCTTGAATACTGTGTGCAGATGTGGTTGCCCCATCTCTAAAAAAAGATATATTGGAATTGGAAAAGGTTCAGAAAAGGACAACAAAAATTATTAGGGGTATGAAACGGCTTCCGTATGAGGAGAGGTTAATAAGACTGGGACTTTTCAGCTTGGAAAAAAGATGGCTAAGGGGAGACAGGATTGAGGTCTATAAAATCATGACTGGTGTAGATAAAGAAGTGTTGTTTACGATTTCTCATAACACAAAAACTAGGGGTCACCAAATGAAATTAATAGGCAGCAGGTTTAACACAAATAAAAGGAAGTATTTCTTCACACAACGCACAGTCAACCTGTGGAACTCTTTGCCAGAGGATGCTGTGAAGGCCAAGACCATAACAGGGTTCAAAAAAGAACTAGATAAATTCCTGGAGGATAGGTCCATCAATGGCAATTAGCCAGGATGGGCACTAATGGTGTCTCTAGCCTCTGTTTGCCAGAAGCTGGAATGAGCGACAAGGGATGGATCACTTGATAATTACCTGTTCTATTCACTCCCTCTGGGGCACCTGGCACTGGCCACTGTCAGAAGACAGGATACTGGGCTAGATGGACCTTTGGTCTGATCCAGTAGGGCCATTCTTATGTTCTTAAGAGTTACAGATTTTACATTTTTTCCTTTCTATAAAAAGACCACCACAAATTCAAACATGAAATTAATGAGCAAGTAGTTCATGTTATTTTTGGAGCCAGCACCACCTTCTGACATATTGAAAACTTCCATAAGGCAAGAAATGCTTTGACCAGGCTAGACTCCATCAGGGTTTTCTGTCTAAAATGAATAATAAGATTTGTGCTCTTACGTTCCTTGGGTGCTGTTGAAAATCCCACCCTTAGCTACTGAGATATGTTCTCACACTGCAGTTGATGAGGCCATGGACTTGGTTTTTCAGCATAATTATGCATTTTAAGTGTGAAGCTTCTTGGCAGAAAAAAAGTCAATGCAAAGTCTGAAATTGTAGTAACAGCAACTAATTAAAGCAACAAGGACAAAACATCCACTGTAACAATTTAAGTCTATAGAATGGGAAGTAAAGAACTAGCAACACGTAAATAAAAACCAATTTTAAAAAATTAAATCATGATTTTTATTCAATCCCACCTAGAACCAAGAAGCAGAGCAGAAGAGTCCAACATGAAATGCCTACAACTTCAGCCAATTTGAACGTTCACTGCTTTTCTTAAGACAAAGGAGAAGAACCCTCAGGCCCTGTGTCACCCTCTCCCCCACCCATCACATGGAACCCTGAGGTCCCACATCCCCTTGCTTACTCCCCTCCCAGGACTCACTTTCATCTCATCCAGCATCTTCAGGCATGAAGCGTATTTGGATTCATAAAACTTGAAGATGATGTCACGCACCTGAGGCTCCAGCTCCAAGAACAGTTTGAAGGAGCTGTAGACACACAGCAGTAGTTAGATGCTGGGACTGGTCATTGACACACCCTACTCCACAAACACTACCACCCCAATACCTGGCTATGAACACTCTCCTCACTGCCCTGTGATGCTCCAAGTGTTAACACTTTAGCAGCCAGGACAGCCCATTTTCTCTGGGGTTGGGAGCAGGGATGACTCAGTGAAAGCTAAGAGCCCCCTGCCAAAGCCTGTACTGTAGGTCCCCTTCCATAAAAATATAGGAAAGTATGTGGAGTGGGGCAGGTCAGGACCAAGATGGCAAAGCTCCAGTACCCATCCCCCAAACTCCTCCCCAGGCATCACCCACCTGCTAGAGATGACATTGCGCTGCAGTTCCTGACGGTCAAAAGTGGCCAGTGCACAGAGGCCACCATACACAGCCACGTTACTAGGAGATAACAGCTAGAGAGAAACGGAGAGCGAGACCAGAACTGAGGTATCATTGAATGCTGTAACATGGAGCAAGGCAGAGCTAAGCCCCCAGACCCTCCCCTCCCACAGCAAGAATACAGGTTGACCCTTGACAAATACAGTGGGACCAAGTGAAAACATGGACTCTCCCCAAACCAGGCTTCACTCAGACCCCAAAAGCTGGAATAATGCCCAGCAGCCAGCCTTTCAATTCCGTTAGCTGAACTCCCCTAAATTCAGTTCCCTGCTTCACCACAGACTTCCTGTGTGACCTTGGGCAGATTCCTTTGTAACTCAGTTCCCCCATCTGTAAAATGGGGATAATCCTGTTTGCCAAACACATTACAGATTGTAGGCTCAGATACTACCGTGATGGGGGCCCATAAGTACCTTACACAGACAGATACTGTACATGGCTTCCCCTCTGACCCCTGCACACAGCCCCTTCTTGGTCCTCTTACCTCAGGGAAGTCACAGTGGTCAAATGAGGCCAACAAGAAGCACTTTGCTGCCTGCTTGTATTTCCGAGCTGCTAGTTCAGCTAAGCCTAGGAATCAGACTTAGTTAGTTCTTTGTCCACTACCATACATGTACTAGTTAGGACATACATATTTCTTATTTAAGAGTGGACTGGGCACCAGGATCCCGAGGAGTTGCTAGAGCCCCCACAGTTTCAGGGAAGCAGACACTGTCGATTAAGTAAGTGACATTCTAGAGACTGAAATGAACTGCACTAGGGAGCCCTGCCTTGGAAAGTTTGGGGAGGGGCGGGAACCAGTCAGGGATAGGAATTCCAGGATGGTTCCCTGCTCAAAACCTCTTGTATCCAGTCAACTGCATTTGCGTCCTGCCAAGAGAACATGAAGTACAGAGACCAGTGAGAACATTCTGAGCAGTCCTTGGCTGGGTGAGAGGCACTCTCGACTTCAGTAAAGCCCCAGGAATGGCAAATGGGCGAGAAGACTGCCTGGTGACATCCAGGAAGCAGAGGAGCTCACTCACCTGCTGCACACTTCAGTTTGGTGAGAATCGCCTGTGTCTGGCTGTCCCGCTCTCCTCTTTGCTAGAGGGTGAAAGAAGCAGGAGTGAGTGACTAGTACAGATCCCTTCCCAGCACTTTCCTTTAACCGTACTGGGGGAAGCCGATCTACTTTGGGAGCTCCCTTTGATCTCAGCAGCAGGATCCCCAGATAGCCCTAGGGATATTGGAACCCATTTGGTAAGGTAGGCAGCATTCTCAATAGGAAGGTAGTTTCACCCCACCCCCTTAGGGAAGGCCACAATGACACCATTCACACAGTGCCCAGCCTTTTATGGCTAATGGTAATCACTGGACAGAGGTGGTCAAAGGACATGGTCCTACTCCATTCAACGAGAGGTAAAGTGCTCCAGGCACAAGTCATTGTGAGATAAAAGGGGCTGTGGAGCCCAGAGAGGAGAGTATACCAAGCAGCGGGATAGGACTGACAGTCCGATTAGCTGGAGAACACTGGCTTGTTGATAGTTTGGGCAATGAGGGAAGGAAACGTATGGATCAAGTCCAATAGAGAGTGAGGGAAGGGAGAGGGGAGGTCTGGCCAACCCTGACTGAAGAGGTACAGAGCAGACAGAGGAAACATCTCAGAACTGTAAGGGAAAGAAACCTCTTACCTCTGCAATTTCTGGGGTGGACTCCGCCTTGCTTACGTAGCTCAGAACGTGAGACCAATTCTGAAGGTAAACGCTAACCTGCAAGGAGGCAATCAGACATACAACAGTGCAATGGAAGCAAATCAGAGCACAAGCAAATAGTGCTACCTGCTGGCTGACCAACGTCATTTCAGAGATAGGTGCAACTCATCTATGGGAGAGGCATTCCTCTGTGGATTGTACGATTCCCTCGCTGCATGGCTCCCTACCTTGATAACATTGAGGCACATGTTAATGACGTGCTTAGCACTGGTACAGTAATCACGGGCTCGCGAATAACACTTGAGAGCATTGCTGAGGTCCCCACAGTCAAGGTAGTGATCACCCAGGTCATCGTGGCCTCTCCTGGAGAGAAGCATGAGAAGAGCAGTGAGCTGCATATTCAAGCAGAAAAGTGCAGGGTTCCTATTGACTATGGAAAACAGAGGCACAAAGCTTGTTCGTGCCACTCAAACGGACGTTGCACCCAGCCCCATCTAATGCAACCCAGGTCCCAGGGGAGAAGAATGCTCTTTCCCACTCCAATCAAGCCGCTCCCTCACCTGATGCTCTCTTTGATAGAATTTCCTTTGTAGTTTTTCAGATCCGTATCCAGCTTTTCCAGTTTGAGAAGGGCTTTCTTCCGTGTGGCCTCAACCCACGCTGTATCAAGAGGAGGGGGCTCAATCCCACCATCAGGGACAGCATCAGGGGTATTCTGCAGCTCTCTGAAAGTCAAGCCAATAAGAGTCTGAATTGGGCTGTTAAACTATAACCTCTCCAAGGCAGGGACCTGCTATTTATGTGGCACAGTTCCCCTGGCATACAGCACCACGCATTACAAGAGCAACCATCTAAACAATAAGGAGGCAAGAGGAAAAGGAAAGCCCATAATCAGTAGTGAAAATCTGCATTCTAATTGGATTTTAAAAGTTGCCTTGTTTTTTGTCTCAGCCAGTTAAAAACCCTCTTCCTCAAAAGTGTTCCTTTTACAGATATGTTCTGAACAAGCAGGTTCCTGACTAATTGAAAAATAGAGTGAGCCTATTCCAAAAATCCAATTCTAGCGAGTCAGTAATGGTGCTGTGAGCCACTAACCCACTTCACGAGCATCAAGAGTCACCAAACCTACTTCAAGCACCTCCATACAAGATACAAAGCATGCACACTTCCTTACACTTTGCTCTCTTCCTAATTGGTTTCAACCAGTTGGACAGCAACATGCAAATGACTTCAGGACCAGGCTAAAGAAGGAAGGCCACAATGCCCCCTGTCTTTAAATGAAGTGCCCATAGCTCAGCCACAAATGGAAAAGCAGCTCCAGAGAATGGACTAATTCCACCTCTCAGACCAGTGCTTCCTGCTTGAATTGAATTCCCCTCTCCCAATATTCATGTCAGATTGAGGTAGAGACACAATGTAACCAGTTTAAAACCCATTCTGTTCCACTGACATTTCCTCCCAAACCCACAAGAAACCAATAAGCATCAATACATTGCCATGCAAGGCAGTAAGATTGTACACACAATAGAAGGGTCCCATCCAATGCAGATTAATCAGGAAATCATGTCATGTGCATCATAACTGCATTGTAAAGATCAAGACGGGAACGGTGGATAAACAAGGAAAATATGAAGGCTAATCACTAACAAGCAAAGACTCATCAGCAAGGCTGCAATTTGTGAAAGGCTAAGTCAGAGAAGTGAACATTTAAACAGGGTTTTTGACGTAGAGAATGCAGGACACGCAATAAGAAGCTGAATTTCCAAACCTCCCCAAGGCACAGACCTGTGTGTGTGTGTGTCAGAGCAAAAGCAACCTTATCCCTTTCTTCCCAGCCAGAAGTGGCTTTGTATGCAGCTGAATTCATGGCTGCAGTGGGGAAGGGGTGTAAGCAGTCTGCCAAATATTAAACTCTCAATTGAACTCTGTTTTTACATAAGGAATTTATGTACATAAGGCATTTGAGAACAGCTACAAGGTCTAGCCTGTCTTCAACATCCATGTTTAACCTTTACTAATGTGAAAGGTCAGATAGAGAACAGACCCTTCTGTGTATTTCATCTCTAAGAAAGCACTGAGCCCAAGGTGTAGGCAGGGTCAGTTCACTGGAGTGTGATGGCAGATTCCCATCTAATCTCCACGAGGAGCATTTTGCTGTTACACACAATCTCCTCTTTCACAGAGGTTTTCCTGTGCTGCATCTGCCCTGATATGGTCAAAGAAGCACTCCAGATTCCCACCACCTCCCATGGTACCTGGTGGCCTCAGACAGTTTTCGGTGGATTTCCTCATACACATCAACATTGAAAGTTCTTTGGACGAATGACAGCGCCATCTTGAGGGCCTCCACCCGCAGCTGCGGACAGTGGTCAGCGATGAACTGCAACCGCTCAATCCGCATCAGGCCGCTGTAACTAGATGCATACTGCTCCAAATCCTGCAAACAAAACCCAGGCCCAGAGAGAGCATCACTAATACAAATACCTGAGTGACCAAAAAGCCACCCCCCCCCCAAAAAAAAAAAAATACTATCCTGCAGAGTCTGTTCCTGCAGCCCAACCCCACTGGAAAACATTAAGCCACTCAGCAGAACATGAAAATTACTCATTCTCCATTTCTGCCTCCCTCAGGATTTTAGAGATACAAGGGGGGGGGGGGGGGGGGTGAGGTCATCTCTTTTATTGGACCAACTTCTGTTGGTGAGACAGACAAGCTTTCAAGCTTGAACAGGCTCTTCTTCAGGTCCTGCAAAGGGGGACTGTCCCAGAGCCTGGGCTCCATTCTAACTTTGGAGTGCTTGACTTTGCAACCTTCGTTTTTTGTAATATTATATTTTGTCTGTTTATCTGTATCCTCTGCAGAGGCTGGGCCTTATCCACCATCCTTGCAAAGTTAATAAAATAAACTGAAGTTGGTCAATATCTCAGAAAAAGAAGAGGCATGGCTGTTGAAGGCTGTACCAGAAATGGTACAGGATCCGAATGTTCTGCCTTCTGATGTGCAGAGAATGCAGTTCTTCCAAACTCTTTAGCTTTGACAATTCCAGCCAGTCTCAGCTGGAAGGCTTGTGACCCAAGAATAAAAACCATTATAATTATACTCTTAAAGAAACATGGCTATCAACACCTCAGAGTAAAGAGTAAGCCTGAGAAGAAAGGCAGATTCACCTACGGGTATCAGAGGGATGCAATAAGCCAGCGTTTCTCAAATGAAGCCACTGTGGCCACATGCGGCTACCAGGGGTTTTCCTGCGGCCACAACAGTCTCCTGGGCAGAGATGGAGAAGAGGGCAAAGCAGTACCCCCTCCCTGCAGTGCTCAAGGGCAGGCTTCTCTTTCCCTCCCCCACTTCAGCTACAGACACACCCCTTCAGCCACAGGGTTCTGGGGGTGAGCTTAACTCTCCTCTTCCAGCTGTAGGGCTCTTGTTTCAGTCTCACCCCCAGCTTCTGCAACAGGGCTTTGGCCCCCCCACACCCTGAATCCAGCTGTGGGGCTTTGGCTCTTGGCTTCAGTCCAGAGCGGTGGGGCTTCACGAGGGCCAGCCTTACAGGACGCAGTGGTCAAGAGGCAAGGAGAGGGGTGAGCATGGGGTGCGAGGCTATGGAAGGGCACTTGGGGCAATGGGGGGATAGGCAATGGGGGCCATGGGGATCCATGGGGGGAGGCAGCAGGGGCCAGAGGCACCAAAATACAACTGTACATTATTTTTATTATTGAATCTGAAAAAACCCTACATTAATAAATTACAATGATTTGGATATGTATATGTGCATATTTATTTGTTTTGCCTAAAGTTAACAGTCTTTCAGGAAAGTTTGTCAGAACAGCCACCAGCAAGAGTTGGTGGCCGCACTCTGAGGCCATCAAAAAATTTGTTGCGAGAACACCTGCACTAAGCCATCTCAGAACAGAAGTTACATCAAGGCTAATATACAGTGCACCACCAATATGACCCAGGAGATGCAAGAAAGATTAGCATAGGAAAAGAGGCTACAGGAGAGCTCATTGCTACTCCATCACCTCCCACACAGGAGTTGCTGTCAGACTGCTGTTTAAAGATTTACAGGGGGGGAAATGAGAGTGGAGTACTCTGTAGAGCCTTCAAGGGGAGAGGCCAAGCACAAACATCTCTCTGCCCCTCAATTAGTACATACCAGAGTTGGGTTTTCCACCACATAGTTGATATCAGGTGCATTCTGCTGATCTTCTTGTGGGTCTACGTCAATCTGCATAGGCTCCACTGCGCCCTGCGACAGCAAATATGGGGTCAAATATGGTTCATTCACATCCCCACAGGAAACAGCTTCCTCAAACATGGGCTCACAATCAAGACAGACTCCACTTAAACACATATGTAATGGGGAAATGAAGACACTGCTTTTGAAAAATCTTCTCTTTAGGATCCTAGCCCCCACACAATCCCATTCCTCAGAACTAAAGGGTCCTCCAGAGGGAGAACTGCTCACTACCATTCACAGACACCACTTTCCCTCCGTCAGTAGCTTTTCAAGCAAGAAAATGCAGGAGCATGAGAATATCTTCTAAACATGTTGCTGCATCACACAGACGCATGGCATATTCCAAAAGACATCCTGCTGCTCTTTTCTGAGCAGGGTCAGGCAGGTCATCAGCTGAGGGACAGCACTACAAGTGGGGCTGGGAAATACCCAATGCGCACCCAGACACCGCACCAGCAACTCTCTGAAACTAATACCTCTCTCTATGGGATCTTATTTAAAAAAAAAAAAAAAAAAAAAAAAGTATCTAGATGTTCTGGTTGTGAAAAAAAACACAAAACACACAAACAAAGTAAGCGCTGCAGACAGGGTCTGCATAAAACCTGGAACAGTAGCTGTGGGAGGTGTGAACTGCCCCATTCATCTCTATGAAGAATTAACACATGCTTCAGGTAAAGGCTTGTCTACACAGGGAAATTTAATGCTATATAGTTATAATGCCCCGTGTGCACATTTATTCTGGAATAAGAGAGCCTTTTTCCAGCATAGCATGTCACTTTGGAAGCAAAATAAACTATACTGGAAAAAGGCATGCTTATTCTGGAATAAGTGTGTCCAGCTGAGGTGTTATACTCGTGTAACTATACAGTGGTATAATTATACCGCTATAAGCGGCAAAGAGTCCTGTGGCACCTTATAGACTAACAGACGTATTGGAGCATAAGCTTTCGTGGGTGAATACCCACTTCTTCAGTACATGCATCTGAAGTGGGTATTCACCCACAAAGGCTTATGCGCCAATACATCTGTCTGTAAGGTGCCACAGGACTCTTTGCCGCTTTTATAGATCCAGACTAACACGGCTACCTCTCCGATATACCACTATAGTTCTACTTATAAATTTCCCTGTGTGGACAAGCCCTTGGACTGGAAATAGTCAAAGATGTGCAGAATGTACTGCAATCAATGACCCTTTTTGATGCCATAAGTCAGTAATGCTTCAGCGATAACCACCATATTCCCCCACCCACATCAAGAAGGAGCAGACCCCATGGTCATATTCAAGCCTCACCCAGGGGACCCAAGCACTAGGAGGCCAGCAAAAGCAAACATCACCGAGAATAGTACTTTACATAAAAACGTCCACATTGGGTCAGACCAAAAGTCCATCTAGCCCAATGTCCTGTCTTCCAACAGTGACCAATGCCAGGTGCCCCAGAGGCAATGAACAGAACAGGTAATCATAAAGTGATCCATCCCATGTCACCAATTCCCAGCTTCTGGCAAACATAAATAAATATGTGCACAATCTACTGCAAGCAATTTCTCATTTTGATGATTCACATGGGCAGAGCTTAGCATACCGCCATCTTTTCTTCCCACTAATCTGACCTGACTAAAAATTTATCCCATATTTTCATAGACTCTGCTCTTCCACAGGAATCAAGGGTAGAAAGTGAAAAATTTTTGAGAGGGGGTCAGGGAAGTTCTAGAATTCCTAGTTCTAACACTGACAACCCTATTGGTTCCCCCCACCCCATTTGCTCTGACATACTGCACAGCTCCAAAGTACACAATGCTGACATGACTTGAGTGACAAGAAGATTTAAGTGAACTCTCCCAAGGCCCAAAGTAAAAGCAAGCCAAGGTAAGTATACAGAGGAGTGTTTTTCAGTTGCCATAGTTAGTTGTTCTCTCTCTGGAGAGAGAGAGAGAGAGAGAGAGAGAGAGAGAGAGACTGCCAGTGATTATATACACCAGTGCTCAGGGCAACAATGTACAAATCCAGCTGGGAAAAGCCCAGGTACAGAACAGAAACAGTCCTCTTCCATCACTATAAGGGGCAATACCCTGCATCACCCCCCACCATGAGATTCCTCTCTCCCGCCACCCCACCCCACCCCGAGACAGGGAGAAGTGCCTTCACCACAGTAACTATGAATTAGGATTCTGAAGAGAATGCACACAATCAGTTGTTGTTCTCAAATTGGTTATTCATTTTTCAGGGAGTCATAGTTTTTGTATAAACATTCACTGTCACCGAGTAGTTAAAACTCAATCCACTCTCACTCACTCCCCAAGTTTTTCTGAACCCACATGAGTGCCCTCTTTTTTAAGGTACCTCATAAAGCAGTGTACAAGCTGACAAGCTGGCACTCAAGCTGAAGTCTCCTGCTGTACTCGGAAGGAAGAGGTCTGACCTACTGCTGTGGGGAGTGCAGTATAGATCTGTCACTGATGAAGAAGCTGAGCTGGGAGCTGAGCTATCCCTCATCCTGTCCTGACTCTCTGCACCCCCTCTCCCTGACACAGAACTTGCCGGCTGCTAAAGGGAAGAAAGACAGTTAACTTGCAGAGGGATCCACCGGGCAGTCCCCAGACATTCCTATGCTTAGCATTCCTACTCCCTTTGGGGTTTGAACGGTGGTTTATGGGTTCTTACATTCTTACCTCTTCACTGCAAGCCTTCACCTTTTCTCTACCTGCTGATTTACTGGGCCACACTCCCTCACCTCAGGAACTTGCATGCAACTAGCACACAATGAATATTGCTTTAGAAATAAATAGATTTGAAAGCAGCCCAGTAAAGCTGCTATAATTACTGGGAATATTGTCCCTTCCTTCAACATACTTGTTTGCATGTTGTTCATGTAATGAGTGGCATAAACAAGCTAGATTAATCTCCCTGAATTTTCTGCTAACCAGCTGTTTCAAAAAAACTGCTCCAGCTCTGTTGGCAGGTATGTACAACTCCTATAGAAAGGCCAGCAGTCAGGAGAAGTTTAGCATCATAGTCCAATAAAAGATAGCTAACGCATAGTTCTCAGAAAGTAGAATAAAGTAACTAGCAGCTATTTGTAATGTGCATGGTACATTGCAGAGTGGAGCTACCAATAACTATTGTAGTATATAACAGGAGTAACCAAAGTAGTTCAGGAGCCATGTGTGGCTTATATCATTAAAGTGCAGTCCCCCCTCCAACCCCCATTCTCCACCAACCAGACTGGCAGAAGCGGGAGCTCAGGACCTCTGCCTTGCAGCAGAGTGGTACAGTAGGGGCTTCTGCCCAGTCGGAAGCGGGGGGGGGGGGGGGGCGGCTCAGGGTTTCTGCCCCATATGGCACACCTGCTGGGGCAAGGGGCTTCAACAGGAGTGGGGCTGAAGCTACTGGGGCAGGCAGCTCCCACAGGGATGCAGCCCCAGAGGTTAGCGAGCCCCAGCTCCCGAACTTCTGATGCGTGTCATATGTAGCTCGGAGGGTCAGCAAGTTTGCCCAGCCCTAGTATATAAAGTCACTATAACGGGACCAGAATATTCTGCAGCTAATTTCATTTAGGGACCGTAGAAGTCAGCAGCGATACACGCTGCAGGAAGAAGGCAGGAGGCATAAATAGCTACAGGAAATATTATAAAACAGGTTTCCGCCGGCCAAGGCACACTGAGGCAGGGCTGTGAAAGAGCCAACAATGAAGCGTGCACAGCCCCGAGCAGCCCGTCACGCACCGCTCCGGATTACGGCACCGCCCCCCCGCGGTCGGGCCGCCCCAGGGCCGGCAGGAGCTGCCCGCGAGAGCAGCTGGGGGCCCCGTTAGAACGAAGCACCGGGAAACACCGCAGCGGAGGCGGCCCCGAGGCCTTCAGACGCCTCCTGCGCCGAGCCCCGGGAGCGAACGGTCCCCGCCGCTGCCCGCCCCGGCCCCAGGTTCCAGCAGCCGCCACGTCCGCTCCAGAGCCGGCGCGGGCCCGGCGGGGCGCGGGGAAGGGGCCGCGCCGCCACCCCGGAGCGTCCCCAGGCCGTGGGCTCGGAGCGGATCCCGGGGGGACAGGAAACCCGACTCTGCCGCACGGGGGGCCGGGCCCGAGCCACAAGCCGGCGAGCGGCCCCCGCAACCCCGCCCCGGCTCTGCCCTCGGGAGACTTTTTACCTGTAAATTAAAGACCTGGACAGGCAGCGGCATCCTCCCCCCGAGCCTTCACTTCCGGGTCACCTCCTGCTCTGTGGCTTCCGGTTAACTTTCACTTCCGGGTCACACAGCCCATTCGTGGGCCCCGACAGGTGAAGCCCTTAAAGGGCCCGCGGCCCCTCTGCCGCTCGGGAGATCTCGGACTCCGAGCTGACCGGCGCGGGTAAGGGAGGGACGGACACCGGGACACCCCTCCCTCCTGAGAGCGCGGCGGGCAGCTGCTGGGAGAAGCCACGGTCTGGCCCGAAGTGATCATCGGGAGGTGGGGGACACTGAGTCCTGGTACCTCCTGCAGTGGCACTGCAGCAGTGCCCTCCTGGCTGGGTACCCACGAGACCCACCGAGTGCAGTGCCCCCAGTATCCCCCACCCCACGTGATCCCCCACCCGCAGTGCCCCTCGGGACACCCCCCACGATCCCCCACCCGCAGTGCCCCCCGCGCCCGGGACATCCCCCACCCCACGTGATCCCCCACCCGCCGTGCCCCCCGGGACACCCCCCACGATCCCCCACCCGCAGTGCCCCCCGGGACACCCCCACCCCACCCGCAGTGCCCCCCGCGCCCGGGACATCCCCCACCCCACGTGATCCCCCACCCGCAGTGCCCCCCGGGACACCCCCACCCCACCCGCAGTGCCCCCCGCGCCCGGGACATCCCCCACCCCACGTGATCCCCCACCCGCAGTGCCCCCCGCGCCCGGGACATCCCCCACCCCACGTGATCCCCCACCCGCAGTGCCCCCCGCGCCCGGGACATCCCCCACCCCACGTGATCCCCCACCCGCAGTGCCCCCCGGGACACCCCCACCCCACCCGCAGTGCCCCCCGCGCCCGGGACATCCCCCACCCCACGTGATCCGCCACCCGCAGTGCCCCCCGGGACACCCCCACCCCACCCGCAGTGCCCCCCGCGCCCGGGACATCCCCCACCCCACGTGATCCCCCACCCGCAGTGCCCCCCGGGACACCCCCACCCCACCCGCAGTGCCCCCCGCGCCCGGGACATCCCCCACCCCACCTGCAGTGCCCGGGACATCCCTCACCCCACGTGATCCCCCACCCGCAGTGCCCCCCGCGCCCGGGACATCCCCCACCCCACGTGATCCCCCAGGTGCAGTGCCCCCGGGACATCCCCCACCCAACCTGCTGTGCCTGCTGCCCCCACGTCCGCCTGAGCCCGCAGCGCGTTCTCCAGGGCACCGAGTGTGACCCGCATCCCCGTTCCATAGTCTGTCTGCCTGGGTGCTTGCTGTGCCCATCCTGGACAGCGAGAGCACGGGGAGCGCCCCGCAATGCACAGGCCGGCGCCGCAGCTCCAGCCCGGAGGAGCCCAGGGGTTCTCAGGGACACAGATCTGACCCGACAGCAGAGGACGTTTGTGCCGAGGCCAATGTCCCAACCAACCCAAACAGATGAAAGGTAAAATGCGTCCAGCTCAGCCTCTTCTGTAATATTTATAGATCAAGCAAAAAGTGAAACAAAAAGACTGACACAACCTGAATGTGTTTAATAGGAGGGTTGACGCTTTTGGGGAGGTCCCAGGTTGGCATAACAACCAGCTGAAGTATTCTAGAAATAGAAGAAAACAGGAGAAAAACAGTTTATAGTTGGAATCACTGTAAATATGTTTTAACTGAGTAATTTTAATGAGGAATGGTTGCTGCACCTTTCTGGGTGGTGCTTTTCACTTGACAACTTGCTTAGGAACCTGGGGATGGAACAGCTTGCAGGTGAAGAGCAAGGTTTACAGTCATGGCTGTTGCCATCTGCTTGGGGCTCTAACATATACCTTGAAAAAGAGGAAATCAGTGACATCAGCACCTACATCTGGTTCTGCTGAATCCTGAACTGCACATGGGATGTGAAACAGAACTGCCTGTTTCCACACCATCTCTTGGGTGACATCTTCCTTCTTCATCTTTTTTCTTTCCTATCATTTCCTATTGGTCTTCTATCTATCAGAGTCTGGTTTAGCCAGCCAAGACAAATCCTTCTTTTGCAACGCTGCTGTAATGGAAAGGCAAGCTGTAAACAACGTTTTTAGCCCAACTAGTAAAAGTTTGCTAAATCTGACAGTCTACTAAGACAGTATGCTGTGACTATAACTTTCCAGCAACTGATTTACAAACAAAAAACTCCACTGAAATAGAAGCTGCACTTTCTACCTTTGCTAGTTTTTCTTTCTCCCTTCATGTGTGTTTTGTCTTGAGGGAAACAGCAACAACTTTAAATGAAGACTGGATGTCTTTCTGAAAGATGTGCTATGGCTCAAATAAAAGCTGTGATCTTGATGCAGAAATTAGTATGTGTGGTTCTTTTGCCTGTGTTGTGCAGATCAGACTAGACTCAGAGGATTATAATGGTTTCTTCTGGCCTTAAAATGTTTGACTATGAACAAGTCAAGACAGTCTAAACTGATTTTTTTTCACTTGTCCCCAACATGGACAGTTAAAATCCTCTGTAATACCACTTAAAAAGATGGTTAAACAAGGGACTTCCCCCTTTAAATTATACCCCCAAAAAAGAGAATAAAGGAAGTTATTTAAATACAGATTTTACTTAACTCCTTAAATTTCAAATGCTTTAACTGTTTTTCCTTTTTCTGTGTGTTTAATAAAAAGTTAAGTTTTTAATGGTAGCTGTTACAGTGTTAGTGAATAATAACTTGATACAAAACCCCAAAACACAATTAATGGTCTACTGTTGTAGCAGCAAGCAAGGGATTTGAAACAAGGTCAGAGAGTGACAGAAATGCCATTATCAATACAGCAATACCTATAACTGAGAGTGGGTGTTGGTGTTAGTATGACTGGTGGTGCTGAGGCTATGGTGACTAGGGACAGCAATGTATGTGCACTGGGGGAAGGGTGGATAGGGAAAAAGGAGTGTCTTGAGGTAGGATGTAAAAGAGAAAAGTGAGGTTTCATAGGGCAGAGGCAAGCAGATGTTCCAGGCATAGAACACACCTAGCTCTGCTGGTTCAGTGGTTTATAAACAAACTATAGCAAGACTGTGATGCAAGTCTGTCCCACAGAGCCCTCAACCTCTCCTGTTCTCTCCTGCAGAGCTGTGATCCATTCTATGTGACGTCATGTCCCAACTGTGCAACATGGCAGGGGCCCTGGGGGCTGAAGAATGACACTTTCCTGCATTGGGCTCAGTAAGATCTGCTTCCTGCTGTCCGTGACCTTCTGTGCTTTCCTTCTCCTGCTAATCCCCAAATTCCAGACTACCTGGAGACATAGGGGCTATCCACAACCCCGTCCACCACCTCCTTTGAATGCTTCCTGCAAAAGTGAGTTCCACCACCAGCAGGCAGAGCCCAGCTCAACAGACCATTTGGACAGTGAGGGAACTGGTATTGCACACAGTGTGAAAGATAAAACTGTAGAAAAATGGGGGGATTACAGCCTACATGCTGGGGGATCCAGCCTGAAACTTAAGGAGCAGCATGGGAGCCCCACCAGTCCTCTTCACACTATGTTGAAGGACCACCATGGACCTGACGGTGATTCCATTAAGGAGAATCTGGATCTGAAGGATATTTTTATTGCTGTGAAAACGACAAGAAAGTATCATAAAACTAGGCTGGACTTGCTCTTCCAAACCTGGATTTCGCAGGCCAAAAGACAGGTGAGAGATCTTCCTCACAGGGATAGGACAATTATAGTGGGAGCCCCTCTCTCTGTGACTGCAAGTTCAAGATCTGCCATAATCCCACTGCCCTCCATGGTCATGCTGCAATTTCACTCTGTGTATTCCCTACCAGTTCATTAAACATGTTCTTCTGCAGGATTAGGAACTGAGGTCCTGTAAATAGTCCATCTGACCAAAAGCCTAAAATGAGCTGCTACTGGATGGTAGAACATTAGTCTCGATGCACAATCTGTCTTCTTGTGGCCTGGGGTCTGTAACTTGTGCAGGAGTGTTCTTGGGATTGGTATCTGCTTGGATAATTATAACCTTGCATGTGACTCTAATAAAACTTGCAAGGCAGACTCTGTTGAGCTTGAAACTAGCAACCAGAGTTGAATCCACAGTGGTATAAGATAGCATCCCTAAATTCACTTAAAATAAAAGGCAACAGGTCACAGGTCCAGAGAGAAGCTGCATCGGGAGAAAATGTGCCAAGCTTGATATAATGGAGGGAGCCATTGCATAGTCATCCACAATTCCTGATGCTAGTGCTGATGTGTCTGAGACAATACTTTCAGACTATATGCTCTTCAATACAGTGACTGGGTCTTCGTATGAGATGTAGCACAGAATCTGTGCCTTAACGTAGAAGTTTCAATGCATTTGCGGAGATTAACAAAATCCTATCCAGATGTTATCAATCTTCTCCACCTATCTGGGGCAGGATATTGCTATCAACTGGATCTTTTCACCCTTACTTTTCATTCTTCCCCAGAATTCTGTTGATTTCTCTAGGCCCACTGACTATCTGGGGCAATATCCAGCCAAGCAGGTGTGCTATCTTTTAGGATGGGGTGGAAGAGGAGATTGCAGAGGAAGAAACTCCTGAAAAAACAGCTTATTCCTGAATTTGGGATGCCTCAGCCCTGCCCTGAGACAGGAGGGTACTTCTGTTTTGGATTCTCTGCTGAAATTGCCAGTGAGGGATCCAGTCAATACTGAATGTGCTGGTGGTTTTTGTGATGTAGAAACCAATCCAATAGGCAACAGACCAAGTTAACACCAGTTCTTTTCACAATGGCCACTGAAAAATAACTAGATAAATTACTAGCAGTTCTAATTGGGGACTGGGTGAAGCTAAAATTAATTTCTCCATTTCTGAAATCTTTGGAAAGGGAAGCCCCTTTTTTCCTAATGTCTTTGTGTCTCCCACAGACATTTATATTCACAGATTGGGAGGACCGTGAACTGCGCCTAAGAGCAGGTAAGCCATGTAGTTCAAATGCACACTTGCTCCTTTGACTATGGATGCTGACTTGCTGCCATCCTCTCCCTCGAGGGGCCTCATTCTGTGCTGTGCATGTGATTGGTGAAAAGGAGCTGGAAGCTCAGAGGGGGGGAAATGCTGTTTCCTTCTTTCCTAATTTGGATTTGTAGGAACGTCATGAACATCATTCCCTGGGTTAATCTTCACTTTTTTCCTTTCTGTTTGTAAGTTTCCGTGTAGCTGTTTGAGGGTTAATGTACAGGATCCCCCTTGTGCACTGTCCCTGTACATAATTCACCTTCCCTGCTGTCTGGCTCCATATTCACGTGCTCTTCACCCTATGTGCTATACGCTCATTCTGTAAGCACCACACACCCTACATGCAGCTCTCTACATGTGCATTGCATGTGCACCATGTCCATGTTTCAGGTTCGTGCTCAAGAAGTGCATGTGCTCCCTCTCCCAGATTATGCATTCACCCCAGTCTTGACCATTTTGACCTTCATTTCCATAGGAGATCACATGATCAACACCAACTGCTCTGCTGTTCACACCCGCCAGGCACTTTGCTGCAAGATGTCTGTGGAATACGATAAATTCCTCGAATCTGGGAGAAAGTATGTGAGACTCATTGTTCCAACGATAGCTTTGTTCACCCCAATTCTGAGTTCAAGGGAAGTCCCAACATTCTCCTTTCTAGTTCCAGTAGTGAGTGAGCATGATCCAGGCTATGATCCCAGAGGGTGGTGGTGATGAGCATAGGGAAGGGGTAGCAGCAGGAAGAGAAGCACTTATAGAAGAGAGTCAGGTGAAAGGCTATAGGGAGGAAGAGCTCACAAGCGGGCTACTGACTTCAGCCTCTCTCCTAGAGTTGGGAGGTGTTGGCAGCTTTGGCTTCTAACTTCTGCATTTTCAGTCTGAGGGCCTCTTTTTTCCAGTCGCTTTACCCCCAAATCTGAGAGACTAAGATCTTCACTGGAGAGAACTCAGTACATAGAAACTTTACATCGCTTCCTCAGTGCCTCGGCTGTATGACTGTGTCTGCCCTGCTTTGTCTGCAGATGGTTTTGCCATGTGGATGATGACAACTATGTGAATCCACAGAATCTCCTGCACCTCTTGTCTGCCTTCTCACACAGCCAGGATGTATATGTGGGGAGGCCAAGCCTGGACCACCCCATTGAGGCAGCTGACCATGTGCGGAGTGATGGATCAGTAAGCATGCTCTGTAACTGTCCATTCTGCCCCCCTCCCCCAGCTTCCGAGCTTTTAAGAAGATGAACAGTTCACAACATCCCATGTACAAAATCTCTGAGTCAATTTGCAATTTATAAATGGTCTTGTGAGCTGAACAGGGATTCCTCCCTTCATGGAAAGCTGGGGGAGAACAGGCTCTCCCTACTTCAACCTTTGGGCTTGAGGAATACTCCCTTAGCACCCCTCAGCCAGCTCAGTTTCTGCAGGTATGTCCACTCAGTTCTGGGGGCTACCATTTTGATCCTCTTTTACTTATAATTATTAATCATGTTTTTACAGTAATGCCTAAATACCAACCAAGAATAGGACTCCATTGTACTAGGTACTGTACAAACACAGCAGTAGTAGCCATCCCCCAACGACCTTGCAGTCAAAACAGACAAGACAGACAGAGGGTGGGGGAAGGGGTAGAACACAGAAGCAGAGTGAACAATGTGATGGCAGCAAACATCATGTTAGTTCCATAGCTTTTTGAGGGGGAGGTAGTTAGGAGGGGATCTGTGAAATGGAAATAAAGGCGAAGGAAGAGAGGACACTGAAGGGCAGGGAAGAGGAAGGGAACAGGTCAGGGGAGAAGAGGGTAAGAGGGACAAGTGTGGTATGAAGCTAATGTGAGGAGATTAAGGAAGAAGGGAGGAGGGAGAGGGTAGGAGCAGACAGCCAATCAGCATAGGCAGGAAAAGTCCTGTCAAAACTGTAGAGTCCTCTGAATATCAGGCTTTCTCTTCTAGAAAGATACATCCCAGTACTTCACCTGCTGCCATCCTGAGCTAACCTCAGGGGATTATACCATCGCTCTGTGACTTGGCTGGGAATGGTCACTTCCAGTATTGAGCAATCATTTCCCTGGAGCCCCAGTGTGTCTCTGTCACAAGACACACGAGCATCTCTATCTTGGGGAGTAGGTACCAAGTTGCCAGGCCAGCAGATACATTCCCTGGCAATGCATCCAGGTGAACTGGCCTGTTATGAAAAACCCTGCATAATTAAGTAGTCTCCTCGGCCTTAATCACTTGGCTCCAGCAGGGCTTCTCTGATTTCCCCAGAGAAGCTTGTTCCAGGCTGACTATGACTCTGGAGGGCAGAATCACCTTACAGGGGATTGCACAGGGGAGTAGGGCTTCTCCTCAGTTCTCCATTGGTTTTCCATTCCCTGTATGCTTCCTGTTTCACTCAGACTCCACTGGCCCTGTGGTGGGAGATGCAAGGTGATAAGAGTTGCCTGATGAGAGGATTCCAGGAGTCCAAAGAGGCAGGGATAGCCCAAAGTCCAGATATTTGCTCAGATCATGTGCCCAATGTGCTGCAGAGCAGATCCTTTTCCCTACCCAGGCAGATGGGAAAAGCTGAGTATCATTAACAAGTGTTTTGTTTTTTTTCATGTTGCTTTTGCTGTTCACTAGACAACTGTGAAGTTCTGGTTTGCCACAGGTGGAGCAGGGTTCTGTATCAGCAGGGGCCTTGCCCTGAAGATGAGTCCCTGGGCCAGGTAAATGCACCTCAGTAGCAGAAACCCCATGGCTTTGATAGGATTAAGGGTACATTTGACTCTCTATCTCCATCCTCTCTCCTGACAGCTTGGGTAACTTCATCAGCACTGCAGAGAAGGTGCGTCTTCCTGATGACTGCACCATCGGTTACATCATTGAGGGGCTGCTGGAGGTGAAGCTGCTGCACAGCCCCTTGTTCCATTCCCATCTGGAGAATCTGCAGAGACTACGAGGCGAGTCAGTGCTGCAGCAGGTAAGGCTAAGCCTCATGCCTTGCTCAAAGCAGGCCCTGGCCTTTGAGACGCTCCTCAGTCTGATCAAAAGAAATCATCTCTACAGGTGCAGCTACCTTCTCCCTGGTTTTCAGGAAAGGCAGATGGTATCAGGCCTGTAATCTCACCATTACTCCAAGATGCTTATGTAGTTGACCAGGGCAGTCCCATGTCCACCACCTGCATTTGGATAACAGGCTCATTTCCATCTTGGCCAGCTGGGTCACCTTTAGTTCTCCCCTTCTCTGACTGTCCCTTCCAGCCCCAGCCATGCTGTTACCTTGCCATCTCTTTCTTCTTCCTTTCCATTCCTGAGGCACACGAATTTACAGTACACCTATGAAAGCAAGAGATTTGCATTTTTTCCTGGCAAAGTGATTCAGCCTTAATTCATACCAATAATGGGGACATCATTAAATGTCTGTCTGATCATATATTAAATTATATGGACTCTCTTAAGAGAAGTGACAAAGGGTCCTGTGGCACGTTATAGACTAACAGAAGTATTGGAGCATAAGCTTTCGTGGGTGAATACCCACTTCTTCGGATGCAAGCAGTGGAAATGCTTGCATATGCAGACAAGGCACTTCTCTTAAGAGAGTGACTTGTCTGCATATCAAGTGTTAAGTTGCTAAAGAGGTTTCTTCAGTATTGGTTGTGAGTATTGAAATACATAAGCTTGTTTAAAAATAATTACTTCTACAGCATCTTCTTTGATGGACAATAGGTAATGCTGTAAAGCTGCTCCAAACTAAAATTCCTCTACTACTTATCTACGTACACCCTAAACAAGAACACAGTTGCCCACCCACAGAATACTCATTTGAATTGTTCTAACAGTTTTATTAGGCAATAAAAATGCACTTTCAGGGCCACATTCAGATCTGGTGTAATCACACCAGAAGTAAGCGGTGATGAATCTGGCCCTCCCTTTGTGATTCTCCTGAGACTAACTTTAACAGCTAATCAGAAAATCTTGTTGCTCCTAAAGATTATCAGAAAACTGAACTCTTAGGCTTTAGACTTAGGAAATACATAATGCAGCTTTCGTATGGAAGAATGGTTTTATTGTTAAGACACTGGACTCAGGCTTCAGAGATCTGTTGCCAGCTCTGCCATACTCACAGTGTGATCTTGCGAAAGTCATTTAACTTCTCTGTGCCTCCATTTTCCCACTGTGTAAAACGAGGATAATATGACTGATCTAACAGGAGTGTCTGTGAAGATGAATGTATTACTGTTTTGTTAGGCATTCAGACATTATGGTAATGGGCCAACTAAAGCTTACACATAACGTTGGTTAGGTGGTATCTTCTCCTCCAGGGCTGCTTATCTAAGCTTTTCTTGTCTCCCTCGCTCTGTCCGATTTCTTCTTCCTGTTCTGCTTTGGATGGTCAGCAGGTTCTCTCAAAAGGCTTCTATCCTAAGTCAACCATTATGACAAAGTGAACTATCACCTTTTATGTGTAACTTCTGACACCCAGATCACCTAGGACATCTCTTTCCCTTTAGATCCTCCTCCTTATCCCTCTTTAAGACCTCTTCCACTCAGTCACTCTCTGCTATGTTGCAGGTTCTGACTTTACATTTGCTTTTTCAGGTCACCCTGAGTTACGGGGGCCCTGAGAACAAACACAATGTTGTGAGTGTGGCAGGAGTATTTGGCTTGCAGCAAGATCCAACCCGGTGAGTACCTGCTTCCAAAACAAATTCTGCTTGCCCTGTCCATACCTACAGACTGCAGAAAACTCAAGCACACAGGCTGAGTCAGCATTTCTTGTATTGCCTCCACACTCCAACTGGGTTATGGCCAATTTCCCTGCAGTTTTGGGATGCATGAAGGTTCCAAGAGTTTGGGCTGATGTGTCCCCAAACTGATGAGCTCATATCTCATGTTGTTTTCTCATCTTTCTCTTTTCACAGGTTCAGATCTGTCCATTGTCTTCTCTACCCTGACACTACCTGGTGTCCCACTAAAAATATACTGTGACCTCAGACCTAACCTTGACATTTGGTATCTTACCTGCACAGGACTGGAAAGGATGCTTTTCTTGGAGATGAACACGAAAAATCTACAAAAGATCCCCCGATCACTTCACTCCCATGGCAGGAGTGTGAGGTCTCATCAGCTGCTGTCTGAAATATCCCAAGGAAGAAACTCTCCTACGCTTTGCTCTCTGGTCTTCCAGCTCTTCAGATAATGTCTCTAAGGTTAAGCACAGGGCCCCTCCTACTTCCTGTCTGGTTTTATCCATGCTTTGCTAGTTAAAAGCCCTGTGGCTATCAGGTGTTTGTACCTAAAAAATACAGAGTGGAATGCAGTGCCTGGAATCATAGCACTGGAACTAGTGTTCTGAACAGAGCTTCTAGGGATCAGTCCTCATGCTGCTAAGATGCCAGGGCAGAGTGTAGAGCCCATGGTGGGGAGGGAGAGATTTTTAATTTGGCTCTCTTGGAGGCAGAATGATTCAGGAACTTCTCTGGTTTATTTTTTCTTGTCCCAATGTCTGAGCTGTGCGGGAATCTAGCTGAAACATCTGCACTTCCAGTGAGGCAGAAATGTGTTTACCAAGAACAAAATTATGCCAGTCTGCCCTGCATGACAGGCTGAGGACCACATCAGAACCACTTACGCATATGTTCTCTCCTTTAGCCCCCCATGTCTCTTGAGTCTGGCTTCCATGAGGATAGCACACTTGGATCTCTTTCTGGTTGGAAGATGGTCTTGGCTCATACTATTTCCTGGCAGTTTGATACTGACAGTGATGCTTGTGGGAATACTATTAGGTCCCTCCTCCCAGTGTAATCCACAGCATGGTGCCTGGTTGGCATCTGATCCTGGGTCACTAAAACAGCCTGCAGCCTCCTTCCTGCTTCTGCAGTCTTGCTGCATGCCAAAGCCTATGTGGAAGGAGAAACCTGGGTTAGCTGCAGTGCCCTTAGGTGCTGTCATTTGGTGCGTTTGACTGGACTGGTGTGATCACCCAGGCCAGTTCCATAAATGGACCTTTGAGCTCCAGGCCTGGGGGAAGATCTGTGTTCACTTTTCCTCCACAAGCCAGCCAGGAAGAGGTGCGCCAGAAGAAAGGCTTGCACACTCCCTCTAAGTGAGGGGCTCAGCCCCATGTCTGCAGAGCTTCTGCTGTAGGATTTGCCAGTGCTCTGCAAAGGAAAAGGAGTTTGGTTTTGGCGTGGGGAAAGAAGGGACTCCAAAAGTCTGTTGTTTTTCTCTTAGTCCACACTGAGGCTTGCACACTCCATTGCTGGCATGGTTAGGAAGAACAGTGTCAAAAATTACTTTGCAAGACCCTCCCTTAGTCTAATGGGCCTTTCACAAGCTCTTCATTGGTTCCTGGTCCTAATGACTAACACTGAAATGCGGGGAAAGCAGCAGAATTACACATTGGCAAATTGTAATTCCAAGCACTGTGACCTGAGCATGGAGCTGTCAGGAAGGAACTCATGGTTTCTAATTCTGTCTCTGCCACCAATGCACTGTGGGGGCATGGGTGAGTCATGTGACCTCTCCCATTTGTAAAGTGGGTAGAGTATATAGGCACACTTCTCAGGTATGCAGTCATGGGGCTTCATGGAGTTGTGTAACTCTTTCAGAAGAGGATTATTCCCATCTCTCCCTAACAAAGACCCTTTAGGGTTTAGCCATGCATGTTTTGCTGCTTTCTAGAGAGACTACTTCTATTGAGGGATAAGGTCCAGGCCTTCTAGCTGTCACAATCCTGAATCTGTCTCTCTGCCTTCTCAGATGTTGTGACCCTTCTTTGCCCTCCTTCATGCTTCCTGATGTGGCACTAACTCCATTCTTTGGCCAAGAGGCCAGGCTGGGAACACTGGAATTGCCAGACTGCATCAGTTCAGTGGTCCATCTAGCCCAGCCTCCTTTCTCAGACAGTGGCCAGAACCAAATGCTACAGAAGATGCCGTAAGAACCCTGCAGTAGGCATATGTGGAATAATGTGTCTGCACCTTAGGTCTCCTCCTGATCCCTTAAGCCTGAACTTTAAGATCCCGTCCACAAATTCTGTCATTAATGACAACTGGATATTTTTGATAGCCGTATAAATATCCAAGCCTTTTTGAATCTTAAGTACTTGGCCTCAATGCCTGTCTTCCTGTGGCAAATAATTCCACAAATTAACAAGTCATTAATGGGACTCTGTGCCTCTGAAAGCTGATTAACTGCTTCTTTACTGCAGCGTCTGTTCCTGGTCCATGGATTGCCCTGGAATTGCATCTTGCCAGATATACCACATCTAACAGATCAGTTAAGACTAAGGCCTGATCCTACTACTATTCAAGTCAATGGCAAAACTCATATTGATTTCAGTAGCACCAGGACGGAGTCCTAAAAGTTTGGTCCAATACCCTTCCTGATTCCCAGGGCTGAGCATGCTACCTCTTTGGCATGCCCACAACTGAAAGGCCTATAGGCTGGGCTTGGAAAAGAAATGCATGCCTCCTGTATGACAGTGCAGAGCACTGGCCTTTAACAAGCTGTTGTTTGGGCTTCTTTTAAGGTTTTTCATAAATGTTTCTACTATGGTAGCTGCTGCTGCCATAAGATGGGAGTGTTCCAGGAAAACTGGTATCTCTCATCTAAAGTGTTTTCTTTTAATTAAATACATATTTAAAGGTGGGCCAGGTTTTCAGTGTCCTCTGTTAAGTTCCCTGACATCAGTAGCAATACATGCAGTAAATCTAACCACACTCAACAAACACCAGCAACCTGCCCTGAGCCTGAGCCGCAACTATTGCCTTGTGTCAGACTTAGTCCCTACCCAACATCCACCAGCCCCCAAAACATCTGCCAATGCAAAAGCCACCTGTGAGTTCTTGCTTCAGCCCCCAAAGGGCTGCAAAGAATTGTGGGATTTAGGCAGTTTGGGGGTCCTGAGAGGGAGGAATAGGGTTGAGAAGCAGTGCAATAAATGGTGTTGCCAGTCCTGCACTCATTACCGCTAGATAAAAATAAACTTGAGTGAGTGGAGGGGCTTAAAAATATTAGATCATCCTCTTGCCTTCCCATTTAGTTTGTGCAGTATTGCCAAACACCTGTTTGAAGCATTGACCAAAATGTAGAGCCGCTCTGATGCTCCTCAGGAGCCAATAGCTGAGTGGAGAGCGGCTCCATGGGAGAGTGGCTCCTTCCATTCTGTCACCAGCAGCTGTGTCCTTCTGTCTGCCACATCGGTCCACTAACTGCGCTGACTGCAATACCTGCTTACGCCTCCACATCTACAACAAAGGGAAGGGTCAGGCAGGAGCAATGACCTGGACCTTGGACACATAGAAAGTCCTGCCTGAGTATGGCAGTGTCCTGGTCATGACAGCAGTGGCCTGTAAGCAGTAGCGTAGCCGGAGCGGAGGTAGCGGCTGCTCCCGCTCTGAGCGAAAACGGCGCCTTTTTTTAAAGAGGGAGCAGAGCTAAAAAAAGGTGCCGCTTCTTTTTAAGGCGCCGCTTCTTGCACTCACCCGGCGGCGCTCCAGCCCTGTAAAAAAAGCTGCCAATGCACCAGTCTGGCTGCAAAGTGAAAAACCCAAGAGGCAAAGGCCACCAGCACCCAAGCAGCCACTTGCAAGTGCAGTATTGCCCCAAATGGCCACACCCCTTGCTCTGCTTCCCTATCACTCTAGGCTGGCAGTGCCACTCAATCTGCCCCCCCACCTACAGGCATGGTATCACCCCAGGCTTCTGCGCTCCCTGCCTCCTATCCTGCCATGGCATGATGTCACCCCAGGCTGCGGAGACCCTCGCTTGGCACCCCCACCGTATGGTGCAGAATCAGGCGGGTTAGTGGCGGGTTAGCTGCACCCCTCCCATGATGCGGTATCATCCCAGGCTGCCCCACCCCTCACTCTGCCCACCCACCACCATGGGGTGGTATCACCCCCCCTGTTGGCTGTGCCACTGCCAATGCACCCTGCCAGCACAGAATGACCGTGGGCTGGGTGTGCCCCCTCCCTGCACCCCCACCATGGCTCAGTATTGCCCCTCGCTCTGCCCCACTACCGTGGCACGATATCACTCCGGATTGGCTGAACCCCTCGCTCTGCCCCTCCCATGGCAGGATATCGCCCCAGGCCGGCTGCCCCCCTCGCTCTGTCCCCCCATGGCGGGATATCGCCCCAGGCCGGCTGCACCCCTCGCTCTGCCCCTCCCATGGCGGGGTATCGCCCCCAGGCTGGCTGAACCCCTCGCTCTGTCCCCCCATGGCGGGGTATCGCCCCAGGCTGGCTGAACCCCTCGCTCTGCCCCTCCCATAGCGGGGTATCGCCCCAGGCCGGCTGCACCCCTCACTCTGCCCCTCCCATAGCGGGGTATCGCCCCAGGCGGGCTGAACCCCTCGCTCTGCCCCTCCCATGGCAGGATATCGCCCCAGGCCGGCTGAACCCCTCGCTCTGTCCCCCCATGGCGGGGTATCGCCCCCAGGCCGGCTGCACCCCTCGCTCTGCCCCTCCCATGGCGGGGTATCGCCCCCAGGCTGGCTGAACCCCTCGCTCTGTCCCCCCATCGGGGTATCGCCCCAGGCCGGCTGCACCCCTCGCTCTGCCCCTCCCATGGCGGGGTATCGCCCCCAGGCTGGCTGAACCCCTCGCTCTGTCCCCCCATGGCGGGGTATCGCCCCAGGCTGGCTGAACCCCTCGCTCTGTCCCCCCATCGGGGTATCGCCCCAGGCTGGCTGCACCCCCCCCCCATGGCGGGGTATCGGGGTATCGCCCCAGGCGATGGCCGCAGCGGGGTGTCGCTAAGGCGCTGGGGGAGGAGCGTCGCCCCGGGATGTCCCGTGTCCGGGGCAGGGCCCCGCACTCGCCGCCCGCCGGGAATGGAGCCGGATCGCAGCTTCTCGGGCCGCCGGGCCCTGGTGACCGGGGCGGGCAAGGGTAAGAAGGGCCCTGGCTGGGCGGGAGGCCCGGCTCGGCCCGGCCCGGCTCTGACGCCTCTCGCCCCGCAGGGATCGGCCGGGCCGCGGCGCTGGCGCTGAGCGGAGCCGGGGCCCAGGTGATCGCGCTGAGCCGGACGCGGGCGGACCTGGAGAGCCTGGAGCGCGAGGTAACGGACCGGGCCCCGCCGCGCGACCGGCTCCGACCATGCTTCCCCGGGGGCCAACCCCGCAGCGGCCCAAACACCCCCCACTGGCCTGGACACCCCCCCCGATACCCCCCAGAATCCCCCCCCCAGCGGCCCAGACACCCCCCACTGGCCTGGACACCCCCCCCCCCCGATACCCCACAGAATCCCCCCCCCAGCGGCCCAGACACCCCCCACTGGCCTGGACACCCCCCCCCGATACCCCCCAGAATCCCCCCCCCAGCGGCCCAGACACCCCCCACTGGCCTGGACACCCCCCCCCCCCCGATACCCCACAGAATCCCCCCCCCAGCGGCCCAGACACCCCCCACTGGCTCGGACACACACCCCCCAGAGGTCCCCCCCCACTGGCCCGGACACCCCCCACTGGCCCAGACACCCATCCCCCCAGAGTCCCCCCCCAGCGGCCCGGAAACCCCCCCCCCCCAGGGTCCCCCCAGAGTCCCCCCCCAGCGGCCCGGACACGCCTCCCCAGGGTTCCCCACTGGCCCAGACACCCCCCACTGGCCCGGACACCCCCCCCCCAGGGTTCCCCACTGGCCCAGACACCCCCCACTGGCCCAGACACCCCTCCCCCCAGAGTCCCCCCTCAGCAGCCCGGACACCCCCCCTCAGCAGCCCGGACACCCCCCCCAGCATCCCCCCAGCGGCCCAGACACCCCTCACTGGCCCGGACACCCCCCCCCCCAGGGTTCCCCAGTGGCCCAGACACCCCCCACTGGCCCGGACATACCCCCCCAGAGTCCCCCCCCAGCGGCCCGGACACCCCCCTCAGGATCCCCCCCAGCGGCCCAGACAGCCCCCACTGGCCCGGACACCCCCCCAGGGTTCCCCACTGGCCCGGACACCCCCCTCAGGATCCCCCGCAGCGGCCCAGACAGCCCCCACTGGCCCGGACACCCCCCCAGGGTTCCCCACTGTCCCGGACACCCCCCACCGGCCCGGACATACCCCCCCAGAGTTCCCCCCCAGCGGCCCAGACACTCCCCACTGGCCTGGACACACACCCCCGATACCCCCCAGAATCCCCCCCCCAGCGGCCCAGACACCCCCACTGGCTCGGACACACACCCCCCAGAGTCGTCCCCCCCCCACTGGCCCGGACACACATTCCCTAGAGTCCCCCCCCACTGGCCCGGACACCCCCCACTGGCCCAGACACCCATCCCCCCAGAGTCCCCCCCCAGCGGCCCGGAAACCCCCCCCCAGGGTCCCCCCAGAGTCCCCCCCCCAGCGGCCCAGACACCCCCCACTGGCTCGGACACCCCCCCCCGATACCCCCCAGAATCCCCCCCCCAGCGGCCCAGACACCCCCCACTGGCCTGGACACCCCCCCCCCCCGATACCCCACAGAATCCCCCCCCCAGCGGCCCAGACACCCCCCACTGGCCTGGACACCCCCCCCCGATACCCCCCAGAATCCCCCCCCCAGCGGCCCAGACACCCCCCACTGGCCTGGACACCCCCCCCCCCCCGATACCCCACAGAATCCCCCCCCAGCGGCCCAGACACCCCCCACTGGCTCGGACACACACCCCCCAGAGGTCCCCCCCCACTGGCCCGGACACCCCCCACTGGCCCAGACACCCATCCCCCCAGAGTCCCCCCCCAGCGGCCCGGAAACCCCCCCCCCCCCAGGGTCCCCCAGAGTCCCCCCCCAGCGGCCCGGACACGCCTCCCCAGGGTTCCCCACTGGCCCAGACACCCCCCACTGGCCCGGACACCCCCCCCCCAGGGTTCCCCACTGGCCCAGACACCCCCCACTGGCCCAGACACCCCTCCCCCCAGAGTCCCCCCTCAGCAGCCCGGACACCCCCCCTCAGCAGTTAGCCCGGACACCCCCCCCAGCATCCCCCCCAGCGGCCCAGACACCCCTCACTGGCCCGGACACCCCCCCCCCCAGGGTTCCCCAGTGGCCCAGACACCCCCCACTGGCCCGGACATACCCCCCCAGAGTCCCCCCCCAGCGGCCCGGACACCCCCCTCAGGATCCCCCCCAGCGGCCCAGACAGCCCCCACTGGCCCGGACACCCCCCCAGGGTTCCCCACTGGCCCGGACACCCCCCTCAGGATCCCCCGCAGCGGCCCAGACAGCCCCCACTGGCCCGGACACCCCCCCAGGGTTCCCCACTGTCCCGGACACCCCCCACCGGCCCGGACATACCCCCCCAGAGTTCCCCCCAGCGGCCCAGACACTCCCCACTGGCCTGGACACACACCCCCGATACCCCCCAGAATCCCCCCCCAGCGGCCCAGACACCCCCCACTGGCTCGGACACACACCCCCCAGAGTCGTCCCCCCCCCACTGGCCCGGACACACATTCCCTAGAGTCCCCCCCCACTGGCCCGGACACCCCCCACTGGCCCAGACACCCATCCCCCCAGAGTCCCCCCCCAGCGGCCCGGAAACCCCCCCCCCAGGGTCCCCCCAGAGTCCCCCCCCAGCGGCCCGGACACGCCTCCCCAGGATCCCCCCCAGCGGCCCAGACACCCCCCACTGGCCCGGACACCCCCCCCCCCAGGGTTCCCCACTGGCCCGGACACCCCCCACTGGCCCAGACACCCCTCCCCCCAGAGTCCCCCCTCAGCAGCCCGGACACCCCCCTCAGCAGCCCGGACACCCCCCCCAGCATCCCCCCCAGCGGCCCAGACACCCCTCACTGGCCCGGACACCCCCCCCCAGGGTTCCCCAGTGGCCCAGACACCCCCCACTGGCCCGGACATACCCCCCCAGAGTCCCCCCCCAGCGGCCCGGACACCCCCCTCAGGATCCCCCCCAGCGGCCCAGACAGCCCCCACTGGCCCGGACACCCCCCCAGGGTTCCCCACTGGCCCGGACACCCCCCACCGGCCCGGACATACCCCCCAGAGTTCCCCCCCAGCGGCCCAGACACCCGCTCCAGGATCCCCCCCAGCGGCCCAGACACCCCCCACTGGCCCGGACATACCGCCCCAGAGTCCCCCCCCAGCGGCCCGGACACCCCCCTCAGGATCCCCCCCAGCGGCCCAGACAGCCCCCACTGGCCCGGACACCCCCCCAGGGTTCCCCACTGGCCCGGACACCCCCCTCAGGATCCCCCGCAGCGGCCCAGACACCCCCCCAGGGTTCCCCACTGTCCCGGACACCCCCCACCGGCCCGGACATACCCCCCCAGAGTCCCCCCCCAGCGGCACAGACACCCCCCACTGGCCCGTACATACCCCCCAGATTCCCCTCCCAGCGGCCCGGACACCCCCCTCAGGATCCCCCCCAGCGGCCCAGACACGCCCCCCCCCCAGAATCCCCCCCCGAGCAGCCCAGACAGCCCCCACTGGCCCGGACACCCCCCCAGGGTTCCCCACTGGCCCGGACACCCCCCTCAGGATCCCCCCCCAGCGGCCCGGACACGCCCCCCCCCAGGATCCCCCCTCAGCGGCCCAGACAGCCCCCACTGGCCCGGACACCCCCCAGAGTTCCCCCCCAGCGGCCCAGACACCCACCCCAGGATCCCCCCCAGCGGCCCAGACACCCCCCACTGGCCCAGACATACCCCCCAGAGTCCCCCCCCAGCGGCTCGGACACCCCCCTCAGGATCCCCCCCAGCGGCCCGGACACGGCCCCCCAGGATCCCCCCCAGTGGCCCAGACACCCCCCACTGGCCCGGACACCACCACCACCCCCCAGCAGCCCAGACACCCCCCACTGGCCCGGACACCCCCCCCCCCAGAGTCCCCCCCCAGCGGCCCGGACACCCCCCTCAGGATCCCCCCCAGCGGCCCGGACCACCCCCCCACCCCAGGATCCCCCCCAGCGGCCCAGACACCCCCCTCCAGAGTCCCCCCCCAGTGGCCCAGACACCCCCCCAGGATCCCCCCCAGCGGCCCAGACATCCCCCACTGGCCCGGACACCCCCGCACGGTTCCCCACTGGCCCGGACACCCCTCCCCCCCAGAGTCGTCCCCCCAGTGGCCCAGACACCCCCCCCCGAGTCGTCGTCCCCCCACAATTCCCCCCCAGCGGCCCAGACACCCCCCACTGGCCCGGACATACCCCCCCAGAGTTCCCCCCCAGCGGCCCGGACACCCCCCACTGGCCTGGACACCTCCCTCCAGGATTCCCCAGCAGCCCAGATACTCCCTCAGTGGCCCGGACACATCCCCCCACAGTTTCCCAGGAGCCCGGACACCCTCCCCCCATGTCCCTCCCAGGGTTCCTCAGCAGCCCGGATACCCCCTTAAGTCCCTCCCAGCGGCCCAGACACCCCTCACTGGCCCAGACACTCCCCCTGGGTCCCCCCCAGCAGCCCGGACACCAGCCCAGACACCCCCTTAGGACCTCTCCCCGGATTCTGCCAGCAGCCCAGACACCCCACCACTGGTCCAGACCACCCCTCCCCCCCAGGGTCTCCCCAGGGGTCCGGACACCCCCCCTCCCATCAGGTGGGCCTCCCATGACCCAGACACCCACCATTCTCTCAAAGGAACCCCGGGCCCCAACCGTCCTGCTCTCCCCCCCCCCCCCCCCCCCCCCCCCCCCCCCCCCCCCCCCCCCCCCCCCCCCCCCCCCCCCCCCCCCCCCCCCCCCCCCCTGAGGCAGTCTCACACCCCCGAGGCAGCCTCCTACCCTCCCTGGTGCGCTATCATCTTTGGTCCCTCTGCTGTGTCCTCCAGTGTATCGGGATTGAGACACTCTGTGTAGACCTGGGTGATTGGGACGCCACTGAGGCAGCGCTGAGTAAGGTGGGCGCCATTGACCTGCTAGTAAATAATGCAGGTGTGGCTGTGCTACAACCCTTCCTGGAGGTGACCAAGGAGGCCTTTGACAGGTAAGGTCTGGCACAAAGCGAATAGCAGCTCCAGGGGCCTGAGCATATGGTAGGGAATGGAGGAGGCCGGGACTCTGCTCTAATAAACACAAAGGCTGCTGGAGACAGAGCCTGTGGTTCTCTCTGGCTTTCCAGTCCCTGCAGCCTGGGGTCAGCACACAATAGCTCTCTCTCTGCCTGGCGTCACGGACCCGCAGAGCCACTGCCCCCACCCCAGAGTCCTCAGCACAGGGCATATGTCAAGGACGTTCTGGGGCATGCCAGGGCACACTTATGCCCCAGCTGTTCTGCAGAACTGAAAGTCAAGGCAACTATCAGGGCACTTCTACCTTTTGCCAGGGGCAGAGCTTGGTCGTCTGACTGTAGGAAACTAGGTGATGTCCACTTCTCCCTTGGGCAGGCTGGGAGATAAATAATTATTTCCGGCAGCACTTTTCACATTTGGGCACACTGGGTATATCTCCACTGGGAAAATGCATTGGGCACAGGGGTCAGTACTGACACAATGGGTTAAAAAACCCTATTGAGTCACCCAGACCGCCTGTTACCACTAAGGCCGTATAGTCAGAACCAACCCAGAGGGAGAGTGCCCCCTACTGTTCAACCACACTATTCCCTACAGCCTCTTTCCCTTGGTCTCCCATTCAAACACCAGCCTGGCTTCACTTGATGGCACAGGTATGGAGAGGAAGGAGGATAGGGGAATTCAAGGAGATCTTACCTGGGTGGGAAATAGAGATTGCTTATTCTTCAGTACATTCCAACAGCAAAAAATTGTTCTTCAGAAGATTCTCTCTGTCATCCCTCTTTCAAACTGGGTGTGAGCTCTCGCAGATGTAGAGGTACATTTCCTCCCTTCTTGGAGGAAACACTGGTGGGTCGTACCTTATTCCCAAAGTAAAGAAGAAAAGGTTGTGCAAATGGAGCACCCCAAATGATTAATTGATGGCTAGTAGCTGGAGTATGAAACAGCTGGGCACTTGCTAGTCCAGTCACACCATCTGAGGGTGAAGAGGGTGAAATTCTGGACTGAGGAAGGAGCAGCATCTCATTGAGGCAAATACAAGAAAATGCTGTTATTAAATGTTTTATAGGAGGTTTCTTTGGTATTTGAAGCCTTGTAAAGGTTTGCAGGTGTGGTGGCACATGCCTGTAATCCCAGCTACTTGGGAGGTGGAGGCTGGTGGATCGCTTGAGCTGAGGGGTTCTGGGCTGCAGTGCACTATGCCTGGCCAGCAGGTGGCTGAAGGAATGGCTTAAACAACACGAACAACTACGTGTTGTGATCAGTACTCTCTCTGTGAGAGATGGTGGATCAATTCAACAAGGTAAAGGTTTGACTGGGCTAGGAGGGGCCACTGGCTGAAACACTTCTGTTTAAATGCTAATAAATATACTAGGTTAGAAGAGGGTCCCATAGGAAACAACTCAAGGAAGTCCTGGTTATGCTCTTTTCTCTGCTACATGGGGGCGGTATGAAGGGTCATTGTGGGGGTATGGCATGTAGATGCTCTGTAATGCTAATGGGCTGTGTTTAGATAAGACGACTAGTTCCACAGGGCAAACTTCTCTAGCCAGTTGGACTGGAGTTCAGTCACAGGCTGATCAGTGTTTCTGAGGCACTGGCAGCACCCAGCTTCCTATTTCTGCCCCACCTCCAGGGCTGACGCTAGGTTGTGATTTTCTTTTTCTCTGACTTGGACAATTTTTTTATAGGTCTTTTGATGTGAATCTTCGGGCCGTGTTTCATGTTTCCCAGGTGAGACGGGACTGTGAATTGGAGTGGGATGGAGCCATGGATAAGCTGATGAGATTCAGCTTCCCTGAAGCCGTGGGGACCCACAAGAGCCTGACCTTGTTTGTGGATGTTGAACAGGCTAATCCCCCAAGAAGGCACCAACAGGCTGGGTTGGATGAGTCCCCCCACTTGTTCTCTTGTGCTGTGTTTCAGATCATTTCCCGGCAGATGATTGCACGGGGAGTGCAAGGCGTGATAGTGAACGTCTCGAGCCAGGCATCTCAGCGGGCTCTACGGGATCATGCTGTCTACTGTGAGTGTCTCAGCTTCAGCACGCTCCATACCTGCCCATTAATCCATTCATGACCTATGGTAGCTGGAAGCCACAAGCACAGGGACCTGGGTTTGGATGTAGTGACTATGTTGACCTAGTTCAAGCCCAGGCATTGGTGCCACAAACAGGTGCTGTGAACTCAGCTTTTTCCTTCTGTTGGGTTTTATTGAAGGTTCTACAAAAAGTGCCTTAGATATGCTGACCAAGGTGATGGCTCTGGAGCTGGGACCCCACAAGGTAAGACCCAGTCTATGCAAGAGAGCAGGGAAGGGGCAATCTCTGAGATGGAGTGGGAGTGAGCAAGTGGAGGCAGTTTCTCTCAGGGTAGTTCAGTTACCTAATGTACGGTTGTTGGTGACAGATCCGGGTGAACAGCGTGAACCCCACTGTGGTCATGACCGACATGGGGCGAATTTACTGGAGTGAGCCTCAGAAAGCTGCTCCCATGATCAGTCGAATTCCGCTGGGGAAGTTTGCAGGTCAGTGGTGGGGATTTGTTGCTGGGGCCGGCTCCATATTCAGCTAATCTGCACCCTTAGTGCTTCCTTCTAATTGGCTGTTCAGCCATGTGTCTCTGCCTCTCTCTGGCTCATGCCCTCCAGCCCCAGGAACAGCAATGATACAGCTCTGCTCAAAGTTTGTCAGAGTCCTTGAAGCAGCTGTAGTGTTTCCACTCGGAGCAAGCAAGAACCAGTCAAGGTTCTCCCCTCCTCCAAAACCTTCCCAACGTGGGTTTGTTTTAGGGTGGGCGGGGGACATTTTTACCCTCCTCACCACCAATAGGATTGAGCGCTGGAGGGTAACAACACTTGATGCTGTGACCCTGTCATCAGCCAACCATCCATCCTAGAAACACAGCAAGGGCTTCTGGATGCCAAGGGACCGGCCACACTGTCTCATTTACCACACCAGACACAGCCCAGTGCAGGGAGGGGGAAATCTCTCCCCTCTCAGTTATGTCTCCTTATTGGCCAAGAGGACACAACTGGAAGGCAGAATGATGGCAGGCTCTTGGACGTGTGTAGGTTTCGTTTCCTGCTGCTAGTGCAATTTGAAGCATGCCTCAGCTGTTGCCCTCTCTCTGTGTCCTATTCCAGAGGTAGATGATGTGGTGAACAGCATCCTCTTCCTGCTGAGTGACAAGAGCGCTATGACAACAGGTGTCTCACTGCTGGTTGATGGGGGTTTTCTCGTCTCCTAAGATGATACATCTGCATTGGCACCCCAAGGAGAGAATCATTCCTTAGTTTTCACACTATTGTTACTAAGTGATTCTGAATGTGATGGAGAAACAGTGAGTGACTCAGATCACAAGAGGGGAGGGGTAGATAGATATTAACAGGGTTGGGACCTGTCAGAAAAGTGTGGCAGGTCGTTCCACTGTTGGAAGCATGGCTGTTCCCTCCGAAAAGCTGTGCTCTCTGCTCCGAACAAAGCCACCACACTCCTTCATGGAGAATGTTTATTGTACCAAAATAAGAAGTGTTTATCTTGTCACTCTACATGATGATTAGAAACAGGACCTGTCTTTGTTCTTACCCTCTCCCCCTAAAACCCTTCAGAAGCTCTCCCTGCTCCATCCAAACCGATGAAGCCCAGCACCATACTCCCAGCAGGAAAGGGAGGGAGTAGCTACCAGACTCCTCATGGCCTCTTTTATGGCTTTTGATAGAAAAAAGAGGCAACAACCTCAGCCCTGCTCTGCAGAGACTGGATGGGGGAGGAGAGGCCCCCTGCTAAACATCCTTCTGCCATGACTGATGGGCAGGGAACAGCGCCCCAGGTAGTGCCCTAAAAAGCACTAAGTGCACAGGACTGTTTCACTCACTGAGCTTGACTAGTGATTAGTACTCAATAAAGCTAATAGTAATTTCTTCAGCCTCTGTCTTCTGTTTATTTTCACCACTCCTGGAGTTAGTTATTTGACTTCCATAAGCCTCTGGCACATCTCCTTAGAGCACCGGTTAGTTAAGTATCACCAGCAATATGCTGGGGTGAGGAGGCCCCGCTACCCTTCCAGCCGGTTTTGTTATTCACAAACTATCACACAATGGTCCCTACCCACCCCCTTAGGGATTCTCCCCACCTGTCTCCCCCTGTGCTTTGCAAGCAGAGGTGTTTCCATCACAGAATGGGTGTCTTAGCCTCTTCAACTTGAAGTTAAGGAGAGCTGCACCTCACTATCTCAGGGAGCTACCCTGCCACTCCCCCTGCTCCTCCCCTAGGGGCTGCACAGCATCCACCTAACCTCCCGCCCCCACTGCCCCTTCACATCAACACTGACGTTAAATCAAAGAGACATTTAAAAAACACTGACTTCGTACACGATGAAGGGCCCCACACATCACAGCCCCCTCCAGAAGCACCCAGCGAACACTCAATCTGTTGGAGGAGGATGACAAGGACATGCTAAGTCAGCACCTCGCCAACAGCCTCAGAACACAGTGCACTTCTTGCAAGGCTTCTTCACAGGTGGGGGGCACAACACAGCACGGATAGCTTCGTCAAACACTGTCTTCAAGCCCCGCTGTGTCAGGGCTGAGCACTCAAGATACTTCACTGACCCTGTGGGAAGAGAGATCTGTCTCAACCACTCCAAACCTAGCAAGACCTGGCTTATTGTCTTTTTGTTCCATATTTCTACAGTGCCTAGCACAGTAGTGTCCTGGTTCACAACTAGGGCTTCCAGGTGTTACGATAAAAATTCCCCCCTTGGAAATGACAAGCCAGGCCCAGTGAGGGGCTCCAGCTCTCGCCAGAATAGGTACGCAAGACTTACCAATCTCCCGTGCCATGGCCAGGCCCTGGGGATAGGTGATGGGGGCCAGTTTCTTATCACGCAGCCTTTCAATGGTGTCCTTGTCATCCCTCAAGTCCAGCTTGGTGCCCACCAGGATGATGGGAGTATTAGGACAGTGGTGCCGGACCTCTGGGTACCACTAAAACAGAGTAGTTCACTGAGAACTGTCAGAGACAGTAGGGGAAAGAATCTTGCAGCATAATTAACCAGTTGCTCATGTATTAGGTATATAGTGCCCCAAGGCACCTGAAATACTAGTATGTAGATCTTAAACCATTTTATAAAGAGAAGTCAATACAACAGGGGAAACAGGGGGACAGCTGCCCAGCAAGTCGGTGACACAGCTGGGGATAGTAGACAGGTCTCCTGCCCCATTTGCTGTACCATGCTGCCTCCCTTTGCTCCACGTTTGTTTCTAGGACACTCTGCTTTATCTAAATCTCAGATTTCAGAAGGCCGGGACATAGCCAAAGAAAGAGTGGCTGATGCGGCTCAGGCACATCCTCCACTCTGCAGCTGCCTCCTTCCTCTGGTTTTCATAGGAGGGCTTAAGAAAACTCCATTCTAGAGATTTCGGCTTTGCCTCCGAGGGGCAGGGATGGTTGCTTATGCCCATCCAACTATACTGACCTTGGGGTCCCCACACTCTATGCTTGTGCCAAGCCCCAGTGCTGCCAGTGACAAGATGACATGGTACAGCAGTGGGTTTGTCTGTCCCTCATGTGGGGAAGGGACCTTGCCATTCCTCCTCCCTCCCCAAAAAGAAGAAAGCGAGTTACCTTGGCTCGGACATTCTCAAATGAGGCCGGACTCACCAAGGAGAAGCAGATCAAGAAGACATCCTGTGAGGGGACAATAGCATTAGCCACTACGAAAGGATCCAACAGCAATAGCCAAGGACTGGTGGGGCATCAGGCAGGGACAGTTAGCCCCTCCCCCTGCAGAGCACTGGAGAGGGGTAAGGAAAGCCCCCCATTGAAAGACCAAAAATAAATGACATTTCTGTGGGGGCAGCTCCTCAGCTACCAATCAAAGAGTACCATGCTGTACTCTCTCTCTCTCCCACGTGCTCCCTAGCACATTAGTGGTCTGCAAATGCCCCAAAACAAACTGTAGGCTTTGCACTTCAAACGGCCCCTGGAAAGCAGCAGGAATCACCTGGATGGTCTGTGGGGTGAGAGAGACACCTGTTCTCTTTACAGGACCTCAGGGTAGCATCTCCAGTGATGCAAACACAAACTCCCAGCTTCAGAAACTGGGAACCTGTCAAAGAGAAGCAAAAGGCTGTACCCAGAGACCACCCCACCCACAATGCAAGGAGCAAAATGAGGCCAGCCCAGGCTGTTCACTCACCGTCTGAGGGTAGGAGAGGGGCCGCAGTCGGTCATAGTCCTCTTGCCCTGCTGTATCCCAGAGACCCAGGTTCACTGGCTTCCCATCCACCATGACATTGGCAGAGTAATTATCAAACCTGCCACAGGAAGAATCCATGTTAGTGACAACGTGGGAACCCATTACAGGAACACAATCCCAGGGTGGGGTAGAAGGGAACTGTCCAGGGCTTAATTTGTAATGAAAGAGGTGCTGGGGCTCAAGGAATTAGATGCTTTGGCTCAAGCAATTTTTTTACATTCATAATTGATTCAGCAGGCCCAGAGGTGCTGGGCTCTGAACTGCCAAGCCCAGAGGTGCTGGTGCTCAGCCCCGGCAAGCCCTGGCACAAAATAAACACTGGAATCATCACATGATCATAATTCTCCCCCCCCCCCAACACACACCCCTCTTAACAACTGTGCAAAGAGCACAGTGCCAATACTCACACAGTGGGGATATACTCTCCAGGGAAGGCATTAGTGGTGTAACTGATCAGCAGGCAGGTCTTCCCCACAGCCCTGCAGAGGGGGAAAGGGCAGAGCATGATATGGCGGAATGGGAGAGTCCGCAGGAGAAAAGGGTACAAGCAGCAAGTTGGAGCTTCCGTCACTGAAAAGGCAGAGCTGTGCCGCCCAGAATCTCCGCACTCTAGGGGTCCGGGACCAGGCTTGAATACCCCAAGTGCTGTGTCCTAGCACACATCTGACCATGCTCCACCAGGGAGCCATTCCTGACTAGAGCACCGCTTTCAAAGATTGCTACCCCACGCTCAAACGTGTTTATTGGCATGACCAGTGATGTGCTGACGCGCTGCAAAGGCGCCAGTCTCCAAGGCCCTGGCCCAAGCAGCTACAGCATCACAGGCCCCAACCAGAATGGGGCTTTAAATCATGTGACTTCCCATTACTGCCTTCCTCAATAAAACACTTTGTGCTGGCCAAGGCATAGGCGCCAACTCCGTGGGAGCTCCGGGGCTGGAGCACCCACAGAGAAAAATTGGTGGGTGCAGAGCACTCACTGGCAGCTCCCCGCCCCCCCCCCCCCCCGGGAGCTCACCTCCACTCCAACTCCTCCTCCTCCCCAAGCGCGCCGCTCAGGGGAGGAGGTGGGGCCGGGGCGGGGATTTGGGGAAGGGGACCAATAGGGGCAGGGAGGGGGCGGAGTTGGGGTGGAACTTTGGGGAAGGGATTCAAATGGGGGCGGGGAAGGGGTGGAGTTGGGGCAGGGCCAGGGAGGCGCGAGCAGTTGGCGCCTCTGGGCCAAGGGTCAACTTTGCCTTGTTGCTCCTTTATGGAAAGCATTTCTGATAAGTCAAGGCAGGCGTGCTGGAACAATGTGTATAATGGAGGTGCTGAGAGCCACTGAGCCAAACTGTAAACCCTGCATATAATGGAAACCACTTCAAACCAGGGGGTGTGGCAGCATGCCCAGCACCCCTAGTTCCAGCACCTATGAGTCAAAGGAATCGCTTTCTCGTCCCACTCAGTGATTTGAACACTGAAGCAGAATGGCTCTTCCCATCGTAGGGATGAAATACAGGCATTATTGCATCAGTTAAGACCAAGGTCCAGGGGACAAAGACCTGAACAGGGAGTAAGGAGACCTGGTTCTCTTCTTGGCCTTGCCACTAACCTGCTGTGGACAAGTCACTTCCCCTCTCTAGGCCTGTTTCCCTGCCAACACTCTGTATGTCTTGGCTATTTAGACTGTCAACTCTCTGGGGCACAGCTTCCCACCTACTATATATTTGTACAATGGTTGGGGCCCCTGGGAGTTACTGTACAAGTCCCAACAATAAGAATTCAGCCCCATCTCCTGTCTCCAGCAGCGGCCAGTACCAGCTGCTTCAGAGGAAGGTGCTAAATCATATTATCTTGACTAAGGGCTGCTGGGAGTAGGGACATGAAGTAAATGACAACCCCAAAGAGCTCAGCCGCTCATTTTTATGGCCTTTCTCAGACCACCTCACCCCAATTTCTACGGCGTTAGGGTGCCCAGAACTGACTGCAAATGTTCTTCTTCGGGCCTGCCCAGCGCTTTGTCCGCCCCAGATCCCTTCCATTGTTTACAGCCACATATGAATTTGGCCAGTCTTCCTGCATTTTGCATTTCACGCTGTGGTATACGCTCAGATGCCAGGTCTCTCACATCATTTCGATCTTGTTGTTTGGGGCTAGTCCATTCGTGCTAGTGCTGCTGACAGGGTGAGGTGCAAAGCACCAGGGCGTGTCAGCATGGGGGTACCCCAGGGTGGACTACAGAGATGGCACCAGGATGAGCTGGAGGGGTGTCCAATGGGTGAAGATACAGCGATGGCGCCAGCCTGAGACGGGCCTGGGTGGCGGTGTCCAATGGGACGAGATAAAGACACAACACAAGGGTGAGTCAGGGGGATGGTCTGAGATATGGAGATGGCACCAGGGTAAGGAGGGAGGGCACTACAGGATAAGGCAGCAGTGGGATGAGCTAGGGGTAGGGCAGGGCAGGCTGGGATATAGAGGTGGCACCAGGGTGAGGCGGATCCTATGGGACGGATATGGGGCCAGCACAGGAGTGAGCCATGAGGGAGGGAAGTGTCTGATGGAAGAGGATAAGGAGATGGAACGGGGTGGGTAGCAGACCGGTCCCCGAATTCTCCCTTCACTGCCACTGAGATTTAACCAATCTCCTGAGGCTGCATCTAAATGGGGGAGATGGCCAGGGGGCCTGCACAGCTGGAGGGACATGGCGGCCTGGGGAGGGGGGGGCATGGCTGTGAGGGCACACTGCTGAGAGGGGGACACCCATGGCTGGTGGAGAAGAAATACCGCTGGGGCAGGTGCACTGCTGGGCGAGGAAGACACAGGCCCGGGGGGCGCTGCAGGGGGGACACAGGCCCGGGGGGCGTAGCCGGGGGGGACACAGGGCGGGGGGGTATAGCCGGGGGGGAGGTGGCGGGGAGGGGAGACCCAGGCCCGGGGGGCGCTGCGGGAGGGACACAGGGCCGGGGGGCGTAGCCGGGGGGGGGAGGTGGCGGGGAGGGGAGACCCAGGCCCAGGGGGCGCTGCGGGGGGGACACAGGGCTGGGGGGGGCGTAGCCGGGGGGCGCTGCAGGGGGGACACAGGCCCGGGGGGGCGTAGCCGGGGGGGACACAGGGCGGGGGGGGGGGCGTAGCCGGGGGGGAGACCCAGGCCCGGGGGGCACTGCGGGGGGGACACAGGCCTGGAGGGTGCTGCGGGGGGGACACAGGCCCGGGGGGCGTAGCCGGGGGGGACACAGGGTGGGGGGGGTATAGCCGGGGGGGAGGTGGCGGGGAGGGGAGACCCAGACCCGGGGGGCGCTGCGGGAGGGACACAGGGCCGGGGGGTGCGTAGCCGGGGGGCGTAGCCGGGGGGGACACAGGGCGGGGGGGGCGTAGCCGGGGGGGAGACCCAGGCCCGGGGGGCGCTGCGGGGGGGACACAGGCCTGGAGGGTGCTGCGGGGGGGACACAGGGCTGGGGGGCGTAGCCGGGGGGGGAGGCGGCGGGGAGGCGAGACCCAGGCCCGGGGGGCGCTGAAGGGCGGGGGGGGGAGGAGGCCGTTCAGCAGACATCGGGGGCGCGGCGCTGCCGGGGGCTGGGGACGAACCGGGGTTTTCTGCTCTTTCTGGCCCGCCCCGGACACGCCCGGGTCTGGGACTCGCTCTCCGGCCCCGGCAGCCCGGCCCATGCCCCCCTCCCCGGGTCCCGGCCCCCCCATCGCCCCGCGGGCCCGGCCCATGCCCCCCCTCCCGGGTCCCGGCCCCCCCATCGCCCCGCGGGCCCGGCCCATGCCCCCCCTCCCGGGTCCCGGCCCCCCCATCGCCCCGCGGGCCCGGCCCATGCCGCCCCCCCCCAGGGCCCGGCCCCCCATGCACCCCCCCCCCAGGGCCCGGCCCCCCATGCACCCCCCCCCAGGGCCCGGCGCTCACCCGTCTCCCACCACCACACACTTGATCGCCTGCATCTGCCCCGGGATGGCGGCGCCTCTGCGATTCCGCCGCAGTGACAGACCGGGGCCGGGCGGGGCCGACGCGCCGAGCGCAGCCGAGCCCCCGGCGGGGGGAGCCGAAGCGCGGGCGGCTGAAGCCTCCGCTCCCCAGCGCCCACCCCCGCCCCGTGCTGGGGTCTCCGCCGGCCCCACCCAGCGCCGGGGGCCCAGCCCCCGAGCTCCGCAACAGCTGCCTGGGGCTTCCCCCGACGGGCGCGCTGGGGCCCCTCCAGCCTCGGCGCCCTCCCCTCGCAGGCAGGAGCGGGCTGGTCCCAGGGCTCGGAACAAGGGGGACACCCAGCCCGGGGCCCATCACCCTTCGGTCATGGGGCAGTGAGTTCCTTGGGCCAAAGATCCTGTGTGTACATACAAAACCCTGCAGCAGGGAGAGTGTTTGCACATCAGCCCAAACCTCCACAGCCAGAAAAATCCCTGCCCCCTTAGCTGCACCCAGGATCATTGAGCCAGACATCACCCAAGCCAAGGGGCAGGAAGTCAAGGCCGATATGGGGAAGAGGGACATGCACTAGCTCCTATGGATACTGGAGGCGTGGGGATGTGCAACCCTGCTGGGGACAAACTCAAGCCCCTCAGGGGAGTTCAGGTGCTAACACCGAACCAGGCCTCAGTCACCCAGTGAAAGTGGATCCTTTCAGATTTCAGTGCAAACCCTATCTCCCTGCCTTCCTGGATCAGGCTCAGGAACTGGGGTTGGTTCCAGGGGAGATAGAGCGACTGGTACCTCCTCAGCACCCCTAGGCATGGGGCGACTGGCTGACGCCTCCGGCACCCATGGTTCAGAGGTCGCCAAATGGGAACTTTTGGATTGGGTGCCGTAGTACACCCACGGGGTCCAAAATGGCCACTGCCCCTGTGCAGACCATGGCCCTGCCCCCACCTCAGGCTTTCCACGGCTCAATGGGTGCCGGCCTTGCTCCGAGTATCTAGACCCCATTCCTGAGTCTGAAGACAGGGACCAGGACCACGATGGCCAGGGCGGTGCCGAGTGGAGCTGGACTAGGGAGCGGCACCGGGATGCTGGGGAGCGGTGTCGCAAGGCTGGGGAGCTATGTCATGATCTGGAGCGGTACCAATATCGGGATCTGTGTGGGAACGCTGCCTGGTGCTGGGATGACTGGTGCTGGGAGCAGGACCTGCTGCGTGACGGGGATCAGCATGAGGGTCTCTGAGTCGGAGATCCACTCTTCCCCGGCTTCTGGTGCCGCTTCTGCACTGGGGAGTAGGACCGGTGCCAGGTCGATCCCACTGGTTTCGGCGCCAGGGAGCAGCGGTGCTGCGGGTCTCTCCCAGATGCTGCTTTCATGATGCTGCTTCTTGCCACACTGATGTAGGTTTCGGTCTATGTGCCGCCTTCATAAGGAGCAGCTTGAGGTGAAAGTTTTTGTTCTGGAGCGAAACCCTATACAAATCCTGCACTTGTCCGCTTGGTGTGCTTCCCCCAGACACTTTAAGCAAGTGTCGTGGGGGTCGCCCGCTGGCATGGGCTTGTTGCAGGACCTACAGGGCTTGAATCCCTGGGATTTAGGCATATACATCCCCCAAGGAGAACACAGTTGGGGTGGAGGGTAAACGCCCCAGCTCAATAGCTAACTAACTACTAACTAGAACTACAATAACTAAGAACTAAACAACTACATAATACAAACAGTCCGAATAGAAGCTAGGGAAGCTAGCCACAGTTCCAATGACCATCACTGGCGGTCTGCAGGGTCACATATTGAGTGCCAAGAAGGTGCCACGCCAGGGGGCTCCACAGCCGACCCGACGGGTGCTGCTAGGGGAAAAAGAGAAAGTTACCTCTAATTCTGCTTGGGAGGACAGTGTAGGGGTGTTGCACCGCAGCTGGCCTGGTTCATTCTCTGTTTTGCTACTAATGGCCTCAAGGGTCAGGAAACCTTAAAAGATAGTAACAATGTAACCTCCACTGTGGAGCTGCTACTGCAGTTTCCCCCTAATGTGCCTGGCTGGAGAAGTTCCAGCCATCTTGTGCTCAGCAGCGAAGATGCAGGAGTGAAAATCCGCCAGAGAAGAGACTTTTAGATTCCTCTAAATCCAACAATATTCTGCCAAAAACATAGGGTACATCTGCACTTCAATCGGCACCGAGTTTCAGAACCCAGGTCAATTGACTTGGGCTCACAGGGCTTGGGCTGTGAGGTTAAAAATTACAGTGTAGACATCCAGGTTCATGCTGGAGCCTGGGCTCTGAAACCCACCCCCCATCACAGGGTTTCACAACCCAGGTGGCAGCCCGAACCTGAGCATCTAACCTCGCAGCCCGAGTCCCATGAGCCCAAGTCAGCTGAGCTGGGCCAGCCATAGCCATGGGTCTTTTATTACAAAGTAGACATACCCTGAGAAGCATCGTGGGGAAGCCATCCCCAATACAAAGGGCTTCTCCTTTCATCTGCCCATCTACGAGAACTCTCTGAAACCAGTTTTTCCATTTTGAGCAGCTGAGGCTCTCACGCAATTACAGCTACTGTACAGCTGCAGCCCATGGGCCTCTCCTGGGTCTCAAGGAGAGACTTGGAGCTGAGCAACCACCCTGGGGGGTTAATTCCAGGCCCCTTCTGTTTTTAGCTGTGCTCAAAATCTCTAAGCTCTAGATGCCCTCAGCTAGTGCTCCATACAGCTGCCCCCTGTTTATTGGCCAGCCCCAGAGGGTCTCCCTGCATAAAGTAAATCACTGAGATCAACACAACAGTTAAAAACAAACATTAGAGCTCCCAAGTTTGTTAAAGCATGCAACTGATGATTGCTCAGTATTATAACAAAATGCAAAAACTCTTTATTTTAAAATAAACCCTGCAAAACAAACCATGAAAACAAATCAACCCCTAGACCCAGAGAGAAGGGCACATATTTCACTTTCATCTTTGTTTTAAAAATGTGCATTAAAATTAATATAAAACCATTCACCATCTCGTACACATTATTTTCTGAAATTCTATAGCAAGGGAAAGAGAACAACTCACACCCACTCCACCAGTTCAAAGCCAAGTAAATAGGCACTGCACAGGTCAGGGACCTTCTGGAGCCAGGAGTTCATTCTTTGCAGCTTGTCACTTTAGCAGGATTCAGTGCGACTCCCTCAGCATGTGGAATTAAATCTTGTTCTCTGCCACTATCTTGTTAAAGAGGCCCCAGTTTAGGACAGTGGTTCATACTGAGCAAGGACAGGATCTTTCCTACTTTTCAATATCAGTTAGGAATGTAGGGGCTTCAGCCATAGCTAACAATTCATTATCCAGCCTGGTTCTGCAGTCACCTGCCAGCATAGCTGATTTTATTTTTTACAAGTATGTCTGTGTCACCCATCACCGTAGTATCTGGGCTCACTGTACTTTGCCTAGAGTGACACAGATGGCTCCCAAGCATGGGGACTGTTTTTGACAGTTCCCTGTCGAGTGTTGACAAGACTTTCTTTGTGAACAGCCATGGCACCCAAATCAGTGCTGCAGGCTGACACCTCTCCCAGGATCCTACAACATGGTTAGTATCAGTGTGTGGGGCAGACACAGATAGACTTATGTTGTGTGACATGACATAAACACAGTTTCAAAGGCTGTTACAAGCTCTAGTGTGGACAGGGCCTAATACGATGAAGTGGGAGAACTCAGTCCTGGCTATCCCTACCCCAGCCTTAGCTAGTTGCTTTCTTCCGACCTCGTTGCTGTCAGCAGCAGAATTTCTGAATGGCCTGAGGGATTCTGTGTCTGTGACCCCCTTGTGCTTCAGAGAGGAGTAACACCACTCTCCTGAGAAACCAGGCCTGCTCCAGAAGAAGGAGCTGCACACACATCCTCTCCCCACCCCCCACCCCATTCCTGACCGCAGGCACCTGGGATTCCTTAGGACACGCTCATTTCCTAGGGCTGAGGGCACCCAGGGCGGAGCCCTGCACATAGGCCATGATGGCGTTTTGCAGGAAACTAGCTCGTTGGGCCTCCTCTTCCCTCATCCTGGAGATCTCAGCCTCTTTCATCCTCAGCTTCTCCTGGAGAGTAGAGATTTCACTCTCTTTATCCAGCAGGGCCTCCCGGTGGTTACTTGACAACACTGTGCAAGAAGAACCATGTTAGTATAGGGAGTGGGTGTGTCCTTTGGCTCACGGGGTCAGTACCAGGGAATAACCTGCTGTAGTGGGAGTATGCCTGTGGAGGCAGAGTGGCAACAGACACACACAGCACAGACTGCTGGAGGCCTTTACCTCTAGCTTCACCTAGCGGGCCCAACAAGACACTGATGGGGGGGATGTACATTTGTGTGCAGATGTGGCATCCTGCTCATAGGACTGAGGGTCAAGAGACCTGGGTTCTATCCCCCTCCCCCCAACCCCCGCTGTGTGAACTTGAGCAGGGCACTTTACTTCTGAGCCTCGGCCTCCCATCTGTAAAATGGGGATAAGAATCCTGAGACACTTCCAGGGGCTCCTGTGCAGTTTAATTCATCGCCGTCTGTAGAGCAACTGGAAGGCAGGAAAGGAATATGAGGTGTATTGTCAAGGGTAGCAGCAGGTACCATTCGGCCCAGACTCTCTAGACCATGGGGGCGGGACTAGAGATGACATGACACCTCATACTCCTCCCTGCAGGCTGTAAGAAAGGTTCTGTACATAGTCCCCCAACCCCCATGTCCATCACCTTTCAATTGCCTCTCCAGAGCAGCAATCTTCTCTTTCAGCCCTTCCTGTGCTGTCCTTTCAGCCTGCAGGTGTCCAATCTGCTCCTGCAGCTCAACTCTCACTTTGTTCACCTCAGCCACCTTCTCCTGCTCCTTGCCACTCAGGTCCTAGCATACACAGGACATGAGAGTCCAGGAACCTCAGCATACAGCTCTGCATCAATGACTAGAATTCCCCCTGCCCTAGTACCTGTTGTAGTTCCTCCATGCGCCTCTTGAGCCCTTCGGTATGCAGGGTCAGCTGGCTGACCTTGGCCTGTGCCTCTCCCACTGCCTGCTTCTGCTGAAGGCAGTAGTTCTGAGCTTCATCACGTGACTGTGTCATCAGCCGTAGCTTCTCTTCCAAGTGATCCAGGCGCTGTTGCTGTAAAACACAAGTGCGTAGCTCCTCTGCTTCTTGTAAGAGGATTCTCCCCAGCCCAGGGTCACGAGCAGGGACTGGCCTAGCAAGTGTTTGGATGGGAAGCAGAAATTCTGCAGTGTGTGGTGGCAGGGAGTCACCAAGGGACACGCCTCCCTGGAATTGAATAGGGACCAGTGCCTCTTTCTGATGATGGAGACAATGTTCAGGTGGAAGGGCTGCCTTTTGGAGGAGATGTAAAAGCAAGGCCCTAACCACCCACTGAAGATCCCAATGGGCATTTCACAGGGATAGGACCGTTAACGCCAGAGTCCTGGACAAGCCCCTGTTCTGGTATTTACATCTACCGCCTGGGTTCATTTCAGTTTGACGCAGCATTCTTCCTCACTTCCTGTCCTAAATGGCTGGGCAGCATTGCTGTATCTGGTTATTCAGCTGCTGCATCCCACCTCAGACATCACTGCACTTTTGCAGTGGTGAAGTGTGTGTGGGGGTGTATTTATAAGCTCATAAAGCATTTTAGCTTGGGATGTAAGGTGCTAGAAGAGATCTGGATCTTAAGGAAGACTCCTGACATGCCACACAAGGGGCACCCCATCCTGCGTGCTGGGCTCACACTTGTCCAACAGCAATAGACATGCGGGAAAAATTCTACCGCGCCTAGAAAACTGCAGCAGCACATGAAGTCTGCTGATACATAGCAGCAGAGGGATCCACTTGTCTGCCAGGACCTTGAGCATAAGCAGTTAGAATGACACCCTATTACACCATAACCACTAATCCTGTATGTAACAAGTTGGAAGGCGCTGGGCTGCTGGGGACAGGGGTTATGGTTTTGAGACAACTTGGTAAGGAAAGTGCTGATATAGCTTGATGCAGACATCTCAGGGTTACTCCCCCTCATGAGTCAGTCAATACTTAGGATAACAAGACCAAGAAGAACAAGTTACTGATCAGTTATCGAAGAAAGACACATGCTGGAAAAACAAATCCACTCCCACCTCCACGGACAGGCCCAGCAGCTGGGTCACGATCTTACCTCTTCCAGCCTGGCCTGGCCCCTGACTTTGATTAACTCCTCCTCTGCCTGACCTCGCTCAGCAAATGCCGCTGCTTTGACTCGGCTCAGCTCCTATCACAAACACACACGACACACACATTCCAGCCGTTACACCATGTAGCTTCAGCCCACGGATGGGACAGGGCCAAAAGTGATGCAGCCACCTCCTTTCCCTTAGGGGCAGGGAGCAAAAGGCTTCCCCCACCCTGAGGCTGCCTGGGTCAGTCATTTGATTCACAGACCAAGGTGCAGGTGGGAATGCACCAGACACATTGTTCCATGGCCAGGGAGCCACAGCCAGGAGGGGCACGGGGCTGAAAAACCGGATAGTCAAATCAAAATGAAAATAGAATACTTGACATAAAATCTGTGTCCCTTCTCTCTCAGTCCCCTAAGGCAGCCCCTCCCCCGAGGGGCTGTTCTCCATGGGCCCATAGGCAAATACGTCACTGCTGCAGGCAAGGTTTAATTCCCCTGACTGCGTGCCTAAGCCCTGCTATCTTACCCAGTTTCTGATCCAGGACTGTGTTTGACCTCGCTCCACCACTATCCAGTAGAAAGAGTTTTTGTTTAAATGGGAAATCAAATGAACAGATGCCTCAGTCCCCTTGTCTTCTCATCTCTGCCCCAGCCCCAACACCCCACAGCACAGGGAGTCTTACAGGCCAGCAGTGGAAAATTTTGTATAAGCCCCTTGTTAAAATACTGGCAGCACATTCCTGCCACTGCAGCTCCACCACAGCCAATGACTCCCAAACACACATGCACCCAGACCACTTGCTCTCACCTCCTCCAGCCCAATCCGGATGGCTTCCAGCCTCTGGATTCTCTCCTGCATGGAGCGCTCACTTGCCTCCATGTGATGTGTCATGTGATCCACCTGCAAAGCAGCGGGAGCCATTCCAGTGGGTTTCTGGCATCTTGGTATTCCTGAGATACAGTAGCCACCCAACATTGGGAATAGCACACTCCTCTCTAGCCAGCTACTGGCAAGAGCAAACAAAGCTTCCTCCTTCCCCAACACCACTCTTCTGTGAGGCTCCAACACAACTGAGCAGCAATGCCTTTAAATAGGAAGCCATAGCTTTGCATACAAATTCCCCTACATTTTTGAAGAAAGGGGGTTGGAGTTAACTCCCAGGAGCTCAGGCCACCCTGTAGTTTGGTCTTGGACTGGACCCAAACACTGGGAAAGGCCCAGGCTCCAGTTGGGATGTGGGATGAGGTCTTCCTGAAACAGATTTCTCACAAGATTTCCACACGCACCCAAGAACAGTTTGGGAGGTTTTAGTTTTGAGAGACCCAAATCCAATCCAGATCTGATCACAGCCTCCTCATCACAACCTGTGCCAGTGGAGAATCAGTCCCCAAATCCCAGGGAGGAACTTTTAATAGAGCTGGGACTCGAAGCACCCTGTATTTTCACCATACACACCTCTGCAATAATCTTGGTCCAAAATATATTTTGCGAAACATCATTTGAAAACAAATAACTCACTAGTCAATATCATGGTAAAATATATGTAGCAACATTATACATAAAGTTATGAATTCCCCCTGTATGATGTTACTTGTTCAAAACCAGATAGCCCTGCCAGGGTCAAAGTTATTAAACAGGCCTACCTTAAACAAAGCAATGTGTGCTCACCTCAATTTACATATAGGTAGTAAACAAAACCTTCAAGACAGCATGGCGGGGGAGGGGGAGATTGGTAAAAATGCAAATTGTATGGTTTCCTGCAAACACCAGCAGGGTTTTAAAACAAAACAACCCAACAACAAAACATGTGGCCTCCTTCACCACCAGCATGCATGCTGCATGTCACCTCCTCACCACTTAAATCAACTTTCAGGATAAAATAAACAAACTTTTCAGGATAAAAATGATGACACCACGTGTTCACAGTTACTGCCCTCTGGGGACAGGATCAAAGGACAAAACTCCTTGACACCCCAGCACACTCCGGAGGGCTGCAAAACCTTGCTGGATGGCCTGGCAGCAGCGTGCCCTGCAATTTCTCCTGCCAGGCTCAGGCCGGCTGGAAAGCGTTTCTATTTTTATAAATGGCCTTTTGTTCCCATGGATGAGCCAGAGGCTGCTGGATCCTCACCTGACATCAACAAACAGTCCCAGTAACTAAACCAAAAGGGCCAGTAGCCCAGAGGCCAGTGGGGAGACTTGGTTCAGTTGCTGCTGCGGCCCAGGCCTTACCTCTTTCAGTCGAAGGGATTCCATATCTTCCAGGCCCTGTTTAAATCTCTTCTTTTCCATTTCAAGGCGTTCTGGAGGTTAAAAGAGAGCAGATTATCAACCGTCTCCCCCGGTACTCCACCCCCTTCACCTCTCACTACATGTCTCATCATAAATCTTTATGCTCGGACTGCACGGTCTGGCTCCCCAATAACTCAATTCTCTGATTCCCCCCAGGCCTGGCTGCCCAGCTCCTCCACTCACCCTCTGCCTGCACGGCTCGCAGTTTCAGCTCTGCTGTTGTGTTTGTCAAATCTTGCTTCACCTGGAACAGCTGGTCCTGCTGGGCTTTGCACCTTCTCTCTAGCTCATCCACCTGAATGGAAATCACCACCATGAAGTAAAGACAAACAGAGCTTCTGCTTCCAATAGCACTGGGATGGGTGGCTGGCTATGCATGGCCACTAGCCAGTGGCAGCATAAGAAAGGGTCTGGAAACCTACACACACTTAGCAAAGTGAAAAGTACGTTGGGAATTCCCCAGGCCCATCCCATGTTTCAGCCTAGGCTTGCTCTCCTACCTGGTTTCTTAAAAGCAGGTTTTTCTCATTGGCAGCAGATAGGTCCCGGAGAAGCTTTGTTTCCCGATCAGCAGCTTCCTGCAAACGGAGCCCAGGATTAGGAAAGCTCATCCCAGACCTCCTGAGGCCTCACCCCGCATCCAATACCACTTCAAAACAACCTAAGTCCCCAACACCATCACTTTCTCCCACCCACAGTACAGATCATTCTCCACAGTCACTACTCTGTCCTTCACAGTTCACAGCAGTTCATATACGGAACCACCTGCCTTCTCATCCCATTCAGCATCCCCTGACACCCCAAACCAGAATGCCACCCAGAATCAAATATTGACCAGCCCCCCATCCAGCCCACCTGTTTTTGCTGCCGGAGCTCCTTCAACTGGCACTCGGTCATGCTGGCTTGCTCCTGCTTTGTGGCACTCAGAAGCTCTCCCAGGTTGTGCACTTTCTGCTCAGACAGAGCCAATGCAGCTTCAGTCATCTGCAGTCTACACAGCAGAAGGCACAGCTGAGATTTTAATCTTTGTCCCTCCCAAAAATACATCATACCTCTCCATGATTAGTGTCCATTTATCTCTCCAGCCTGCAAACTGCTGGGAGCCCATACCCACAATTGGCTGCCTTGTCACTGTCCCCCTTGACCCACTCCTAAGCCCACCTGCTTATCTGTTACTTCTAGCATGCAAGCTCTTTGGGGCAGTCACTGGATTTACTACATTTGTGCAGCACCCAGTACAATGGGCCCTGATCCTGACTCGGACCTTTAGGTGTTAACAAAATATCGACTGAAATAGTGAGCCAGCTACTCCCTCCTCTCTCCATAGCTTTGATCAGTACAGCCTACTTCTCAGACAACGCAACGACTGGGCAGATTCTTTCCTCCATACTTGGCTTTTACTGAATTCATGACAGACTGCCGCTCATTCAGGGCTTCCTGTAACTGGCCAACTCGTGCTGCTGATGTCCTGAATTGGGAAAAAAAAACAAAACATTAACATCCCAAAATGAAGACTTCCATCTCAGACTTCCCTCTGAGAACCTGATCTTTCCCCCTCTGCGAGGAGGGAGCCAAGCAATTCACTGACCTGCTGCTCCTGGTTATTTCTTCTCTCTGTTTATCAATAGTGTCCATCAAATCCAGGAACTGAGAATGAGACAAACACCAGTGACACTGTGAACTGCGTGAGTTTGTGGCATTTAGACCTGCCTCTTCCTACCCTCCCTTTGGGGCCGCATGGGGAGCAGCACCAGCTGATCTCCTGGAAGAAGCCAAACTTGTGATCTGATGGGTGTCACCACCAGGCTTGACTAGGGTCATTGATCAAAGCTAGTGTTCTGTCTAGCTAGTGTTCTGTCTCAGAGACTTTTATCACATGTATTAACAACTTCATAAACTGGAAAGTACTGAACTGTCCCAATAAGAGAAGGAACAGGATGAATGAAAATGAAACCACTGAAATCCTTTGGCTCTCAGAGACAAGTGTGTCAGCCAGGGGATGTTTCCAATGCATCTAAATTACCTACTGGTGGATCTGCTCCCAAGGGCAACCTAGCCCCAATCTGCTGTATGAGCTGTGTGCCTATTGTAAGTACGAACGCAGCATGTGCAAGTGGCTCCATGGGCCAGGACTCCTGGTACTGTGCTGCTTTACAAAGACAATTTGCAGGAAACCCAGCATTCATGGCTGCCCCATTTAAGCTGCTGAGGCATTAGGAGGCCACTCACCTGCTTAGCCTTCTCCTCCTTCAGACTAAACACCTCCTTACTGAGCACGCGTGTCCGGCTGTGGTTCTCAGCGAGAATGGTCTGGCGATCCTGGTTGTGATCCAGGGCTTGTTCTGACACAGAGAGAACTAGAGTAGATATGCACATTTCCATAGCAATAGAGAAGTGAGAGGTTCTAGGATGATACCCAGACCTCTGTGGCCTGCCCATGGACCCCTTTTAGGGAGACTGTTCCCACAATACGGGTGCAATGGATAGAGTGAAGGAAGTGTTCTGTGTTAAAGAAATAGCTTCCAAAACCCACAACAACAATGCAGCTCAGTGGCAACTTCCAAACTGTACCACAGCCACTACGGGACAATACAAAGCCCCACTGAAGGGGGAGTCCTTCCCTGTTTACATGATACTCCAAGATTGCACTCAATCAAACTCAACCATCTCCTCCCCTAGCTGGTCTCTGCAGGGAGGAACTGGGAAAATTCCAACATTAGCACAGTACAGCTCCCTGCAATACCTGAGTTCAGTACAACTCCTCCCTTATCAGCAGGCAGGGCCCTAAATGGCTCCTGTCAGGGTGTGGGAGACATGGGGCTACTCTGAGATAGTGGCAGCCCCATCACCATCCATGTCCCTGTGGTGAGAAGAAGAATGTACACGTCTTGCTCACACAACATTGGCCACATACCCACAGCCTTCAGGATGTCACTGGGGACGTTGTTCCCAGCCAGCTCCAGCCTCCTCAAGGTCTTGTTGCTGTGCAGACAGCTCAGTAACGCTCGGCCCCCCAGAAGCCCAATGTTATTCCAACGCAAATCTAGAGGGGCAACAAACCATCATCCTGGCAACTGCACCAGCACCATCAGGCCGTATTGAATATATTCCTCATACATGGCACCCCTGCACAGTGGGTTAGCTCCCCAAAGGAGCCTCAGCATAAAGCCACCAGTGGGTGTGGTTCACCCATCTGAGAGTGATGGAATGAGAAAGTGATGGACAGTGCAAACATATACCAAATGCAACTTCATCTACCCTCTCAGCATCCTGCAGAAGGACCTGCAATAAATGCTGCACATACTGCAAAGTCTGTGCAAGGAACCATTCCAGCCAGGCAGGCCTGCAGGATGTTCCCATCACATCATTACTCAAGAGAGGCTGCCCAGCCCAGCAGCTTGCTTCTTGTCTGAAAGAAAAGAAACTCCCTGCACGGAGACAGCACAGCAGCAGCCTCTGCCCAGTTAGGGACGGGAAGGGAAATGCTATCAAGGCTTCTATTTGGGGCAGCAAGGCATCTGCACAAAGAAACCTCTGGGCCTGGAATGAGATGCATGAGTCTCAAGCCAACAGGACAGTCATAAGATGGGGGGATGGCTCTTCTCATCAACCCCAAGGGTGGTGCTTCTGCACCAGGTACCCAGATTTAGACTCTCTGCTTCCATTCCAAAGTTTCTGGTTAGCCCCTGTTATCTAAGTCATGAAATCTCTAGAGGCTGCCAGGGCTGCCACTGGCATAGCGTCTCTGAACAGCTCTGGAGTGACTGGAAATGGGGAGGCAGTGCCACAGGCAGGGTTCCCTCTAATTTTTCCCAGGCACGTGCGGAATTTTGTTATGTGCACCAATGTGTCATCACCTCCATATTGGTTCACATAACAAAATTCATGTGGTGGGGCCGAGGAGTTCAGAGTGTGGGAGGGGGGCTCTGGGCTGGGGAAGAGGACTGGGGTACGGGGAGGAGGTAAGGGCTCTGGGGTGGGGCCAGGGCAGAGGGGCTCAGGGCTGGGGCAGAGGGTTGGGATGTGGGGGGTGAGGGCTCTGGCTGGGGGTGCGGGATCTGGGGTGGGGCAGGGGATGAGAGGTTTGGGGTGAACCCTGCCCAGGGGGTTCAGCGGGGAGAGAGGACTCCCTCCAGCTCTCTCCCCCCACAGCAGCACCTGGGCTGGGGGGGAGAGGCGCCTCTCCCCTGGCCACAACAGGTCTGTGCCAGGGCTGGGTTGGGGCACCTCTCCCCCAGCTGCGGCGAGTCCGGGGCAGGTCTGTGTGCAGCCAGCGGGAAGAGGCGCCTCTCCCCGCTGCGGTAGGTTCGTGCTGGAAGAGAGACATCTCCCCCTGCTGCAGCCCCGAGCCCCTGCACAGGGCTTAATAGGCAGCTGCAAGAGACCATGCAGCTTAAAGGGAGCTTAGGCCACAGGTACCACCTAAAAGTGGTAACGAGTCCTGATGAAGGGGAGTTGCTCTTACCCAGCTCCTGTAGGCTGGAATTGCATTTCAGGGCCATGGCCAGCTCTCCTGCCCCCTGGTGGTTAATCTGGTTATTGCGCAGATCCAGCCACTGGAGGAAGCGGTTGCCTCCTAGTCCCTGGCAGAAGAGGGAAAAGCCCTCCTCCCATATGCCCAGGCTGTTCCACTCCAAGGTGAGGCTGAGGAGAAAGTTAAACAGGAGTCGCAGGTTAATCTACATCCCTAGGAACAGCAAGAGGCTGAAGGGGCTGACTCACCCTAGCTCCTGTGGGGACCCAATCACAGGCCCACCCTAGTCAACAAAGAGCAGACTCCAAAGAGAAGGGGGATCTCCAGTGTCCACCCCAGCTCTGGTCCAGCAGAGAAGGAAGCCCCCAACCCTTGCACCCACTCACCCAACACATAGTGGACAGACGGGTGGAAGTGACTTTACACCTCACCTTCTGATGGATTTGTTCTGCCTGAGGAGTTTCCCCAAAGCCTCAGCACCCAGAGCTCGCAGGTTATTCCCCTGAAACAAATATCGCAGATGAGTGGCTTACCATGTCCCTTTTCATCCCGCCTGATACACAGGGTGGTGCCAAGGCCTAGTTGTGGTTAGGATTTATCACATGTGGGTAACACTGGTCCCATGCACACTGCCCACTAAACCTGGGCTCTCCAGCCCTCGTGTGGAAATGCAAAACTCCTGCTGGTGACAGTGCCAAATAGAAACAATGCTGCCTGGCCTCACTGTGCTGGGAAACACTTTCCACATGGGGGAGCCAAATACCTCCCACATGGAAACAGTGGTGTCAAATACGATCATTATTTACCTGTGATAAGAAGGGAGCCTCAGACTCTTGGCATCTGGTGGCCATTTTGACTTTTCACCAGGAAGGGCTCATCTGACAGCAGAGTGAGGCGTGATGGATGGGTTTGGGAACTAACTCAGAATGATGCCATGTCCTAGCACAGGCCTGCACAACTCGTAAGGCGGCGAGGGCCATATTACTCCAAAGAAAACAGCTGAGGGCCGAAACCCCCTGGCCAGTAGCACAGCCAGGTCCGGAGCGCAGGGGGAGCGGCGCTATAAAAAGGCGCCTCCCCCTGTACTCACCCGGTGGTGCTCCGGGTCTTCGGCGGCACTTCGGCGGCAGGTCCTCACTCACTCTGGGTCTTCAGTGGTACCCGCCGCCAAAATGCCGCCGAAGACCCGGAGTGCCGCCGGGTGAGTGCAAGAAGTGGCGCTTAAAAAGAAGCGGTGCCTTTTTTTAGTGCTGCTAAAAAAAGGCGCCGCTTCCGCCACTTCTGCTCACAGGGGGAGCGGCCGCTCCCCCTGCTCCCCCCCTGACTACGCTACTGCCCCTGGCCCCGCGGAAACACCCCCTCTCCCCCAGCAGCGCCCGCCCCGCAGAAACAACCCCTCCTTCCCCAGCGCTGGGGTGTGAAAGTCTGTAGAGGAGGAAAGAAACAGCATGGATAAGGTGACCAGATCACAGCAGTAAAATAGAACCCGACCCTCCCCGCTCGGCCCCACCATCACACCCCTCTTCACCCCCCCCAGGGGTCACTATATTACTGCACACAACAGTCAATCAATACAATTATAGATAAATCTCTGCATTGTGCATTTTTGTATAACTTTTATATGACTTTCTATTGAATCTTGGTAATATGTTATAGTGGGCCCCTAAGGTAGTATAATTAAGGTAAAAGAAAAATGTCTTTTTGCTAGAAGTAGAATAAGATCTTCCCCCCACTTTGTATTCAATTGCCCTGTTGAATGAATGAGGTATGAATGAGGAAGGCGTGGAAGGCAGGCACCTCCAGACAGCTGCAACCCTTGGAGAGGGGATGGGAACCAGACCAAGGGCAATCAAACTTGTCAAGTGGGCTGACTAGAGAAGAGCAGACATAATGACGGCCTCGGGGGTTAGAAGCAAGCACCTTCCTTTGGCTTGCCCCACCCCACCGCTTGCCTACTCACCCCCCCTCGGGCCGCACAGTGAGCCCACGCGGTCCGCATGTTGTGCAGGCCTGTCCTAGCAGAAGGCTGTCTTTATGGGGGTTTTTTTTAAATAAATCTTTTTGTTAACACTCTCCTCTGAGGACCTGTGGTAAGTGTGAACTATCCAGGGGGCTCCAGATCCCACTGTACTGCACACACACACACCCATACTCAAGCTTGGTTGTCAGTGTTGCAATGCATATTTTTAGGTAGTATTCAATCAGAACCCAGATTCTGCCTTCTAGTATTTTTTAGCACAGCTATTATTTTTTAAACACAATTTTGGGCTGTATACATAAAGGCAACATATGATAGATGGGGGCAGATTGTCCCTTTCACATGCAATTCTGGTGTAATAATGTGTTCAGTTCTCCATATCATGTTAACAAAAAGATATTGATAAATTGGAGGCACTTCACAGAAGAGCAATTCAGATGACCAGGGGATTCCCTCACTGATGTTGAAACATTAAAAGACCTAAATATGTATATCTTGACCAAGCAGCAGCTAAGAGGGAGACACACAGTAATAATTGCCCATGAGTAAGTAAAGATGGGCTGGTCTACAGGAGAAAGTTGAACCAGTTGTAGGCAGTGTCTACATGATAAGCACCAGAGCTGAAGTGCCATAGTGCACACACTTTCTACACTGATGGAAGGGTTTCTTCATCAACGTAGTTAATCCACCTCCCAAGCAGCAATTGCTAGATCAACAGAAGAATTTGCATCTACACTGAGGATTAGGTCGATTTAACTATAGCGCTGAGGGGTGTGAATTTCCACTCCCCTGAGCAACATACCTAGGTGATTTAAATTTTAAATTTCAGAGTGGTAGCCATGTAGATCAAAGTGTAGTTAATGTGTGACTTTAAAGAGATTTAGTTAAACTGGTGGACACACTTCAGATTAAAACAGATGTAATTCATTATAGTTTAAGTCAATTAGGAACAGTTTTAAACTAAACTGAACTAAGTCATTATTAAACCAAAATAAGTGTGTCCACAGGCGTTTCCACCAGTTTAAATGAATCAGTTTAAAAAACAATTTTATATTAAACGTATGCAATTTCTGCACGTAGACAAGGCCTTAGCAACGGATTACTAGGAAAACCTTCCCGCCAGCGAGTTCTACCAAGTAGTGAAGCAGTCTCCCTAAGAGAAGGGCTGGGAGTCCCATCAAGTGAGGCAATTACAATGGACAGGACACTGCATTAGGAAGTGTGCAACAGGGAACAATCCTGCACTGGTTCCTTCCATTGGTGGCCTGCATGGGACCATCGAGTTTTTCCATCCCCAATTCCCATGAGATCTGCACCTCTGTACCCTCCTCAATTGCTTTCTCGGTGTTGAAGGCTGAGGCTTGTGCTCAGAGTTGCTCAAGTAAAGTCAAGTAAAGTCACCTTCAAGTCCAAAGATTTTACTACGGTGTTGGAGCAAAGTCCATTCAGCAGATGTCTGACCCCTATGAAAGAGAAAAGAAGGTTATTTATATTTCACATGGAACTTCAACCCTCTCCTGGACCTGAACATGAGGTGTCAGTAAAGAACCTCTTCACCCTGGCAGCCCCTGTCAAGGAGAGGTAGCTACAGGGAGAAACTATTTCATTGGCAAGTAACTTTAGTGTTGCTGGAAAATGCCAACCTGACCTGGAGACCTCTCTTTACACACAGACCAGCTAGAGCCTGGGTAGAGGCTTCTCACAAGCCCTGCCACTATGGTCACAGCATTGGTCTGGAGAACCCTCTTCTAGGAGTGAGGGGGGACTACAGACTTTATGGCTTATTCAGCCCTTGGTCTCTGCTGATAGGATGGTTTGTGTGATGTAGATGCTTCTCCTCTAGGATTTGGACAGAGATCTCACACAACATTTGGCTGCTACTGACTTGGCCCACACTGAAACTAGTGATCTGTTCATTCCTTCTGGGGCACCTGGCATTGGCCACTGTTGGAAGACAGGATACTGGGCTAGATGGACCTTTGGTCTGACCCAGTATGGTCGCTCTTACGGAGGGGATAAAGATTCCAAGTCTCATTTCCTGTCCCCTGAGCCGCCAGAAAGTAAATTCAGCAACTGCGGCTGCCAACAATTCCTCTTGCTGCTATAGGGCTTGGGTAGATGTACGCTTGCTAGTTTTGATCAAGCTAGCATAGTAAAAATATCAGCAAAGCTGCAGCAGCACTGGTGGCAGTGCAGGCTAGCTGCCCGAGTCCAGTCCTGTCAGAGAACTTAGGTATGAACTCAGGTGGCTAGTCCAAGCTGCTACCCATGCTGCCCCAATTACACTGCTATTGTTAGCACACAAGCTCCACCAAAATTACCTCATGTATGTCTACGTGAGCTGGAAATTACACCACCAGCTGCAGTGTAAACATGCCGTATGAGTGGAAATGTACAACAGACAAGTTCTACCAGGCAGAGGGAATGTGCTTCTGGCATATGCAGCAGGGCACCAAGGGAATCACCAAAGCACACAATCAGTGTCAAACAACTCTGTGGCCTCATTAATCCAGCACAGCTAGAGTCACATCTCACGTTCCAACTGCAAATAGCTTCCTCCCAACAGCCCCTAGTCCTTCCTCTTACTAATGTGGGCTCCTGAAGATCTCTGATCATTGTATTGTTTGCTCTTATTTTTCTAAAGTAACTGTGCTCTACAGGGACAATGCAGTGGCAGAAACCCAGTTTTAGACTGTTAAGTGGTTGAGGCAGAGTATTCCCTGTGGTGAGTTCCCTTTCTGGAGATACCAGTTTGAGCCCAAGCCTGACTGTACAGATCTATATTTAAGACATACTTTTCCAATAAAGCCTTTGCCCAACATCAACACCCATAAAAATTAAAAGCCCTGCATATGCACACCCTGGAATGAGGGATTGGAGAGTAAAAATATTATCCGTTTGAGATTCAAAAGTTTCATCCTAATTGTGTTCAGCATTTCCATTTAAGCTTCACTAAGCATGTAAGCAGTGCAAGGAGTTTCTGGGGCTCGGATCTTTTATTCATGCTCACAAAAAAGTTTGTATGTGGTCCCAGTAAGCATCTCAGGCCCAGGTCCTGAACAGAACAAGATCCACCACCCACCTTGGCATCACTGGTTGAAACATATGAAGGAGTTTCGCTTTTGTGATAAGATTAGTTAAATAAGAAAATATATCAGCTTTCAAAGCTCAAACAACTTGGTGAGGTAAAAAAGTAAAAAATGCAAACAGAATATGTGGGTTCATTTGGGCTTAGATAATATTCTCTCTGAGACATATTAGTTTATAGGAGTAAATGTAAGGCCAGGAGATTCAAACACGCAAATTCCTATTAGCAAGAATCCTGGATCTAATTCCCTGTGCATGGGGCTGCAGTTTTGCCCATACGCACACCTTTATTCACTCTTCAAAGCAACTCTCTTAAGATTAAGAATTTGACTTTCAGCCTAACTCCCAGATCTCATGGTTCAGAGGCAGAGCACACATGCAAGTGTCTCCCTGTGGGCAAAGAGAGTCCCACCTTCTTCATTCAGCATGCAGTCACTCAGCATGATCTCCGTAAACAGGATCTCGTCCTGTAAAAGCTTCCCTAGGACTCTGCATGTATCCACAGAAAGGCTCTGGGTGGCAAAATCCAAGCGGCTTTGTCCTGGCCCCTCCCGGAGCTCATGTAGCTGCTGCAGGACTGTCTCCTGTGGCTGAGCACCACCCTCCTTACATAACTGGGCATAGGCCCTTCTGAACTCTTCCATTGCCACAGCAGGTGCTAATGTCACTCCCTTCCTGTCCTCTGCATGATGAAGGACCAAGCTGGCCTCAGAGAAGAGCAGGGAATGCAGGAAAACCTGGTGGACAGTAAAGACTTTACTGTGAAAGGCAAGAAGCAGTTATCTCTGGACTATAATGCATGGTCTTCAGGTTTCTCATAAGCAGGACTGATAAAATAGTGCTCGGAGCCAGAGCCATCCCCACTCCATAAACACCCACTTGGACGCCTGCAAGACACCAGTCCCAACTCCACTCTCCCAGGATAGCGAGAAACTCACTACAGCCTCTTCTCATGTATGGGTTGACTGTTACTGGGATAGAGCCACCCCCTACACCGTGTAACTAGGAAGAGTTAGAGCATGCTGGGGATTGTAGTTCTGCTCTTCCCCTCGCCCTCCCCACCTCAGTAACCAGGGCATGCTGGGAGCTATAGTACAGAGCCAAATTTAGAAATGTTACATGGTGCAGCCCCATCTCAATAGAGATACTGTCTCCTGCTGCCCAGGCCCCACTGCTCCTCCTACAACATCACTGTATGGCCAGCCTCAAAAGATCAAAAAGAACAACATTGGTATAAGCACTTTTATACTGCGATCAATGCAGCCACACTAAGGGCATGGTACCACTGTAACGGCACTGGCATAATTAAAGTGGTATAGCGTGAGTGTGTGTAGACACGGCCTGCCTGTGTTTGCAGAGAGCCTGAAACAATAGCTCTGAAATGCGTTAACTGTCCCTGTTCACCTCAGCGGTGCTGTCTCAGTTACCAGCCAGGATGCTTAAAACGCCAGCGCTGTGGCCACTGCTCTTCAAGACAGAGGCGGCTCGTAAAGGCATTTGGGCAACTCGCCCCTGAGCCACCTGCGGGGAGCGGGCGGGCGGCCCCGTCTCCCGCCTTTGCCCGGGTCAAGGAAACCAGCAGGGCCCCAACAGAGCGCGGGATCCCGCCCCGGGAGGGGGAGGGGCAGGCCGGCCCGCGGGCGGGATCGCCGCCCACCCTAGGGGGAGGCAGGCGCGGGGGGGGGGGGGGGGGGAGGGAGCCTGCCCGCCCGCCCGCAAAGGCCTCCCCAAACCAGCCTCGCCCCCCCCGCACCGGCGCAGTTACCGACCTCGGTGGCGGCCCGTGGGCGGGGCTAGGGGGCGCCCGCTGCCGGTTTCGGTCCCGCTAGAGGCGGGCTCGCACCGGGAGTCCGAGCGTACAAACGGCCTCCCTCCATTGGCCCCCTCTCCCCGTTCCCGCCTGAACCCGGCTACCCGCCCAGGGAGAGGCAGCGCGAACTACCGTTCCCGACATGCACCGCAGATGGGACTTCCCCGCTTTTTACTGACCCCGGAAACATCAGCAACTCACTTCCGGGTGAGGGTTACTCTAGGGGACTACAGCTCCCATGATGCCGCGCGCAATCGTAGTCCCGCCCCTTCCACGGGGTCGCTGCAGGATGGAGAAGCGGGAAGAGAGCGCGAGCGGCTTCAGGAAGGTGCGCGGGCTGCGGGCCGCGCCGCCTGAGGGCTGTACGAGGTGCCCCGCGCTAACCACCGGGCCCGGCCCAGGGGTCTCGGGTCCAGCCTGGAGCGCGGCGGGCCCGCGCTTCCCGCGCTTCGCGGCAGCGGCGTCCCCTAAACGCCCCGCTCCTCCCCTCAGACACCTGCCCCGCGCGGCTCGGAGACCGGCGCAGCCCGCGCTGGTAGAGCCGGGCAGCGCCGCTCTGGGGCCCGAGCCTGTTTGCCGAGCTTCCCGCGCTCAGCCGCTTGTCCTGCCACCAGCTGCTCCAGAGCCACCGCCCTGTCCCGCTGTGATAGCGCCGGGGGCCGCGAGACCGGCCTTGTCCTGCGCAGCCCGCTCTCCCCAGCCACCCTCCGGCGGGAGCGGGGTCTAGTCTCGCTGCTTTCCCGCCACCTCCTTCCGCTCCCCGGCTGGTGCTCTCCGGCTGCTGGGTTGCGCGGGCCTGCTAGGCTAGCGCCAGGCCCTTGAGCTCTAGGTGCGGCTTCTTGTGCTGCACGAGTGGTTTTGTTTTGACCGACCCACTGACTTTTCACTGGTCATGAGAGGCCTCGCTCCTTGCGGCTCCTTCCTGCTTGCTGTCTTTGATCAGTTCATTTCTGAGTTCAGGCTTGTTTCATGTGTCCGTGCAGATGATATGCAAACCCCCTTCCCTGCCACTGCCCTCTAATTCCTTTCTCTCTGCCTCAGTCTCATCGACTTCTTGCTGCCCTTTAATTCTCTGTGCCAAAAACTGGTTGTCAGATAGGATGCCCTGCACCCAGAGTTACTACCTAAAGTTTGGTGCCTGGTGTGTTCAGTCCTGGCCTGGTCTCCAAAAGCAGTCTGACAGAGCAGGGATAGTTTGAGGGAAATGGATAACTACAGCCTGGCTCTAAACTTAGACTTTACAACAACTTTTAGGATTTACCTTAAACCTAACTGAAAAGGTTGCATTGGAGTTTCTAAATCCCCTGCAGTAGGTGCAAACCAACCGTGGTAGCACTGAGAATCTGATACTGACTCACTGTGAAGAATGATGTAGAACTGTTTCCATGCAAGTAGCCTAAGGTGCAGATAAAGGGGGAAAGTGTTTAAGGTTTTATCAAGATGAAACCTTACAGATAGAAACCACAGCTTTGTGTCATTAGAAGCTGAGAATGGCAGCTTTCAGAGACATGAAGCATTCATATCTATTTAAGTCTTTGCATCTTGCCACCTGTTACGAGTAGAATCACTTGAGGGGATGTGTAAATGTTTCCAACCACTGAGTCTCATGCACTGATCAGAAAAGGAAAGTCCTCCTCTCCAAAAACACAATGTGCAGGAATAAGGGATTTAAATATCTATTTATTTGTATTGTGGTAGCACCTAGAAGCCCAGACAGGGCCTGGGTCCTATCTGGTTGGTACTGTACAGATGCTTAGTGAGAGACAGTCCCTGCCCCAAAGAGCTTGCAGCCTAAGTAGTAGACAAGACAAAGGGGTGGGAAGGAAAACAGAGAGAAGTGCTGCCTTAGAAGTGACTGGGGGATTTCCTCCAATTGTGGGGCAGGGGAGGACAGGACTGTTTATATAGTTTATGGCCAGGAAAGGCAGGAAAAGGAGCTTAATTTGTTTCTCACTCACCAGTTCTATATCATGTTCCCTTTTCATGCAGGAGACTGTGAACAAAATACTTCATCTCCACTTCAAAGATGACAAAACTCGAGGTAAGTGCTTCTCCTGTACTATCTCTGTAGACAGCTAAATTCCTACTGCAAATTACCTAGCTGCCTATAGTACATAGTGTAATTGTAGCTGTGTTGGTCCCAGGGTATTAGAGACACAAGGTGGGTGAGGTAATATATTTTATTGGACCATCTTCTGTTGGTGAGAGAGACAAGGTTTCGAGCCAGACAGAGCTCTTCTGAAATTCAGAAATACCAGAGGTGACCAGGAAGCCACCCTGGCTCTGTGTTGGTTCTCGGTTTAAATGGGCAAACACTTGTTCCCTGGATGTACATGCTAAGGCAGAGGTTCTCAAACTGTGGTCTGTGAGCTCCATTCAGGTGGTCCGCTGATAGTTCCTTCTATGGTGCGCACCTATGAGAGAATGAAGGGCTGCCCACCTAATTAGTGGAGCCACACACGTGTGGCTCCACTAATTTGGTGCTTGGACCCTGGAGAAGATGCATATGTAAGGTGAGGTGGTGGCCTTGGGGGGAATAGGAGGTAGCTAACGGTACAAACAACATTTGGAAAGTGGTCTGTCGAGACCCTCAGCAATTTTCAAGTGGTCCGTGGAAAAAAAAGTTTGAGAACTACTCGTCGAAGGCACTAATTTGGCCCCCATTGCCATAGAATCTGAGAATCTTTAATGTATTTATCCTTGAGGTAGGGAAGTGCTGTTACCTCCCCCCCCCCACCACCATTATGCAGATAAGGAATTAAGACCCAGAGAGACTAAGGGCTTCTCTACACGGCAACGCTTAGGAAAATTAAGACTGACTGACTAATGAAAGGTGTGAATTTAAAGTGGATTAGTTAAACTGGATTAAAGCCATAGAATCATAGGCTTGGAAGGGACCTCAAGAGGTCATCTGGTCTGTTCCCCTGAACTCATGGCAGGATTAATGTATTATCTAGACCATCCCTGACAGGTGTTTATCTAATCTGCTCTTAAAAATCTCCAATGGTAGAGATTCCACATCCTACCTGGACAACTTATTCCAGTGCTTAACCACCTTGACAGTTAGGAATTTTTTTCCCCTGACTTTGCTAAAGTCTGCCGTGTTGAAACTCATTATCTTTATTGAGCTGTTTTCCCTCGTACCATTCCTTAGAATTATGAACTCTACCATTTCATGATCACTTTCACCCAAGCTACCTTTCACTTTCAAATTCTCAACCAGTCCCTCCCTGTTTGTCAAAATTAACAGCTTCTCCCCTAGTAGCTTTCTCCATCTTCTGAACTAACAGATTGTCTCCAATACATTCCAAGAACTTGTTGGATAATCGGTGCCCTGCTGTGTTGTTTTCCCAACAGATGCCTGGGAAGCTGAAGTTCCCCATCACCACCAAGTCCTGTGCATTGAATGATTTTATTTGTTTAAAAAAAGCCTCATTCACCTCTTCTTCCTGGTTAGATGGTGTTAGTAGACCCTTACCATGACATCACCCTTCTTTTTTACCCCGTTCATCCTTACCCAGAGACTTTCAACAAGTCTGTCTCCTATTTCCATCTTAACCTTGGTTAAATGTGTATATTTTTAATATATAAGGCAACACTTCCTCCCTTTTTTTCCCTGCCTGTCCTTCCTGAGCAAGCTGTACCCTTCTATACCCATACTGTATTCCAGCCATGCGTATTGTCCCACCACTGTGATGCCAACTATGTCATAGTTCTGTTTATTAACTAGCATTTCAATTTCTTCCTGCTTATTCCCCATACTTGTCCCATTAGTATACAGACACTTAAGATGCTTATTTGATTTTCCCCCTATGTTCACTTGTCTCTCCTTTTCCCTGTTATGACAGCCCACGCTCCTCCCAGATTCTGACCTTTCTCCCAGGTCTCCATGTTTTGCACTTACCTGTGGGCTTTTGTCACCTGCCCCCATCAAACCTAATTTAAAGCCCTTCTCACGAGGTTAGCCAGTCTGTATCCAAAGATGCTTTCCCCCCTCCTCGTTAGATGGACCCCTTCTCTGCTTAGCAGTCCTTCCCAGAACAGCATTCAGTGGTCAAGGAAGCCGAAGCCCTCCTGGTGACACCATCTTTGCAGCCAGGCATTCATGTCTAGGATGGATTTGTCTCTGCCTAAGCCCCTACCCCTGACCAGAAGGATCAAAGAGAACACCACCTGCGCTCCCAACTCCTTCACCCTTACTCACAGAGCCCTGTAGTCGCTTCAGATCTGCTGAGGGTCATACCTTGCAGTATCATTCGTGCCCACATGGATGAGTAGTATGGGGTAGTAGGCAGAGTGCCGGATGATCCTCAACAATTGCTCCATAATGTCTCAGATACGGGCCCCTGGCAGGCAGCATACCTCCTGGGATGTCATGTCAGGTGAACAGATCAGCGCCTCTATCCCCCTCAGAAGACAGTCACCAACCACCACTACCTACATTTCTTCCTGGGAGCGGTGGCTGCGATCCTCCTAGCCTTGCGGTTACATGGCTTCTCTTCTTTCACCTTTGAGGGTGATTCCACATGGCTCATTGGCAGAGCAGCGTAACTATGGTGGGTGGGCTGGAGTATTGCCTGCTGCCAGAAGTAACTAGCAGCCAGTGTGCTCCCTGTGACCAAGCCATATCCTCCTTCCCTGGTGGCAAGACAGCAGTCATAGAATCATAGAATATTAGGGTTGGAAGGGACCTCAGGAGGTCATCTAGTCCAACCCCCTGCTCAAAGCAGGACCAATCCCCAACTAAATCATCCCAGCCAGGGCTTTGTCAAGCCTGACCTTAAAAACCTCTAAGGAAGGAGATTCCACCACCTCACTAGGTAACCCATTCCAGTGCTTCACCACCCTCCTAGTGAAAAAGGTTTTCCTAATATCCAACCTAAACCTCCCCCACTGCAACTTGAGACCATTACTCCTTGTTTTGTCATCTGCTACCACTGAGAACAGTTTAGATCCATCCTCTTTGGAACCCCCTTTCAGATATTTGAAAGCAGCTATCAAATCCCCCCTCATTCTTCTGCAGACTAAATAATCCCAGTTCCCTCAGCCTCTCCTCATAAATTATGTGCTCCAGCCCCTAATCAATTTTGTTGCCCTCCGCTGGACTCTTTCCAATTTTTCCACATCCTTCTTGTAGTGTAGGGCCCAAAACTGGACACAGTACTCCAGATGAGGCCTCACCAGTGCCGAATAGAGGGGAATGATCACATCCCTCGATCTGCTGGCAATGCTCCTACTTATGCAGCCCAAAATGCCGCTAGCTGTGTTGGCAACAAGGACATACTCTAGTCCTTTCTAGCTGGATAGTTTCCTCAGCCTTTGACATCTCTGCAACAATACTCTCAACGAATTCCTTATGGGCATGGATGCTCCTCAGCCTAGCCACCTCCTCCTGTAGCTCTCCTACCTGCTTCCTGAAAGATTCCACCAGCAGATACCTTTCACACTGCTGCCACCCAGCCTGGCTTTCTGAGAGTGGGAAATGCAAGCCACAGTATCTGCAAATCCACACCATATGGGGAATGCTCTGTCAGAATTAAAGTGGTTTAGTTTAATTCACTCAAGGGATTTGCCCAGGGGCAGATGGGAAGTTTGTGGTGGAGCAGGGACTTGAACCCAGGTCTTAAGTTCCAGGCTAATGACCTAAGCTTGTGCCCATCCTTCCTACTTCTGTAGCACATCTTCTGATAACACCGCTTTCCTTTTCCTCTAGTCAGCAGTGATGCTTTGCTGCTAATGGCAGAAATGCTGAATGTGTTTGTTCGAGGTAAGTGCTTAAGAGCTGCCCTTTTATTCACAATACTTGTGGTCATAGATTTGGGTCAATTAGAAAAGTTGTGGCAATTCTGGCAAGGCGCTTTGATGAAGCTTTTCTAAAACTTCCCTCCAGGAAGGGCAATCTTCCATAGAGCTGCTCTTCCTTGGGGTAGTCTGATTAGGAAATCCAGGCTTCTGTGGCAAGACAGTTCTGTCAAGTTGCAGGAGCCTCACTGCTAGGCTATTATACCTACTCTGCCTGTGGAATGGCCTTTCTCCCATGTTAGGTGCCACTCCCTGGTGCAACAGCACAAGCCAGTGAGTGAAGAGTGGTGAATGGAGAGGAGCCAGCTATCTTCTCAGCTGTGGTTATAATGCCATGAAAGACTCCATTTTACACAAGACTGGGATGCTAAAACCAAGAGGGATCTTGAGAAAGTGCTTCCCTTTTACCCTGTGGTGCTGTAGCTGCACCCCAAAATCCATCCCTATTAGCTTAGGACTTCCCTTTCCACACCTACTTGTGATGTTTGTCTTGTCTTGCATGTGTGTTGCAGAAGCTTCAGCACGCGGAGCACGGCAGGCTCAGGCTGAGGACCTGCACAGGGTGGATATTGAACACGTGGAGAAAGTGCTGCCACAGCTGGTATGTAAAGTGCAGTTCAGCTACCCCTGCTAAGAGGATAAGGATGTGGGCATAGGCATCTTAATCCCCTTCCTTTAGGGGGATGTTTGACTAGTTAGTAATATCCTTACACAGCTGCTGGGGACCCCACAGATGTGTTAATGACTAGTTTGGAACAGCCTCTTACTGTTATGAGAACTAAAGCAGCTGCCGCTCTCTCCTTACAGCTTCTGGATTTTTAGAGGCCTGATCAAGCAGCATGGGATGCATCAGCTGCTAAGAGGAGAAAGTCCTGACCTGGAGTTAATCCCATACTGAATGTCTGGACTGGCATCCTGTTTAGCTACAGGGATTGGCATTATTGTTTTCACGATGCCCTTGCCATCTTGCTGCAGTAGCATCTTCCTCACCCCTCGCATCTGAGCAGAGCAAGCCCTCAGCAACTGCAAAGAGTACGATGCCATTCTAAAAAGGATGTTGCACATTTTGATAGTTGTAGACCAAATGACTCTAGCAGGGCATCTTGCCCTCAAAAGCTGGGTCCCCTCCTGCTCCAGCAGTTTACAGCCCAGTGAATAGCATGGCCAAAGTACTGCTACTTTCTCTACCAGTGAGAGAAACAGGTGCCACTCTGTGTGGAAAGAGTGAGTGGCTGGAAACCTTCCTCTAGCAGTGGGCTCTCATCACCTCAGCAGGCTGCTATGGCAGGGGTTTAAAGTCCAATTCCATGGCTGTCTGAGTAGTTTAGTTAAACAGGCGCTCAACTGAAGGTCTGTGCCAAAAGCAGGTACCTGATCTTTATTTTATAAATAAACAGTGCCTCTCCCCCAGTACTTTCCAGCATTCCTCCAGGGCAGTGACATCAAAGAGTGCTTGGAACCTTTTAACTGTTTGATATTCTTCTCAGAAGCTGGTTCCCTCTGCTATAAATTTGTTCTCACAAAGAAACATCAATAAATCAAAAATAAGTCTCCCTGGCTCAGGCTTTTCACTGCAATTAATCATCGAAAGTCAAGTTGCTTCAAAGACTTGCTCAGCTTCCCCCACCCTCTTCTCTAAATCTTCACAGGCCCAAAGGAAAACTCTTAAAAAGGGACAGAATAACAAACAGCATGTGTGAGAATCCCACATCATGGGACAGCGTGTCCCCTTTGCCAGCAGGGGAGAGGGAAGCTATGAAATAAGAAACCTTACACATGTAGGCAGGACCTACACTGCTGAACCTGGCTTTGTTGGGAAATATTAGGCCTGCTGCTGCAGAAGCAACTGACACCATGTCTGAGAACTAGCTTTCCAGTTGCTTATTGTCTTTTATTTGTGGGGTCCTTTGTGAAGAGTGGTATAGATTTCCCAACTGTCAGTGGTAGCAGGCAAGGAGTGGATGGGCCACTAGCAGTGCTCTCTCCCTTTCAGGCTATGACCACTGGTGATAGGAGGGGGGAAAGCTTTTGTTGCTTTGTTTGTATGTTGATCAAGGTCTGCAGATCACAGTTCTACAAGCACCAGGCAGTCTGAGGCGTTATGAAAAGATTACTAGTAGAGGTCAGATCAAATGATGCTTATCTAAATCATCATATGCTAAGTAATTCATGCATGACTAAGCACTGGGAACAAGGACTCCTCATTATGATTGCCCTGGTGGAAAGCCTGCAGTTGTCCATGCATAGCTGTGTTTTTCCAGAGAGCACTTACCTTGCCCACCTGTTCCTTTTCTTGCTCCTTCCATGGAAACAGCATGCTAAAGATCCAGCAAGGGTGCCTGCTAGCACACACTGCGCTGTGATGTCAATTCCATGAGCCAGCCAGAAACAGACAGCTGTTCTGTAAGTCTCCTTCCTTGTGTGAAACAGGCTAAAGATAACTGCAGATGTGGAGGTGTGTAACTGGTAAGGCCAATCTTTAATGGTGGCTGCCAGCATTAACCAACTGCTCCATGATCAGAGGATTGGTTTGTTTGGTAACTGTTGAAGGGGGCAGCCTTTCACCATCCCACTGACCAGGCACAGCTTGCACAGGGGTCAGTCTATTAGACAGACAAACTTGGGCAGAGATGAATTGGCTGAATGAGGTAATGTGTATAATTAGCAGTATGAAGGCTGGCTCCTACCACCCAGAAGCCAAATGCCACCTGCTTACCTGATTGCTTCCCAGTGGCACAACCCATTAGTCATTGTGTAATTGAAGGAGCAAGAGTTATCTTGATTTTAAAATGATTAGAAAGTTCACTCTGGGAATCCAATTAAACCCAACACTGCTCCTGTGGCTGTTGCTCACCTGCAGTTAAACAGAAATTGTGCCAGGACTTTAGTGTCCCTAAACCTGGTAAAGCACCAGTTACATTTCCTCTCTCAAGCACACACATCATACCCCGGATTAGGCTAGCAGCTGTAGCCTTTCACCGCAGTCAGTCAGTTATTAACCCAGACACTGCCCCAAGACCAGCTCATTATTGCTGGTAGGAGAAAATGGAGAAACCATTAAGATTTCAATAGGAATATACAGGACACTATTACAGAGCAAATATCCTATCAAAGCACTTTCTAACTAGCAGTAAGGCATGTCTCAGGGAATTGCTGCCACTTACAAGCCCAATGGTAGCATTTGATCATGGCTGTAGTCTCTAGAAGAGATAAAGGAGGATCAGTGAAATCAAAAGGGACAAGTGGTGATGGGAGCTCCTATCAGCCAAGCTTCTGTTATCCATTCTATTGGCAGATGGGTCAAGCAACATTGGCTCATACATGCTACCCATGCAGAAATAGCATGAGTTCGCTCCCTGGCCCCAAATGTGTACATCATGTGAAGCAGGGCTGTCCCTCAGCCCATCTCACAGTACACACAGCATATTGATTAAGATGGACTATTCCACAAGGAGACCCCCGGCCGTCCAAAGAACAGTCCCCAAAGAAACAGCAAAGCAGCAGCTCTAGGATAGGGCACAGTTTCCACAGATAGGGAAGGAAACTCACCAAGCACTTGGACAGGATGGAGTCTGTTATTAAACTCTTCCATCCCAGGGTTAATCCCAAAGTAACAATCTTAGAATTAAATTAGTTAGTTTAATCCTTTTCATCTTAGTAGAATCTTGCTGTAGTTTGTCTCCCTTGTGCAACCACTCACGTGCCTGGGTGAGTGGCTGTTTTCTATGAGAGAACATTTACTATTTAGAGCAGCAAATAGTCAATTATCCAGTGCCAGAGACTGCAGCACACACATCCCGTCTGTTCATGTTTGGGTATCACGTAAGAAATCAATCTTCTCTCCCTTAGAGCCTGCTCCCTCAGCTTTGAGTTTCCTTTTTCCTCTTCTACCTTTCTTTCACTGCTCCCCCTCCCTCTGATGTTCATCAAAGCATTTGGGAGCATGTGGAAGTAATTAGACCTGAAGGGAAATGTTGGCCAGTCTGGGAGACAATGACAAGTGCCAGGAACTCTGGGTGCCCCTTTCAGCCACTTTGAAGTTCATTCAGATGGTACAAAACTCAGTTTTGCTTTGTTGGGGGGGGAAAGGGGGGGGGAATGTCAGGCCCAATGAATAGGGAGCAGGTTCCTGTGAACTGATAAAGAAACAGAACAGTGGGGAAGAAACATTATCAAAGACCCCAACAAAAAGGCCTCCTATGGCCACTCTGCTTTATTACATCTACAAATTGTGCAGACACACACATAGTTCAAGGAAAAAAACTCTGTACAGGGAAAACAAATGGTGAGAATTATTACCATAACACAGTAACTCTGTCCAACTGGAATTACTGGACTATGGAAAAAAACTTCAAATAAAATACAGCAGCCTGGATACTGTGGCACTACAGAGCTCATCTCTATGGCAGGCACATTTCTAAACCTTAACTCACATCCCAACACTGCGTATGCGTGAGGCAGAGCATCACTCCTTACAGTAATACTGCAACCACACAGCAATTCCACTGCAGGCAACATCAAAGCCAAAGAAATCAGCAGATGGAGAGTCAAATGAAGAGACCTTTCACTGGAGTTTTGCTCTCATTAGAGGAGCAGTTAATTATGTGTAATGGAAATAAAACAGCTCAGTCCAGAGACATATTCCATAGGCATGCCAGTGGAAAACAGACAAGTACAATGAACCATGAAGTTCTCAACAAAAGCCACTCAGTAAATTGTGAGTTATCTAAACAGCTCCTGCAGGACTACCAGCAGCAGTAGCCACTGCCCCACCATAGGGACCAGCCCAGTTCTGGGCAACACTTTAAAGCTGTGGTGAAATTGTGAAGCTGATTCCAGTACTAAGGTCTTGTTGCAGGCAGCAGAGTAGCCATACTGCTTCAGGTAACATCTGAAGACAGAAATTAGAAGGCTTGAGTGTCAAACACCTATAGAAGCGAAGTCAGCAGTCATGGGATGGCTAGAAAGAATTCTCTCTACCTGCTCCTTTCAGATTGCGTGCATGCAGGACACTGAGTTTCTCCTTCTAATCCTGCTTCTATTGCCAGGCAGATGGTGTTACAACACATGGGGCTTTGTCTGCTCCCAACAAGGTAGAATTAGCAACACGAAATAGCTATTCTATTTTATTTTTCTAAGAAATAAATCATTTTGTTTAGGTCTCTCCAGGACCACCGATGGTTTATTACAAACTTTGTAGCAGTTCAAATGGAAAGAAGTGCAATTGATTCTGCTGCTTCTCAGTCCAGCCAAGTAATCTTGCAGGCCCAGCACCTGGGATGTTTCATCTCTTCCCAGCTGCAAAGAGAAAACATAAGGAGGGGCTTATTGCACTTATCGAATCCTGTTAGAGAGAAAGGGTGAGGGCTGCTTCTCCAGCCACTACCAGGATCACAGGGGCCTGTCCTACATATTCACTCAATAATGTGACCTCCTAACTGAGGCCCTGAACACACTTCCAGGATCCAGCTATACCCAGGCGGTATATTGATAGCACTTTAGCTCAGAGCTTGGTAAGAACTGAACAGGGGAGCCTACAACAACAGTGTGACTTCCAGGGCAGATACGGCTACCCCCTCCAGTGCCAGACACACTGCTATCCACTCCTACTTGGCTGCTCACAGCCCTCAACACTGCAGATCTCTGGCAGGCAGGACAGATGATTAACATCTTCACTTCTAGCACTACAGATTTTAACCAAATATTTCCTACAGGGAAGAGAAAGGTTCTTTACCCAGCATGGGAATGCATCATGCATTTTGCTTCTGCAGACTCCCATGTACCCTGCATCAAAATCCCAGAGTCATTCTAAAGCAGTTCAGCCATATGGGGGCAAATGGACTAAACCACGGATTTGATATTTCCAGTTACTTGATGCCCTACTTTAAGCTTGCTGGAGCACCTGCCAGAATCAAATGATAAAATTTTAATTTCAAAAACTATTATCAGATCTCAGCCAGAGATTTTAGCTCTGCTTTGGGGTTTTTGGAAGGAGAGGAATGGAGGGAGTTGGCTACAAAAATGTTAGAGGGTCTTTTTGAACTCTGATGACTCATTTTGTGTGCACACAATTCAAGAACCTCTCTTCCAATTCACTTCATGTCCCAGATCTAACCTACCATTCTGAGACAGAGATTGATGCTGTGGATTTTTGACAGAAACTCGGTTGCAATCTTAATTACAGAATGATTGCCACCACTCCATAGCAATAAACACTAACAATGAAGTATTAATGATAGAATTTTAGCAAGACTGCACAATCAAGGCAAAGGGGATGGTTCCGAGATCGATGGTGTCACCACACGGAAACAACCCAAATAGCTTTTAGAGAGGTCCGGGGCCTTTCCTTATCGCAACTGGGACATCAGATCCACATCATGCCCATCAGCAATTAAACTGAATAATTCTGAGATCACAAGTCATGGCAGTTGACTCCTGCAGTGGGGCTCTGCAGAGGTAGCTTCCACAGAGCAGGGAGGGAAAGCTCTCCCTCCGACCCCAGATGATACCTGGCAGCTTCAGCCACTTTGGTACTTTTCCAGGGGGGCTTCTCACTGGCTGTGAAGCTTCAGAGGCTCTTGCTGGTTCTGGGTTCTCTGCAGTTTTTTTCCCATCTGTCTCCTCTGGCCCAACTGGGGGTGGAACAGCAGTTTCTGAAGCTGGTGGAGCAGAAGGGACTAGTGATTTGGACAAGCCTCTGAGAAGAGAAACAAGAAAGCCGAATGAAAGCAAGATGTTCACACTGGTCTCCACATACCCCAGCATACAACCCCAGCCCAGTGATTCATCAGGCCCAGGCCTCAAAAGGTTAATCTTCACCCCAGAAGCAAAGGCTTTAGGGCACATACCAGTCCGTAAGCAGAAGATCTTCCAGCTCCTGCCAGATTTAGCAACAGACATGCCTCCCCATTTGAGCAGGGTTCACCAAGCTGCAAAGTCGTAAATAAGCCTGAGAGCAGGGGAGTTTTTTTCTGGTGCCTATAGATTCTGCCCTTCTCCACCAGGAGAGGTGTTGACTCCACCCTTCCCACAAATGCCCACTCACATTAAGTAGCTTTGCTCACAGTCCCTACCTAGCTACTAGCAAGTCAGCTGTGGAAAGGGACACTGTGGACTCCAGCAGTTCTGGTCTCAAGTAACAATCTGGAAAACAAACCCAAACACATACATTTGTTAAGACAGTAACATCAGCCAACCTGCAGACACTGTTACTGCAGCACCTCAGAACCACAGCTCCAGCTAATCCCCCTTTGTGTGCTTCAGTGAGTTTCTGCCTTTTCCCAATACAATAGCCAACACTGTTAGCCACTGGGTGATAGTGACCCTCTCAAGCAATGCTGATTCCCACCGAACTTCAATGTTCTGATTATTCTTTGTGTTGTCTAATCCATCCCTCAAAACTTGCGGTTCTCAGGCACTTGATCTCTGCATCTCAGAGGTTATGTTCCCTGGACCCAGAACTCCCTTTACACCTCAGAGAAGCAGACCCTAATATTAACAGCACCACGAATATGCCAGAGAATCAGAGACTGTCCATCTCCACAGGAAGCCACAACAGGTTGGTCCGCACAGTGCCATTTCTTGTTCTTTGTCTTGTTTAATTTTAAAGCAATGGGATTTCCATGCTTCCCTTCACAGAGCACCACTCCATGTTCGTCTACTGTGCCTACTCCATAGCTTAATAAATCTCATAAGAAATGCTTCCTGATTTACATTTACAATTATGTTAGTTAACTTGCATTAACCGGCAATCAACTTAAGTTGAAACAGAACCAAGCTAGTCTAGACAAGGCTTAGTGATTCGCAGTAGCGGCAGAGGCAATGGCAATGCAAGGTTCACATAAACCTCATCCCTTCTACCAATGTCCCTCAACTCTGAGCTGGAAGAACCACCTCTGAGAAGTTCTCTCTCCCGGATTCACAAGTCTCTCTGCTGAGACTGCTAACAAAAGGAGCAAATTGTGGGGAATTGTCTGCTAGGAATAGCACAGAGCTACCGCACTCCAGCTCATTTCACCCAGCCAAGGAGATTAATGATTTACACTCACTCTGACCTTAGACTGAACACAAACCAGTGCTGCCCATGCAGGCTCCATATTCCACCCCCAAATACCTGAGCCATCTAACCCTCCTGTCCTTCATTCCAGCATCTCCACTCCTAGCTTTGTTTGGGATCTCTTGTAGGAACAATTCTGAAGCTAGGGACACGATTCATCTGGCTAAAATACAGCAGCTGTGAAGTCAGCTGAAGAAGAGATAGAGGTAACTCACCTCTGCGCTCCTCAGATCCAAAGTGAATGACAGACGCTGGGAAGAGGTTAGCCTAAAGCAAAGGGAAAAGAGATGGATGAGAAGGGGACAGGGCAAACTGCAGGGTTGTCATAGCCAGCCAGCCTCGGACATTACATACACTTCTGTAAGGGAAGCCCAATCTCTTCCCCAACCTAGGGCAAAGGCACTGCAGCCATGAAAACATGGGCATTTGCTCATCAACCCTCTCCACCCCCAAAGCACCAATCCCTACTGTGGGCAGCAAAGCCCCTTAAAATAAATGCAACTGTATGAGTTGCAGGAGGGCTGAAACTGAACATGGCAACATCTCGGACACTTCTTTGCCAGTTATGTCCTGGCTGCATCTTCTGGAGCCTCGTTTAAAATAAAAGCAAATGCAAGCAGAATGGGAAAGCCAATTTTCAGTGTATTGGGTACCATCTACAGAGACATATTTGAGGAGCCTAGGTGGCGTTCAGTGACAGCCCCTGGAATCTGCTGCTACTCCGTGATTTTCAGCTTCATTCAGAGAGTTCCTGACTCCCTGTGGGAAGCAGTCTCCCCAGGGGCCGTGCTCCACCCCATGTTTATACCGTCTCATTGGCATGTGCAGAATAGCCACCTTGTGGGCATCACCCCACCATAAGCCTGCATCATGCCCCACTCTTTCTCTCCCAGTCTGCGTTACCAGGGTCACCAGCTCTTCCTTCCCCTCCTTGAGAACGCTAGAACATCTCTGGCTTCAGATTCTGATTTCACTGTTGCTAACAGCTGCCCCTTTCCTCTCCTGGAGGGAGCCTGAAATGTTCTTCAGTTCCCTGCTTTGGACAGATCATACTGGCACTGCCAGCCTGAAGAGGCTGGGAATCCATGTTCCATTAATGCAAGTCAAAGAAGTTGTTTTACAGTCTGCCACAGAGACCAGCTACTATGAAACTGAGGAACTAGCAGTGCTGACTTGAGCTAATCAGTGTGGGGGCTAGTCCTGTGCAAGTCACCACCATATAGTTCCACACAGTGCACCCCAATCCTAACGGTCTCAGGTTGCAGTGGGGGAGGTCTAGGTTGGATATTAGGAAACACTATGTCACTAGGAGGGTGGTGAAGCACTGGAATGGGTTCTCTAGGGAGGTGGTGGAATCTCCTTCCTTAGAGGTTTTTAAGGCCCTGCTTGACAAAGCCCTGGCTGGGATGATTTAGTTGGGGATTGGTCCTGCTTTGAGCAGGGGGTTGGACTAGATGACCTCCTGAGGTCTCTTCCAGCCCTGATAGTCTATGATTCGAACTTTGAAGTTTTTCCGGCTATTTTAGTCCTGCTCCACAAGCCAGGCCTACAGTCCTCCATCCTGCTATTCTAGGGTTGCATCTCATTTGGAGAAGCTGCCAGTCATTCTAGAGAATGCTTAGCCTTAGTGAATTTTACCTACCGAGTGCTGTACAAACATTGGGTTTTTGTTTTTTAAAAAAAAGTTGGGTGTGATGTGGAAATAATGCATCCAGGTCAAGTTGTGGGGAGCAAATGAGTATAGTACTGTCCTATTAGCCTCAGACAGACAAGGAGCAATGTTTTCAGATTCATAGATATTAAGGCCAGAAGGGACCTTTGGCTCATCTAGTCTGACATGCTGTATATCATAGGCCAGAGAATTTCACCCAGTTACCCCTGTAGCGAACCAAATAACTTGTCTGACTAAAACAGATCTTCCAGAAAGGCATCCAGTCTTCATTTGAAGACTGCAAGAGAGGAAGAATCCATCACTTCCCTTGGTAGTTAATCATACACTGTTAAAAATAGGTTTTATTTCTAATTTAGTCTGGCTTCAGCTTCCCGCCATTGTTCTACCTTTCTTTGGTACATGAAGGAGTTCTTTAGCACCTGGTATTTTCTCCCTGAGATGGTATTCTTATACTACTCAAGTCACCTCTCAATCTTCTTTTAGATAAGCTAAACAGATTGAGCTCTGCAAGTCTCTCCCTGTAAGTTCTCCGGCCCTCAAATTATTTGTTGCTCTTTTTTGTACTCTCTCCAAAGTTTCTATGTCCTTTTAAAAAGTGGACACCAGAACTGGATACAGTATTCCAGCATCAGTCTCACCAATGCCAGATGTAGAGGTAAAATCACCTTCTTACTCTCGCTCACTACTCCCCAGTTTATACACCCAAGGACTGCATTAGCCCTTTTTGCCACAGCATCACATTGGGAATTCATGTTCAGTTTTTAGTCCACTATGACTCCTAAATCCTTTTTAGAGTCATTGCTTTCCAAGATACAGCCCCTATTCTGTAGGCATGCCTTACATTCTTTATTCCTAGGATGCCTGACCTTGCATGTAGCTGTAGTCAACACATTTTGCTTGAATGGGCCCAGCTTACCATGTGATCCAGATACATACGTGTGACTGGCCTGTCATTTACAATTCTGTCAATCTTTGTGTCATCCGCAAATTTTAATCAGCAGTGATCTTATAATTATTTTCGGATCGTCAGTGAAAATGTTGAATAGCACTGGGCAGAGAACTAATCTCTGCAGAACCCCACTAGAAACTCCCCCATTCAGTGAGCTACTTTTTGATATCTGTCACTTAGCCAGTTCTTAAATCCATTTAACATGTGCTTTATTGATACTGTATGTTGCTAATTTTTTAACGAGACTGTTGTGCGGTAGCATATCAAATGCCTTACAAAAGTCTAAGTATACCACCTCTATGCAGTTAAGATTACAAATTGGTTGGTAAAGGTATCATATAATGAAATATCTGTGTGTAAAGAGCCATGATGGAAGGCTGCTACTGCAATGCAAAGTCTGGCCACAGGAATGGGGAGATAGGTAGATTCTGACTACCTCTACTGAGAATGGCCCAGAGATCTGAGGCTGAATCCCCTCTGCCTTCTCTCTTGCCTCCTCCCTGTCCCTTACATCTCAAGTCATTTCTGCTGCAGTGTAAAGACATTCAGTTGAATCCCCAAGAGCTCACAAGACAGGAGACCCTAGAGGGCTCCAAAGAATGAAACCACACCCCAGCCAGCTAGAAATGCCATAAAGGGTGAACTACTGCCACAACTGAACTAACCAATACCCAAGCCAACATCCATCCTCAGGCAAAAGCCCCCCTGCTGAAGAGAAAAGTGGAAATATTGTCTAGTGATTACAGCACAAGACTGAGCCATGAGGCGTGGGTTCTAGTCCTACCTATGACTGACAGCTATTTGTACCTCAGTTTCCCAGTGGCGTAGCCAGGTCAAGAGTACAGGGGGAGCAGGGCTAAAAAAGGCGCCTCCCTCTGTACTCAACCGGCGGCGCTCCAGCTCTTTGGCTGCAGGTCCTTCACTTGCTCCAGGTCTTCGGTGATACCCGCCGCCGAAGTGCCGAAGACCTGGAGCGAGTGAAGGACCCGCCGCCGAAGTGCTGCCAAACAGCTGGAGCGCCGCTGGCTGAGTGCAAGAAGCGGCGCCTTAAAAAGAAGCGGCACCTTTTTTTAGCTCCGCTCCCGCTTTAAAAAGAGGCGCCGCTTCTGCTCACAGGGGGAGCGGCTGCTACCTCCGCTCACCCACTGGCTATGCTACTGCAGTTTCCCCATGTTTAAAGTGGAAATTATTGTACCACCACCCAAGGAGGTGGAGAAGGTTATTAGAGTATAAAGCTCTTTGCGATCCTGAGCTGTAAGGTTCTAGAGATCAAGGATTAATATAACAGCCATACTGGGTCAGACCAAAGGTTCATCTAGCCCAGTATCCTGTCTTCTGATAGTAGCCAGTGCCAGATGCTTCAGAGGGAATGAACAGAACAGGGCAATTACCAAATGATCCATCCTCTATTCTTCAGTCCCAGATTCTGGCAGTCAAATGTTTAGGGACATCCATAGCATAGGGTCCCTGACCATCTTGGCTAATAGCCATTGATGGACCTATCCTCCATGAATTTACATAGTTCTTTAATCCAATTATACTTTTGACCTTCACAGCATCCCCTGGCAATGAGTTCCACAGGTTGACTGTGCATTGTGTGAAGAATTTCCTTATGTTTGTTTTAAACCTACCACCTATTAATTTTATTGAGTTACCCCTGGTTTGTATGCATTATGAAGGGGTAAACAACACTTCCCTATTCACTTTCCCTGCACCATCCAGAATTTCATTAATTACTGACCTGTTAGTAATTTACTCATCGCCTCTTCATTTATTTAACAAACAAACAAACAAACAAACAAACAAACAAACCCAAACTGTAGCCCGCAAAGTATACATTCAGATAATATCTTCAACTTTGTCTTCCTCCTCCCCTCTTTCCACTGTCTTTAATGCTCAACTCTTGTCATGTCATTTAGACAGCAAACTCTTTGGAGCGAGAATTATATTTACTGTATGTTCCACTACCCGGTCAAACGTCACAACAGGACAAACTGTAGAGAAGCAATTTCTCTACATCTCAAAGGAAAGCTTCTTGGAACGGCTAGTTCTAAAGCACACAAGAGGAAAAACTATTCTCAACTTAGGCCTAGGCCTAAGTAACATGCAGCATCTGGTTCAATTAGTAACAGAGGGTGAGGCTCTCAGTAACAGTGACCATACTATAATTAAATTCAACATTGGGGCGGGGGGAAGAGAGAGATAAGGTACCAAAAACTAAAACAATGACACTAAATTTCAGAAAGGAAGATCTCAATAAAATCATGGCATTGATCAAAAAAGCCCTAAACTTAAAAGCAAAGGAAGTAAAATCCCTAGATTTGGCATGGATGTGACTTAAGAAAACAACGGAGTCTCAGAAGGCATATGTACCACTGAACAAAAAGGGAAACAAAGGCAAGAAGTCAGTCTGGTAAATACTGGTACAAGGTTATTCAAGCCAGAGAGTGAACCTTCAGAATTTGGAAAACTAATCTTAGTGAAGCCAATAACAAAGGGATGTGTGAGAAGTAAATCTGAAGGATTAGACTTGAATTAGAAGAGCAAGCAGCTAATGGGACAAAAATAAACATCAAGAAATTACATGAAGTATATCAGAAGCAGAAAACTTCCAAAAGAAATGGTGGGTCTGGTGGATCACCAGGGGTTAAAGAGAGCAATTAAGAAAAATTAAGACATTGGCTGAGAAGCAAAATTATTTATTTGCATCAGTCTTCACCACTAAAGAAATTGAGGAAGTACTTATCCTACACCTGCTTTTTTCTGTTAATATAGATGAAGTGCTCTCAGAGTTGAGGTGGCAGAAGGATAGGTGCTGGAGAAAACAAATTAAAAAGCAATAAATCACCAGGCACAGGTGGTCCATCCAGGAGTTCTCAAGGAAGTTTTCAAGTTCTCATTCGGAAGAATGAGCTGCTATCAAAAATATTAACTGGCCTATTAAATATAGCTACTATTGCAATGTCGTACCTCTATTTAAAAAAGGCTCTGGAGTCATCTGGGGAATTACAGATCAGTAAAGACTTACCTCTGTTTCTGGCCAATTGGTCAAAATGCTCATTACAAATAGAAACATAAAACACCTGGAAGATCACATGATATGGTCTAACAAGCATGGATTCTTCAAAAGAAAATCATGTTTTACTAATCCATTAGAATTCTTTGTTGTGAATAAAGGAGAACTGATTGACGTCATTTAATCAAACTTTCAAAAGACCTTTGACAAAGACCATCATAAAAGGCTAATAAAGAAACCAAGTTGTTGCGGAGTGAGAGGCAAGGTATTGTCATGGATCAAAAACTGGCTAAGAGACAGGAAACAACGTAGGATTAAATGGTCAGTTTACATCATGGCAAAAGGTGAACAGCAGGAGCCTTAAGGGTCTGTACTAGGACTGTGGTGTTTAAAATATTTAGTAATGATCTGGAAAGAGAAGTGAGCAGGGCAGATTATCCCACATCTGCCTGCTGTGGGATTTCTTGAACCTTCCTTTGAAGCCTCAAATGCTGGCCATTATCAGAGATGAGATGTAGGCTAGATGGAATATGGGTCTAATCCTAGGTGGCAATTCCTGTATTCCTATGCATGTTACAGCACTGAGCACAAAGGGCCCCCAATCCTGACTGGAACATTTGAACGCTACTTAGCATAAATATTAAATAAAATTATTAACTTCTGGGAAAATGAAAGGGCATCACCTATTTTCCTGTCCACAGACTTGAAATAAGAATGTGACCTTACAGCTCTCTGGACTGGGACACATGAGCACACAGTGACGGTACTGGTGCCAGCATGTAACATCCAGGAAAGAGAGTCACCCATCCACTAAGTCTGAGCTCCCTCCTAGCAGCCAGGAATTTGTACATCCTCAAATTGACATTTAGCAGCAGGAAACATTATTTATTAGACCTTTTAACATTTCCTTTGCCAATCAGCAAGACCGAAGCTTGCCTGCTCCAGTCACAAAGGCAGCTCTCCGTAAATGTTGTAATTAAAAAGTACCAGACATGGTTAAGAAACCCCAGAGAAAATCTTGAGAGCGCTTTGATGTCTCCGCTGCATTCATCTGAAGGGATCCCACTATTTGGAAGGGGTGGCTTAGAAAGGAGTCCCCCGTCCGGCCCCTCCTCACACACAAGCCCCTTTACACCCAACATCCTTTTCATAGCAGCTGTGACTTGGAAAATGAGGTTTTTGTAGCGTGTTAGTGTTGGAATTTTTTAATAACCTCCCCTCTCTCTTTTTCCCTCCTGCCCAATTATCGTGGTGAATAATTAACATTCTGAAGGAGATAACTAAGCACAACATCTCAGAGCTCAAAGCCCTTTTAGTTCAAAGCCCTGCCCTTTTCTCTTCGTTTCCCGTTGCCACCAGTAAAACTTCCTTGTCATTCAAGCTCTGGGCACACACATCAAAGCAGCATGTGGGAATGGCCCCAAGGGGTCAGAGAAAATTCATGGCAGGGCCTGTGAGTGAGGCACAAAGAGAGAGGGACAGAGAGAGAGAGAGAGAGAGAGAGAGAGAGAGCGCACGCCCCAGCAGGAACCACTACCCTATTTACTCACAACCTGATAAATAACCCCAGCTCTAGATTTCAGGCTCCACCTCTGCAACCACTTCCCACCACTGGCAAAACATCAGTCCAAACCCTTTTTATGGGAAGAGAAACAGGAACTCGATAGCAGTTCACACGTGCAAAAAAAATTTAGCCTCCTCCCCACGGCTTATATTACTCCACACATCTTTTTCCTTCCTATGGCTCAGCCATTACAGATTTCCCTCCTTTTCCCTTCAAGTTGGGTACAATATTAGGTCACGGATGTAACCCTTTACTTCGCTTCCTACACGGCTCTCCGGTATCAGACCAATTTAATTTGAAACCTCAAGGTTGAATATGATTCATGGGTTAGAAGGCGGCATCCCACTGGCACACGGATCTTCCAGTCAGCCACAGGCGGGACACAGTCCATTGGCAGGGACCATGCTCTTTCAGTTATGTAATAGTCTAAAAGTCAGCATCAGATTTAACCACAGGAAAAATCAAGGTACTTTGACATTGGCCATGGAATGTTTTAGCATAAAGATGTGGTGGTTTTAGTATTTGCTCAGTCTAGGAAGGTGCACGAAATCATACTGTCCCAAAGTCACAAAACTTGTCAGCAGGTGTCTCACACTGCTAAGTGTTCCACCAATCAACAGTGTCAATACTTGAGTTTCACTCTTATCTCACTGGGCAGAATGTTTTCAGTGAACATTCTTGAGTCAACTCTCATTTGAAAAGATGCAGCAGCTGTTTCCAATGCTTGAATCATTGTCTCCATGGCTGGATCCCTTCAATGACTGCTTAGCTCTGCTCTCTTTCCCAAGTAATGCATCAAGAGAACAAGAATTCGCCAGACCTGCTGAGATCACATTCTCCTTTAAGTTCTACATTATATTAATAGGAATAGTGTCTCAATGGATCAGAAAAGATTAAAGCTCTTACAGTCACAGGCCAGGCTACATAACAAGTAGAATCGAAAGCTATTTGAAACAAGATTGTAGAAACCTGCAATCAGTTGAATGCAAGGAGTTATATTATGAGAGAGTCATCGGCCATTTGCTGTTTTCCATATTCAAATATTACTACCCAGCAGCCCCATTTCTTTGCTGTGACTTCTGTCCAGAAGTGCAGTGCCAATGTGAGTTGGGAGAGGGACTCTGTAATCTCACAGATTGAGAATGCTGAAAATCCCTTTACACAAATTACGTTTCCAGGATACAGACAAGTTATTAGTTGTACTGCAGCAGCATCTAGGAGCCCCAACTGAAATCAAGGCTCCCACTGTGCTCCATGTTCTGTATACACACATTAAGAGACACCTTACAATATAAAAAAAGACAGACAACAGGTTCTATTATCCCCATTTTAGAGACGGGGAACTGAGGCACACAGATTAAATGACCTACCCACAGAAAGTGTGTGGCAGAACCAGGAATTAAACCCAGATCTCCCAAGTCCCAGCCCACGGCTTTTACCGAAGAACCAGCCTTTCCCCTCCAGAACAATCCTGGACAGTCCAATCCAGAAGTTTAAAGACAAACCTTAGAGTCCTTGGGTCAATTCAGCAAGTGAGGCCATTGGGGCAGTGGCTCTAGGCAGGTTACATCTTAGAATCCTAGAAGATTAGGGTTGGAAGAGACCTCAGGAGGTCATCTATTCCAACCCCCTGCTCAAAGCAGGATCAACCCTAACTAAATCATCCCAGCCAGGGCTTTGTCAAGCCGGGCCTTTAAAACCTCTAAGGATGGAGACAAGTATCAGAGGGGTAGCCGGTAATGCTCCAATATATCTGTTAATCTATAAGGTGCTACAAGACTCCGTCGTTCTGAAGGATGGAGATTCCACTACCTCCTTAGGTAACGCATTCCAGTGCTTCATCACCCTCCTAGTGAAATAGCTTTTCCTAATATCCAACCTAGACCTCCCGCACTGCAACTTGAGACCATTGCTCCTTGTTCTGTTATCTGTTACCACTGAGAACAGCTGAGCTCCATCCTCTTTGGAACCCCCCTTCAGGTAGTTGAAAGCAGCTATCAAATCCCTCCTCATTCTTCTCTTCTGCAGACTAAATAATCACAGTTCCCTTCGCCTCTCCTCATAAGTCATATACTCCAGCCCCCTAATCATTTTTGTTGCCCTCCGCTGGACTCTCTCCAATTCGTCCACATCCTTTCTGTAGTGGGGGGCCCAAAACTGGATGCAATACTCCAGATGTGGCCTCATGAGTGCCGAATAGAGGGGAATAATCACTTCCCTTGATCTGCTGGCAATGCTTCTACTAATGCAGCCCAATATGCCTTTAGCCTTCTTGACAACAAGGGCACACTGTTGACTGATATCTAGCTTCTTGTCCACTGTAATCCCCAGGTCCTTTTCTGCAGAACTGCCGCTTAGCCATGGAGCCATGTCAGCAAAAGTCACAGACAGGTCACGGCTTCCATGAATTTTTGTTTATTGTCCGTGATCTGTCCGCGACTTTTACTAAAAATAACCATGACAAAATCTTAGCCTTATTTTATGGGTATGATTTGCAGCATCCAACAGGACAAGAGGTAGGTAAGAAGTAAGATTACTACCCAAAATCCTATCTGCCCAGAACATCCTGAACAGACAAGAAATGGGCAAAGACCCCAAACAGTGAAGGTGTGCGCCAGGTTCCAGGCTGTACCGAGAAGGCTGAATTCCAGTGTCTGCCTCACCAGACCAGCCACTGGAAATGCCTCTATGATGGGCTGACCCTAAATGGGGTAGGTTTTCTTCTGAACTTATTTTCAAACTCTTACCAGAACTGCAAGCCCAAGAGCAGAGGCGGCTTCACACAGCCCGGGGACACTGTCACCATTGCTAAAGAACAGAAATGCAAATAACACTAATGAAGAAATGGAACCAGAACAGAAGGGACAGAAAGAAGAAACAGCTCCTCTGGAGTCCCACCCCAGGGTAAAGGCCAGCAGGAGCCTTTCCCGACACTCAGAGAATTCTAAGATCCGATTAGAAAAAAATAAGTATTTATATGGAAGAGTGGGGGTTCCTTCAGATCCTTTGAAGGTGGGACCATGGCCGTCTGCTCCCTTTACTGCCTCGGCTTTTACCGAGTCTGGGATTCTTACCTTCTGCTCACTGTTTCTCAGCACTAGTTCACAGATCAGTGCTGTAGTCTCTGCTAACCCAAGACCTGAGTCATGCCACTGTCTGTCCCTGGGATGAGGAGGGAGGGAGAGAAGGGAAAAAGCATCTTTGAGAAGTTCAGCTAATCTAGAATTGCACAAACAAGCAGCTGGGGCTGTAAGGACCCCTTGGCTGAGCACTGCTGCAAAGAAGCAGCCTGCAGATGATCCAGTTCTGCCCTTGAGAAAGCTATGAAGTAATTCAAGGGACATGGGGATAATGCAGCCAGGAAAAACAGCAATAACAAAATATCAAAGCAATGCCTTGAAGTCTTTATAGGTTCCAAAAACTTCATGTCACCACTCTGTGCGCTCACCATACTGTAAACACACACATTTCAAGACATTCACTTCAGAAACAATTCCTTCTACCAGGCTTCTTGGCAAATAAGTCAACAACATTTGTTTTCCTGGTTTTGATTGCACACTTTAAAGGTTTCCCCCTTTACTGTGACAATCAAATTTAATAAATGATTGTGACTCCAACAGCCTTATCAGCTTGGGTGGGTGAAAGAAGTGTCAATAAGATTGTATTCCACCTCTTATCAAATCCATTGCAAGGTTCTGGCTCTGATTTACAAATCTCTCAATAGAATAGGCCCACTTTATCTCAGAAATCACCCCATCAAGGCAGTTCAGTGTAGAAGGAGGATGGTTCAGTGACCAGGGCTTGGAGCTAAGTCTCTGCTCTGCTACAGACTTCCTGTGTGACCTTGGGCAAGTCCCTTAATCTCTTTTCTTCAGTTCACCATCTTTTCAATGGGGATAACAGCCCTGCTGCACAGGGGTGTTGTGAGGAGAATACATTAATGAGCGTGAGGTGCTGAGATACTACAGTAATGGGGACCAGATAAACAGTCAAATGTATTTATCCAGCATACCACATGTTCAAACCAGAGGGTACCAGAGGCAAAGACTTCTTTACAGCTGACCGAAGGCTCTAGAAACCTCTCTGAAAGCTGATCGGGAAGATCCTCACCATTTTCAGGTCACACTGTCAGACTCCCCTCTGTAGCAGTGCTCAAAGAACAGAAGCTGAAGAAACTGAACCAAAAGGACGTTGGAGGATTGGCTGCTCGTCTGCATCCTCATCCCATTTTCTATAATCCACCTACAGAATTTAGACACTGTGGTACGAGGTGCTTTAGAAAAAGAGAAGACCCAAAAATCTGAAGCTGGTTTGTACATGAGCCAAAAGGCATCAAGCCAGTCCCCTGCTCCTCTACTCCTGGGGTTCTGTCACTGTGTCTCATTACCTCTCTCCCTAGAGTTCAGGCACCCTGACTGGGAAGCATACGTCTAATCCCCAGGAGCGAAAGGAGAACAAAACAACTAAAAAACAAAGGCCGACAGACTGGCATTTACACAATAGGTTAATCGCAGGCTGAATGGATGGTCTCGTATTTATAGGTAAGTGGTCCCTAAGGATGGGAAGACTCAAATTAAAGCCCTAAACCAGATCTCAATGCATCCTCCCCAACAAGTACCTTTGCTTTTGCCAATGGTTATGTTACTCCTGAAATGAACACGCAGCCTAGCAAATGTCCCAAGCAAAATCCCTGTTTATTTTGAGATGTTGGTGGCTGCTGCTCTGATGAGATTTTTGGAAGACAGAACGAACAGATAATAGAGCTTGAAAATATGACAGTTAAATCTGCAATACGGTGTGCACGTCTCGCCCCCCACGCCCAGACAGCTGAATTCAGAGTGGAGCCGGTGCAGAGAAGGGCTGCTAGGATGATCGGGGGAGTGGAGAGCTGAGCTGACCGGAGGAGACTAAGGGAGCTTGGCTTGTTCAGCCTAGCAAAGGGGGGGATCGGAGGGGATCGGATTGCTCTCTCTAAACACCTTGGGGGTAAACCCCAGGGCGGGAGAGGAGCTATTGATGCTAAAGGACGATGCTGGCACCAGAACAAATGGAAATAAACTGTCCATGAATACATTTAGGCTGGAAAATAGAAGACCGTTTCTAATATCGGAGGAGCTAGGTTCTGGGACAGTCTCCCAGTAGAAATAGAGGGGGGAAAACACCCCAACTAATTTTAAAATGGCACTTGTTACGTTTATGAACAGGATTATACGATAGGGTTGCCTGTGACAACAGGGGACTGGAGTCCATGATCTAGGAAGGTCCTTCCAGTCCAATGTCCCTAAATATTAATGAAGAAATACAGCATTACCAGGCATGAAGATTCTATAGGGCAGGATACGTTTGTCTGGGTTTTTTTCAGATTTGGTTTAAACCTCTGCTGGGCTCTAACACAACATAAGGAACATCCCATTTAGTGAAATGTCACAAGGACACGTACACATCTAGCCCCCTTGCTAGCAAGTCACATTGGGTACAAAGTGCTCTAAGTGCATGTTACTAATGGCCTGGACACAGAACACTGGGAACAAGGGCTGTACATTTTGGGGGGCAAATATAAAGGACACTTGTATTCACTAAAGCAAGGCAACCCTTCTTCACCATGGAACCACCAAGGAAACTGTTCCTTTGGCCTACTGGCGGCAAGTCAGGCTTAGGCTCCCAGCTGTTCCTAACAAACATTACCCACATTCTGCTTCAGTTACTGGAGGGAGAGAGGAGAATTCCCACATTCTCAGCCCTTCTATTAACTCACACACTGTGCTTCATGCCAGAACACAGCCTCCCTGCTGGGGTAAAATGCTCCAGGGTCCCCTAAGTGCAGATCTCTACTTCTCCAGTATTGGAGGCCAGAGGCTCTCTGCAGCTTACTCCATCCTACCCAGAAGCTCACCAACCCCAGGGAGCAGCCCTATCCTTCCACCCTGTATCCTGACATCTAATTCTGGGAGTGGGAGCAGATTCCAGCACAGAGGCCTCCCCTCCAAACCTTATATACTCGGTAGAGTTGGGGACAGGAAGCCTCCTCCCTAAGGAAGGCAGAGGCCGAAGCAGAGGCAAAGGCCCCACAGAAACTTCCATCTGGAGCCAAGCGCCATCTAGTGAGGGGCTGGGTGCAGAAGCCTCCTCTCTGAGCCCCATCTCTACAGGAACAGACACAAGCAGCACAAACCTGCTCCCAGACTCAGGATTTCACTACTTGGCAAACAATGCTGGGGCATGCCAGCAAGTCAGAATGGTGTGCGAATCCTTCCCCACCCCACACTGGTGCCCAGACAGGTCCAATAACAAATCCACAACCTCTCCTCCTGTTCTGTGCTGGTGTAATTTTACTGAGAGCACCAAGGTTTAGGCGAAGCAGCCTGATTAGTAACAGCAGCCCATAAAAAGGGCATCCAACAATAACAGAATTGCCAGGGACATGAAAGCCAGAGCAGCTTCCGCACCCATTTCTCTCCAGAGAAGAAAGCCCCCTTCAGCCCCTGCCAAGCACTCAGATCTCCGGCGGCAGGGAAAGTCTATCCAAGCAGAAGACATTACAGCATGGAGCCTCCGCTGACTCAAGGCAAAAATTACAGATGAAAGACGATTTATGCTGGTAGCGGGGAGCAAAGTGTCACCCAGAATCAGCCAACCTAAATTGGGACAAGGCACCAGCCTAGTAAGTTAGAAAACTGGTCTCCAGCAGGCAGTCCGGGTAATTGAAAGGGTATGAGGCACTCTGAACAGGAATCACTCCTTCCCGTTTGATGCTTCTTCTAAATAAAGTTTTTATAAACACACAGACTCATTCCTGTCTCAACCAGACCATGACGCTACAGAGCTGAGGGCCCCAGGCCTGGGACACAGGCAACATGGCCACTGGCACCAAACTCAACCCCTCCACTCTGCAAACCCACTTCTCATAGGAGGCTGTTTTACACCCAGCTATCAATAAACAGCTTCTAGGTTTTTGTGTATGTTGCAGAGGTGCCCCTCCCCCAGCTCACATTCCCAACAGTAGGCGGGCAGAGGGAAGAACACACAAGTCTGCTGCCACCAAAGTACTTTAAACAACTTTAAAAACAGGAGGACCCCAGGCCTCCTACCCTCTCACCTCCCCCTCTTGCCCACACCTCGCCCTTCCCTCTCTCGCCACCTCATTTTAATCGAGTGATATTCAAACCTCAGTGATTCAGGAGCCAAATTAGTGATCAACATCACTCAAGAGACACAGGAGTGTGAATTCATAGTGTAAATGAAACACAATCTCTATACACACACAATTATTCTCATGGCAAAATGACTGACCAAGTATTATTTTATCAACTACAACTGGTTAGCAGCATAGTGAAAGAATCCTGATTGGTTAATAATTAAATCACAGTGTTTTAATATCATATGCTGCAAAGAGCCACAAGGGAGACAATAAAGAGCCACTTGCAGCTCTTCACAGTGTGTGTGTGTGTGTCCCCACCACTTGCAGCTCGTGTGTGTGTCTGTGTGTGTGTCTGTGTGTGTCTTTTCCTGCTGTATTTCCATTCTATGCATCCCATGAAGTGGGCTGTAGCCACAAAAGCTTCTGCTCAAATACATGTGTTAGTCTCTAAGGTGCCACAAGTTCTCCTGTTCTTTCTGCGGATACAGACTACGACGGCTGCTACTCTGAAACTTGCAGCTCTGGCGCCTCAGTTTGAGTGTATCTGCTTTTATCCCTTCACCCCATCTCAGGCCTACATTTCCCTTTGCCTTCTCCCCCTCAAGCCTCCCACTCCAAGCCTGTACCAACTTCTCTCCCCTTCAAACAAACCAATCTTCCTCCTGCTTCCAGGTACGGTGACCAGATGTCCCGATTTTATAGGGACAGTCCCGATATTTGGGGCTTTGTCTTATATAGGTGTCTATTATCCCCGACCCCCTGTCCCGATTTTTCACCCTTGCTATCTGGTCACCCTACTTCCGGGCAACTCACCCAAAACTCTCACTCCTCTTCTCAGCCCTATATCCCGGCTTCTGCCACCACCATTTCATCATAGGAGTGTCACCAGTTTCAACCCCTGCAGTTCAGATTGTGAAATCATTTCCATTTTATCTTGTTTTCAATCCTTTCCCCTCCCTGAAACATTCACATTTTGGGAAAAAATGGTGGGTGCAGCCCTCCATCAATGCCTTTCCCTCCCCCCAGTGCCTCCTGCCCACCAACTGGCCCCGCCAATCAGTACCTCCCCCTTCCTCCCAGCACCTCCCACCTGCCACGGATCAGCTGTTTCCAAGCATCCGGAGGCACTGGGAAGGAGCGAGGGCGCAGCACACTCAGGGGAGGGGGTGGAACTGGGCGGGAAGAGGAGGGGAAGAGGCAGGGCGGGGCAGGAAGAAGCAGGGTGGGAGTGGGGCATTGGGGAAGGGGTGTAGGCAGGGGGAGCACCCCCAGCAGATTAGAAACTTGGCAACTATGTTGCTCATCATGATCCCCTAAGCAACATAAGTTATATTGACCTAAGTGCCAGTGCAGACAGTGCTATGTCCGCAGGAGAGCTTCTCCTGCCACCATATCTACTGCCTCTTGTGGGAAGTGGAGTAATTAAGCTGACAGGAGAGCTCTCTCCCGTCGGCTTACAGTGTCTTCACCAGATGGCGCATCGGTGCAGCTGCGCTGCTAGGCCATGTCTACACTACCACTTATGTCAGCAAAACTTATGTCACTCAGGGGTATGAAAAAACACACACCCCTGAGCGACAGAAGTTTCGCCTGCATAAGTGGTTGTGTGCACAGTGCTATGTCGGCGAGAGAGCTTCTCCCACCGTCCTAGCTGCTGCCACTCGTTGAGGTGGTTTTATTACGTTGACGGGAGAGCTCTCTCCCATCGGCATAGAGCAGCTACACGAGCGATCTTAGAGTGGCAGAGCTGCATTGGTACGGCTGTGCCGCTGTAAGGTCTCTGGTGTAGACATGGCCCCAGTGTAGATGTAGCCTGAATAAGTTTCCCAGACCTGAGAAAGAGCTCTATGTGACTTCAAAAGCTTGTCTCTCTCACCAACAAAAATTGGTCTAGTAAAAGTTATCATCACACCAACCTTGTCTCTCTAACATCCTGGGACTGACATGGCTACAACAACACTGCACATGAAGAATTAGAAAAAAACATTCCTTATAGCGATAGATTCAAGGAGCTCAATATATTTAGCTTAACAAAAAGGAGGCCAAGGGATGACTTGATTCAATCTGTAAGTATCTACACGGGAAAGAATATATAATAGTGGGCTCTTCAGTCTAGCACAGAAGGTGTAACATGATCCAATGGATGGAAGTCAAAGCTAGACTAATTCAGACTGGAAATAAAATGTAAATTTTAAACCGTGAGAGTAACTGACCACTGGAACAATTTACACCAAGGGTCATGGGTGATTTGCCATCACAGACAATTTTTAAATCAAGATTGGATGTTTCTTCTAAAAGCTCAGCTATAGGAACTGCTGAGGAAGTTCTATGAACTGTGATTTATAGCAGGTCAGACCAAATGATCAAAATGTCCCTTCTGACCTTACAATCTATTAATCTATACACCCACTTTGCAGAGGTGTAAGTTATTACACAGGGTGTCAGGACCATTAGCTAACAAATTCCACTGTTAGCAGCAGCTACTCCAGAACTAGAGGCGCCAAATGATCTGTATTTTTCTCAACGTCACCCCTAAAGCCAAATGCAAAAATAATTGTGTTAAATGAAACCTAAAAGCTGCAAAGTCAAGCACTAAAATGCCAGGAAATTCCAAGAGTTATATTCTCCACAATGTTCACTCGGTCAAGTTGCACATACCAGACAGAGCAGTTTATATTCCTGCTGTCCTTATTGTACATGAAGTTCCATGTATTACTGTTCATGTTATTAGTGAATTACCATGAACTCTACAGGGTCTGTAAGGTAGCTGGGTTAAGAGAAGAACATAGGAATTGTCAGACTGGATCAGCCCCACAGATATATCTAGTCCAGTATCCTGTCTCCAATAGTGGCTAGTACCAGATGCTTCAGAGGAAGGTGGATAAAACACTGCAGCAGGCAGATGTTGAATAATTTGCTCTCCATTAACCCCTAATAGTTAAAGATTGGAGCATGATATTTTATATCCTTTCCAAATTTTGTTAGCAACAGTTTATAACAACTCTGGATATTGCTGTTATCTATATAAGCATCCAATCCCACTTTGAACCTTGCTAAATTCTCAGCCTCAACACCACCTGTGGCAACAATTTCCACGGATTATTACCCAGTGTTAAAAATAGTGGGTTGTTTTTTTTAAATCAGTTTTGGATGTGTCATCTTTCAGTTTTGTTGTGTATCCCTTTGGCCTCGTGTTAGGAATCTAGGAAAACAGACGGTCCTGCTCTATCTTCTCTAGACCATTCATCCTGCAAGAGAAGGCCAAAATGGGAACTGGAGGAAGAAGTTGTAGATGAAGAATGTGAACTATACACCAGAGGAGCTGAAAAGGAAAAGGGAGGAGGGCACAGATTGGGAGTTCGGATATGTCTACACAGTGCTGCAGCTGCAGTGTACACTACCTAGGCCAAAGGGAGGGGTTCTCCTGTAGGTAGAGGTACTCCACCTTCCCGAGAAGCAGAAGCTGAGAGAGACAGCAATGCTAATGTAAGTTCCCAATGCAGACCAGCCCTTAGAGAGGCAGGTGGGGCCAAAAGGAGTTTGTTGGGGGCAGGGATAAAGGGAAGTCAGAAAGCAGAAGGGAAGGTGTCCCTTCTCCTCCCACCCACACCAGTGCAAATCATCTCCCATTACTTCCCATTTTCAGGAATTTACTCCAATCACGTCATTAGAAATTGAATCACAGTTTTGTTTATTTTCCTGGAACTTCCCAGAGCTCCAAACAGAAACGCTTTCTCCCATTTCCCACTGCAGCAACTGTGTAGAAATTTGAGACAACGTGTTGGGTGGCAGCTGTGGGCAAGTGGCACAAACCCGGGGAAGCTGGGAGGAGCTGCCTTCACAATGAGTGGGAAAATTTCCTAGTTCAAAGGCATGAGGAGCTTTCCATTGGCATTTCTGTTATTAATTAAAATGCATAAAGTGGCTTTGAAGAGAAAAACACTAGGCTGGCTGTTTTCCACCAAGACTACATCGTGTCTCTCTCAACACTGATTGTCCCATTCCTGCCTGGGGCTGGGCTGCCAGGCACACCAGAACATTCAGGCAAACGCCAGGCTCAGGTGGAAAGAGCAAGGTCAATACAGACGCAGCAACACTCAGGCAGTGTAGCTGGGTCCAGCGCAATTCCCGAGCCACTGACCAGCCAGGGCTGTGATCAGTACCAGGAGACTCAGGAAGGCGAGCACACTTGAAACATTCTTTAGTTGGGGATCCTGGGCAAAGGCACTGTGACAAGGAGAGGCGCTCAGCCATTAGCAAATCTTGTAGAACCACCGTCTTCAGGGCTAATTGTAGCTTTTGGTCAAGGGGGTTCAGCAGGCTCCAGGCCCAGGAAGGGATCAGGCTGTGGGTGTGAACGCAGGTGCTCATACTATTTGTCTCCATGCATATTAAGTAGAACTAGCAACAGCTGCACTTGTGTCTCCTCCACATGGCCTGGCTAGGAAGGTGTGGAATTTGGAAAGCTCCATTGTAAACAACTTCAGAGGAGCTCTAATCCCTTCCTAATTCAATATGTCGCCAGAAAGGCGCTCTCTCACATACACTCCGGAAGCAAAATCTCCCATTACATTCTGTCTGACTCCTCACCTTACAAATGATCTTTGCCATATCACTCTACAAATGACCACACTACTCCTGAAGGGAAGCCCTGTCTATACACAGGGAAGTTGCTAACAAAGTCAATGGTAGAGCTATTTCACTGTCTCTCTAATAGTTCTTAACACCAAAGGAGGCTCTGTACTGAGACTTCAGTTAGACCACGTTACCTGGCAAGTACAAAAGCCTCCAGGCAGAGCCGTCCCCAGGGTACAGGGAATAGGGGTGACCACCCTCCGCTTTGGGGGGCCCCCACACTTCATGAGGAGGTGGGCAGAGAGGTGAGGTAGGAGGCGGGCGGGCGAGGAGCCTCCTACCACCCTCCCCCTCCCCCAGCGCCTCCTGCCCGCCAGCGGGCCCTGCCGATCAGCACCTCTCCCCTCCCCTCCGCCACATCCCCAACACCTACTGCCGATCAGCTGTTTTGCGGCATCTGGAGGCGCTGGGGGGAGAGGAGCGAGGGTGCAGCATTCTCCGGGGGAGGAGGTAGAACTGGGCGGGGAAGAGGCGGCAAGGGGTGGAGTGGGGGCGGGGCCTGAGCAGAGTTGGGGGAGCATCCCCTGGCAGATAGAAACTCAACGCCTATGTCAGAGCTTTCCAAACTGTGTGTCGTGACATGTTAGTGTGTCGGCGGCAGTGTGTAGGTGTGTCGCGGGGTGGCGGGGCGTGCTCCGCTCCCCGGCCAGCGGAGCGGGGCGGCGGGGCGTGCTCCGCTCCCCGGCGGGGGGAGCGGGGCAGCGGGCGTGCTCCGCTCCCCGGCGGGGGGAGCGGGGCAGCGGGCGTGCCGCCCTCCCCCCTGGCATTTTGGCGGGGCAGTGTTGTTGGGTGGGGGGGTGTTTCGGCCGGCGTTGGGGGGGGCAGCACTTGGGGGGTTTTTTTGTTTGTTTTTTTTTTTCCTTGGGGCGGCCGGCCCTGGGTACTGCGCATGCGCAGTATGTGTAATCCGGGCGGAATTGATTCCGTGTCACTTCCGGTGTGTCACGAAATTATGCATGTCTAAAAAGTGTGTCACCAACATGAAAAGTTTGGAAAGCTCTGGCCTATGTCCTGGGCCCCGCACCCCCCTAGGAACAGCCCTGCCTCCAGGAATTCCAGACTGCTGGAAAATTCACAACACGGAAAGTGGATCCTCCACAACACCTAGGTCTGCCTAAATCAACCTTCCCTAGCTCTGAAATCAACACTAAACCAAGAGAGACTACCTCCAGTGTCAGACCATTAGTCCCTCTATGTCTGGCTTTCTACCTCTTTTAGTGACAGATAAGAAAAACGGTCTCTCTCATCCAGTATTCCACCTTCTGTCACAACGGGTCAGACTACAAGTCAGTCTAGCCCAGTAACTTGCCTCTTGCAATTCTTCAAAGGAAGATTATCTAGAATCTCTTTAGGGCAAGGATTCTGTCTCACACCTGACTAAAGAACCGAGGCACAACTTTCCATTAACCAGACACTGCACACAGGGACAGCTCCGTGAGGAGCTTATGCTCGGAAAACCTGAATCCATTGGGCATAGCTGAGCACAGATCTACAGAGGTTATATTATCATCCAGCCTCCCTTTAAAATTAGTACAGTGCCCGGCACAGTGGCGAGAAGGGGAGCATTTCAGACAGAGAGAGTAGTAGTACTTACCTGGAAGAGGGTTTCATTCTCATTACTCAAGATGGCTCTGGGAGGTGCAATAACTGAAGTTAAAGAACAAGTTACAATCAGGAGAGCACGTAAACCAGAACAACAAGCAGCTGGTTTGGGGGAGGACTGTTTCCACTCAAGGGAAGGACACACCCTCACTGTCCACACATGCTTTAACTCGGGTCCAGGCAAGAGTACAGTATGGCTACAAAAATTAGTCTGAGGGGAGTAGGTTACAACCCTTTGCACTCCTGAGCCATGTAGAGGGGAGACAGTCCTACCTGGGCCAAGTATCAGGGCATCACCCCCGGGGATGGAGGGGAGACGGCTTTGTACCAGACCATCACTCCAGGGAAAGGCCTGCAAGGGAAGGAATGGGTACAAGAAACCACTGGACTCACACAGGTAAAATGGCAGCTCTGCATCTGCAAGGTGGCTTCTCACAAAGTCTCTCAAAATGCCAACTGTGAAGTGAAGAAGAGAAGGGTTTGCAGGGTGAGGGGGACAGTCCATATCTCACACAAGCCCACCAACACAGCCCATATGCTGGGCAAGGGACACAGCCTGTTCCTCAACTACTCCCCCCTGCATGACAGCAGAGTCTGTATCTCAGGTACCTCTCTCTGGAACAAAGATCACAGCTGTCACCACTATACCCTCTCTGGAAAGAGGGAGCAGACACGTTGGCGGCAGCAGCACAGGGTCCCAGCAAAGCAGAGTGGGTAAATCAGTGCATCAGCCCTTGCTTCCAGTAAATCTCCTCCTCCCATTTCTCCTTTTAGGCCATAAACCCCACTTGGATTTCCAAACACAGCTAGTCCTTATGGAGAGTGCACTCTACCTAGGTCTCATATAGCCCACCTCACCATAGTATCTGAGCATTACCTGTCCATCAGTTCCTCCATCCACAGTATCCCCTTGGCCCTCCATTTTGGCTAAGGGATGGAGGGGAGGTCCTGTTTCTCTGAAAGGAGTCAATAAGCCTTATATTTACTGCTGCAGGCTCACAAGGAATCTTCCCAGACACCCCCTGGGTCACTCATTTACATGGAAAATACAGCTGTGTGCACCAGTCACATCTGTGACAGACTGACAATATCCTGAATGAACTTTACTGAACTAAGTTAAACTTAACTGAAGTAGGGTTATTATCTTTGAGGTACACTGTATTGGAAATGCAAATGTTTATGTACAATTGAGATTGTACGAACCTTCATTAGGAGGAAAACAAGATTAATGCAATCTATGGAAGGTATGTGGAAGTTCAAAGGTCTTTTTAGATCAATGTGTGTGAAGTGGATTTCCTAGGAAATCCCTTGAGGTGAGGGGAATGCAAATTCTCCCCTCCAAAGCCACCTTCTGAAGATATGCCCTGGGAAGAGACCCCCGCCCCCATTGTATACTAATTACCTCCTCCTGGAAACTCTAGATCAAAGACCCTTGATCTGTATCAAGCAGTCATGAGGGTGCTTGTTCTGAGCTGAGAGCGATGATGAACTTGTAACCACAAGGAAACCCTAGGGCAAAGCTTTCCAAACTTTTCATGTTGGTGACACACTTTTTAGACATGCATAATTTTGCGACACACCGGAAGTGACACGGAATCAATTCCGCCCGGATTACACATACTGCGCATGCGCAGTACCCAGGGCCAGCCGCCCCAAGGAAAAGGAAAAAAAAAAAAAAACAAAAAAACCCCAAGTGCCGCCCCCCCCCAACGCCGGCCGAAACACCCCCCCCACCCAACAACGCCGCCCCACCAAAATGCCAGGGGGGAGCGGAGCACGCCCGCCGCCCCGGCTGGGGAGCGGAGCACGCCCGCCACCCCACGACATACCTACACACTGCCGCCGACACACTAACGTGTCGCGACACACAGTTTCGAAAGCTCTGCCCTAGGGTGAGGTGTTGAAAGTCTGTTCTTGCCAGAGCCAATGCTAGAGTTGGGATTAACACTAGTAAGCTCTGAGCATGTGCACAGGTTATTTTATTATTTTTAATATGTTTTCTCAGTAGCGCTTTTTATCTTAAGACAAAAGTAGTCTTGTTTAGAAAGAGCTGTGTGGTAACTCATGTCTGTAGCAGTCACTCTGTTATCAGTCTCTGAAGAGAAATCAACGGGGTCTGCTTAGGAAGACTCTTTCCTGGCAGTAACCCAGTGAAGGCAGGGAACTGTTCAGTCAGGACATGCCCTGGTAAGAAGGGAATGAGAAGTTTGGTCTCCACCCAAGAGAGGCAACAGCTAGCGAGCCAGAAGCCTGAGACTGAGTGCCACTGCTGGACCACGGAGTAATATCTCCTGTGGTTACAGACCCCAGTTGCTACCTTCAAAAGGAAATGTCACTAGCTACACAAATGACTGAAGTTTCAGCTGCAACTAGATTGAGGATCTTTGGAACCTTTACTTATTCCTTTGATTCTACTACATGGTATTCACTGGTTACCAAGTTAACCCTTCTGTTATTAACTCTTCTACCCATCCCACCCCCAATACCCTGGGAACAGGGTGGACAAAGTCCACACCACACCTGACAAACAGAAGCTTTAAAATCTTGCACCAGATAGCCAGGAAGTCTGGATTTGCAGAGGGGAACAGACACTTGAGACTCTGGTCACCAATTCTCAAGTCTAATGAGACAGCAGGTGTTTCCTGGGGCAACATCAAGTAGTCTAATTGGCAAGGGCACCTGACTCCACCAAAGGTGGAGGATCTAAATTAGTAGCAAGGAGAGCAATTGGGTGCATACCCTGACACATTCCCTGCAAGAAGCTCTAATCTCCCCACTATTCTGACCGAGCTGAGGACACCTGCTTTTTTGTTTTGGTCTTTGGTAACTTTAGACACAACTCTAATGGGACAACACTGTGTAATATGGCAAGAATAGCGCGACCTCAGTTGGGACACCACAGCTTTTCTGGGCATGGCCCCCATCAAGCAGTCCTGGAAACAAGTCCTTCTTCTTTGCAGGTCTGCATAAGGTGAATGTCTCCAAGCCTTTCTTTACGCAACACACTGAAGCAACATGGACAGACTGCACTATAGAATCATAGAACTGTAGGACTGGAAGGGACCTCGAGAGGCCATCTAATCCAGTAGTTCTCGACCGTGGGTACACAGAGGTCTTCCAGGGGAAACATCAACTCATCTAGATATTTGCCTAGTTTTACAACAGGTTATGTAAAAAGCACTAGCGAAGTCAGTACATACTAACATTTCATACAGACAATGACTTGTTTGCACTGCTCTATATACAATGAAATTTTAGTTCAATATTTATATTCCAATTGATTTTATAATTATAGGGTAAAAAGGAGAAAGTAAGCAATTTTTCAGTAATAATGTGCTGTGACACTTTTGGATTTTCATGTCTGATTTTGGAAGCAAGTAGTTTTTAACTAAGGTGAAACTTGGGATATGCAAGAGAAATCAGACTCCTGAAAGGGGTACAATACTCTGGAAAGGTTGAGAGCCACTGATCTAGCCCAGTCCACTGCACTCATGGCAGGACTAAGTATTATCTAGACCAGGGGTGGGTAAACTACAGCCCGGGGGCCGCTTCCATCCCATCAGACGTTTTAATCTGGCCCTCGAGCTCCTGCTGGGGAGCAGGGTCAGGGGCTTGCCCTGCTCTGCGTGTGCCGTGGCTCTGCGCGGCTCCCGGAAGCAGCAGCATGTCCCCCCTCCGGCTCCAATGGGAGCTGCAGGAGCAGTGCCTGCGGATTGGGCAGTGTGCAGAGATGCCTGGCCGCACCTCTGCATAGGAGCTAGAGGGGGGATATGCCACTGCTTCCGGGAGCTGCTTGAGGTAAGCGCCGCCTGGAGCCTGCACCCCTGACCTCCTCCTGCGCTCCAACCCCCTGACCCAGCCCTGATCCCCCTCCCACCCTCCGAATCCCCCGGTTCCAGCCCAGAGCACCCTCCTGTACCTCAAATCCCTCATCCCCAGCCCCACCCCAGAGCCTGCACCCCACAACAGAGCCTCCCCCCGGCACCCAACCCGCTGCCCCAGCCTGGAGCCCCCCTCCCACACCCTGAACTTGTCATTTTTGGCCCCGCCCCAGAGCCCCCACCCCATCCCGCACCTTAATCCCCAATTTTGTGAGCATTCATGGTCCGCCATACAATTTCCATACCCAGATGTGGCCCTCGGGCCAAAAAGTTTGCTCACCCCTGATCTAGACCATCCTTGACTGGTGTTTGTCTAACCTGCTCTTAAAAATCTCCATTGATAGAGATTTCACAACCTCCCTGGGCAATTTATTCCAGAACTTAACCACCATGACAGTTAGGAAGTTTTTCCTAATGTCCAAACTAAACCTCCCTTGCTTCAATTTAAAGCCATTGCTTCTTATCCTATCCTCAGAGGTTAAGGAGAATAATTTTCCCCCCTCCTCCTTACAACAACTTTTTATGTACTTGAAAACTGTTATGTCCCCTCTCAGTCTTTTCTTCTCCAGACTAAACAAACCGTGCTGTTTTTTTTTCCAATCTTCCCTCATAGGTCCTGTTTTCTAGACCTTTAATCATTTTTGTTGCTCTTTTCTGGACTTTCTCCAATTTGTCCACATCTTTTCTGAAATATGGCGCCCAGAACTGGACACAATACTCCAGTTGCGGCCTAATCAGTGCGGAGCAGAGGGGAAGAATTACTTCTCGTGTGTTGCTTACAACACTCCTGCTAATACATCCCAGAATAATGTTTGCTTTTTTTGCTACAGTGTTACACTCCTGACTCATTTAGCTTGTGATCCACTATGACCCCCAGATCCCTTTCCACAGTACTCCTTCCTAGGCAGTCATTTCCCATTTTGTATGTGTGCAACTGATTGTTCCTTCCTAAGTGGAGTACTTTGCATTTTTTCTTATTGAATTTCATCCTCTTTACTTCACACCATTTCTCCAGTTTGTCCAGATCATTTTGAATTTTAATCCTATCCTCCAAAGCACTTGCAACCCCTCCCAGCTTGGTATTGTTCGCAAACTTTATAAGTGCACTCTCTATGCCATTATCTAAATCACTGATGAAGATATTGAACAGAACCGGACCCAGAACTGATTGCTGCAGAACCCCACTTGATATGCCTTTCCAGCTTTGACTGTGAACCACTGATAACTACTCTCTGGGAACAGTTTTCCAACCAGTTATGCACCCACCTTTGAAAGAATGCCCACGCGGGTGGGTGGAGATGTGACAGTGCAACTAATTACTGCAGCTTCTTCAGAGCTGTGTCACTCTCCCCAGCAGCACAAAGATGCCTGGGGCCCCCCTCCTGTAACACTACTTCACAAATGTAAGTGGCACTGCAGGCTAGGCGTCGCCAGTGAGACAGAAGCAGGGATGCTCTTACCAGTTTCATTGGGGTGGAAGAACCCTTGCAGAACATGACGGTCTGGGAACTGGACTCTCAGCACGACCTGGACAGAAACAAAGCAGCATCAGCTGAAACCTTCACTCTCAAAGAGTAAGAGCCTCATACAAATAAGCTAAAGTCAGGACTCAGGTAGAGGCCAGCTTACCTCTGCCTCACAAGAGGCTCATACAGGATTGACTCTCTTCCTGAGAGGCTGCACCCAAGAACGTCAACTATTTGTATTGTGGTGGCACCTTCAGACCCCAAATGGGATGAGTACCGCACATACACACAGACAGTGACACCCCCTCTCCAAAGACCACATTGCCATTTAATTTGGAACAAGATACTATAGGAGTGTAACAGTCAGCAGAGAGAAGTGCAGGGAGAGCATGAGGGGAACAGAGGGAAGCTCACATGGTCACACAGACTGCTATATGCACCACTTGATGCTTCCAAGCCATTTTAAAATAAAGACAGACCATAAAAACATCCATACTGGGTCAGACCAATGGTCTGTCTAGCCCAGTATCCTGTCTTCCGAGAGTGGCCAATGCCAGGTGCCCCAGAGGGAAGAACAGATATGGGCAATTATCAAGTGATCCATCCAGTCGTCCAGTCCCAGCATCTGGCAGTCAAAGGTCTAGGTACACACAGAACACGAGGTGGCATCCCTGACCATCTTCGATAATAGCTATTGATGGACCTATCCTCCATGAACTCACCTAGGTTTTGGTTTTTTTTAAAAAACCCATTTATAGTTTTGGCCTTCACAACATGCTCTGGCAACAAGTGCCACGGGTTGACTGCGTGTTGTGTGAAGTAGTATTTCCTTTGTTTCAAACCTGCTGCCTATTAATTTCATTGGGTGACTCCAAGACCTTTCTTGAGTGGTGACAGCTAATTCAGACCCCATCATTTTATATGTATAGTCGGTATTATGTTTCCCAACATGCATTACTTCCCATTTATCAACAATGAATTTCATCTGAACATTTTGTTGCCCAGTCACCCGGTTTTGTGAGATCCCTTGGTAACTTTGCAGTCAGCTTTGGATTTAACTGTCTTGTGTAATTTTGTATTGAATAAAATTAATTCTCTCTGCCACTGAATGGAGCCATTATGGGCAGATTATTTCACATGCACATCACTGCAAATGTATGCCATGTCAGACACGTAGGCCTTGTCTACACTACAGAGTTTTGTCAATGCAAGTTATGCCGACATACAGCCACCATTGTAATTAAACCTCTGTTGCATGTTCACACTATGCTCCTTGTGTCGGTGGAGCACACTCACAATAGCAGCTCTTGCATTGACACAGAGAGCAGTGCACTGTGGGTAGCTATCCCACTGGCTGCAGGGTGCTTTGGGAAGGGTTTGCAATGCCTTAGGGGGTCAGGTACAGCATCACACAACGAAGATTTCTCAATGCCATCGTTCGTGGGCATCCTACTAGATTGCCAACCGCTTTTCAACTGCCCTGGTAACTTGCACCCCAGCCATCTGTCCGAAAGCCTGGATCCTGCACTGTGTTCAGTATTGTGCTGTGCGTTATGAACACAAGGCTAAAAAAGAGGAGCCCAATGGGCTATCTGGGTGGGGGATGCCTTGAAGGAGCATTTTAACACTGAGCCACAGTAATGTGTGTTGCTGTAGTGTGCTGAGCTTGGCATTGTTTGTTTGCGCCATGCTAGGAACCTTGTTACGATTGCTGTGTGTGCCCGAAAAATAACACATTGTAAATCACGTTTTAAAGTAGCACTTGGTAATATGAACAAACTGACATTGCTGAACACTAACACAAGGAGTCCACAGAGGTAGATAAGTAGGTGTGTGAGTGAGTGAGTGACAGACCGAGTTGGGGGAGAGTGAGTGTGTCAACACTCTGTCTCTAAGTTCAGACAGCAGCCAGAAGCAACCAATCCTGAGGCAGAAGCTGGTTGGCACAGACAGCTGGTGTCCCCCTGTCCCTTCACCCCAGCTCAGCAGAGACCGGTACACCGGGGAGCGGAGGGGGACACCCCGCCATCATCCCCTGCCTCACTCCCTGGCTCTGCATAGCACAAGTCTCTTCCCCCCCTGCCACCCCACAGCAACCCGCCCACCCTGCCTGCTGATGCGTGCCAGGGAGAGCAGGATTCCACGTTAAAGTTTTGATTTGGTGATTCCCTCCGAGTTGTCTCTCAGCCTCCTCTGCCCACAGACCCAGGAGATCCACCCCCCTCCCTAGTAGTCCAGGTAGGAGTGCATTTCCTGCTGGGAGCCGCATGCTCAGCTGGGCAGTGGCTATATGATCTCTCCATGCTGAGCAGTGTCAAAACTACCTGGGGCTTTGAAAGGGAAGGGGCACCTGTCTGGGTGGCTGGATGCAGGGCACTGGAGTTCAAAACGGTAAGCAGAGTGGTCATGGTGGGCATTGTGGGATACCTCCTGGAGGCCAGTTACAGCGACATAATGAACACAGTGTCTACACTGACACTTTGTTGATCTACCTTTGCTGCCAAAATCTGCCCTCTTGTCAGGGTGGTTTTATTTTGTCGGCAAAGCAGGAGAGTTTTGTCAGCGGGAGAAACATTGTAGTGTGTACACCTCCACTGTTTTGCCAACAAAACTGTGTAGCGTACAAGGCCTTAGAGACCCTCCCCTAAGAGCAGCAGCAAGCACTTAGGATCCTGGTGGTCACAGTTTAGGCCTTGAAGCTATTTGACTACTAAATTTACACTCAGACAGAAAGAGAAGAGGGAACAAAGGCTACCTTTGGGTAACGCTCTAACTTCTCCTTCATCTGAGCTTCTCTCAAAGATTTTGTCATCAAGGGAGCTTCTTCCAGACGTTTCCTAAATAGGGTGAGAAGGAGACAATCTGTTAGTTCGACCACTAAGATTCATCTTGTTAATGTAAATGTAAGGCCAAAACAGGCCAATACAGCCAACTGCTGCTCAATGTATCCCCCACTCCCACCTCCATGCCAGCTGTCCTCAGATCCCAATCCCTTCAGCACACCTTCCTCTCTACCACCAGTAAACCCAGAACTGCACCACCACAGCCACCCTAAAAGCCCAAACCCAGGTTCATCCACATTCTCTCCTTCCCCATAAGGCTCCGCTCCACTCTGTGTGCGTGACCACCACCACTTGGCAACACTATTCTGAACCAACTCCTGAATCTGCCCATAACACTGCCTTGGAAATCCTTTTTGCTTCCAGATACGAGATCCCAGAACATTTTGAATATTTGTGCCAGTACAGGTTCCCTCTTAAGCAGGGTTCATGGATTCTCTGCTATTTCCCCTTTACGCAGTACAGGGCTCCAGAGCCTCAGCTTCATTTAAATAAAAATAAAAAAATCTTTCCAGCCCTTATGGTTGTGAAGAAAACGTTGAGAACATGACCCAACTGACTCAATGATGCCAGCCCGACTTTGTAAACAGCCTGAATCAATAACTCAGACAAGTGTAAACGTCTCTCTTCACCTCAATCATAGGGGTAATAACTCTGAAACCTCAAAGTGACAGTTTCACTCAGGACTATGAACCGTTTCACAGTGCATCACTGTAGCCGCGTGAAAATTAAGGAGCTCAGGCAAGCCCAGAATCGTAGTGCCCCCAGAATCGTAGAATGTTTCTATGCTCCCCATATCATCTCCGTCCCTGAGGTTATCGCAGATTAGAAGGCAAAAAAACCATGCTGGCGATGAAATGTTTTCGGAGCTCATGCAGTCCTCCCGCACTGATAGGGCACAATGTAATGCATGGAGGCATTCAGTGGCAGAGGCCAGGAAAGAATTAAGTGAGCGCAATGAGCGGAGGCAGGCCACGATGCTGAAGCTAATGGGGGAACAAACGGACATGATGAAGCGTCTATTGGAGCTGCAGGAAAGCCAACAAGAGCACAGATCCCCGCTGCATCCACTGTATAATCGCCTACCCACCTCCCCGTGTTCCACAGCCTCCTCACCCAGATGCACAAGAACGCCCCGGGGGGGGGGGGGGGGGGGGGGGGGGGGGGGGGAGGAGCGGAGAGGCTCCGGGCACCCAGCCACTCTACTACAGAGGATGGCCCAAGCAACAGCAGAAGACTGTCATTCAAACAGTCTGATTTTTAGTGTGGCTACAATAAGCAATGTGGCCTTGTCCTTCCCTCCTCCCCCATCCCACCCGGGCTACCTTGTCCGTTATCTCATTTGTTTTTAATTAATAAAGAAAGAATGCATGGTTTCAAAACAATAGTTACTTTATTTCGAAGGGGAGAGGGTGGTTGGCTTACAGGGAATTAAAATCAACAAAGGGGGCTGGTTTGTATCAAGGAGAAACACACACAACTGTCACACCGTAGCCTGGCCAGTCACGAAACTGGTTTTCAAAGCCTCTGATGCGCAGCGCGCCTTGCTGTGCTCTTCTAATCGCTCTGGTGTCTGGCTGCTCAAAATCGAACACAGGCAATTTGCCTCAACCTCCCACCCCGCCATAAACGTCTCCCCCTTACTCTCAAAGATATTATGGAGCGCACAGCAAGCAGCAATAATAATGGGAATGTTGGTTGCGCTGAGGTCTGACCAACAGCTCCAGCAAGCTTTTAAACGTCCAAAGGCACATTCTACCACCATTCTGCACTTGCTCAGCCTACAGTTGAACTGCTTCTTACTACTGTCCAGGCTTCATGAGCCATGGGAGCAAGGGGTAGGCTGGGGTAGGTGTGACCACGCAGTGCTGCCAGCTGGGAGAGCAGCCTGAGGCAGAAGCCTCCAGCTCGCAGGAGAGCAGAGTTGCAGCAGAAGCCATACACCATGCCCTGGAGGTTGCTAGGAGCCGGGCAAGGAAGACGTTCCCAGAACCCCCAGCCAAGCTACATGTCCAATGAGGATGGCTACCAGTCCTACTGCACCGTTTGCTGCAGAGTTGCAGTGGAAGCGGTAGAGCCGTACACTGTGGACGAGGACAGCTAGCAGTCCTACTGCACCGTCTGCTGCGAAGGCACCCAGGAGCTGCAGTGGTGACGGTGAGGTGAGCGGGCTCCACGCTTGCCGTGGTATGGGGTCTGCACAGGTAACCCAGGAAAAAGGTGCAAAACGATTGTCTGCCATTGCTTTCATGGAGGGAGGGGCGACTGACGACATGTACTCAAAACCACCCGCAACAATGTTTTTGCCCCATCAGGCATTGGGAGTTTAACCCAGAATTCCAATGGGCGGCAGAGACTGCGGGAACTGTGGGATAGCTACCCACAGTGCACCGCTCTGCAAGTCGATGCTAGCCACGGTAGTGAGGACGCACTCCGCCGACTTAATGCGCTTAGTGTGGACACAATCGACTGTATAAAATCTCTTCCGAAAAACCGACTTCTATAAAATCGACCTAATTTCGTAGTGTAGACATACCCTGAGTTAACATGGAGTTAAGACTGGAGGCACTCAAAAATTGCCCTGTGCTCATCCTGCCCTGTCCAAGCAGGAGTTTAGCTCCCAAAATGTAAATCATAGAACAGGGGTCGGCAGCCTTTCAGAAGTGGTGTGCCGAGTCTTCATTTATTCACTACAATTTAAGGCTTCACGTGCCAGTAGTACATTTTAACCTCTGGGGTTCCCGCCACTGGCTCCTGCCGGCCGGGGTCTCAGCCCACTGCCAGCCTGGGTTTCCCTTCACCCAGGCCAGCAGCGGGCGCTGAGTGGGGCCCGGTGGCAGGACCCCGGTTGGCAAGGGGCCAAGAGCTGGAATCCCAGAGCTGCGGAGGGCTGAGCAGCTCAGCCCTCCCCTGCTCTGGGGTTCCGGCCACCGGCTCCTTCCAGCTGGGGTCTCAGCCCACTGCCAGCCTGGGTGAAAGAGGAGATCAGAGTAGCTTACCTCTGCCAACCAACAGCAAGTACTTCCCAGACCAATGGTGCTGCACAGACCACAATGAGGGTCTAATTCAATTGTATGAATAGGAATGCAGGGCACAGAGAAAATAGCACATTTGGTTAGGAAGGGGTAATGCATTTCCTAGTTTCCCAACATTTGAGTTCTAGGAATTAAACTCTCCCATCCTGAAAAACCACAAGGAGCACACAATAGTGCTGAGCTCCCGCACTCAACTCCTCATAAACAACATCTTTTACATGTAAATTTTTCTTGGTTTTTGAGAAAGTGGGGGAAGTGAAGAGGTATGATTCAAGGGCAAATGTGGGCAGAACAAAGTGTTGTGGAGAGTTTTTAGGGGCACTTTTCAGGTATCAACCAGAGGTACCACTAGGCAGTAAAGAAAGCCCTACCAGGGCCCAGCAGAAGCATATCTGACATTACATGAACTCCAGGGCATTAAGTGATACAATATTTTGTGTGGATAACTAGCCATAATTTTAGGCTGGATCCATAAAAGCCCAGGTGTATAAACTAAATACAGAAGTCAGGCAAACAGGGGATTGGAACTCAGTCATTAGGGTTGCAGATCAGCAACAATCTAAACCACCAGCTGGGTTGGTAGATGAGTTGCTCACATTTCTCATTCACTGGGCTCTTCCTTGAGGCACTCAAACTGGCCTTCTAGCGCAAGTCTGTAGATCCAGGCTGGGAGGCTCAATTTCATGGGATGCATAGACATGCCCCAAGTGGCATACCAATTTTCAGGCCAATCCATAGAGCCCTGCACAGATACAAATTTATATCCGCGGATGTAAATCGGTATCCACGGAACCGCAGGGCTCTCCCGGGAATGGCAGCGGCAAAAGGAGCGGACCATGGGGCCGCCACTCCCAGGAGCCAGCATCCCACTTCGGCTGCTCCTCCGGTGCAGCTGTACCACCCTCAGCCCTGCCCACTGGAGCGGGCACCAGGCTCACCAGCAGCTGTCCCTGGTCACGCTCGTGTGTTCAAGCGGCACGCACGCCCCCCAGACAGGAGAGACAGACAGCTGCGTGGAAGGGCTGGGGGCACTACAGCCACGCCAGAGGAGCTGCCGGCACAGGGCACTGGCTCCTGGGAGTGGTGACCCCACGTTCTGCTCCTTTCGCCGCTGCAGTTCCTGGGAAAGCCTTGAGGTTCCGCAGATACCAATTTATATCCGTGGATATCCGCATCCATGGATATAAATTTGTATCCACGCAGGGCTCTACCAATCTGAATATCCATGTGGATTTTAGAGCCCTTTGAAAAAGCAGCTCTAAGCAGAAAGCTCTGGTCAACCCTAACTATGATGTTACATGGGCTGCTCCATATTTAACGGAAGCTTATGACTCAATAAACACTGAATTCAGAGCATTCATTTACCAGGAGGGCAAAGAGGTTACCTTAACTGAATACTTGTTACAAAATAGGATTAAGAGTTCAGAAATTTTCCTATACAGGTCCCCAACTTTTAAGAGAATCTGTTCGGGAGCTGTAATCTCTTACATCTGTAATACATTCAGTATTTCTTCCTTCCCTTTGGCTATCTCCCAGGTGTGGAGCTATGGGTCATCACATCCTAGCTTGGGGTTTATAGTTTGATTGGATTTTCACCTTCTGTCACATCTCAAAACTGATTTATTCCAGCTGGTAACAGAAGACAATTATCATCAAAATTATAGAGATTTGCTTATTGGCTACAGTCTGAATCCAACTCTTATTGAAGTGTATGGGAGTCATTTCACTGACTTTAATGAGAGCTGGATCAGGGCCTGTGTCAACATGTGACAAACAAATGTACGGAGAAGTTGGAACTTTTATGCCTGTTTAGTTACCAGCAATCGATTTAATGTCAGATCAGAGCATATGCACCAGGGCAGTGTGAAATGTTGTTTCAGCTCTCATTGTTTTAGGCCCCTGGCATATGAATGCACATCCATCTTTAAAAACAGCAATTATTTGTGGTGGGGAAGGAGACTCAAGTAGCTTTGGGGCAATTGGCTGAAATGTACTTAACAGGTATGACAAGACACGCAATAATTTTAAATCCTGTCCCAATGTGGGCACTGTGCGCCTTCCAGTCAGTTTATTTACCTTAGGTTTTTCTATGGTGCTCAACACCATAGTATCTAAACACATCACACACATTGAAGAATTAATCCTCAACACCGTTGTGGGGTAGGGGAAAATTATCCTCCTTTAAGAGATGGTAGACCGAGGCACAGAGAGACACTGGGCCAGATCCAGAGATGCAATCCATCCCTTATAGACTGCTCTGGCAGTGCCAAGGGGCCAGAAGGCAACCAAAATCTTCCATTCTGGTGATTCCTCCTACATCACACAATGTACCATGCAGCCACTGGCATTAGGGGTATGTTGGGGGCTGAGAAGGGGCCATTATCAGGTAGAATACCATGGAGAAGCCACTAGGCCACTCTAAAATAAACCAAGGCCAGCACACAACCAGCTCTAGGATCAAGGAGTCTTCCTAGTTGAGAAAAGTGAAGAATCTGGCCCAAGGTCACAGAATAGATCTGTGACTGAACTAGGAACAGAATCAAAATCTCCTAAATTCCAGTCTAGTCCCGGAACCCCAATCCCATTACTCCCTCCAGCACTCATTATTGGAGTGTTTTCTGTTCTAGTCTGTTCACCAAGTCTATTGTGTTGTTCAGTAAGTAGCTCAGCTCTTGATCTGAAAATCACAAATGCCCCAGGTCTGGAACCTAGCATGTTCTGTCCTGGACAGGTGTCAAACTCCCTGCTTAGGCCAAGTGATTAACAACAAGATTAAAGCCGGAGATCTCTCAAACCACCAATGACAGGAGAGTATTTTATAAGACTGGGGAGCTAGAATTCCCAGGTACACAGAGCCCAAGCCATCGATCAGACCAGAACCTTTTCCCTAGAAGCCAGCACAATCTATAGAGCACCAATGCAATACATTCAGAGTGGCCAGAGGAGATGGAGGAAGGTCAATTGCTAATGAAAAGAAAACTTGCCTCTCACTCTGCAGCTGGGCCAAGCGTTTCCGCACATCGTCCACTGTGACTTCGAAGAACTCATCAGGAAGATCGTGTGGGCCAGCAGACAGTGGCTCTTCCAGGTCTGGATGGCACACGACTGGCTCTCGTTCCAAAAGCTGCAGAGCAGAGAGGGAGCACAGGTTAGACCTGAATGCTACGCCCCAGCTAAAGCCAAAGCATAGCACAAAGAATCAGACCTCAGCGTTTGCAAAGTAAGATCCACTCACAGGATGCATCTCTCTTTTAGGAAAGACCTGCCCAAAGGGATCTCTTCACCTGCGTAACACAAAGACCTTATATTGTACTGCAGCTCCAGCTAACCATTCCCATGCTATAAGCACCAGGGAGCTACTCCTGTCACAGTGTCTGTCCACACACCCAGATCTTCCCAGTGGTAGAGCACAGCTGCCTTCTCTGCCCTCTCTGGGGCAATGCATGCTAGCTCCCTGGCAGAAGTCCTGCTACAAGCACCTGGATGTCTGAATCATCAGTAGCCAATCAGATTAGTCAGTTTTGGAACAATTCTAACCTTTTAGAACCCAGACATTCTCAAGGTAGATGAGAATTTGTATGAGACAGAAGAGGAGAAAATGCTGCAATCCCCAGAGCCGAGAGGCGGGCCAGTGGGAGAACACAAGCTTATATGGATAATATGCAGTTTTGTAATGAGGAGCCCCTGACAGCCAGTTGCCTGCCTGACATGGATCAAGACTCCATGATTTAGGATATTCCTATTTACGCAAACCTCTTGGCCCTCCTTTCTCTCACACAGAGACTCATATACCCCCCAACCAACCTCCAGCACACCCCTGCACATGGCCTCCTGTCCCATCCATTGTCCCTTCCCACATGTACGGGGCCCCCTGGGAACACAAAGAGTCTCTCAGAGACAACGCAAATTACAAGGCAAGGTTTGCTATGTTTGTGGGCACCAAAGGGTAATTTGAGAAATTAAAAGAGCGAGGTTGCGTGGGTGGGACTCTCGGCTACTTTTAGAAAGTCAAGTGGAGTCAGCTCTAACTAAAGGGTGAAGGAGCCTGATTGCAGCTTTCCCTGGGTTGGGGAAGAGGAGTGCCCAGAGCTGCAGCATTCCCTGGACTGCGAGCACAGGAAGCGTTCCTGAGCTGCCAAGCTGCCCTCTTGGAAAGAGACTCCTGCATATCAATCTTTCAGCGCTAGCTGTTTACAGAGTTAGGTAACAGCTGCACTGATGCCGCTGTAGCACATCTGGTGAAGACACTCTATGCCAATGGGAGAGCGCCCTCCCATCAGCATAATTACTCCACCTCCGTGAGATGTGGAAGCTATGACAGCGAGAGAGCATCATCTCCTGCCGACATAGCACCAGTCTAGACACCGCTAAGGTCAATCTAACTTGCGGCACTCGGGGGTGGGGGATGTGTCTCTTTTTCACATCCCAGAATGACGTAAATTAAATAACTTCAGCAGTATTGTAGACCTGCCCTGGGTCTCCTTCAAGCCAGGCAGCAGAGGCTACCTCTCTTGCATCATTCAGGGCTTCACTTGAACAGGACACTTTGTCTTCCTCCCAAACAGAGATAGTTAGATTTGATCTCGCTGCAATGATCAACTCTAAGCACATCTACAGCCTTGTCAAGTAGCTCTGTACCCACCACCTCAGGAAAAGCCTGGGGAAAACATATGGGGCGTGCAACATGCCCTGAAGGGTCTCTGGAATCCCCAGGACAGAATTCCAGAGCCAAGGGACCTCACTGAGAACACCTCACCAGCAGTGCATTTAATGTAATTGAGGCTACTAACTCAAGCACCTTGACTAATCACGACGATGGCAGAATCCCACAAGAAGAGAGACAGGCAGGGCCCAAACCATTTAGGGCTTTGTAGATTAAAGCCTTCAGCCAATGCATATCATAGAGCATAGGAGTAACATGCGCCTATAGGGATACTCTACTTCAGAGGAGAGCAGCTACATTCTGGTCCCCGCTGCTCAACTGCTTTTCCTGCTTTGTGTTTAGCTCCTTTGGGCTACAGTCTGCCGTAAGAGTCACACAGGCACTGGTTTCCAGACACCTTCATTCAGACAGCAGGAGGCCAAGGTCCTTCTTCCCCAATGTCATTCTGTCAGCTAGTCAGAAATACAGATAAGTTGTGCAACAAAACCTATATCATCCAAAAGATAAATTATCTTATCTCCATGCCCATGTGCTCCAGCACTGCCTCAATACCTGCCCCACACTAGTCCAGCAGCAAAGCTGTGCACCTGCTGTGATATGAAATAGTCCCATCCTAGAACTTTATAATTCTTTTCAATAGCACTGAATGCTGAATATCCAAAACAAATTCCGAACACACAGGTATATGAACAAGCCTCTGAGTTAGTGACTGAAATAGCATAACATTTCTCTCTATAGAATAGTCAGCTTACACTAGAGAAGAAATTCCAAGCCTGTCCAAGAGGTCTGCAAAAAAACCAAAGGAAACAGAACAAGAACTCCCACCCACTCGACCTTTAAACCAGACCCCAATAGGACACAGACAGCTCTCAGCTTTAGAGAGAATTGCTGTAGATGGATTTGGGGGGCAGCAACACACACAGGCTAGGAGCCTGTGCCCTAGCAGAGCTCCTGCCATCCAGGCCCTACAGTTGCACTACCAGTTCCGATGACAGAAACATGGAGAGCAGCACATCTTGCACACTCGGGCCTACCACCGAGGTGACTGTTTTGCAATAGATGATACAGCCTGAAAAGAGACTGCTACTGAATAATACTTCTTCATCTAGGTAGCTTGCTCTCAATGGTATCATCTGTGCCCCCTCTAACCCCCATTGCTACCCACCCACACAAACAGTATCTATGGGCTGGAGGGGCCAATCTGTTTCTGTCACTTCACCCAGTCTGTGCTTTACCCAAAGGACATCAGCTGCCATTTGCTGCTTCTTGTCCCATTGATATTCAGTCCCTATATTCCATGGGCCTTTTCGAGCCCAGTTGCTCCCATCTCAAATTTGGGTCAGAAATTATCTCAGTTGGCAACTAATAACCTTAAGTATAAGCAGAGTCTGAAAGCTACCTTCCAACCCCCATTCCTGTCAGCAGCGTCACCCAACAAGGGGACACAGTAAATGGCATACACATGTCCCTCTTTAGGAGGTCCAAAAGCCTGTGATCTAAGAGCACTTGCTATGGATGACGTCTCCCCATAGACTCATGCCCCTTAGCTTCTCAGAGCCAGAAGCAGCTATGTGTTCTCATAGGCAATGAAGGGGCTCAGGGAGCAACAAGCTAAGGCTGCTCATACAGAGGAGACTGTCGGCTACATCCTAATTCCACCAACTGTGCCCAACCCTGCTGTCCTCACCCCACCTCACAGTTTGGTCCAGATTTCTCTGAACAGGAAGTCATGGCAGAGGGAAACAATCATTAGCTGACACTAGGAAGTTCCAATTTCTACTTAGATAATTAATGGGAAGGGCACATTGTACCTTTCTCAGGCAGCAGCTCCTTCCGGGAAGCTTAGAGCAAAAGCATTGTAAATCAGGGAGATGATAAACCCTGCGACACCAGTTCTTGGTCTCCAATATTTGCTGCCCAAAGTTGAGTTCTCAGGCACATCTCATCAATGTGCTGGAGCATTCCATTAGGCCTCAGTATGTCTATATGACACCAACCCACTCGAGACACCCAATGTCAGCAATAATGCCTATCTGTTTGAGGTCATCACTTTGGCTTTAAAAGCTCCCTCTGACTTCAAAGCAAAGTGGTAGGCAGCCCTAGCTCCTCTCCCCACTGCAGTGAGCTCTGATCTCCAGGGGAATTTGGAGTAAAGCTACCTTCTAATAATTAATGTTTTGACATCAAAGCCAGCATGTGGCTGGTCTGTAAACCATCCTTAGCCCAGAAATGAAGAGACGCCTGCACAGATTTTATCCAGTCTCTTCCTTTCAATCCAAAAGCCACACACAGGCACAGCATTAATGGGAAGATTTTTTTACTAAAATGGACCTTTGATGTTTAAAAAAAAAAAAGTTTTGTTTTGGGTTTTTTCCTCAGGTCTGAAAAGGGACAAAAAGCAGATGCCATGTGGCCAGCCCTACACTCTGTGTTGCTGCTGGGAGTGAGGAGGGCAGAGAAGGGCAGGAGTGGAGGCAGAAGCTCAGCTTAATCAATCAGCAGCAAAGGCACCCAAGATCAAAGGGCATGAAAGCATCAGTCAAAGTCACATTCTGTTGAACATGAGGACAGAAACCTCCAGCGGAACCTGCTCCTGAGGCAGCTCTCACAAACTGGGAGTGGGAGGCTGGCTCTAGAAGCAACTCTAACTGGGTAGAACAGCACTACAATTCTGGTGGAGATAAGACTTGGGGAGGCTGGAGCATAAACTAGAGTCCTCCGCTGTGTGTGGTCAGAATCCCACTCAGCACTCCATGCCTGTCTGAACACCAGGCTGCAGAACAGCGTTCCATATAGCTACAGGCAAGACATGAAAGGGGAGCTAGGTTTGGCCCCACACCAGCACATGGAGGTGGAGAGAGAGAACGGAGCTGGTGAAGGATGACACCAGCCCTTCTGATTCTTCAGCCATTTCCCTATGGAGAAATGGGAGAGTCCGCTCCCCACTCCGGACTCCCCTACAGCGGGAACAACAGCCAGAGGGAGACAAGCTCAGCCTGGGCAGGCAGCAGGCACATTGTCCAGCTCTTCAGGCTCAAACCCCTCTCTCTCAGGGGTTCAATTCCAAGGATTAGAAGGGACCAGCCAGTCTGGAGCACACATGAATATTCATAATTTAACTGGAAAAGCACCTGTCTGCTACACTATTTGCGGCTCAGGAATCTGTCCAGGGTCTGGCTTCTGTGTCTAGGCAGTGAAACCCTCTCAAGAATGGGGAGCAGCCACAGAGAAACCTGCCAAGGGGAAGATCATGCACACACGCTCCACCCTGTTGAGCTCCCATGAGGCCAGGCTCTCTCTGAACTTCACCATTTTTCTTGCTACTTCTAAGATTTTATTTGTTTAATTTCTTGACTGGGTCAGGTCTGAGGGCAAAGGTAAAACTCAAACCTCAATGATTCCATAGTAGGAGGCATTCATAAGGAAAGAACAGAGAAGGGGATTCTGTGAAGGGTTAAAAAAAGCCTGCCCCTGGGTTTGGGAAGTAATCCCTGAGAGACTATCATCCCCAGCTTCTGGAGAGTGGACCCAGTGACAGCAGGGGAAGTCTTGATCAAATTGTTAACTCCATTTTGTCTTGTAATCTCCATTTTCTATTAGGACCTCCATTTTGTATTATGTGCTGAACACATTTAACTTTGCCCAAGGCAAGGTTATTGAATTGCATTCCAGGTAGTCTCCCTCCCCAGGAAGGGTTTTTGACACTGATGGAATGTGCCCCTCTATTCACACCCTACACGCTGTTGTAATAATCTTTGTACAAAATACGCCTTGTAAGGTATCATTTGAAAACAAGTAACTTGCTGGTCAATAATATAATGGTGAAATGTATGTAGCAACTTTATGTGTCAAGTTATGAAATACCCCCATGGTGATATTAAAGGCACATGTTCAAACTCATGTAGCCCCGATTAGATATGACTGGTCAACCAGAGCTGTCTTAAACAATGGGTGTGTGTTTACCTCAATCTGCATGTAAGTGGTAAACAGAGTCCTCAGACAGTAAGGGGGTGAAGAAAAAAAGAAAGATTCTGAATTTCAGCATACATGGATTAGGAAAAAACAGCAAGAAGCCTCCTTCTTCTACCCGACTCCTTGTTTCCTTGCTCTCAGCTGGAAAGAACTTTATCTAGGGGTCACGCTCAGGAACATGCATTTCAAAGGGTGACTGAACTATAAAAGTAAGGAGCAAAAACACCCCAAGTTCTCTCTCCCTGTCCATCTCTCTTTTCACCTACGAAGACAAAAGAAACAGCCATTGGACCTTGGGAGTAGATCCTGACCTGAAACTTGGTCAGCAATGCTACTGAAAACCTGTGGTAAGGATTTCACCTTGAATCAAGTTTAGTTTGTTAAGTTTAGTATTAGGAAGCGTTTTATCTTTGTTTTTCTTGTAACCATTTCTGACTTTAATGCCTTAAGACTTCTACCCACTTAAAACCTCTCTGTTTCTAGTGAAATGAACTTGTTTTATTCTTTTATCAAAACTAATCCAGTGCTGTGAACTGTGTGGGTAACTCCATTTAAGGTGGCAAGCTGCTGTACCTCAATCACCTTAGAGGTGCAATGGACCTCATCTATCCGGACTGTCCAGGAGAGGGCTGGATAATGCAGAACACACATTTTGGGGGGAAATCTGAGACCAGGAGTGTGTTGGACTCACCCTGCATGTAGTAACCACGGTTGCTGGAAGCCAGAGGGTGGCTGCTGGCTTCAGGGTTGCTGGACAAGTGCTATAGCTTTACAAAGACACTCTGGGTGTGACCTGCAGGCCGACTGTCAGTGATCCAAGTTGGAAGCTACAACAGCAAAGCATGGTAAGGGACCCAAGTCTGCAGGGCAGTGGTGACAGCCCCCTCATTTGTGTAGATTGCACCCCAGAATGTCAGAAACCTCATTGAAGGACCATCACTGAGAAGCCATCAGCTTTGGTCTCTCAACTGCTGGCCCATGAAACAATGGATTTTCTACACAGGGGCACCTGCATGGCCAGTAGATATGCAGTTTGTTTGTCAATATGGGCACTGGCTAAAGGGAAAGAGACTATATTGGGCCAGGGGGAGGAGGGGAAGAATGCTTTTCTGAGCAGGGGGCCAAACACTGCGACGTCCAAGCAGGACTGGGTGGAAAGAGAAGGCAAAAAGAACTCTGGCTTGCCTGAAACACTAAGAAGCCTCCAACTCACAGAAGGGGTGAGATCAGACTTGGGAGGAGCCATCTCAAGACTTGTTATTTTTCCAAAGATCTGTAACTCTCTAGTTCCTTTTAAGAGTAAAGTGACTGTGGTTAAGAAATGTCTTTGCTAAGCCTGTGTTCCTTGCTTTCTTGACATGTTATCCCCAAAGGTGTTAAACCAGAAGCCAGAGTCCCATTTGCTAAGTGGAAATCTGGGGGAGCATATGTAAGCAACTAAGCAGCTTAGAGGGAAAGGTGGTACAAGGCACTGGTTTTGAGGACTAGGGTAACTGGATTGGAGTTTCATGTCCTAGGGAAGGCTCAGACAAATGGCTTGATCCAGGGGAGTCCTCCCTAGAACCCCTGAACTAAAAACAGCGACTAGACTCTACTCAGACCCAACTGGGTTAGAAGCACATGCAACCAAGATCTAGGTCCACTCAACAGATTGGTGTCCACAGAGAGGCACTGGGTCAGGCTGCGACAGATTTGATAAGGCTATCCATTCTCCCAGCACACCACCCACCGGGACATATTTCTAATCATGCAGAAGGTAACGGAGCCTCCACAAGTAACAAGCATATCTGGAGGGAAAAGTACAAGTCTGGCCAGTTAAATCCCATCCTTCCTTTGGCAAAACTACAGAGTGAGTAGTGGTGGGAAAGAGCTCAGTGCCCCATTCCTGGAAGCAAGCGCGGCATCTGGCGACTGCACTTAGCGCTGCAGAGTGTGTGTCATGCACTTGGCACGACTGGCACTATAGAAACCAGTCCCCTTGTTTAATGCTTCTAACGCAGCCTTGCTGCCACCATTTGTCCAGGAGACGACATGTTTCAAAACCAACTCCTCTGTCCAGTGGACAGAGTGCAAGTTCCTAAATCCCCACCACTCATCTATCTCTGGAACATCAGTCAAGCAGTCCAAAAGGCAACAACTCCCCAGCAACACAACGCCCTCAATGTCAGAAGCCACAAGCCCAGTGGCTCATGTCCTAGGATTACAGGACAGAAAATACTAAAAACTGACAAGCTTTCTTTCTTTTGTTAGAAGCCTAATCTCAGGCAAAGCAGGATGAGAGAAAAGCCCCTCTACCCCAGATACCCAAAGAAACCAAAGCTCCCCTTACCTGCTCTTGCTCCTTTAGCTGTTCTCGGCTGGTCTTAGACTTCTTTGGCTTAGAAGGGCCTCCAGGACTTGAGAGAGATGTTGGCAGCTTCGAAGATAGCATATCTGACACTGGAAAGTCTGCAGCTACAGGGGCCCCCCCTAGACGCTGTCCATCTCCAAAGAAAGGGACAAACAGGGCAGGCGCAGGATCTGAGGGAGGCAACACCTCCCCCAAGCTGGTCTGGGATTCTTTAATCAAGTCCTGCTTGTCTGTGCAGTTGTTTAAAGAGAAGGCCACATCTCTGGGGTCCAAGTCCTTTGAGAACATGCTTGTGTGAGGTAATGGCATATCCACTGCTCCTTCAGTAAAGACTGGGCTCACTGGCAGCTTGCTAAATGGGGCCACCGTGTCCACAGCCTCCCCCTGGCCAGAGGAGCCACATTTCTTCATGACAACCCTTAAAAGGAGACACCACAGAAAGAAGTAAAAGCAAAATCATTGACTGGAAGAACTGTCCTCCCCTCCCAAAATGCCCTGGACACGGGAGACTGCTGGTCACAAAAGCCCAAACCCCCACAAGGTGCCTCCGTATGATGCCCACAGAAAATACGTTTTCATTACTTTGAAGTCATTTCTAAAGAACCTGAGAATGACCCACTCCCTGGGAGAAAACCCCACTCCAGGAAACAGCAACAATAATCTGTAGAGCCACAAGTACACTGAGCAGGTGGACTGGCTAGCAGACACAGACCTCCCACATTCTAGCCAGCAAGAGGCATGGCAGGCCCTGTGAGTTTAATATGCCTGAAATCCAAAGTAGGGAACATGCGGTAGCAGATTTTGTCCTTTCCTTAGTCAGAGGGACTTTAGCTTTGAATTGTTTGTTTCACTCAAGAGAAAAAACAAATCTGCAAAAGCCCCTTTAATCTGCACATCTGGTCAGTGCCAGGATCTGCAGCTGTGGGAAGCACATCTGGGCAGCAGTTTCAGATAAACAGGCAAATACAATAATTACTGAGTGCCACGATGTTCATCTCTTTGAACTTTTTTTTTCATGCATTTTTTGGTACTTGAAACAAAACAAATTTACCACTAGAGTGAAAAATTATGAGAGAAGAAAAGGAAAGCGCCCAAACAGGAAGTGCACTTTGCTCCTCCCAACCTGATGATGGCGTTGCCTCCAGTCAGACCAAGCGATTTCAGTGTTGTCCTCTCCAGGGCAGCTTTCCCTGCTATCTGCAACAAGAACAGAGGCAGAGACTTAGGGCATGTACTTACCAGAGGAGGCAGCCAAGGAGACTTTGCCCAGAAACAAACACATATCAAGGTCACCACTGTGCCGTCCAGTGGCTAGCTCACAGGCGCCCCTTCTGCAGGCGGTGCCAAAGCTTCCCACCACAACCCCCACCTTCACAGTGCTTACCAAACTTACTCAAATGCTTTGTAATATTCTTAAGCGTTCTAGCTGCAAAGTTAATTAGACATACATGGCCATATCTGAGGAGTTCTTTCCACCCCAAAGGTGGGTTTAAAGGCAACACCTCTAGGCTCTGAAATCAGATTCCATCCATGTCCCTTCCCTCCCTGATCCACTCCCGGAATAAGGAGGATCTGTCCATAGAGTACAGAAGGAGATGAAGGGGACAGCTGGGAAAGGCAGACTCCAAAATACTCTCACAAAATATTAAACAAAAATATTAATGCTGGAGAGATCAAAACATGGAGAAAAGAAAATATTTACTGAAGTGAAACCACTGTTGTGACTCTTGAACTTTAAGAGAAGTTGAAAAAAAAAAAAAAAACAACCCACAAACAGATCATTGAGAGCATTTTATGGGCTCAGAGGCCTGAATGGCTCAGGGTTATGTTCCAATGGGGCTTTTTTCCCCCATACACACACACATCCGGCTTTGAAAGGACCAAAGCTTTTCCACTTCCCCTCAAGAAAGCTGGGAGAGGGAACATTTTCCAGGCTGGAAAGCAGTGCTGGGTTTTCCTTATTTTCAGAAATAGAGAAAGGGAGACAGCTGAGAAGAGTTTTCTGACTTACCTCATCTCGCATGTAAATACAGACTGGAGAGAATTCACCATGCTGCTCCACACATTCCCTGCAAAAAAAGGAAGTGCAGCTGTCGGTACAACAACTCAACCTCTCTGAAACCCATGGAGTGGAACAGCACTAGGTAAGATCAGGGGGCCACATTCTACTCTACCTACACTAGTGTAAATCCAGAATAACTCCACAAGGTCAATAAAAGCAGAATTTGGCCCAACATGTCCACTATTCCGTCAAATGCAGACCCATGGAGGGTTTAAAAAAAAAAGAAAAAAAAAAAAAGAAAAGCTAATGCCTCATCTGGATTTTGAGATAAAGACAAAGGAATCAGAAAAGTTGATTTTCTTTGTAACTTTGGGCAAGTCAATCTCCCCATCCACTAGTTCCCCATCTCTAAAGCTGGCAACAATAATTTTTCATTTTTCCCCACCCTTTGTTTATCTTAGGGTATCTATTGCAATTTAGATTGTATTGTCTTTGGAGCAGGGACTGTTTCTTACTATGTATGTACAGCATCTAGCAGAAAGGAGTCACAAATAAATAATCTAACGAGGAGAGTGATGCAGTTGGGTCTTGGTACTAGACATACAACATGGACAATAGCATTATTTCATTCATTCTGCAGAGCAAGGACTTGAGGAGGCCATAGAGAAGGCAGCTGCAATAGCCAAGGTGTGAGATGAAGACATGTTGGAACATAAGAACATAAGAAGAGGAAGTCGTGCTTCTCCTACAAGTGTAGCCATTTGTGAGTTGATTTGGCTTCAGTCAGCGCTGGAGGAGCCAAAGGGTCCACCGCAGCAGCCAGCACTGAGCAACAAGGCTTGTGGGCCCAAGATTTAGAAGAGTCAGCAAGTTCATGATTCTTTCCTCCTGCTCTAGGGAAGAAGCATGGTGCTGAGTCATCCTTGGTACTGTCCTCTACCTGCCCTGCCTTGAGGTGGTAATTGTCTTCAGAGCTCAGGTCTCAACTTGCATACAGCTTGATTTGAGGGACTGAAGACAGCATGTCAAAGGAGTAGAAGTTTTCTCCTCAGGAGTAGCCAAAGGAGCTTTGGGGTAGAATTCCTACTTACTGGGCTGCTGAAGGAATGGGATTTCTGAGAGAATAATCCCTTGTTTGAATCAGCAGGCTGCCTTTCTAATCCAATACACCTCTTGCTCCAACAGAAAGAGTTTTAACAGAGTATCTCTGAAGTGGCAGGCTCTGTGGGAGAAGGCCCAGCACACCGAACAATGGTCCAGAATACAGCCCTCACCCACACACAAAAAGGCAACAGTTATGTTCATCCATTAAGGGACTAAGACCATTGAATATAGGCAGGATTTGAAGCACAACAGTTTGAACTCAGCCATTTAGCACTAAGGCACTGATGCACTAAACTGAAGCAAATTAGTCAAAATTGACTAAAATAAAACAAGGAGCAGCTAAAGGTAGGAAAATGTTCCTAACAGGTTCTCAAGAGAGGTTGCTGCATGGCAGCAGGTGGAAGCCATCAAATTCCATCTTGCTGCCATGGGCAGTATGATCAAATTCACAGGTTGATCCCAACCATTAGAGTTGAATTCATTCTAACGCTTCCTGGCAAGGAGTTTTGTAGCTAGAGTTCCATTACTGAGAATGCTTTGGCCCCAGGACCAAGTAGTTTAAATGAAACTCTCTCCAGCTACTGTGTTCCCATGACACACCTCTGTCTTGGAGATACATGAAGGGTAAGACAGACTCTGAGGAAGCTGTGTCATAGTCTGTTAAAGGCTTTGATTTTGAGACTCAGACCCTTTAATTCAGCTCTCAAATAACATGTACCACAGGTGTGATGTGCTGAAATCAGCCTTTGTAGTTTAGAAGGCTCCTGCTGTATGCTGGGTACAGCCCCAGGCAGTGATTTGCAATAACTGCACCTGGAGGTGAAGACAACATAAGCCCCAAAGGAAAGCCGTCAGGCTAGAGGAGGCGGCAGTTTCCTGATCAGGCAAAGATGAAAGAAGCCATTCTTTAGCACTGTGGCAATCTGTGCGTCTAGGAGGAAAGTCCAGCACAAGCCCACAGTGCCACACTTCTTTCAACATGTGAGCGGATTCTGTTGATCACAGGTGAAATCTAAGAAACTTCCAAATACCAGGTGCCTCCCCATCCCTACTAGAATCACTCCTCTCTTTCCTGAGCAGAGCTTGTGCCAACCATTCTTCATGTAACTGCTGATCTCTTCCAGGCATGGAATGACCAACAGTGTTGAAAGCCACAGAGAGATCCAGCAGTTTCGGCACAAAGGTTTGTTTCTCATCCAGGATCAGAGGGAAGTCATCCATCAGAACCAGCAAGACTTTCTGTTCTGCAGCCTGGTCTGAAATCAGTGTCCGGAGTCCAGGGGTGACAGCAGAGGATATATGCTTCTGGAGCTTGGATGCCACCACCTTCCAGATAACCATGCCAGGAAAAGGGAGATTGGAGGCTGGACAGTAATTGATGGGTGTGTGCATAGGGCTCCTAGAGCATGTTGCTGGTGCATGGGGACTGAAGTTCCATGATCTGGCAGCAAGATCTCTCCCTCTGCACAGAACTGACCATATCATGGGTTAACACTGGAGAGAGATCATTTCAGTTGCAAGGAAAATTCAGTTGTGTGTTTCAGGCATTAATAGTAAAATAACTAAATGTTAGAGTTCAGTATTGGATTTGAAGCACCCCTTTCATCACACAGTCACTAGAGTTAGCTGAAAAGCACTTCAGCTCTCTGATCGTCCCAGCAAGGCTTCGACATGGAGCAGGTTACAGTCAATCCCTTTAGCCTTTCAGTGCAAGAGCTAGGGCTGTAAACTTTCTGTTCTCAGCCCTCAGATTATGAAACGTGAGGGCTCTTCTACCAAATCCTTCCTTATCCATCACCAAGAGCCAATAAATGATTCAAAATAGGGCTGCCATGGGTTCAACACAGACTTACAGTCCAGCAATCAATTCCCCTCTGTGGGGAGGGAGAGTTGCATGCAGAGATCTGAAGGAATCCAAAGTTCATTTCCTCACTTAGAATCGTGTATAATGCAGTTACTCTCAAGCATACCTCTCAAGAACACTTGGTGACCAAGGGCCAGTACTGACAGGTAAACTCAAGCCTGAAGGTCCCAGAAAAACAGGTCTGTTTCAGGAGACTGCAATCAAGAAATCACATGGGACAGGGAAGCAGGAATCAAGCAAAGACCAGTAGCTGGACCCTGCTCATATTCCACCCATGCTGTTAAGCTCCACCCAAACCCCTTGAGGAGCCCAATGTTTCTGCTGAAGGGAGGGGTTGAGCAGTGAAATAGTCACCAAGGCTGCTATGAACATTCCCACTGCTAGGTTTCTGAGTTAGCACAGGTCCCCCTTTCAGAGATGTTGTCTCAGGCAGCCTTCCAGGCTTTCAAGATACAGTCAGTCTCCTGGCCAGTCTCTCTGGCCATTCTTTTAGCAACTCTCAGCAGGTCCTTCACCGATGCTCTGTGGGGGTTTCCCCAGGGCTCCATCTTTACACTAGCTATAGATGATCTGATCAGCTTACATGGCTTCAGCTACCTGCCACGTTCTGGTGACTCGCAAACTCTCTCCCCTCCATCATTAAACTGTCTCCTTCTATCCAATCCTGCATATCAGCCTCTCAACACCACCTCTTAGATGTCTTCTTATCTGAAACCGAACATGGCAAAATCATACTTTTTATCTTCCCGCCAAAGCCTTCTCTATTCTCCTTTTTCTTCACTGTTACCACCACCATCCTCCACAGCTCTCCAACTTGGGGGCAACCTTTCATTCCTCCCACCTCCCTTACCCAACACATACAGCCCATTTCAAGTCCTGCCACTTCTTCCCTCCAGGATTCATCCTTCTCTCTCCATTCCCACAGTCAAATCTTTCATTCAGGCCCTCACTATATCCCTCCTTAATTACTACAATAGCCTCCATTCTGGCCTGTAACAAGGCACTGGTAGTTGGGACACGTGTTACAATTCTGGGACCCTACACCATGGTTGTGCCACCTCCGGAAGGGACCATCTAACATCCTTGCTGTAAGGGAAAAAGAATACCAACCCAAGAGAGGCTAGGGAAAGGAGGACCAGTCCCTAGGAAGCAATCTGTGGACAACTTGCAGCAAGGGCCAAAGGACTACCAAGACCAGGGAGGATAGCAGTGCATGATTTGTGTTTTGAAACTTGTTTTGTTAACGCCCCCAAAAGGGCAGACTAAAATGGAGAACTGGCCAGAGGCCTCATCATTCAAACTCCAAATTCCTTAACTACCAGGAGAGATGGCAGACTACCAGCTGGAAGAGGGGGAAACTGAGGCATGGTGGCACCCCCATCAAAAAGACCTAGTTTATAGTGAACAAGTTTGATTTTTATACATTATCTATTGTTATTCCCCTTCCTCTGATCTCTGTCTACTTGTTTGTTCTTAGATTGTGAGCTCCTTGGATCAAAGCACATTCTTTTTATAGTGGGTACTACCACAAATAAACAACAGCACAGGGTCAGAGTGACAGAATGTTCTTTACAAACATCAGGGCAACAAACACTATTTAAGTGAAAGAATTTGCAGACGCAGATGAAGCTGCCAGATGGGCAGGAGTGGGAGAGAGAAAAGGGACAGAACCCCCTAATCCTGCTGCCAGAGGTGGGGTGTGCAGGACCGCGTGCCTCAATCCAGTCTCTGTAGGGCAGACACAAATCAAAGATCCAAGAGATTTGTTTTTGTGTAACTGCTGGAAGCTAGCAGGCTCCTCCTCCAGCGGCTGCTAATCCATTACGTGCATTCACTGAGGCAAGCAGACACATCAAACACATTGCTATTTCTTTGATGTGCTGTTCTTCAGAAGGGGAAAGCAGGCAGATTAGATTCCCTCGCGTAGTAATCTGACAGGACCTGTAAACATCTTGTGCAAGGAGTGCAGCACATTGAGAGGAGCAGCAGCCTGCAATAGCTTCCAGACTTTCTTCAGACTCAATTAGCAGAGACGGACACTGGAGACCCGAGGGAAATTCCAGTGGATTTAGAATACTTCCCCTTATGCATTTCAGGCGGCAGAGCTCTCCAGGAAAACATCTCCAAAGGGAAAGCCCAAGGAAGGATGCAGCAAAAGCCAACAAATGGAGAACTGACTTATGGCTACCAGGACCCTTGCAGAAGTAGCCATAAGTCAGTCAGTGACTTCAGCCAGGAGACCATCAGTCCAAATGTCACATGATCAAGTCACATATGGAATCTTTGCTGCTTCCTGCTTTTAATGAAAAGTCCATCCAAACAGCTGATCTCACCTCCCAGAGGGCAGGAAATCCCACCTGTGTCTGGACTGAAGTTAATAATTCTTAACACTTCTGTAGCACTTTACATCTTCAAAGAGCTGTATGTGCATTAACTATTAAGTTGGTGTTACAATAACCCACAGCAAATGAGACCACTCCATGAAACCAAATCACACAAGAGCTCACATTTCTAACTGAGGAAACACTAGCTGATGTGTGAGCGAGCTGTAGAGAGGTTATTTATCACTGCACACAGATGGCTTTCCCACTAGACAGCAGGTATTTCCTCCATTAAAAGAGGGACTTCCTTATAACAATATTGACACCCCTGGGTCTTAGCTCCTTAGCACAAGATTGAAACATCCCCGGCTTTATGGGGGGTGGTGTGTTTAAACCCTTAAGGGCAGTGGTAGTGAGACAGGACATGTGTCCGGCCCCCTCCTGTCTCATATTCCACTCCCTCCAATCATTCTAGTCAGTTCTGACTGACTGCACTGAGGTGGAGCTCTCAAAGACAGAGGCAGATCCAAATGTGATCAACATGTGATCAAAAGAAATATTCCTTAAAAACACAAAACAAAGAAAAACATCTCAAAGAGATAATCCTCCAGACTTTGATAGGAGGTGAATAGAGCAATAAGAGCCCTCCAAGAGCATAATCTCAGAGACAAACAAGAAGTTCTCTCTTCTCTAATGACATCACATGAGCACGATCACTACTCTTGGAAAGTAAGAAGCCTGAGGGATGTCCAAAAAGACAAGTGAGTAAAGCTGTAACAAGTGACATTGCTAAGGACAATAACAACAGTGTGAACTGAGAGGGTTTAGGGAGCTGACTGTTTTGTAGAAGAGGACTATAAACACCTCACGATAATTAGGCTCAGCATTCAAGCCTGATGATGAATCAACAATTAAAGAAAATATTTAAAATGTGACTAACTGAAAATGAGATATCCCAAAAGAAAAATATGCTTGGGGTTAAGAGAGTTCAGCCTCCGCCTACCCTGGAACTACTACAAAACAGGATTCCCTCCTGCATCCCAATCCAAGCAATGCTGCTTTGGTAAATGCATAGAGAGGAGACCATATCGCAGCATTGCATATGTACAGGATGAAAACACATCTGAGGCAGGCAGTGGTGGCCACCTCACCTCAGACTGAGTGAGCCTTGCCATGACTATTGCTTGACACGACCATGTAGACACAGCCCTCTTACTGACAGCACTGGCCAGTGAACTGATGTCAAAAAACAAGAACTTGATTTGTCCTTTTATTTGACCCAAGTAGAACCCAAGTATTTTTTTGGCACAGAGCATGTGGGGAAGGGCCTCACTGCAATAGGGCATCTAGAGGCAGAAAGAATGCTGGCAAGAGAACAACTGGATGAACACATGGCGCCACCTTAACTTTCTAAAACATGGCATAGGGTGGCCCAGTTGCTACAGCCTGAAGCTCTGCATGCTGAAGTTGCTACGACCAGGACAGCCCCCCTCCTCATAGCACAGGAACTGAGTGGTTCCAACTGAGCTTTCATAAGCTTCCTCAGGACCACACTAATTTCTCACAGGGGAGTTCCTAAAGTATCAAAGCCTGGAGGAATCTTCAACCAGTCCACAATAGGACAAAATAGATGCAGCATGGACGGACCCAGACAGGTGATAGTTGTCAAGCACTTTTATGCAGGGCTCCCCCTTAGGCCTGAGTACACCACACTGCCAGCCTTTTCCACTTAGAATTGTAGGGAACATTTTCAGAAGTGTCTAGGCACCCAAATCCCACCGAAAGTCAATGGGACTTAAAGCACCTAAGACACTTAAGTGCTTCTGAAAATTTTACCCACAAGTCCTTCTGATAACTGACTTCTCAGATGTTAAGAGGGCACAAGCCACCTGCTCAAGTATCCCACACCTACAGATGTTTATCCTGAAGGAGCCAAACACTCAGGGACAAGGCTTGGTACAGAGGGGAAAATTTAAACTCAGGAAGGCTTGGTGTGTGATTACAGGAAGGGAATCTGGCTCATGCTTTACCCAGGTACCTGCCCTTACAATTTAAAAACAAAAACCGAAGTGCTACAGAAGTTCTCCCAATTTCGCATGAAGGAGCTAAGACCCAGAGGTGAGAATCCTACACGTATGTTATCTTTAGAATGGATGTTTTAGGTTACTAGAGCCATTCAATTTGCTGTAGTTTAATCTTAACAATAATGCCTCCCCAGTCACCAGCATGCCAGCTTTCTTGTCCTTTTGAGAAGGGTACTCAGGCAGCTGTTTTAGTATAAAACATCTTTGTTTTCTTTTGTCCTTAGTTTGAATTGCCTTAGAGGAACTGTTTTTGGATTATGCATTCAGCCAACCCAAACAACTTTCTTCCCATGTATTAAACAAGGGAGAGACCTAAAAAGCAACGATTACTTCCCCTCAGAACCTGTGCCAAAGGCAAGCTCTTCAGGACTGGTGTGTACTATGCAGTTTCTTGGGCCCTAGCAAAGATGGCGTATTCCAATGGTAGAGGAGAAATCAGCAAACTTCAGTTTTTCAGTAGCCTCCAGCCACTGGCTGGCAAAGGATTGATGCTGCCCTCTAACACTCCCAGACGTGATGCGAAGTTCTGCTCTGAAAAATTACACTGAGCACTGTCTCCACAGCCCAAGGCCAGTCTGCCTGAGCCACAGCATGTACTGCTCTCGGTTCATAACCACATCTGCTCATAGGGGACACTTTATCCTCCATTTGCAGCTTTAGTAAATATACTAATTCAGTAATTCAGTCCGTGCCAGGAATTGCCTCAACTTCCACACATTTGAACTCCTCAATTGGTTCCAGTATCAAAGGGACTTTAAAAGCAATGAGACCAAAAGTATTTAGGAAACCTCCTCCAGCACCCAACTCTGAGGAATGGGGGGAAGGAGAGGAGCTTCCTTCCCCCCTGGTCCCCAACTCCTTAGATCACATTCCTGTAGAGACCTTATGCATCAGTTAACATTTTTAATTTCATGTGATAATCATACACGGTTGACATGGACTGAGACATTCATCTGCATGATATTATTCATAAGATTCTTCCAAATGTCCTTTTATTTCCTAGAAGTCCTAGTGTCAGAGCTCTGGGAGCCTTTGGAGGGTTTGGCATGATACTCACTTTTTTGCCAGATGGATATTTAAATTGTTTCAGTACTCAAATCAGCTTCCAGTTACACAACATTGCAGCATAGCATCTGCATCCTGGTGCAAGAGCTTCAAATGCAACAGAAACTCTCCCATCAAGTTAGAAAAAGCCCAGAGCACCAGCCAGAAAGTGAGAACTGTGCAAATGAAAGAATAAAATAGGCAGACAAGGCCAGAGGAGACAGCACATTAGCAAAAGGTAAATCCTGCTAAAAATTGGGAAGCTGAAATCCTCCATACTACTCCTGGCAGAATTTGCCTCAGCTTCAAGAGGCTCAGCCTTCCAAAGCCACAAACAACAAAAACAAAATCAAAGAGCAGAATTGTCTTTGGAGCAGAGTTTATTAGTTTGACATTTTAAAAAAATGCTGCTATTGTTCTTGAGTCAACTAAAGACAGAAGGAATCACTGAATGTAGATTGCAGCAAAGTGGAGGCAAACTACAGAAACTTTTTAATCCTTAGAAATATTTATGAAGTTCTTTCTAGCTAGAGCAAGACAGCAGGAGCAGGCATGAAACCCTTCTCTTTAAACAAGACCTAGTCAATGGTTTGAAAATGCCACTTTAGCCTGTACTTGAGGGCTCCAGGTTTCCCCAAAGTGTTCAAAGAAAGAACCCCACTTGTCAGAACACATGGACCTGCCAGAGCAGACACACCAGTGGTCCATCTAGTCCAGCCCCCACCTCTGGCAGTAGCAAATATTTCAATGTAAATCCCCCATAATGGACACATACAGTAACAAGTCCATAGGGAAGTTTATTCCCAGTGTCAGGGAGTTAATGGTTGAAGTAAGAAGTTACATTCCTTTTTATCCTGGTCTAACTATGAATTAATGTAATTTAATAAGACATGAGCAGAATGTAAGGGAGTGGGGAGCATAATAAAAATACATATAATTTCTAGAAATCTCCAAGTGTCTTTTGACAATGTCTAAAAGTGGTAGCTGTCCATCCTTCTTCAGCTGACTGTTGGAAGTGTCCCTGGAAACAAGCCCTTTCCCTTCTACATGCCTCATTGCTCACCTGGTTTGCGTAAAATGGCTGAGAAGTTCCCACAGTGTCTGGCCAGAGTGAAAGGTGTCCTGTAACCGGGAACCACTGTCCAACTGCAATGCAATCTGAACCTAAAGGGGAAAATTCACTGAATTAGATTAAGGACAGGGAGGAAATTCAATTTCTTCACAATTTTTTTAAGGTACTTCATCTCTAGGACCTCCTACCCAAAGCTGAATCAAACATCTTACAAACATTAAGGAATTACTTCACAAGCCCCAGGAGGTATATGTCAATATCATTTCCAATTTACAGTTAGTGAGAAAAAAGGAGAGGCAAGATGACTTGCCCAAGATCATATAGAGTGAGTCAATGGCAGAGCTGTGAATAGAACCTTGTAGCCCTGACTTCCAGTCCTGTGTTTTATTTATGTTCCTGACCGGCAGCCATCAGGGTCATTCTGAACTTCAAAACATGAATTCCAAAGTGACTTGAGAATACAGTGATACCATCTCAGAGCCTGTTCTTGGTTCCAGGTTCTCTCCCCAGATACAAGGCAGTAATGTACAGTTTGTAACTCCCACCCCAAATGTAATACTGGGGGAGGGAGGAGGAATGCCTAAAACAGCAATCCCTATGAGCAGAAATGAGTTATGAATGATGCTGTGATTCTATGAAAGGGTGGCCAAAAGGATGGAATTCTCGATGTTTGCAACGCTCCCACAAGAGCGGCAGAAAGCAGTCTGAAGATGCATGGAGGCTGGGGCACACCTAAGGGTTGCTTTAAAAACAAATTTTTAGAAACCCTAGTGTGAATAGAAATATTTAACTTTTTTTAAATCCCATGTAAACATCTTTTATTGGGGGATTGTTGGGATTTAAACCTTCTCCTGCATTGCTGGAAACCTAATACAACCATACGATTTTAATTAATAAAATCCACAAAGTGAAACTAACCACTCTGCTTTCAGTCCCCCAGCCAACAGAGCACAGTTAGTTTTGATTCTTTCCATTTGAACAATCTCAGATGGATCCATTCTTTTAATGTGACACTGACATGATCTGTACAATGTCCGCAGGCTGCACAGATACAGTGCATGGTGCTGTCAGATTTTTATTCCGGGGCGCACAAGCTAAATTTCCTCACACTCTTGCATGGGCAGACAATAAAACTTGACTGATCATCGTGGTCCAAATCCTCCTCTCCTATAGTGAAAGCCTTAAGAGGAGATCACTTGCAAAGGAACTCCACTAGAAAATCCTTGAGAAGAATTCCCCACATCTTCCCATTGAGGGGTATGGTTTGCTGCCTGGAAAAGCTGCCCCAAACCCTGGCTGATTCTAGAGCCATTCATGCAAAGGCTCTGTTCATCACCTGCAGCAATGGTGGCCCCCAGCAGTCCCCTGGGTTCCTGTGAGTATAGTTCTAATGGAGCCATGTTGGGAGAGATTCCTTCTAGCCATGGCTTCCCCTAGGTTCCTTGGGCCGCATTAAATCTTATGATTTTTGTTAATAACTTCTGAAGTCCCTCCTGCTCCTGCCTACTTAACCCTGCACTGTGCAGACGCTGGACTGCACAGAATCCAGGGAGAAGACAGTACCACAGAGGCACCCAAACCCCAATCACAGAGGGCTGAGATCTATCTGTGGAGGACCCTCAACAGGCAGATTTCAGCAGGATGATTTGGGGTAATGACTGAGCCAGGCCATAGAAAGATTTCCATTGCCAAAAATAGAGTTCCTATAGTTTGCTCTATGGGAAGACAGTTTCTAAGCATAAGTCTGTAAGGATAATTATTTATACAAACAATACTTTGTCTCTAGTGCCTCTTCTCTGAGGTTCTCAAAGTGATTTATAAAGGAGAGGTCAATATTACCATCCTCATTTTACAGATAGACAAACTCAGGCCCAGAGATGTTACGTGATTTGCCCAAAGCCTCGCAATGAGTAGGTAGCAGAATGACAATTAGAACCCAAATCTCCAGACTCCCAGTTCTCTGTATAACTGCACCAAAGTACAACATGCAGATTAACTCAGAAGACACACTACCGCATTCCCAGATCTCTATTCAATCCACAGCTTAACAAACAAACCTGCATTTTCAAACGGTTCTGGAAATCAAGAGCCCTCTTTACAGGCGGCAAATGGGCTCAGAATGCTGGATACATTCCAATGATCTGTTAATTTGAATTCCACGTAATAGCACACATTTAGGGCATGAATTCCATAGCCTAAGATTAGCTCTTGTGAATGTTATATCTCCTGCACTCACATGTCTCTCCATATCTGTCAATGGTTTTACTGTTCTGATAGAATGCACCTGTGAAAGGAGGTCACAGGTGCTGAAAGACCTCAATCTCTCAGCCCAGGGCTACACTAGGGGAGGGGGTCGATCTACGATACGCAACTTCAGCTACGGGAATAGCGTAGCTGAAGTCGGCGTATCGTAATCGGCTTACCTGGCGATGAGGACGGCGGCGAGTCGATCGCTGCCGCTCCCCCGTCGACTCCGCTTCCGCCTCTCGATGAGGTGGATTGCCGGCGCCGACGGGGAGCGCGATCGGGGATCGATTAATCGCGTCTTAACGAGACGCGAAAAATCGATCCCCGATAGATCGATGGCTACCCGCCGATCCGGCGGGTAGTGAAGACCTGCCCTTAGGTAGCCAGGGCCAATCCCATAGAGGGCTTTGAGTATCAGGACAAAAGACCTTGAACTGGACTCTGCATTCACAGAAGACAGTGCAGAGTTCTGAGTGACCTGTTTTAGTAAGCAGATGGACAATTGTGTTTTTTTAACTAGTTGAAGTTTTTACAGCGCATGGGGCTTCATTGAGTTGCAATAACCCAGGCCGGCAATCATGAACTCAGGGGTCAGTTCTGTAGCCAGAATGAAGATGCTCCCCTTCTCCCAGGATTTTTCTTTCCCCTGTGCTTGATGACAGCCAAGCACAGCACCAAAGCCTCTGAAAAACTAAGATCCACTTGAAGCTGAGGAAAAGGTGCTGAAGAGGCCCTACACAGATTTCCTCAGTACCAGGGAAGCTGCTGGCACCAGTGTCCCCCAACAAAATGATGCCCTTTCATGCCAAGGGAGTGTCTTGGCACCCTCATAAAGTGCCTACCTACTTAATACCAGGTTTCTTAGGGTATGTCTACATTTACCATTTAAAGCGCAAATCGTCCCTTTTTTGCGCTAAAACACTTGTCTTAGGGCGTCTACACTTGTTAATGACTTTTTGCGGTGAAACTCAGAAGTTTCATCGCAAAAAGAAAACCACCTTCATGAGAGGCGTACAGCTCTTACCACTGTTCTTTCTGAACTGCTGTGAAATGTAAACACCCTTTGGCCTCCGGAGGATAACCCACAGTTCACAAAGCGACCACTCTGGCCAGCATCTCCGCGGCTCTGACGCAAGGACGTCCACCCCTCCCCGTGTAAGCCCCGGGAAGTTTGAAGCTCCCTTTCCCTTTGTTTGTAGATGTGGCGGGGAAAGCAGCCAGACAGCAGGAGGTTTTTTAAAAAAGCCATGAAGAAACCAGGAAGTAATGGGGCTCCTGAGACATGAAGCAGGGCAGCACGGGGCACTGAGCAGGGACCCAAAATGCCTTCCGCTCACCCCCCACTTCCCACAAGACCTATCGAGAGAGCTGCACTGTGGGATAGCTGCCCTACAGCACTGTTCCCATCCTTGATAGAAGTACTGGTAGTGTACACACTCTGACGCCTGGGGAATTGAGTGAGTACACAAACCAGCGCTTTACTTTCGCCAGTTCCCTATCACCAGTGAAACTTACAGTGCAAAAACTCTGTAAGTGTAGACATACCCTTGGACACCCAAGTTCCTGGCACCAATAAAGGACCCAGACTAACATGGTCATTAGTCCCAAGGCCAATGCAGATTTCTAAGTGCTCATTTCTCAAGGCCAGTTAGGCCTTGATACCTGGAAACTTACTCTGTACATTCATCAGCCCCAGATCTATCTGGCACAGTCTTCTTTGGCACCAGGGACACTGAAGTCAAAAGCAGCCACCTCTGTCCATTCACAGGAACAGAAGACTGATCCAGTATAAGAACGAATAACTGGTCTCATATGGCCTCCTCAATAAGGATGACTTAGACCAGGGGTCTCAAACACACGGCCCGCAGGGCTATTTCCTGCGGCCTGCTAAGCAGCCGCGCCCCCTCACTCCCCCCCCCACCCCCGGGCCTACCTCCAGGCCAGGGGTGGGCAAACTACAGCCCGCCCCCTGTGGCCCAGTGTTCCCCACGCTGCTCCCTGAAGCGGCTTCCATCATATCCCGCAGCTCCCATTGGCCGGGAACAGGGAACCACGGCCAATGGGAGCTTCAGGGGAGATACCTGGAGGAGCAGCAAGCAGCGCATGGAGCCCTGTGCCCCCTTTCCCCCAAGGACCACAGGGACGGCGTGGTTCCAGCCGCTTCGCGGAGCGGCGCAGGCCCGGGGCAGGCAGGGAGCCTGCCCTGGCCCCAGTGCGCGCCGCTGCCACCGCGGAGCCATTCTAGGTAAGCAGCGCCAGGCCAGGGCCCGAACCCCTCCTGCACCCCGCACCCCAACTCCCTGCCCTGAGCCCCCTGCCTGAACCCCAACCCTCTGCCACACCCCACACTCCCTCCTGCACCCTAACTCTCTGCCCTGAGCCCCCTGCCGTACCCCGCACCCCTCCTGCACCCTCTGGGGGCAGGGAGAGGGCGGAGTTGGGGTGGGGACTTCAGGGAAGGAGTTGGAATGGGGACAGGGAAGGGGTGGGACCTCATGGAAGAGGTGGAGTGGGGGCAGGGCCAGGGGCAGCGAGGGGTGGGGGGTCAGTGATGCGGCCCTCAGGCCAATGAACTAGACCACAAGGGCCACATGAGGACATTTGAGTTTGAGACCCCTGACTTAAGACTCTCCACAACCTTCTGGTGCAGGCACAGACTGGGCATCAGTTTGGGGAACAGGCTTCCCTCAGACACAACAAACAGCAATTGAGCACATCCACATAGACTCATAGACTTTAAGGTCAGACGGGACCATTATGATCATCTAGTCTGACCTCCTGCACAATGCAGGCCACAGAATCTCACCCACCCATTACTGCACTGCAATAATCCTCTCACCTATGTCTCAGCTATTGAAATCCTCAAATCATGGTTTAAAGACTTCAAGATGCAGAGAATCCTCCAGCAAGTGACCCGAGCCCCATGCAGGTACAACACACATCACTTCAATCCACTCTTCTTATTCAAGTCCTTGAAGGCCTGACCGGCCATTACCGAAGTGAAAGAAAGCCCTAGGTCCAGAAGAATGCCTGTATGTGTAACATGCAACTACTTAAAGCTTCCCAAGTAGCTAACTATACTACACTACAAATTAAGAATGTTTGGGTCAAAACCTCAAGAAATTGCTCTGGGCACAAAAATAAGGTCTTTAACCCTGCAGAGGGCTATAGAAAGGAAGCAGCAAAGGCAGTTGTGGCTGCATAGCCCTTTTATAATTTCTGTTCAGAACATTCAGTGCCATGAGGGGTGACCATGCAACTCAAACAGGCATTGCTTTATAAAAAGCTTTTCACACCTATGAGGCATCTCCAACAAGTATGACTATGCAGAGGCCAACTTGAAATTCCTGATAATTCCAAGGGGAAAAATCTAACAGGAAAAACAGTTTTTCCATCACAGACCAGCCCAAGCTATTTCCACATTTAACACTTCTTCCTACTGGACCTTGCTCACTAGATTTATCCCCAAAAATCTGATATCTTTATAGCAGTATTCTATGAACTCATTCCCGCTGAATTAAAGTACCTTATGATCACTGGTTCCCCGCTTCCCTTTTGTTCTCAATCAGTTCCTCCCTATCAATAAGTAGCAGACTGAGACAGGTGGAGGGGTTGGTTGCCTCTGGTTGTAGTCACCACTTTTTGGCTGCATTATTACCAAGAATCCCCCATAGGACAGTATCCCATGATTTCTAGTGAACCATGGTTTTCACCAGCCCCATAAAACCAAAATTACACAAGGATTCAGAGAACGTGAACAACCTCAAAAGGTCATGAGCATAGATCATCAACAAAAATGCTTTCTTCCTATAGATCAGGTTTTTATATGGACCTTCCACCATAGTGCCTGAGCAGTAGGGAGACAGAGAGTCAAGCCAAATATTTTAGCATATTTTCCTTTTCAAGAGGGTTAAAAAAATGCTACACTTTGTAGCGTCTCCATCTACAACGAATTCCTTTGTGGAGTGTGTTTGCTATCTACCTCAGGTCCTGCCCTTGTAGTACTGCTAAGAGACAGGAACCTTCCTGCACAGAAGAAACAGTGAGCATTATCAGCCACTACATGGTAGCTAAGTAGTTTCATCCCATCACTAACACAGTCTCCTATTTTCTTCTTTGCTGGAGACCAGCCTTAGATTATCCTCAGCTACAGATGTGTGCTGACAGCTGACATCACCATGCTACAAGAATCCTGCCCAGAAATTCAAACTGGCAATTACATCAGTTTTTGGGCAACAGTTCAAAGCCAAAAATGTCACGAAAGTCATATTCAGTCAATTAAAAACTCTTTTTAAAAAATCCCAGGCGGCATATAAAATACTACAGAGAACGGTGCCAATTAGTTGCTAAGTTTACAAATGTGCATAAAAGATGGATGGTTGTATCTCTAAGTTAGCTCTTTGTAACAGTGCCTTCCTACATCACAAAGGCATCTGGTGGGCACTGCTCTGCAGATATGTTCTAGAGGGGTCAAGGGTCCTTACAAACAAATACTGATGATAAATCCCAGACCAATTACCATTCTACTTCCCAGACATCCAATCTGCTGAACAAATCAGTGATTTATCAAATCCAGGATCCAGTCTCTAGAATTGACTACCCCAGAGTCAAATGTGTCAGGGGAAACCACATCTCCTCACGTTCACAAATCTCCACATCAGCCGCAGCCACCTATATCATGGGGCACACAGAGTGGGAATTCATCCCCAAGCCTGTGGAAATCAGCCCACACCATTAAGCACAAGGTTGGATTGCCTCCATTTCAGCACATAATTACTAATGTTGATTCTGCTCATGAAATTATCCAGAGACTTGAAAACCCAAGTGCAGTATCTGACACTGGGAGGGAGTACTTTTGGCCAACTACGTATTATACAATATATTTTCTTGTACTGGTTTTGTACCATTACATTCCATACCTTGTTGCTCTTGCATTATGGGATGGCAACTCAGTTTACATTCCACCCTTCAAGATCTTAATAACAAGAGAGTCTTTAAAATAGTAACTGTCTTTAATTACTTCTCTGTACAATGCCCAGCCCCGAAAAGGCCTGATCCCTCTAGACTGTACTGTAATATAAATAAATATCTTAAATCTCCTCTAGCTCAGCGTTTCTCAAACTAGGGTCCACAGTCCCCAGGGATCCCCAAGGGTACTCCAGGGGATTCGTGGGCCCCACTGATCAACTCCTCCCCCTATTTCCCAGATGTTACTGAAGCCAAATCGGGAGATTTTAGGTGCTAAAAGTTTGGCAGCAGAGTGGGGTTAAGGCAGGCTCCCTGCCTGTCCTGGCTCCACACCACTCCCAGAAGCGGCCGGCACATCCCTGTGGCCCCTGGAGGGGCGGGGGACGAGTGGGTCTCTGCGAGCTGCCCCACCCTGAGCGCCAACTCTGCAGCTCCTATTGGCCAGAAACTGCAACCAATGGGAGCTGCGGGGACGGTGCCTGCAGGCAGGGACAGCACGCGGAGACCCCTCTGGTCCCCCACACCTAGGAGTCACTTTCAGGAGCCACCTGAGTTAAGCACTGCCCAGCCCGAGCCCACACCCTTCAGCCCCTCCTGCACCCAACTCCTTCCCAGAGCCCACACCCCCTCCTGCACCCCAACCCACTGTGAGTGAGGGTGGGGGAGTGCAAGCGACAGAGGGAGGGGGGATGTAGGGAGTGGGGCAGGGGGACTTGGGGGTCCCCAAAAAATTTTATATCAAAATGGGGGTCTTCAGGCTGCTAAAGTTTGAGAACCACTGCTCTAGCTCATTTCTTTTCCAGGAGAAGTCCTAGTGGTCATAACTTATTTCACATGTAACCCCTTCCCCTTGGCCCCTAAAACTAATTGCCCTTCATTTCAACCTCAACTTTTTCTTTAAGACAAGGCAACTTGAACAGGATATATACTCCAGGTGAGGTCCTCACTCCACAAGCCTACCAGCTGCACCACACCCCATCACCCCCCCCCCCCCGCAGAGAGGGCAAGTAGGTGCCTTTACAGCAGTGTGTAGTTAAAAATTACAGCATATGGTGCCCACCTGGATCTATTAAATTGTAAGTCATATGAGGCCAGAAGACCACAAACTTCCTTCTTCCACAAAGTGAAAAATAAAGTCACTGAAGCAATGCACAAAATGGAGGGGGGCATGCAGAGAAGTGTGGATACATGATAACATCCCCAAGTCCAACACAGCCTGCTTAGAGCAAAGGCTCACAAACTTTTTCACAATATGAACCACAACTCTATACAGACAATAGCTCATGGATATCTGCCTTCCATTATCAGCCTCAGCGTCTTTATGTTGTAATCATATAACATTACTGCAACTTCAGCAAATGCCTATGCAGAAATAGAACATTAGGGATAATAGTCTTCCAACACAATTTAGCAGGTGAAAATAAAAAGAAAACAGCATCATGTGTTCTGTCACAAAGTTTGAGAACCTCTGTGTTACACAAAATATTCATAGGGATCACAGTGACAGACAAATATTTCCAGACTCCACTTAAGCAAGATCACACTATCCATTTCTAATAATAAAATACAGGGTAATTCCCATAAACCACTATTTATTGTTTTTAAAAAATTACTGCAAATAAGCATTTAGCTGCTACAGCAATAAATACTTTACAAATCCTTTATTCTCCTTATGATGACTATATTAAAGTGGCCAAGGGAGTGATTCCAGCAATTTATAAATAGGGCTGTCAATTAATCTCAGTTAACTCACATGATTAACTCAAAAAAATTAATAGTGATTAAAAAAAAAAGAATCACAATTAATCGCAATTTTAATCACACTGTTAAACAATACCAATTGAAATTTATTAAATAGTTTGGATGTTTTTCTACATTTTCAAATATATTGATTTCAATTTCAACACAGAATACAAAGCGTACAGTGCTCACTTTATATTTTGTATTATAAATATTTGCACTGTAAAAATAAAAATAGTAATTTTCAATTCACTTAAGTACTGTAGTGCAATCTCTTTATCATGAAAGATGAACTTACAAATGTAAAATTGTGCACACACAAAAAACTGCATTCAAAAATAAAACAATCGTCAAACTTTAGAGCCTACAATTCCACTCAGTCCTACTTCTCGTTCAGCCAATCACTCAGACAAACAAGTTTGTTTACATGTGCAGGAGATAATGCTGCCTGTTTCTTGTTTACAATGTCACCTGAAAGTGAGAACATGCATTCGCACAGCACTGTTGTAGCTGACATTGCAAGATATTTACGCGCCAGACGCGCTACAGATTCATATATCCCTTCATGCTTCAACCGCCATGTCAGAGGACATGCGTTCATGCTGATGATGGGTTCTGCTTAATAACCATCCAAACAAAGCATTGCAGACCAACGCATGTTCATTTTAATCATCTGAGTCAGATGCCACCAGCAGAAGGTTGATTTTCTTTTTTGGTGGTTTGGATTCTGTAGTTTCTGCATCGGAGTGTTTCTCTTTTAAGAAAGCATGCTTCACACCTCTCAGATTTTGGAAGGCACTTCAGATTCTTAAACCTTGGGTCGAGTGCTGTAGCAATCTTTAGAATCTCACATTAATACCTTCTTTGCATTTTGTCAAATCTGCAGTGAAAGTGTTCGTAAAACAAACAACATGCTGGGTCATCATCCAAGACTGCTATAACATGAAATATATGGCAGAATGAAGGTAAAATACAGAGCAGGAGAAATTGAACTCCTTGGGGGAGAATTCTATCACAAATTTAATTGTTTTTTTAACAAGCATCATCATGAGCATGGAACCATGTCCTCCAGAATGGTGGCCAAAGCATGAAGGGGCAAACAAATGTTTAGCATATCTGGCACGTAAATATCTTGCAATGCCAGCTACAACAGAGTCATGCGAATGCATGATCTTCTCACTTTTGGGAGACACTGTAAACAAAAAGCAGGCAGCATTGTCTCCTGCACATGTAAACAAACTTGTTTGTATGAGCAACTGACTGAACAAGAAGTAGGACTGAGTGGACTTGTAGGCTCTAAAGTTTGACATTTATGTTTCAAAAATAAAACAATTTTAAACAAATATAAAGTGAGCACTGTACACTTTGTATTTTGTTGAAATTAAAATCATATATTTGAAAAAGTGGAAAACATCCAAAAATATTTAAGTATTCTATTACTGTTTAACAGTCCAATTAATTTTTATAATTGCGCGATTAATTTTTGTAATCGCTTGACAGCCCTACAAATTATATAAACGGGCTATCTGACCCACTGCTGAACACGGCCACCTTTGAGATAAAACTTGGAAGTTGTCGGAGTGCACAGTAAAACACTAAAAAACAACGCAGAATAAGAAGTGAAAGAGAATCCTGTAACAATTTGAGATTGCAGGTGGAATTTAGGGTGGCAGAATATAATTCCTGAAACAAAAATTAGGTCAGGAAAATGGCCTCAATTTCTGGAGAAAATGATTTGGAATCTTTAATAACTATAGGTGATCAGGACCTTAGTTTTATCTCTCACCTAAAAAATGTCCCTCCTCCAATAGCATGTCCTAGCATAAGGCTCGGACACTGATTTAACACTGACTGTAAATTGGGAGTGTCATCTACTGAATCACCAACACTACCTCCTGCCGCACCTGAGCATTCTTTGGGTGGTTTCCAATCCAAGTACTGGCCAAGCCTGACCATGCTCATTAGTTGTGTGCAGTGTTGTTGTATCCGTGTTGGTCCCAGGATATTAGAGACACAAAGTGGGTGAAGTAATATCTTTTATGGGACCAAATTCTGTTGGTGAGAGAAACAAACTTTTGAGCGTACACAGTGAAACGGGGTTAAAAAAAGAACTAGATACATTCATGGAGCATATGTCCATGAATGAACATTAGCCAGGATGAGCAGGGATGCAAAATTATGCTCTGAGGTGTCCCTAGCCTCTGTTTGCCAGAAGCTGGGAATGGGCCACAGGGGATGGATCACTTGATGATTCCCTGTTGTATTTGTTCCCTCTGAAGCACCTGGCATTGGCCACTGCCGGAAGACAGGATACTGGGCTGGATGAACCTTTGGCTGACCCAGTATGGCCCTTCTTATGTTCAATAAAATATTACCCCACCCACCTTGTCTCTCATGCTCATTTGATCTGATGATATCAAACCCAGTATGGCTGCAAACTAAATAAACTTAGGTCATGTTGTAAAACTGACATACTCGGTTTTCAGTTCCCGCTCTGTTACGAGAGATTGGCACCACCTCCAGCTTGGCATTGTTGGGCAATTTGGCAAATCTCCACTGCAGAGAAAGATCTAGCACAGACCTCTGAAACCTGCAAAAGAAACAAGGCCAAGAAGATCAGGTAAAATCACATGCTGCCCCTCAGATCATTACAGAGATTTCTAGCAATACACTGTCTGGAGCAGGAAAAGAACTCTGCACTTCTCCATAGGTTGATGAAGTGCCATGGGTTGGAGTCTATGGTGCAAAGCTTGAATTTTAGTAAGCAAACCCACCAAAAATAATTCAGCATGCTGAAAATGTGCAGACTGGCCATGGAGGTCATAGACTTTGCAAGGACTCAAGGTTCTCAGCCCTTCCCCAAGACTATAAGGAAGAGGTAGAATACAAGTGAACAGGCTAGGCAACACATGGGGTAGAAAGTAATAGGAATGGTAGAATTGCCACCTTTATGGACATCTGGAGGTGGGGGCCTGGTTCAGAATATAAACATCAATTTTGAAGTTTTTGAACAAAGCAGTATGTCAGCCCTATAAGTATCTTTACAGTAGGGCAGTGCCTGAAACACATTGTGTATGTGCTCCCATAACACCAGCTTGGATAAACTAACAACATAAAAGCACCCAAGGCAAGTTTGCCTGCTGTTCCAGGGCCTCCTCCCTCCCAATCTCAAAGCTCAGCCACTGACAGGCATGCACCTTCTCATGTGTGATTCAGGGTTGGATCCCGCAGAAAGAAGGTTCTAGGCTTTCCCTGTGGAGATGCCACCTCTCCCATGCTAACACAGCAACTGACTGGACACATCACCAGCCAGCTCACTGTTGATATCACTTGTATAATGAATGGAATAAACAGAACTCTATCCCCAGTCTTTGGAGGGGGGCATTTCAATCAAACTGCACAGCAATGACACTCGAGTCTCCCATCCACAACATTCAATGGGAGTACGCTGGCATCTCTGAGGCCTGCCCAGGCAATAAGAGGATGTGTCCAAACCAGTCAAGACTCACTTCAAATCATACTCGTGGGCATTGAAGTTCTGCATCCCACAAGCTTCCTCTAGAACCTGCAGAGAACAGAAGGGACGTTAGCAAGGGCTGGGCGCCCCAGAGCCCTTAGCCGGGCTGGGCCTTACCGGGGGGGGGGGGCTGGGCGCCCCAGAGCCCTTAGCCGGGCTGGGCCTTACCGGGGGGGGGGGCTGGGCGCCCCAGAGCCCTTAGCCGGGCTGGGCCCTACCGGGGGGGGGGCTGGGCGCCCCAGAGCCCTTAGCCGGGCTGGGCCCTACCGGGGGGGGGGGGCTGGGCGCCCCAGAGCCCTTAGCCGGGCTGGGCCCTACCGGGGGGGGGGGGGGGGGCTGGGCGCCCCAGAGCCCTTAGCCGGGCTGGGCCCTACCGGGCACTACAGAGCCGTCCCCGTTACTCCACTTCGCTGGGCCGCTGCAGCCAGAGGTGGGCCCAGGAGCTCGCAGCCGGGCGCCGCAAAGGAGAGGCCCGGGGCGGCCCGTCGCCGGGGCAGAAGAGCCCGTCGCTCCCAGGGCTGCTGACGGGGGGGGTCCTTCCACGGGGGTGCCCCCCCATCACAAGGGGCGTCGCTCCCCCACCTCGCCAGTCACAGCGGGTGTCTCCCCCAGGCCTCCCGCCCCGGACAGGACCAACCTGGAGCAGCGTGGTGCCGGGGCCCACCCGCACCGTGACCCGCCGCCCGTTCGGGGCCAGCACCGAGACCGCGAAGGCCCCCCCACCAGCGGCCGCCATCTTCCCTTTGCCAGGCCCGCCCTCGCAGAGCCAGACCACGCCCCCTCGCAACCAGCCCGAGCCGTGATGGGCGGGGCCTACGCACGGACCGGCCCCCCCGCTTGGAGCCCTGCGAGTCTTGGCGCCAACGCCCGGCTCCGTGGCCCCTCCCTCACGGCCGCACCTGAGCTGTCGCCAACATTCACTGCACAGTACGCATGCGCCTAGCCCCTCCCCCCTCAGCCCCTCATCCCTACAGGGCTTCGTGCACCCCGCTACTCCCATTCTCCCCCACAGCTCCCCTCCTCCACCCCCCCACTCCATCCCCTCCCACACCCCCCACAGCTCCCCTCCTACACCCCCCACTCCATCCCCCCCACAGCTCCCCTCCTCCTGCCCCTACCATTCCCCCCCAGCTCCCCTCCTACACCCCCCACTCCATCCCCTCCCACACCCCCCCCAGCTCCCCTCCTACACCCCCCACTCCATCCCCTCCCACACCCCCCACAGCTCCCCTCCTACACCCCCCACTCCATCCCCCCCACAGCTCCCCTCCTCCTGCCCCTACCATTCCCCCCCAGCTCCCCTCCTACACCCCCCACTCCATCCCCTCCCACACCCCCCCCAGCTCCCCTCCTACACCCCCCACTCCATCCCCTCCCACACCCCCCACAGCTCCCCTCCTATACCCCCCACTCCATCCCCCCCACAGCTCCCCTCCTCCTGCCCCTACCATTCCCCCCCAGCTCCCCTCCTACACCCCCCACTCCATCCCCTCCCACACCCCCCCCAGCTCCCCTCCTACACCCCCCACTCCATCCCCCCCACAGCTCCCCTCCTACACCCCCCACTCCATCCCCCCCACAGCTCCCCTCCTCCTGCACCCCCACCTCCATCCCCCCCCCCAGCTCCCCTCCTCCTGCCCCTTCCATTCCGCCCCACAGCTCCCCTCCTCCACCCCCCCACTCCATCCCCCCCCAGCTCCCCTCCTCCTGCCCCTTCCATTCCCCCCACAGCTCCCCTCCTACACCCCCCACTCCATCCCCCTCCTCCTGCCCCTTCAATTCCCCCCCCAGCTCCCCTCCTACACCCCCCACTCCATCCCCTCCCACACCCCCCACAGCTCCCCTCCTACACCCCCCACTCCATCCCCTCCCACAGCTCCCCTCCTCCTGCCCCTACCATTCCCCCCCAGCTCCCCTCCTACACCCCCCACTCCATCCCCCACACAGCTCCCCTCCTCCTGCCCCTTCCATTCCGCCCCACAGCTCCCCTCCTACACCCCCCACTCCATCCCCCCCACAGCTCCCCTCCTCCTGCCCCTTCCATTCCCCCCCAGCTCCCCTCCTCCTGCCCCTTCCATTCCCCCCCCAGCTCCCCTACTACACCCCCCACTCCATCCCCTCCCACAGCTCCCCTCCTCCTGCCCCTACCATTCCCCCCCAGCTCCCCTCCTACACCCCCCACTCCATCCCCCCCACAGCTCCCCTCCTCCTGCCCCTTCCATTCCCCCCCCCAGCTCCCCTCCTATACCCCCCACTCCATCCCCTCCCACAGCTCCCCTCCTCCTGCCCCTACCATTCCCCCCCAGCTCCCCTCCTACACCCCCCACTCCATCCCCCCCACAGCTCCCCTCCTCCTGCCCCTTCCATTCCCCCCACAGCTCCCCTCCTATACCCCCCACTCCATCCCCTCCCACAGCTCCCCTCCTCCTGCCCCTACCATTCCCCCCAGCTCCCCTCCTACACCCCCCACTCCATCCCCCCCACAGCTCCCCTCCTCCTGCCCCTTCCATTCCCCCCCCCAGCTCCCCTCCTATACCCCCCACTCCATCCCCTCCCACAGCTCCCCTCCTCCTGCCCCTACCATTCCCCCCAGCTCCCCTCCTACACCCCCCACTCCATCCCCCGCACACCTCCCCTTCTCCTGCCCCTTCCATTCCACCCCACAGCTCCCCTCCTCCTGCACCCCCACCTCCATTCCCCCCCACAGCTCCCCTCCTCCTGCCCCTTCCATTCCCCCACACAGCTCCCCTCCTACACCCCCCCACTCCATCCCCTCCCACAGCTCCCCTCCTCCTGCACCCCCACTCCATCCCCTCCCACAGCTCCCCTCCTCCTGCCCCTTCCATTCCCCCCCACAGCTCCCCTCCTGCACCCCCGACTCCATCCCCTCCCACAGCTCCCCTCCTCCTGCCCCTTCCATTCCCAGCAACAGCTCCTCTCCTACACCCCCCACTCCATCCCCTCCCACAGGTCCCCTCCTAGATCCCCCACTCCATTCCCCCCACAGCTCCCCTCCTCCTGCACCCCCCACTCCATCCCCTCCCGCAGCTCCCCTTCTCCTGCACCCCCCACTCCATTCCCCTCCCACAGCTCCCCTCCTCCTCCACCCCCACCTCCATCCCCTCCCACAGCTCCCCTCCTCCTGCCCCTTCCATTCCCCCACACAGCTCCCCTCCTACACCCCCAATCCATCCCCTCCCACAGCTCCCCTCCTCCTGCCCCTTCCATTCCCCCCCACAGCTCCCTTCCTACACCCCCCACTCCATCCCCCCCACAGCTCCCTTCCTACACCCCCCACTCCATCCCCCCCACAGCTCCCCTTCTCCTGCACCCCCATCTCCATTCCCCCCCACAGCTCCCCTCCTACACCCCCACTCCATCCCCCCCACAGCTCCCCTCCTCCTGCCCCTTCAATTCCCCCCCCAACTCCCCTCCTCCTGCATCCCCCACTCCATCCCCTCCCACAGCTCTCCTCCTCCTGCCCCTTCCATCCCCTCCCACAGCTCCCCTCCTACACCCCCACTCCATTCCCCCACACAGCTCCCCTCCTACACCCCCACTCCATCCCCTCCCACAGCTCCCCTCCTACATCCCCCACTCCATCCCCCACACAGCTCCCCTCCTCCTGCTCCTTCCATTCCCCCCCAGCTCCCCTCCTACACCCCCCACTCCATCCCCCACACAGCTCCCCTCCTCCTGCCCCTTCCATTCCCCCCACAGCTCCCCTCCTCCTGCACCCCACCTCCATTCCCCCCCACAGCTCCTCTCCTCCTGCCCCTTCCATTCCCCCACACAGCTCCCCTCCTACACCCCCTCACTCCATCCCCTCCCACAGCTCCCCTCCTCCTGCACCCCCACTCCATCCCCTCCCACAGCTCCCCTCCTCCTGCCCCTTCCATTCCCCCACACAGCTCCCCTCCTACACCCCCCACTCCATCCCCCGCACAGCTCCCCTCCTCCTGCCCCTTCCATCCCCTCCCACAGCTCCCCTCCTACACCCCCCACTCCATTCCCCCACACTGCTCCCCTCCTACACTCCCCACTCCATCCCCTCCCACAGCTCCCCTCGTCCTGCACCCCACCTCCATTCCCCCACAGCTCCCCTCCTACACCCCCCACTCCATCCCCTCCCACAGCTCCCCTCCTACTGCCCCTTCCATTCCCCCCAGCTCCCCTCCTACACCCCCCACTCCATCCCCCCCACAGATCCCCTCCTCCTGCCCCTTCCATTCCCCCCCACAGCTCTCCTCCTCCTGCACCCCACCCCCATTCCCCCCCACAGCTCCCCTCCTCCTGCCCCTTCCATTCCCCCACACAGCTCCCCTCCTACACCCCCCCACTCCATCCCCTCCCACAGCTCCCCTCCTCCTGCACCCCCACTCCATCCCCTCCCACAGCTCCCCTCCTCCTGCACCCCCACCTCCATTCCCTCCCACAGCTCCCCTCCTTCAGCACCCCCACCTCCATCCCCTCCCACAGCTCCCCTCCTCCTGCCCCTTCCATTCCCCCACACAGCTCCCCTCCTACACCCCCCACTCCATCCCCTCCCACAGCTCCCCTCCTCCTGGCTCTTCCATTCCCCCCCACAGCTCCCCTCCTCCTACACCCCCCACTCCATCCCCCCCACAGCTCCCCTCCTCCTTCACCCCCACCTCCATTCCCCCCCCCACAGGTCCCCTCCTACACCCCCCACTCCATCCCCTCCCACAGCTCCCCTCCTCCTGCCCCTTCCATTCCCCCACACAACTCCCCTCCTACACCCCCCACTCCATCCCCTCCCACCGCTCCCCTCCTCCTGCCCCTTCCATTCCCCCCCACAGCTCCCCTCCTCCTGCACCCCCACTCCATCCCCCCCACAGCTCCCTCCTCCTGCACCCCCCACTCCATTCCCTCCCACAGCTCCTCCTGCACCCCCACCTCCATTCCCCCCACAGCTCCCCTCCTCATGCACCCCCACCTCCATTCCCCCCCACAGCTCCCCTCCTACACCCCCCACTCCATCCCCCCCCACAGCTCCCCTCCTACATCCCCCACTCCATCCCCCCCACAGCTCCCCTCCTGCTGCCCCTTCCATTCCCCCACACAGCTCCCCTCCTGCGCCCCCACTCCATCCCCCCCACAGCTCCCCTCCTCCTGCCCCTTCCATTCCCCCCCCACACCTCCCCTCCTCCTGCACCCCCACCTCCTCCTCTCACGCAGCTCCCCTCCTCCTGCACCCCCACTCCATCCCCTCCTACAGCTCCCCTTCTCCTGCCCCTTCCATTCCCCCACATAGCTCCCCTCCTACACCCCCCAGTCCATCCCCTCCCACAGCTTCCCTCCTGCTGCCCCTTCCATTCCCCCCCCCCACGGCTCCCCTCCTACACCCCCCACTCCATCCCCTCCCACAGCTCCCCTCCTCCTGCCCCTTCCATTCCCCCCCACAGCTCCCCTCCTCCTGCACCCCCACCTCCTCCTCTCACGCAGCTCCCCTCCTCCTGCACCCCCCACTCCATCCCCTCCTACAGCTCCCCTCCTACTGCCCCTTCCATTCCCCCACACAGGTCCCCTCCTCCTACACTTCCCATTCCCCCACACAGCTCCCCTCCTCCTGTACCCCCATCCCCTCCTCTCACGCAGCTCCCCTCCTACACCCCCACTCCCTCCCCTCACCCACCTCCTGAACCCCCTTCCCTCACACAGCTCCCCTCCCCCCCACACAGCTCCCCTCCTGCACCCCTGCCCTCAAACAGCTCCCCTCTTCCTGCACCCCATCCCCTCCTCTCACACAGCTCCCCTCCCCTTCACAGCTCCCATTCCTCCATGCAGCTCCCCTCCTCCTGCACCCCTGCACCTCCCATTCCCCCACAGCCTCTCTCCTCTATACAGCTCCCCCTGCTAAACCCTCCTCTCTGCTACACAGCTCATCCCTTCCTTTGTACCCCACACACTACTCCCTCCCGCTTTTCTACACAGCTCATCCCTTCCTTTATACAGCTCTCCTCTGGCATCCCCACACATTGCTGCTTCCTCCATAGCTCACACCCCCTCCACTCCCACAGCATGCTCTCTCCACAGTTCCCCTTCCCCTGCTCTCCCCGCTGCATAGCTCACTCATCCCCCATCATCCCATGCATGCAGCTCACTACTTCCTCAAAGTTCACTCCCTGCCCACACTGCTCAGTCCCCCACAGCCTACACCTCCTCACACACAACTGTCAGACCATGTCTACGTTACAAACTTTTTCTGATTACATTGATTTTAAATAACCACTCATCTTTAAGTCTCGAATCCAGGACTGGAATGCCAAAGGAGAGTGCTTTTCTGACTTCTTATTAGCCAGTGTGGTGAGAGAGAAGTTTACATTTGTTGCTGATTTGGTATATCTTATGGGAGAATAACCACCAGTTTTGGGTTCAAGAGGGCGTGAAACCGTTAAGAGGTTCGGGGGCCCAAGTCCTTCTGATCGAGGCACAGACTGTGGACGGTGTGAGGCCGGTAGCAGCCCCCAGCACGCCGGGACGGGGTCTTCTTGGAGTCGGGTTGCTTGGGAATGCAGCCCAAAGCTGGTGGTAAACTCCATCTAAGGCTAAATACTGGCATGAGACTGATAGTCAACAAGTACCGTAAGGGAAAGTTGAAAAGAACTTTGAAGAGAGAGTTCAAGAGGGTGTGAAACCGTCACCAGTTTTGGGGTGTGTCTTCCCTATTTCTCAGCTGTTTGTCCTGAATTTTGTATTTTCAGTTGTGACCCAGGGAGGCACGATAACGCCATCCCTTCTCACAAGGATGCCCAAGTACACAGCAGAGAATGGCCATTGCAAAAATGTCATGAAAGAAAGCCGGAAGCCCATGGAGGGCTGGGACACAAAGCAATGCATCACAGGACATTTAGCCAGGTCCCAAGATGTGCCACAACCCACTCCACTTTCCCACAACACCTAACAACAGAAAGTGTCGAGCTGGACTGGGGGATAGGTAGCCACAGTGCAATGCTCACACTCTTGACAATGGTACCCCCAATGTGTATGTGATCTGCCGACAGAGGGAGCAAGTATGAACAGGAAATTCCAATTTGTATGTCATCGCCTTTTGGGTGTCATCACTTTTATCAACAAAAATTGGTAGTGTAGACATGGCCTTAGTGAAGACACAACCTTTAGAGATTAGTGTGGAGTGACCCAACTGCAGATTGTTTTGTTGTTTTCAAAATGTGACAGGCTCTGCTTTTACCCATTTACAATTGTGAGGCATTAGTTCACTTTCTATCAAGAGGTATTCTGGCACTGATAAACACCGGTATTTTTTTACCCTCTATAATTGACTTTCTAAATGCTTCCTCTCACCTCTTTCATTTCCATCACATGCAGAGCGAGTCCATATCTACAGTCATTTCTTTCAAATCAAGAACACCAAACACTACAATAGTATTTTAAAATTTAATTTAATTCAATGACAAAAAAGTGGGTTAACAGAGTTAAGATTATGCAGTTACAGCTCATGCCCTTCCTAGATGTTGAGTTCAGCAAATCTCAAACTTCTGAAAGCCAGGAAATGCACAGTTAAGTTAAATGCCCATTCAGCCTAAACCCTGTCCCCTGGAGCTGGCAATACCTACTGGGAATTGCTGTATGCACTCCACCTGCTTTAACTGTTTTAGATGTAGCTGTCTTGAATGGTGGAGGAAAAAGTTAGAATAACTTGGAAGAGCAGTGATTCTGATATGAGGAGCTCTGACTCCCCACCCCACAAATGCATATTATCAAAGGAAAGAGGTGCATGACTACCTTGAGGCTCCAGTCTGCATCATTTCAATACAGAATTGGGTCTGTTATGTCAGTAGCAGGGCAGCGGGGTCCTCTGGCTATGGGTATCATCAGTGTGAGGTGGGATATGACAACAGGCCGTAGACTTAATGATGGAATAGGGAAGTATAGGTTTAGGTCGTATTCTATGTGCAAGTGTAAAAATTAACAACAAACAACCTCAGGGCAAGTACAGGTAGCACCAGTCCATTACATTGAAAAGGCAGAGTGAGAGTGCGTATGGGCATTGTGGGCCATTGCTCAAAGACGGCAGCACTAAGGATGTGTGGGCATTTACCTTAACTCTATTTCCTGGCTTTCAGAAGTTTGAGTTTTGCGGAACACAACGTTCTGGAAGGGCACAAGGTGTCACCAGGCAACCTTAACGCTGTGATAATTTTTTTTCCATTTAATTTCATAGGTTGTTTTTTTTTTTTTTAACAGAATGAGAAATGTTTGTTAGTAAGAGTTAGTGGCATCCAGGTAGTTATAGTTCTCACGTAGGTTTGCAGTTGATATGCTAGTGGGGCTAGGTAAAAAGCAGACCTACCTTTTATCTAGCGCTTTTCTTCAGTAGATCTCAAAGAACTGTACATAATTATCCACACTATATAATTTGGGAAACTGAGGCACAGAACAGCAAAGTGACTACCTCAAGGTTAACCAGCAGGACCGCGACAGAGCTAGGAAGAGACCCAGCCCAGTGGTCTTTTCACTAGGGCATACAATTTCTCTGTGATTCCTCAGTGCTCCTCCCCTCCCCTGTACACTTTGTTATAGTATACATATGGAACAATGGTCATGCTTTAAAATGTTTACAATGGGTAGTTGCTAACAGGGCTGGTGAAAGATCTCATCCATGGTCTATGTCCCAAAACCTTGATAGTTTTATTACATGGTTGTTACAGTAACTTTAAGCATGTGAGAGAAGACTGGTGTGTCTCTTCTTCTCCAGCCCCTGTCCCACCATTGCCTGCAACTTGTAGCCCTCCCGCTACCAACACTTCCCACTCCCCTTCCCATCCCATTAGTTGACACCACAGATGCCATTAACACTTAAGAAGTTGTTCCTTGCTGTTTCGTGACCTGTGCTGCTGCATACACATATCACAGACAGCAGCTTACTGAGGGTTACACACTTGCTTATGTAGCCTGAGCTGGGCCCCTCACTCCTACTCCAGCTGCGACTCCTGCTGCCCCTGCTTCAGCCAGGATTCCCCAACCATGCAGTTTGTCCCCTCCTCCAAACCAAGCCCCTCCCACATACACTCTGGCCAGGCCCACCCTCCCATATCTTAACTAATAAATTGTCTAGATTTCAGATGTTTAAATTTGTGTTACCTTCAGTCCCCCACCCAAAATCCCAGCTCACAAGTGGGGCAGGGAAAGGAGCAGGGTTCCCCCAGATCCCAGAACAGACTGGGCAGCACCTGTACAGGCTCAGACCTCTATAGATGGACTGGGCTCCCCCAGATCCCAGCACACACATGGAAGAGGCACATCCAGGACTGACAGGGCCCCCTTTTATCTCTCACCCCCCAACACAACTTCCTCTGCTACCTCTCCCATCTTTCTCCCTCCAATTTCCCTTAATCCTTCACCTCCCCTTACCTGAGTCCCACAACCCCTCTTCCCTCCCCTACCACCCATTCCCATTTAATGCCCCTCCCCATCCCCATAATATCCCTATCACTAGGGTTACCTTGTTTCAGATTCCCAAAAAATAGAACACTGCTGGGGGGGGGGGTGTACAATTAGGGGGTACTGAAAGGGGTACTTGGGACCTCACTCTCAAGGCAGGGGACTCTTGCACCCATAAACACCCCAACTCCCCAGGGAGCTTTTGCATGTATGATTTATTTTCTTTTTAAAATAGTTTGTTCTTTCTGAATAGTCTGCTATACTCAGATTACATTTATCCAAAATATATCAAAACCTTGACAGAAGCAGCTTTGCGCTAAGTGTTTACAGTACATTCTCCTGCCCAGGGTGCGTTTTAGACTTGAAAGTTGCAGGATAAGAGAGGTGTTAAGTGGCCCTGGATGTTCTCAGCTGAGAGAGAATACAGATGAATACAGCCTGAAACAATAGCTCTGAGATGTGTCAACAGCCCCATTTCTGTCAATGGGTGTTCCCTTCCCCCCTCTCCAGTACAGGAAGGTTAGAAACCTCTATCTAATTTCAAACTTGAACTTGTTGATGGCCAGTTGATATCCATTTGTTCTTGTGCAAACATTGGCCCTTAACATAAATAACTCCTCTCCCTCCCTGGAGTTTATCCCTCTGATATATTTATAGAGAGCAATCATATTTCCCCCCAGCTTTCGGCTGGCTAGGCTAAACAAGTGAAGCTCCTTAAATCTCCTCTTATAAGGAAAGGTCTCCGGTCCTTAAGTTAATCTCTCAAACACGAGAGACCAGAATTACACACAGTATTCCATATGAGGTCTTACCAGTGCCTTTTACAATGGTAATAACACTTCCCTATCTCTACTGGAAATACCTAGGATTGCATTAGCCTTTTTCATGGCCCCAACACACTGGTAGCTCATAATCAGCCTGTGATCAATTTCTCCTCCTCTGTCACACCCAACTGTTAAATTCTCAGCTTATAGCAAAAATTCTTGTTGTTAGTGCAAAGTACAATGTCTATTCTCTCTGGGCTTGGAGTAACCACAGGAAAAAAAATAGTGGGTGCTTAGCACCCACTAGAGCTGCCCCACCAATCAGCTCCTACCCCCACCAGCACCTACTGCCCACCACTGATCAGCTGTTCAGCAGCAGGCAGGAGGTGTTGGGGGGAGGGGGAAGAGAAGTGGGGGCAAGAAGAGGTGGAGTGAGGGTGGGATGCGCTCTGGGGAGAGGGTGGAATGGGTCAAGGAGTGGAGTGAGGGTGGGGCAGAGTGGGGGTTGAGCACCCCAGAGGAAAATCAAAAAGTCAGCACCTGTGATTCTCTCTCAGGGATTAATGTGGTTCAGCCCTCTGGCTGGGTCATTCTCAGAGTTCACTAGCCTTTGTGTGCCTTTGAGGTTGCAGGAACAAACCATCCCGATGTGTAGAAAGAAAAGTAAATATGGCAGGCGACCAGCTTGGCTTAACAGTGAAATTCTTGCTCGTCTTAAACACAAAAAAGCAGCTTACAAGAAGTGGAAGACTGGACAAATGACCAGGGAGGAGTATAAAAATATTGTTCAGGCATGCAGGAGTGAAATTAGGAAGGCCAAATCACACTTGGAGTTGCAGCTAGCCGGAGATGTTAGGAGTAACAAGAAGGGTTTCTTCAGGTATGTGAGCAACAAGAAGAAAGTCAAGGAAAGTGTGGGCCCCTTGCTGAATGAGGGAGGGAACCTAGTGACAGAGGATGTGGAGAAAGCTAGTGTACTCAATGCTTTTTTTGCCTCTGTCTTCACAGACAAGGTCAGCTCCCAGGCGGCTGCACTCCGCAGCACGGTATGGGGAGGAGGTGACCAGCCCTCTGTGGAGAAAGAAGTAGTTCGGGACTATTTAGAAAAGCTGGACGAACACAAGTCCATGGGGCCAGATGCACTGCACCCGAGGGTGCTAAAGGAGTTGGCCGATGTGATTGCAGAGCCATTGGCCATTATCTTTGACAAATCATGGCAATCGGGGGAGGTCCCGGATGACTGGAAAAAAGCTAATGTAGTGCCCATCTTTAAAAAAGGGAAGAAGGAAGATCCGGGGAACTACAGGCCAGTCAGTCTCACCTCAGTCCCTGGAAAAATCATGGAACAGGTCCTCAAGGAATCAATTCTGAAGCACTTAAAGGAGGGGAAAGTGATCAGGAACAGTCAGCATGGATTCACCAAGGGTAAGTCATGCCTGACTAACCTAATTGCCTTCTATGATGAGATAACTGGCTCTGTGGATGAGGGGAAAGCAGTGGATGTGCTATTTCTTGACTTTAGCAAAGCTTTTGATACAGTCTCCCACAGTGTTCTTGCCAGCAAGTTAAAGAAGTATGGGCTGGATGAATGGACGGTAAGGTGGATAGAAAACTGGCTGGATGGTCGTGCTCAACGGGTAGTGATCAATGGCTCCATGTCTAGTTGGCAGCCGGTATCAAGTGGAGTGCCCCAAGGGTCGGTGCTGGGGCCGGTTTTGTTCAATATCTTCATCAACGATCTGGAGGATGGTGTGGACTGCACCCTTAGCAAGTTTGCAGATGACACTAAACTGGGAGGAGTGGTTGATACGCTGGAGGGTAGGGACAGGATACAGAGGGACCTAGATAAATTAGAGGATTGGGCCAAAAGAAATCTGATGAGGTTCAACAAGGACAAGTGCAGAGTCCTGCACTTAGGACGGAAGAATCCCATGCACTGCTACAGACTAGGGACCGAATGGCTGGGCAGCAGTTCTGCAGAAAAGGACCTAGGGGTTACAGTGGACGAAAAGCTGAATATGAGTCAACAGTGTGCCCTTGTTGCCAAGAAGGCTAACGGCATTTTGGGCTGTATAAGTAGGGGCATTTCCAGCAGATGGAGGGACGTGATTATTCCCCTCTATTCGGCACTGGTGAGGCCTCATTTGGAGTACTGTGTCCAGTTTTGGGCCCCACACTACAAGAAGGATGTGGATAAATTGGAAAGAATCCAACGGAGGGCAACAAAAATGATTAGGGGGCTCGAGCACATGACTTATGAGGAGAGGCTGAGGGAACTGGGATTGTTTAGCCTGCAGAAGAGAAGAGTGAGGGGGGATTTGATAGCTGCTTTCAACTACCTAAAAGGGGGTTCCAAAGAGGGTGGATCTAGACTGTTCTCAGTGGTAGAAGATGACAGAACAAGGAGTAATGGTCTCAAGTTGCAGAGGGGGAGGTTTAGGTTGGATATTAGGAAAAACTTTTTCACTAGTAGGGTGGTGAAGCACTGGAATGGGTTACCTAGGGAGGTGGTGGAATCTCCTTCCTTAGAGGTTTTTAAGGTCAGGCTTGACAAAGCCCTGGCTGGGATGATCTAGTTGGGGTTGGTCCTGCTTTGAGCAGGGGGTTGGACTAGATGACCTCCTGAGATCCCTTCCAACCCTGAGATTCTATGATTCTTTCAGGATATCCAAGTCCACCTGTAATTGGTCAGGCCCTGAGCTGGCTTTGCCCAGATGGCTTCTTACTCTCGCTCAGCACCACCGGGGTCAACGGCACAGTCTTTCCAAATTAAAGAGAACCTCAAAACAAAAGTCCTCTTCAGCCACACCTTTGCCCCACCTAGGTTCTTCTCCAGTCACACGCTTTCTTTGCAGAGTAACTGGTCCCAGGATTTCTTCCTCAAGCCCCTCAGCAGAATTTGAAACTACAAACAAACCAAACACTACTGAAGCCTCTTCCTCCCACTCCAGGCTCACATCTCCCCTCTCTTGGACTCTCTTAGTTCCCAATTGCTTTTCAGGAAAACTGTCTCCAGGGCTGCCTCCCTGGAGCATGAGCCTTGTTCCAGGACCCATCACACGCACTAGCTCATCCTGTAGCAATGTTCCTCTTATGCTTCCCCAGCCTTCTCTTATCTACAGCCAGAGACCTGATTTTAGCCACATGACCCATTTGTCACATGACATCACTCATTACTACTCATTCTGTGGAAATGAGTTAAGTTTGTCACAGGTGGACTGCAGCCCATCTCCCCTTAAAGGCCCAGCCATTTTATGACAGGGTGGATTGGGGACAAATCTCTACAGTTTTCAAATTGTCCTTAATCCTAGGGGTGGAAAAGAGAGAGGTGGTGTAAAGACACATATCTTCTTTCAAAATACAGCAGGTGTCTGGAACACACTTCCCAATAATTCATATGTTAGTGGAAGATAGAGAATGATGAAACAGCTGCTTTTTTGCATTAAGTTGGCCATGTAAACATTAGTGATTATACAGCTGCGGGAAAAAAATGTATTGACATCCTTAACAGAGTAACAAAAGTTTATGATCTTAGTCTCTCCTTCTTGCCTTTGTACAAGGCTAAGAGGGAAACATTGGCTACTTTGACAACCTTGAAGTGAACTCCAGAAATATCACCAACAGCGTGACCTTTCCGACCAAAGCCAGCAACCACAACTTCATTGTGTTCCTCAATGAAATTCAAGCAACCATCATTAGGAGCAAAGGCTGTTATTTTCTTGCCGTTCTTGATCAGCTGAACTCTGACACATTTCCTGATGGCTGAATTGGGCTGCTTAGCCTCTACGCCAACTTTTTCCAGGACAATTCCCTTCACATGGGAAGCTCCACCAAAGGGGTTGGCTTTCAGGGCAGTACCCAAGTGGGCCTTCTTGTATTGCTTGTCATGCCATTTCTGATCCCGTTGGTGGCTGCAAAGCTTTCTAGTGGTACAAAGCCCACAGCACTTACCCATCACGCTGCGTGCGCCCCTGGCCCGAGCCGCAGAGAGAGAGGAAGCAGAGCAATAACCCAATTCAAAAGGACAGTCTTGCTTCTTACAAGGCATGTGGAACTTGGGCTTGTTTCCTCATCCACTAAAGATGTGGGATGGTCCCTATTGTCTGTCTGAAGCATGCAGCTGTTTCCTATTTTACATCTTAAAGTGACATATCCCTAAGAAATGTTAGAAAGACACTCTCTGAAGTAACTTGAGCTGAATATTTCCAAGTTACAGGCTTGGTGAGATGCATCTAATTTCCAAAGGCTGTGATAATCAGAAAAGTTTCAAGGAGGTTAAAGGTCATGTTTCATATCCAGAGCCACTTCTATTTTTTTCAAATACGTGTATGAAATTAGAAGCATCAGGGCAGAGGGAAGGGGGAAGGGATTACAACCTGGAGCTCATTAAAGCTCTACAGAGGAGGATGAATTAATCAAGGAACAGCTGAAAATACCCCAAACAATTCACATTTCTCCCACTAACAGGATCAATGTGATGCCTCCAAACATCCCCTTCAATTCTCACCAAAACGATGTATCCTCTAGCCCCCCCCCAAAAAAAAACAACAACTATGTCTGCAAACATTCTAATCCTTTTACATTTCAGACTACAGACAAGAAACTCAAGTGACTTTGAGCTAGAAACACTTGGAAGGCAGCTGTAAACATTTCACATCACATACAGATATGTATAGTAGGTACGTCTGTGTGCGCGTGTGTATATGTGTGAGTGTATATATACACACACATCCAATAATAATGGAATTTGATAAGCCCATACATTTACTGCTAGTTGTGGGGGAGGGGGAAGTTCTGTTTCATTAGAATGGACAGAAAATCTCCTACGAGAATTTAAAATATACTGTGACTGATTTCAAGTTAAAAAAAAAATAACCACAGGGAAACAGTTATTTACCCTAGAGTACCTGTGATCCTTCAAAAAGTATTCCTTCTGTATATTTATACTTGTAGTATAAGCCCCCAGACCAGCTGCACTTCAGGAACCTTCTGGAAACCAGCACACACCAGGGCCACTTGTAGCACTGAACATTCAGAGCGGAAGTTATAACAGGGACATGGAGATTCAACTGAAACAGCTCCATCCACTGCACCTCACAGTCAATGACAGTAGAACTGTGAAGAACAGGAGTAAGTGGGCGAGTCGTGTGGCTACACAGAGGCAAGACCCTACCTATTGATAAATTTCCTTCCTCTTGGAGTGGCTTAGAATCATAGAATATCAGGGCTGGAAGGGACCTCAGGAAGTCATCTAGTCCAACCCCCTGCGCAAAGCAGGACCAATCCCCAACTAAATCATCCCAGCCAGGGCTTTGTCAAGCCGGGCCTTAAAAACCTCTAAGGAAGGAGAGTCCACCACCTCCCTAGGGAACCCATTCCAGTGCTTCACCACCCTCCTAGCGAAAAAGTTTTTCCTAATAGCCAGCCTAAACCTCCCCCACTGCAACCTGAGACCATTACTCCTTGTTCTGTCATCTGCTACCACTGAGAACAGTCTAGATCCATCCTCTTTGGAACCCCCTTCCAGGTAGTTGAAAGCAGCAGGGCCGGCTTTAAGCCGATTCCACCGATTCCCTGGAATCGGGCCCCACGCCCACTGGCGGGAGGTTTTTTTTTGCTCTGCCAAATCGGCGGCGGGAGGGTTAATTCCCTATGAAGCATCTGGCACCAGCCACTGCTGAAAGAGAGGATATTGGGCTAGAGATGGACCATTGGTCTGACCCGGTATGGTCACTCTTTTGTTCTTATGGTCACTTCAAAGAAATCTAAACATGTTAAGGTAAGAAATGCAGAGTTAGGCAACCAAACAGCCTTAACTCTGCCCTGCAAATACCATATGATTATGTGATTAAGGCATTTTCGTTCTTGTGGTCCCAGATTAGATTAAACTGATTTAAAAGTAGATGTTTTTCTTTTTCCCCTGAAGGTGTCAATATATGGCAGAGTGGAGGTTGTTTGGTTCATTGGGCACTTCTCTACCTGAATTACTTTGTTTTAAGTGTATTCCTTTTATAATCCATGGTTTGGGGATACTTACAACAGCCTGTAATATTTTTTATCCTTAAATTATTGTTATGTGCTCTCAGCCCTAACTCCATCTGAACATAGTTTTTTGTCTGGGATTTTTTTTAATTATTAAAAATGTCGTACATGAACACTAACCCCTCCAAAACTCTCTCACAAAGAAAATGCTACTATGAGATAGTCCTCATGATCTGATACTAAATAATACCAACCTTAAATCACTTTTAAAATGTTAACTTTTAAGAACAATTCACCAGTATACCAGAGCAGCGTAAATCAGCCATAGCACACTGCTAGTTAGGCTGGGTTTACGGCTGCTTTGCATCTCCATGGCAGCAAAAAAGAGTCAAAGTGGACTGGTGGATCTGATCCTTACTTTGCAATTACTCTATTGGTTTAGAGGGCTAAATTACAGCTATTGGTGTTATGTAAAAGGAGAGGTTGGAGAGCTCAACACGTGCACTTTTAGGTCTCCCCCCTATGCTCATGTCTCAATCCCCAGAGACAGTGGGACCTTTAAAGAGCAGCAGCAACAGTTGGACCCATGAGAACTTTGGACACCCACACGTATCCAGTCTTCCTCACACATCGATTAATTACAACCAATAGAACTGCTGTATGCAAATTATTTGTAGGGGAATGATCAGTGGAGTAAAAATTGACCCATTTAAGTTACCTGAGATGTTGACCCGACAGCCTATATAATCATAACAATTACACACAACAGCCATTAATAACTTTAGCTTAATTACACCTAAATGTCTTCAAATGTAGCCTACAAATAAAGTTGAAGTGAAGTTTAACTATGAGGAAACTTTGAGTCTGTGCCATTCTCTTGTCAAGATAATTAGTGACAAATAAAAGTCTGATACAGATGCTACATATCTTAAAGGACTCATTTTAAAATTATTTTTAATAAACTAACAGATTTACTTGTAAGTGCTCAAGAATTTTTTTCTGCACTCAGAGTGAACGCAGCAAGTTCAGAGAGGATACACTGTAGTTTTCATACAGAAGAACAATGAGGCTGAATCTCTCAAAATGGAACTCAGCCTTCATGATGATGGAACCATGACTGGCACCTCTATGAAGAAAGTTGCTGATTTGATTTGGGTGTTTTTAATTTCCTTTTGTATGTATGTATATGTACGGTGTTAGATTTTAACTGTACTGTCTGTATCCTGCATCTTTTGCTCACATGAGTAGTCCCATACTGATCTCAGGTCCCAACTCAAGTCACACCCCTCCTGATTGCCTGACCAAGCAGACTCCCCAGCTGTCACTTCCTAGTTTTGGGGGCTATGCTGACCACTTACACTGACTCTTTTCCACAGACAGCTTTGGTCTGCCCTGAGCTACCCCCTTTGCTTTTGAGTGAGCCGGGAGAGGGGGCAGACATGAGGAGGTTCAGTTTTGTGTACCACGTCACAAAATTCTGGGGCTGCTATTGGGATAACTTCCAGCGAAACACCCTCACCAATAGTGAAAGCTGTACTGACCACCCCTGGAGGGGGGATTCCATCTCTCAGAGAGAAGACTGGGTGGCTTTTCCATGCACCAAGTGTTTTCCGTTGAAATTCCCAAAGGAGGAAAGTACCTCCTCTGCACCCTAAACCCTGGGGTAAAGAACAGGCCCTCAGTGGGGACAAAGGCGGCTCCGGACCCTACCCCAGCGCCTTGGCAGGACACGTTCCTCCAGGCCAGGGGAGGCCGGGGGCTCCTGGGTCACACGTGGGATTTCATTCTGCCCTGCTGTTCCCCAGGCAGGTGCTGGCGGGAAGAGAGGAGCTCACCCCCTGCAGTCCCAAACACTGAGGCCTTTGTTTCAAACTCCAATCAAACCTCCAGCGCCGCGGAACGAGCGGGGATCGGGCCGCCACACTCATTCGAGCAAGCCCGGCAGCGTGCGGGAGTGGGAGGAGCAGTCCGGAGCGGCGCAGGGCCAGAGATCCCCGGGAAGGGGCACAGAGCCGAGCCCTGCGGCAGGACGGGGGACAGACGCGCCCCGGCGGGGGGCAGCAGCCATTGGAGAAGCAGCCAGTGGAAATGTCCCAGGCCGTGAGTCGGCTCGCGGGGCTGGGGCTGGGGCTGGGGCGGGAGCGCGCAGCCCCACGCAGCGAGCCCAGCCGCGGGCGGGAGGTGAGTCGCTGGCTGGGCACTTTCTCCCGGCGCAAACAAGCCCGCCGGGACAGGGGGCCGGGCGGCGGGAGCGGGGCACTTCAAAGGCCTGTCCGGCTCAGCCCGCCCCAGAGCCCGGCGCCCCTTGGCTCGGGGAGCCGCTGCTGCCCCCCGCTGCGCATCGCAGCGCCCGGACGGGAGAGGCGGGGCGGGAGCCGGCGGAGCGAAGGCCGGAATCTCCTGGCAAGGAGACTGCAGAGCCCCCCCTCCGCCCAGATCCCAAGGGGCGGGGGCTGGCCGGCTGCTGCCCCACGCGGCGCCCGGGCTGGCGGCGCCCCCGGCGGGCTCCCCGTGCCCCTGTATCATGCGTGTGGTTTGGGACGAGAAGGCGAGTCCGTGCGCCAAGAAAAGCCGAGCGCCCCCGAGCCCCGCCGCAGAGCCCGGGCACCAGCCGCCGGCCCCTGCTAACTACGCCCAGGCGCTGCCCTCGCCGCTCATTGGAGCGGGACTGCGCGGAGCGGCCAGACCCTGCGCTGCCCTGGGAACAGCAGGAGCAGGCCCGGGCCAGAGACCCCCGCTCCGGCCAGCACGGGGAAGACAGAGCCCGCGAAGCACTGCCCGCCCCCAGGGACTAGTTCCCCCGGGACCCGGAGCCCCCGCCAGTCTGCAGCCGAGCGGAGCAGGGGGCAGAGCCCGCCCGTGCGCCCAACTCCTCTGCTCCTTCCCCCGCAGGTGGCTCCGGGTCGCGATGGGCAGAGGAACCGTGCAAGTGCTGCTGCTCCTGGGACTGCTGCACTGGGGCCCCGGGGGCGAGGGCAGGAAGAACTGGAGGCGGCGAGGGCAGCAGCCGGCGGCGGCGGCAGCCCGGGAGCGGAGCGAAGCGACCGGGCAGCCCGTGGAGAGCTTCCCGCTGGACTTCACCGCCGTGGAAGGCAACATGGACAGTTTTATGGCTCAGATCAAGAGCCTGGCGCAGTCGCTGTATCCCTGCTCGGCGCAGAACCTGCACCACGAGCTGCGCCTCCATCTCCTGCTCAACAGCTCGGTCACCTGCAACGACGGCAGCCCGGCCGGGTGAGTCGGGGCTGGGGTCCTTTCCAGAACACAGCCGGCTCCAGCCTCCCCTGAGCCTGGTCCTGACCAGCCCCCAGCGCAGCCCGGCCCGATACACCCCCGCCGGCGTCAGTTCCGAGTCCTGGCCCCTCCGCTCTCCCGCACTACAGGGGTCCCTTCATCTCCCCACCATTGGCTTCAGGATTCCGCCCGCATTCTCCCGCGCCCCCAAGCTGCTGTGCGGGCTGGAGCCGGCCCTCGGGGAGAACCATCCCCACAGTTCTTGGGGAATGACCCACCCCACACGCCTCTGCTTCTCCAACTCCCATCCCTCGTTCATCTCCCATCCTGCTTCATTCACTTTACTAGAGCTACTTCATTCCCATCCCTCGCAGGGCCAGCGCTCTGTGTGCTTGCTTCCCAACCCTGAAGGCTGTGGGGTGGGGAAGGGAGGGTCAATGTCCTTCATTTTAACTTATCAGTAGTTTTCCAAAGTCCATTAGAATCCGAAGCATTTAAGGGCACATCCAAAGGCAGCCAAAGAAGTTCACAGACACAGGGGTGGAGAGGATGACATGGGGACAGAGTCCTAAGAGAGAAATCTGCCTGGGGCTATTTTACTTGATCCTGACTCCTCCTGCATTATTACACACCCTCATCCTCACCCCTCTTTTATTTTGACCCTCACCAGCATGAGGTAGTTAATTCAGGGAGCCAGCAGTCTCCTCTGTTCTTCATCTGAGTGTGTATAAGTGGGGATGATAATGCTTACCCACCTTCTAAAGCGCCTTGAGATCCTCTAATGGAAGAAGCCAGAGAAGTGCCAATTATTATTTATGATTATTATGATTGCTGGCCCTCTCCTATTCCTGCTTTATGTATAGTTAAACAAAGTATGAACATTTTTGTCTAGCACTCAAACTCTGCTTCCACCTCCTGGTCATTACTAAAAACACAGCAAAAGCAACAGGTGGAATAACTCTTTCCTGCCTGGAAATTCTTAGGAATTCTAGGAATTTGTTTAATGCATTTATTTTGGAGACAGATAAAAGCCAATCTGCCTGGCTCAGGATCTCTGGGGAAGGCCCTTTGATCAGATGGTTTGGAGCTCTTCTGACAGCCTTCCTGTTTCTTTCTCTTGTTCTTTAACCAAATATTTTATGTAGCCCTCTTGATATTATAATGAGTTGGTGTATCAAAGAGCTTGTGGTTAAGGTAGTCAGTCTGCCTAATGAATTTAATGCTGCTTTCTGCTTGTTTTTGCTTCAGCTACTACCTCAAAGAATCGAAAGGCAGTAGAAGGTGGCTGCTGTTCCTGGAAGGTGAGCCTGGGTTATTTTTTATTTAAGCACAGGTCAAGCTTTTTAGCCTTTTTTGGTAAATGAAGAGGTGGGGGTAGGGGGAGATCGATCCAGCTTCTTGCTTCCAAGGCTGTGCACAACGTGTGTGCTGGCTGCCTTCTACATAACCAGTGTCTCCATCCTTCCACCCGACCCACTCACGTTGTCATATGCCTCTGCTGCCTCACAATTTAGTGGATTTCTTGGCATCCTAACTACCCATCTGACCCTAACTAAAGCTTCTTAGAGCGAGGGAGGGATAGCTCAGTGGTTTGAGGGGGAGGGGTAGCTCAGTGGTTTGAGCATTGGCCTGCTAAACCCAGGGTTGTGAGTTCAGTCCTCGAGGGGGCCAGTTGGGGATCTGGGGCAAAAATTGGGGCTTGGTCCTGCTCTGAGCAGGGGGTTGGACTAGATGACCTCCTAAGGTCCCTTCCAACCCTGATATTCTATGATTCTTAATCCAGCTACTTCTTTCTGCCATTTCCTTTACCCACTGCTTGCACCATTCAGCTCAGCCTGGAAATCCCATGTTCTATTGTACATGTTCATATCTCTTTCTATGTGATACTTTGCCACTCCTTCCCTGAATAAAATGACAGCAAGGAACTGACCTGATATTTTTTTTCTCATGACCCAGGGGGATGGTATTGCTTTAACAGAGAAAATTGTGATACCCGCTATGATACAATGAGGAGGTTGATGAGCTCCAAGGAGTGGCCCATTACCAAAACTGGTAAGTCTTTCTGTGCAGGGGGTGGAAACACCATTACACATCACATCTACCCTCTACACATAACAAAAGAAAGGGGGGGATACACAGAATTTGTAGTGTAGTGTAGGAGAGTTCCTCAGAATATACACTGTCACTTTGCCATAATTGTGTTAATATCTGAACAAGAGCAATGTAATAGTCACATACATGCATTTGCCTGTACATGCATACACACTCCCATTAATTAGTATGCATATGCACATGCCCTCGCAGAAACATAAAACATACACATGTATGCATATACACTTGCAGGGATGTCATTCTTCTTTGAACCCCCTCTAATTCTGCAATATCATTTTACAGATGGGATGACCAGTACTGCACACATCCCAGATGAAGGAGTATCATTGATTTATAGATTGCCCTACAGGACCACATGGGAGACAAGAGTCTTTAAAAGTGTAGTCCAATGTCTACACTGGGTGGGTGGGTTGCGGGGTACACATCACCCCCCTCCTCCAGCCCTCTGTAGATCAATCAAATATATAATATTCTAGGGGGGGGTCCCTCCCTTTCACCTCCATCTGAGGTCCCAGAGGGAGCTGTGGCAGGGGGACCACCATGGTAACATGGCTCTAATGTGCCAAGGAGCTAGAGTCAGTGGGGACAGACAGTGCCACCATGTGGATGGCCCTGACTTCCTGCAGATCCCCAGGGATCAGTGGCAGGTTTCAGAGTGGTAGATCAGTGTGGTTCTCTGGGGATCTGTCAAGATTAGGGACAAACACTGTCCTGACTCCTCACCGCCAATGGGATGAGGTGGGAGGGATCTCTGCAAGGAGATGCTCACACAGATTTCCTCCCTCTGAGACCCTTCCCCTCATGTTGAAAGATCTGAGCCTTAGTCAGCAATTCTGCCCATAATGGATGAGCCACTCAAAGCCAGCAGCAGAATCTCTTTTGAAAATTGACGTTTAATGGTACATACTCTTATTTAGTGAATCTAAACTCAATTTTTCTCTGTGCCCAAACTCCTCTCAGTGCAGGTTAGGGGCCGATCCATAACTGGCTCCCTGATTCTGCTCCAGTATTAGAGCAGCTGATGTGCTGCTTTAACCTATGGCACTGGGATAAGAGAAAGATAGGTATCCTCCACCTGGTGCAGGCACTGCCTCAGCTGGCTTTATGCCAAATGGAATTTCCCTCCACAAGGGGAATTTTCTGTTAGCCATTTTCAGCCAGAATCCATCTACTTCGTGCTGCTGGGTAGTGGAAAGTAGATCATACCAGAAGATATGGGTTCTTGTGCTTAGCTTCCTGTAGTACTGGAAGCAATTACGGCAGTTTCTCTTTAAATGCTTTCCTATTCTTGTTGTTTGGTGACTTCCCTGTATCTTATTTTTATTTTCACCCCTCCCCCTCTGTATAATGGGGTGAATGATGCTTGATGCTCAGAGCTTCAGATAAATGCCTAGAAATACAGATTACCAATCTTCCTTCCCCTCTTTCCTTTTTCTGGCTGATGAGCTTCATACCCCACTGCTCTCTGATTGTGGGCCAAATTCAGTGCTGCAGCTTTCAGGAGGCATAGCACAGAAGGCGCAGCACAGGAGGTGGGGAGCAAAGGTGAGCTATATACATCAAATTTTCGCTTCTCTAAGAGGTGGCTTAACTCCCAGCATAAGTTAGAGTAGTCCTAGGGGTGCTTCAATTTATGGTGGCTTTGCATAGCTAACACAGCTGCAGACTGAAATAACTGGAGTACTTTGCACTTGGGCCACTTCCCATCCAGCCCTTAATACACCAACCACAGCTCTCTCCCTGGCATGGCTCTACTTTGGGGACTGCACAGGAGAATGATGAAGGGCTGCCCACATCAGCTCTACACTGCTCTTGTGTTGGAGGAATTCCCATCGGGCCACTGAGGTCCCATTACATCACTAGAATGGTATAAATGGGTCATAGTGGAGGCCAGAATCTGGCTCTGGCTCTCCTACTTCTTTGGCCAGCCTCATTGGAACCTTTGGACTTCAATATTTCATCTGTTTTCTTAAAGGGGTAATCATCATAACAGGCTCTTCTAGAATTCTTGTATAATAGTCTTGGCCTGTCAAACTTCCAGAAGAAATTCATTCGCTGTAGTTTGGGGGAGAGGCCTTCACAGAGGGACACACATTCACTGGTGTGTCTATTTGCAAAGGTACACACACACTATTATGTAATTCACTTGGACTGGTTTATCTATCTCAGATAGGCCTGGTCCTATGACTTGGAGGCCCCAAACTGCGGCAGATGGGAAACCAGATTGTGAGTTTCTGGGCCTCACCTACCTTCCCATATTGTCTTGTGAAGGCCCCACCTTCCTTCCCATTCATCACTGCACAATATTCCTTTGGCATGTACAGTAGAACCTCAGAGTTATGAACACCTCGGGAATGGAGGGTGTTCATTAAATGTTCGTAACTCTGAACAAAATGCTATAGTGGTTCTTTTAAAAGTTTACAACTGAACATTGACTTAACACAGCTTTGAAACTTTACTATGCAGAAGAAAAATGTTGCTTTCCTCTCATTTTTTTGGTAGTTTATGTTTAACACTGTACTGTATTTGCTTTTATTTTTTGTCTCTGCTGCTGCCTCATTGCATACTTCCGGTTCCAAATGAGGTGTGTGGTTGACTGGTCAGTTTGTAACTCTGATGTTCACAACTTTAAGGTTCTACTGTACGGCAATTGCTTTTGTGAAGATGTAAGATTAGGGAAGCATTTAATGAATTTTTATTTTCTTTTAATACTGCTTAGAAGGTGGAGGTAACACCATGGATCCCCACATGTCTGTGGACCACAGAGTTACTGAGTTAGCACAGGACTATGGGGTCTCTACCTTCCCTTGCACTGTTTATGCCAAGGGCTGATTGTACATGTAGGTTCTTTCTCTCATTCACAGAAATCCTATCATTGCTAGTATTGGAATTCACCTTCCAGAATTTAGGAGTTGCAGGAAGAATGTACTTTTATGTAGGTGTCACAGCGTCTCTTCATCATGAGAGGTAATAAGGCTTCTTGAACCGCTGGGGTTCACCTCTGATGTGAATCAAAGGCTGAAAATCACATCCACCAAGATGTAGGCACAGACACATTTCTCTTTTTCCCTCTCACTTCACCAATGGTTATCACAGTGTAAGTTCCCCTTCTGTACGGCCAGAGCCCCTACACCAGGCTCATTCCTCTTGCTTTAAAATCTGAGAACAGCATTTGTATATTTCTTTTCATCCACCTGCAGGAACTGGGATCCTGTCATCACAGCCAGAAGAAAATCCGCACTGGTGGAACGCAAACATGGTGTAAGGAGGGGCACTGAGGGGAACAAGTTTATATTCCAAAAATTATGTACAAAGAGGCACCATGAGAGGAAAAGGGAAGGGGATTATACCCCAGACATGGTGTAAGATTGGGGAGTGGACCATGCAAATATGGTCTATTGCTTCCTAGGACACCAAGAGCAGGGAGTGCTACAATGGCAGATAACATAATTAATCCTTGGTAAAAGGGAAAACCTTACAATGTTCTCTCTGTCTACCACTTGAGCTTTTCCAGGAGCGGTGTTGACAAGGTCCAGAGTGACCTGTGTCCAGTTCAGCTGAAGGCATGGGTTAGTCGAATGATGAACCTCAAGAAAAACTGGGGAGATCCCAGAGGATATCCCTCAAAGGAATAAATTGGGAAATAACATATCAGGCCCTGTGGCTGGTGATGTGCCTGATAGTTCTCAGTGAGCTTCAGAGGGCTACTTCTGTTCAGAGGGGAGACCTAGGAGGGGGAGGTTGGCTTGCTTGTGTTTATACATAGACCCTCTGGATTGTAGTGCTGCAAGAAGGGAAGAGAAACGGATATAGGTGACAATTTCTATTGCAGCACCTGGGGACAAAAAGCTAAGAGATGGAAAGATAGTTCCATTCCTGCAGAGACATTTAATAACAATACTCAGCAATTACATAGGGTAGGTGAGTTCTCCCCATTGTACATAGAGGAAACTGAAGCATAAAGAAAGGCAGTGACTTGCCCAACACCGCCGCCCAAGTCAATGGAAAAGCCAGGATTAGAATTTAGATTTGTGCTCTAGAGCAGGATGCCTCATAATTAGGGCTCCGTGTTTATCATGGAGGTCATGGAAGTCACTGATTCCATGACTTCCTGTGACCTCCATGACTTCTGCAGAGGCCAGTGTGGCTGATCCCAGGGCTGCCCAAGCAGCTGGCCCCGGAGTCAGCTGTTCAGGAGACCCTGGGGACAGCCACAGTGGCCACTGATTGAGTGGCTCTGCAGCCAGCCGCTCAGGCGACCCCAGAGCCAGTCACCGCTGGAGCGCCCCGGCCCCAGAGCCAGCCACACCGACCGTTGCTCTGGTGGCCTCAGGGCCCCTGGGACTGTCTGAGCAGGACCAATGCAGCTGGCCCTGGGGACCATCTGAGCAGCGGTCCCAGAGGTGGCAGGAGCAGCCGTAGCTCCTGGCAGTGGTCCCGGGAAGGCCGGAGCAGCAGCTGGCCCCATGGCTTTCCCCTCCCTCTCAGCGGCAGCTGGCCCCCCGGGGCTCCCTCACCTCCACCCCCCAGCCGTGGCAGGAGCAGCTGCTGGCCCCTCAGGGCTTCCTCCCAGCAGTTGGTGCTGTGGGCTCCCCTCCCCCGGCAGCATCCCCCTTAAGATTCAATTGGGTATTTATAGTATAAGTCATTGACAGGTCACGGGCAGTGATTTTTTGTTTCTTGCCCGTGACCTGTCCATGTCTTTTACTAAAAATACACGTGATTAAGTCGTAGCCTTACTCAATTAGATCAATAAAAAGAGTTTGGTAAAAAGGCTAACATCCAGAAGGGAAAAAAAAGCAACTATAACTGACTACCGCAGGAGGTAATCCTTCCTTTGAATATTCAAGGGGGTGGTATAAGCATCTCGTTGATCAAAAATCCAGTCCCTTCCCTTCTCCGCAGGATTTCCTTCCAGTTCCTTGACCCCAGCCTCACCCCTCTGTATGTCAAGGGAAAATGAGTGCTCACAAACGTCTCATCTCTTGCAGTTTCATCCCCTATTGCTCAAGTGATGTTTGGAGTGGTGCCTCTTCCAAATCTGAAAAAAGTGAGTGCTGCCGATGGGCTGGCTGCCAGATAATCATCACACATTAGAGGATATGGCCTGATTTCTCTGAAATTATGTGAATGAGAGACAAGCTTTTTCATGCAGAGAAGCAGGAAAGAATAACAAGTAACCTCCAGATAAAACATCCCTCTCCCCTCATCACATCCTGCAGGGACATGGTTCAGAGCCCCTGCATGCAGGGATGTCACAGATGCACATCTAGTCCCTGAAGGTTGCACCTGGAGTTCCTGAAGCAGCCTTTCCTTTTAGATAAGCCTCTCCCAGCCCACATACACTGCACATTAAATGGAGTGGCTGGGGCACCATGGCTTGTAGTGTGTCTTCTCGTATTGCTGATATGAGTGATAAGTGTAATGAATTCAGTCTCATTCTTGTCCCAAATGGATGTGCAGCCCACCCATTGTTGGGCAGGAGCTACTTGCAATTTGGCCTGCAAGACCTGATACAGCCTGGTGTAACTAAGAGGAGCATCAGCCGAAGGTGCTGCATGAAGTAGTACTAGTAATTCAGCAGGACACGTGCTTCCCTCTGAATCAGTGCTTGAACCAATGTCCCACTGTCAGCCATTGTGCTGCTGGATGTCGTGTCTTTCCACTGATATGAAATTGATATTCTGATAACTTGTGGGTGCCCAGGACAGTTTGTGCAAGAACAGAGGCATTAGCTCTGGTGTCCTGCCAAATTCCAAGTGAGATAATGAAATATTCTCCCTTTCTAAATTTCCCCTGTAGTTTCAATTGGATGTAATATTATTTTTCACTTCCTATCCTGTTTTTCAGTGTTGCTGTGCAACAGTTAAGCAGCTACTGTCTCTCACCTCAGAGGCAGGTGCATTGCAGTGGCAGAGAGGATGTAATTCCTTGTATATGTATTTTGTAACATACTATGGAATTCTGTAGGCTGAAACCTATCAGCTTGATTTCAGGACTGGAACAACCGAGGCTGGAGTAAGTCTGAATCAAGCCAGGGAAAGCCTGTGCTAGGGAAGGCCCTCAGTACCTGCCTGGCTTGCTCTTACTTTCATGTGGACTAACATTCTCCAAGATTACAATTTGTAAATTTCAGTGTATAAAGGCTTCAAATAGAATTTGTTCACTGCAAACAATTTCTCTGCCTTCAGGGTCCTGAGCAACTGTGGGATGGGGATGTGTGAGGGAAGCCTCCTCAACAAAGTTTTAGCCTACACATCACAGTCCTATTGATGGTGAACTCTTCCTTTTCCAGATGAATATGCCTTCATGGGAGCCCTCATAATACAAGAGGTAGTAAAGGAGCTGGTGGGAAAAGGCCTTAGTAATGCAAAGGTACTCCTCCTGGCAGGAAGCAGGTAAGTGTCTGCATAAGCCTGTCCTACAATGAAGAGATAAAGAATATGAAAGAGCAACTGCAATAGAGCACTGTCTTTCAGGAGATTAGTCATGGGACATTAGTTCCCAGACACTGCCTGTGGGTGGTGCTACGAGGAGTGAGGCAGAAGCACTGGTAGGGGAAAGCATGCACAAATACTCCTCTCAGCCTCTTCCTGTAAGAGCTGCAATAGGGAATGATGTACAAATACTGGCTATAGGAGAATCTCAGCTTTTGGTTCAGAGGAATTTATTTATGGGGAAAGAATATTAGACAATAATAGAAACAGATGGAGAATTTTGTCTCCAAATTTCAGGTTCTTTCTATTTTGAGCTGCCAAAGCTCTTGCTAATAACAGGAAAGAGCTATGCCAGAAAGAAGAAAATAAAATGCGTGGCTTTTGGTTGCTGAACTAGTTAGCACTGCTTTTATTTCTGAGAATTTATGAAGTAAGGAAATAACTTTAGTAACTAGATTATGGCCTTACTGACTGGTGAAATTGCTCAATGCATCAAACCTGTGAAAGCAGTATGTGTCATAGCTGGCTTGCAACTATGTCAGGTCTGTGACTACATTACTGATCTTGTCATTGCAGTGCTGGGGGAACTGGGGTGCTTCTGAATGTGGATCGAGTAGCAGAGCAACTGGAGGAGATGGGTTATCAAGGGATTCAGGTCCGAGGGCTGGCAGACTCTGGCTGGTTCCTGGATAATAAACAGTACCGCAGAACTGACTGTATTGATACCATAACCTGTGGCCCAACAGAAGCTATTAGGAGAGGAATCAGGTAAATAAAATATTCTAAACTACCCTTCCCCAAGAGCTAAGGATGAGGAGAAATCCTGAGGCAGGGCTCTGACACTCTTCCTGTCTTCCTTGCGTCCTTTTTGTATTGATAATTTACCTATCACATGCCTCACCCTTTGTTAATGATCTTCTACTTCTAAAGAAAAGAACCATCATTTCAAAGGCATATTCACGAGACTGTGACATTGCAGACACTGTACTGAGTAACACAATACATTGATGTGACCTGACAGACACAGGGAAGAATGTTGCTGTTAATAAACTGAAATTGCTATCTCTCTAATGCTCCCATCACTGAGTATCTGATTGTTATCTAGGGGAAGGTGCCATACCATAGGATCATAAAAGCAAGTGACGGGAAAAGTCCTATCAGAGCAGCAGGTCCACCTCCAGAACAGAGAGTATCATTGGCTAATGAAATCCCAGCTCTCCTCCTCCTCATTTATAAGTCATATTTGATTAAATAGTACTGTTCACACCTGCTTGCCTTCCAGCTGAATCAAGAAAGGTTAGCTCTGTTCTTCTGTGCAGGGTTTTTTGTGCTCACTGCTTCATTCGTGCACAGAGGACTCTCCAACTGCAACCAGCAAATGCCCCAGTGTTCTAGTGAATAGGAGATATTCCAAGCAGAATGAGACTGGGTGGCATCATGGCATTAACCCCACCATTGCTATGTCTTTCAGATATTGGAATGGCATTGTTCCTGAACGCTGCAAACTGCAGTTTAAAGAGGGAGAGGAATGGAATTGCTTTTTTGGCTATAAAATTTATCCCACTCTTCGATGTAAGTGCAAAAAGAAAGGCCTACCTGCCTGAGAGTCTGAAATTGGTCCTAAGCAGTTCCTTCATTTACTGCTGCTAACTGATGAAGACTCTCTCCAATTCTTTTTCCCTGTAGGTCCAGTCTTTGTGGTACAGTGGCTCTTTGATGAGGCCCAGCTCACTGTAGATAATGTGCACCTAACTGGACAGCCTGTCCAGGAGGGGCAGTGGCTCTACATCCAGAATCTGGGCCGGGAGCTAAGAAATACCCTGAAGGATGTGACGTGAGTATTGCAGTAGGAAAAGTGGGTGTTTTTTTCCTAAGAGAAGTCCTGCATAAGCTGTTTTGTGGGAGGTTCACAGTGGCTCTCTTGATACCAATGTGATTTATTTGGTATCTGTACCTAATCTGCATCAGGAAACATGCTCTTAACATATCTGAAAAAAAATGAGGCAGGAACAGAGTTCTATAGGGATGTTTTAAGAGAGACAGATCATAAAACACCCCAGCAACAAGTGAAAGGATGACATGAAGCCTCTCGTAGGTCTTAGATGCTTCATGCTAGATCAACTATTCATGGGAGTCACTGTAGCACCTATGAGCCCCTGTAAATGCACCCAACCAATGAACTATGGAAACATGCCATTTTCTGAAATTCCACCCTGTTCTAGTCTATTCAGATTCTTATATCATTCCCAACACTGTGGTACCCAAGCATCATGCCAGGGACAGCAGAACTTCTAGCCAATTCCAGGACGGGGGGAATTATCTGTGAGATGCGTCACCTTTTTGCCTTCTCACCATACCTGATCTGTGTTTCTTTCCTTTCAGTGCTAGCTTCGCTCCAGCCTGTTTGTCTCATGAGATCATTACGCGCAAGTAAGTGTCTCTCTTCAGAGTCTATGAAATGTCATGAGTTAGCAAGAAAGGGAATATGGTAATACTGATACCCTAATCCCACTGATACAATCTGTATGGTTTGATTTTGCAGTCACTGGACAGACATCCAGGTGAAAGGAACTTCGTTACCCCGTGCCCTGCATTGCTGGGACCGCAGCCTGCATGACAGCAACAAAAATGGGAAAGCCCCTTTGAAGGGTTGCCCAATCCATCTGATTGACAGCTGTCCCTGGCCCCACTGTAACCCCTCATGCCCTACCATCCGGGACCAGTTCACAGGGCAGGAGATGAATGTGATCCAGTTCCTCATGCACATGGGTTTTGATGTTCAGAAGATGGCACAGCAACAGGGCCTGGAGCCCAGTAAACTTCTGGGGATGCTGAGCAGTGGTAGCTAGAAAGGGTTCTCCATGAAAGGGCAGAATGATCAGATAAGGAGGGGGAGCCTCTAAGCTTCTCTCCCAAACTCTTTAACCTTCTCCATTCTCATGCAGATATGCACACTTACACACATGCACACTCACAAGCACACGTGCACACTTAGTGTGTGTCAAGAAAAAAAAAGAACAGATTCTTGCTTACACCATTTAACTGAAACTCATTACCTCTAAACTTCAGGGCCCAGTCTTGGCCGTTCAGAATCTCTTTCTGTGTTACACAAGGCGGCCTGAAGCAGGGAGCAGCAACGCCATAAACACCAGCATTGAGAACCCTTCCCAAGAGCTAAAAGGACTCTTACCCTTGCTGAGAATGTTTCACATCATAGACTTACAACATATGGTGAAAAAAGCACTGGATTTTTTTTGTCCAATCAGAAGTGAAGGATTACATGACTTCCTTGACGTCAGCATCTCATGATGTATCATAATGTACAAACCAAGGACATGTGCTAGGAACGGACACTCTTATACTCAATTTACTTTTGTATTATTTTATAAAATGGCTTTTTTATTACTTATTTTTAAAAAAATTAAGCAAGAAATATAAAATTAATGATATTGTTTTGTAACATATTTTTTTTAAATAACGAAAAAACCTCCTGCTACTATGGCAATGTGGGCATATTTATTTTAATATGTAAATGCTATTTATAAGGGCTGACCGGAGAACTGCTCATATGTCTTAGTAAAGTTGTAAATACTGCTCTTGGGGATGGGGTTTTCTTCTGATCACGTGTGTGTGTGAGAGAGAGGGCAGTATTGGCTTTATTATAATAATTATTAGATTCCAATGTTCTCCTTGTAGTATGTTTGTTGTTATTTCTGGAATGGAAAGGATGTAATGCATGGTCTAGTTACAAAACTTGGTAGTCAGAATTCACCATCCCATGGCAGTGCTTAATACAGAATCACAGTTCCAGACTATGTGCAGAGCAGAAAGTCAAGTAAATAGTTTCAAATATTAAGTGTTTAAAAATCTTTACATTCATAGATTCTAAGGCCAGAAGGAAGCACTCTGATCATCTAGTCTGATCTCCTGTAGAACACAGGCTGCCACAAAATCATTCCTAGAGCAGATCTTTTAGAAAAACGTTCAAACTTGATTTAAAAATTGTCAGTGATGGAGAATCCACCTTGATGCTGGGTAAGTTGTTCCAAGGGTTAACCACTCTCTCTGTTAACATTTTATACCTTATTTCACTCAGTATATGTCTAGCTTCAACTTCCAGTCACTGGCTCATGTTATACCTTTCTCTGGTGAACTGAAGAGCCCATTATTAAATATTGGTATTTATAGACTGTAATCAAGTCATCCCTTAACTCTCTCTCTGTTCAGATAACTCCAATTGTAGTCCTTGAGTCTACTGCTATAAGGCATATTTTCTAATCCTTAAATGATTCTTGTGGCTCTTCTCTGAACCCTCTCCAATTTATCAACATCCTCCTCGAACAGTCGACAACAGCTCTGGACACAGTATTCCAGCAGTGGTCACACTAGTGCCAACTTCAGAGGTAAAATATCCTGTCTACTCCTACTCCTGTTAGAAAACAGCCATGTCTACCAGTTTGGCAATGAGAAAATGTATAAGCTCAAGGGCCAATTTTGGACCCCTATATGCTGCTTTGGTAGCACAGAAGGGATTTAAAGAAATCGCAACAGGCTGGGGAAGAATTTTTCTGGCACAAGAGCAACATCCAGCCACCCTACTCTGATCCCATAGCGTAATGTGTATGGGGAGATGTCCTGGGGAGGGAGTCTCCAAGGTGCTGAGTGCTACAAAGATTCTGGTCTTGAGTGCAGACTGCATAGGGCTCCCATAAATATGAATAGCTGTGGGGGCTGCACTTGCCCCAAACCAACCCAAGAGTCCAGGCAATGAAAATGTGGCTCAAAGTCACCTTTGCGTCTCCTGGCCCTGAGCTGTCTCTCCTGTGTCACACAGGTGTCCCCTGATCTTCAAAAGGAGTAGTTTCTGTCCCCACTCTACTTACACTAAATTCCAGCTCAGAGAGACAGCTGGAGCCAGAAATACAGACAACATAATTAGAAATATAAGTGTAACAAAACGAAAGGTGCTCTGAACAGTTTTGAAAAATGTTACGCAGGGAGACACAAAACCTTTATAATGTAAGAAATGTGATACAGAATAACAATGACACACAACATACATGTCTGGAACCAAAATAAATTTATAGAACTGGCTTCAGAAGCAGCCCCAACCAATGAATAACATCAAGAACTCTTGAAAACAAGAGATGGAATAGAGTGCTTTCTCTGAACTCATGCCATACAAAACTTGAGTAACCACTCAATGGCACCAGCATACCTAAACAAGTGACTAACTAGTACTCAGAAGGGGCATGACTCCAGTGTTGGGCTTTACCCCACAGATGGAACCTGGAGACCTATCAGCCATGAGTCTAATCAAAGCATAGTCCAATGGGCTGAAAAGAACAAAAAACAGAAAACGAACAGCCAGGAAGAATGACAGTCTGCTCCAGTGAAATTTAAAGAATGTTGTGATCAATGGTATAAAAAAATCTGAATTATAGGACACAAGACTGGAGTCCAGAGAAAGGACTCAGGGAAATCTTTATAGGAGAGAAAGGAATTAGGAAGCCCCTCAAGGAAAATCATTATTATTATTATTTATTTATACTGCTGTAGTGCCTAAAGTAAAAAGGGCCCAATCAGAATTGGCTCTGCACAGATACCTAGTAAGAGACAATCTCAGCATCTCTCACCTTTCTATATGACTTTATCTGATGGTAGTTTAGGCTGCATTCCAAGAAGTCAGGACTTCTACTCCCACGTGCAGCATTTCATCTATTGCTTAAACAAAAACCAATGTTTTCTCTGTGGCTGGTAAGGGTTTCTTTAGACTTGTAATGTTTTCTCTCTGGTTCTATCTATGAATCACCTTATAAAGGTACTAGATATCACAGAGTGTGATCTGACACAGACATGTGTGTGCCTCACACATTATTTTACCTGCACAATTTATTTTTGTAGTTCCTGAACACTGGCCTGGGGTTCTGCATCTTCCTTCAGGGACTATTAGCCAAGCAAGACTGTCCTGTCCTGTCCTGTCCTGTCCAGCAGCAGGGCTGGCTTTAGGAAGTGCGGGGTCCGTTTCAAACAGTTTCGATGGGGCCCCGGATCCTCCACTGAAATGCTGCCAAACACAGCGGCAGCGATTGAGCTGCCACCGAAGACACAGACGGGGCCCTCTTAGGCGCGGGGCCGATTTGGGGAAATCGGCCTAAAGCTGGCCCTGTCTAGCAGGGTTTGAAATAGCTAATTTGCCAGAGTTTAGGAGACAGAGCCCTGTAGGAGAAGCTGGGGACTGCCACCTCAGAACACTATAGTTGTAATCTGCTGCCTTCTAAATGCAAGAACAACAAAACTGTTCAGATTTATCTATGTGAGGCAGGGAAACCAGTCATTTTTGATGATTTAGTAATATCCAGAGCAGGGCCAGGGCTGCACCAAAGGCCATGAACTCCAACTTTCAACCCAAATGCTCTTAAGCAGCAAGCGGAAACCCTCCAGTATCTTGCAATGTGTTTATTTCCAGTGCATCTATCCTCTTGTTCCTGAATTGTCCAATTACTGATACTATCGCCCTCTGCTGGCAGAACCTTCTATCACTGGCTCCTCTTTCTGGAGAATTATTTGATACAGTAAATCTAGGGAGCAGTTGAACAGGTGAGATATAGTTCTGAGCCTTTTCTTTTAATAAGTAGATGAATGAGTTCATGTTTGCAAATCACACTATAAATGCTGAGTATTAGTGTTTATTCCTGTTTGTAAAAAAGTCCCTTCAAACAGTTTTTCAATATAAGAATAGAGACTGACCTGTTCTTAGATGTTACTGGGACTAGTCGGTGACTTGTGCTGCCTTGCGCCTTATTCCAATAGTCACATTAACTTTGCCTTGTAGCACAACTTGTGTGTTTTATGGGACATGTCACAATGCAGGTAGTAATATACTATGCTAGCCATTATGCCTGAAAAACACTCAGTTCATCCAGTGATAAAGCTGTCAGGAAAAGCAGAAGTTAAAGTTTCAATAGAATGTACAGGTGGCTGAATGCTACTATACCAGTGGAATCTTCACTTTTGCATTTCCTGACTTTTTGTGATGTTAACTGTACAGCTTTAACATGAAATGAACTAACGGTTCTAGGGTATTTTTAAGGAAGGGAAGGGGTGAAAAAGCAGAAGGAAAAATCCAGAGTTTAGTTTCTGGAGCTTCCAAGCTTCATGCTCTATATAAGCAAACTGTGATCCATGGAGCACTTGCTAGTAGTCTGTGGAGAGATGACTGGTCACCACATGCTGACTATCCTTATTTCCAGCTGCTAAATTGCATTAAAAGAAGATGCAGCTAGAATAAGTACTTTTCTGATAATTGTTTTCCATGTAAGCAACTGCTATAGTTGCCAGAGAGAGTAATTTGACTGCCAAAGGAAAGGGAGATGGTCATAGGCCACTCTGTTGTCATGATAAAATGTGGGATCTCCTGCTCTACAAGAGTTATGCTTTGGGAGTTCACAGGCTTCACCAGGACAGCTTGTAACTTCTTTCAACCAATCAGTGCATTTTTACTGACTAGAGCCCTAAACCTTAGTCAGATGGACTCTTGCAAGTGAACAGAGTCCCTCTAAAGTTCATGGAGCTACACACACACATAAAGGCCCACTTGCACAGATTCAATTGCAAACCAGGGTCTAGTTGTGCATACCTATTTACTGCACGTTCCGTACATGTTAGCTCTTACTGAGGACTATGTCCAGGCCAAGCGTCACTCTTCAGCTAGTCATTTTTTGGCTGTGGCAGGGTCTAAAAGAGTTGGGTGAGGATTTTTTGAATATTTTTTTTCTCTCTTCCATCACTCTGAAATTGCCGCAGGGATTTTATTAAAATTTTCAAAAATTAAAATAAATAAAATATAATCCACCTTTGGGTAAAGACCAACCCTGGGGAAAAACATGCCAAAATGGCTTTTTTAGAAAGTTCTGAGCCTTTGAGAATGGGGGATAAGAATATTACCATAATTACTGTAGGCACTTCAAGCACCTGGTCAGTAGCTAAGAGAAGGGGAGTCTGCAAAGGTAGGAGAACAAAAGTTAGTCCTATTTTGCCAGTTGCAGTCCTTCCTGTCACTCAAAGCTCTAGGAACCTGCACTTTACTGTTAAAGTAAGAGAGAAAGGAAGGAGCAGGACAGGACACAGCAAGAGAGAGAGCAGCCAACCCATTTCTAAAGGTGTTCCCATACTAAAGGCTGACACTGGTGTCCAGGACAGAACAACAGCACTACCTTGCAGCGGTGTCCAATACGTTCGCCACTAGCCACATGTGGCTAATAGGCTATTGAATTGTGGCTAATGCATGTGGCTTTTTTATAATGTGGCTTAATGTGGCTTTTTTATAATGTGGCTAATAAGAAAAATTCAGAACCACAAGTGTGGCTAGCATCGAATTTCTATTCGACACTGCTGCCTTATAGTGACAAATACCCCAATATTGCTGTAGGGTTAACCCTTTCTGTATTTCTGGTCTAAGACTAAAAATGCAGCTTATCTACCACCCTGTTTTGCTTTAAGGAAGGAAATAAAATACATATTCCTCTACTCCCTTACATCCAGTGCACAAACAAAACTTCAGTGAGACAAGAACTGGGCATGAAATTCCACAGATCAGAAAACTTCCATCCCAAGCCAAGAGGGCACACTAGGTTCAGCATCCCAGTGATCAGTGAACCCCATCCTAGGGGTCCAAGACCTGCATGTGGTGGCAGGACCCATTTAATATAATGTTCCACAGATCAGAGAGCTGCTGGAGCCAAGCACAAAACAGAATCAGATCCTAATAGTAATGGAAACATTTATCTCAGCCCCAGGATGCTGCCCCTCAGGACCCTGGCCTACATCTAACTACTGTGATGCAGAAGGAGACTGCTCGATGGGAGGTATATATGCCCCAGTTTGATCAGAGCCTTATTGCCTGTGGACTAAGGAGAGGCGACTACAGGTTAATCAGAGCACCTGGAGCCAATTAAGGCCCCACCAGAGACCTAATAAAACCCCCTGCTTCAGTCAGACAGGAGAAGGGAAGGAGAGCTGACTGTAGTTTGGAGGCGACTGGTGTTGATCAGCATACCGGGGCAGGGAGACCCTGCCCAAGCAGAGCAGAGGGACTTCTCCAGCACAGAGGATCGAGCGAAACCCTACTCAAGGGGAAAGAGGGTAAGAAGCCTGCGAAGCTGAAGGGGCTGGGACCGGAGTAGGAGGTGGACCAGGGTCCCTTCCCCACTCCCCTTTTCTCCCCCTCCAGGGCACTAGTGGCGCTCAAACAGGGTCAGGGACAGCACCCTGACCCACCACACCAAGGAAAAGCGTGGGACCCACAACAATAGCATTTGCCAAACTACTCTAGTGCCCAATATCAAATGAAACAAAATTAATCCATCTCTGTTGTGCCACTGGGTCCACTCCCCTCCCTCACATAGCTTCTGTGATCCCACCAGATCCATATACCCATCTGGTGCCATTGAATCTGCAACACCAAATTCCAGGTTCTGTGGTGTGGTAGGATCTGAGGCCTCTCCCCAAGAGGATCTGAGAGCCCTGCAGGGTCTGGGAATGCTGACAGACGGTCAGTGCTTAAATGGCAAAACAGGCAGTAGAGGAAATGCAGGCTGTTAATCAGGAACCCCTGATGGAATCCACAGTTTGAGTGTAACTAACACCAGCTCATCATAGTTTCAGGGGACAGAGTTCATTCCATTCCAGGACTATTAATATAGCCAACTATTTATATTGCTGCGTTCCTACAGCACTAAAGCAGAGAGCTACAGCTGCAGAGCTAAAATGGGATAAAATGTCAACCACCCAGGAGAAAGTGATCATGCTAGAGACTGAAAGAAGAGACAGTGAAAAGACAGAGTAAGAGACAATCTTCACAGATTCTGCCTGGTACCGCTGGGTTAGCTGATCTTCATAGCTCTCTGATACCTGCAGCCTGAAAACAGAACCAGTCAATAATCTTACTATAGAAAATGAAGCTATTCTGAGAGGCTGCCAGAAATGCATGCTCAGCGAAGATTCTGGCAGAGGGATAGAGAACTGAGCTAACCTGAAAGGAAGATTTGGGGTCTCTACCTGCCTTGTTACCTGCTCTTGTCCGATGATGGAGAGCTCAGGAGGGCCATATCTGAACACAGCAGCAGTGGCATCCCCGGTGGGAGTAGCCCGTTTGCTGCAAGTGGCGTTTGGATGTACTACGTTCAGCCTGGTGGCCCATCAGGGGGGATTCAGTGCAGCCTATGGCACCTTCTGCATGTTCGTCTGGTGTTTCTGCTTTGCTGTCACCATCTTTATAATAACCTGTGAGTTCACTCGTCTTCACAGCTGCCTGAGCATCTCCTGGGGAAATTTCACAGCTGCCTTTGCCATGCTGGCCACACTCATGTCCATCACTGCAGCTGTGATCTACCCGCTCTATTTTGCCGAGTTTGGCTGTTATTCCATCAGTTGCAAGGTGAGAGATTTCCGCATAGCAGCCAGTGTCTTTGCAGGGCTCATGTTCATAGCTTATGCTGTGGAGGTGTTTCTAACCAGAGCCAAGCCAGGACAGGTGACCAACTACATGGCCACAGTATCTGGCCTCTTGAAAATTGTCCAGGCCTTCGTGGCCTGCATCATCTTTGGGGCACTGGTAAATGACAGTCAGTACAGCAATTATGTGGCTACCCAATGGTGTGTGGCTGTCTATAGCTTCTGCTTTGTGGTGACAGTGGTGGTAGTGGGCTTCAAGGTCACAGGAAGGACGGCAATGCTGCGGTGCCCCTTTGAGCGCTTTGTGGTCATTTACACATTCGTGGCCATCCTCATGTATGTGAGTGCAGCAGTGATCTGGCCAGTGTTCTGCTTTGATAGTAAGTATGGATCCCCATGGCGCCCCTCCCAGTGCTCCCAGGGCAAATGCCCCTGGGACAGCCAATTGGTGATTGCTATATTTACATATGTGAACCTGGTACTTTACATTGTGGACTTGGCATACTCTCAACGCATCCGCTTTGTCTCACATCCTTAAATTCCAATGCTGCCCCTGCAAAGCCATCAGGGCTCAAGCAACAACAGAGTTGTTGGAGACAGGGGTCATAGAAAGTAGCTGCTAAGCCAGACACACCAATAAATGAAACAAACTTCAAGGTTAAGACTGGACCAGTAAATGAACAATATGTAATGGGTGGGCAGCAGATGAGTCTGATAAGAAGACAACAACCATTCTTACCCTTCAACATTTGCTTCATACTTTCTGTATAAGGGACAGGAATAGCATAGCAAACTGGATAGTATCCTTGCATCTCCACTAAACATGAATGTCTGCTGCCAGAGTGGCTATGTATGCCACCAGATTATCAGGCCAAATATTAAGCAGAGATCTGTGAGGTCTTGGGACTGCTACCAACACTGAACTCTAACCAAGAAGTGACTGTATCCAGGGAAGACTGAGGAGGTCTAGTGGAAGCGCCGGCCCTAAGTGTGGAATAAACATAGCCTTGTGCATGTGCCAGGCTGGAAAGGTTAGGGATATTCTTGTTAAGTACACTCTTAGCCATTACAGAAGTGAAAGTTGCTGAGTCATAGCTCTACTGCCCAGAACTGGAGTGTGTGGTGGATCCAAGGCCTTGAAATAACCACTTTTGGTTTGAGCTCCTCACTGTTCACTCAAGCAGGGTCCGGAGATAGCTCTGTGCTCATGTAAAAGTTGCTTAATAGGCCACTATATATTTGAACCAATGGAAATTAAAGGTGTGTTCTGGGGGGGTGGGGGAGGAATGGGGCCAGAAATGGACTGGTCCCACCCTACTGCTCCAGGACCCTGCAGGTTATAGATGAGCTGATTACCTAGAATTAGCCTCATTGGGGGGGAAAATGCTTAAATTGTTAATGGACCCAGCCAATTTTCTCAGACCAGATTGGATTCCAGGACCCGCAACTCTCTGTGCCCACCTAACTCTCTGTCCTTTGCTTTACCTGCCAGCTGCACAGCCACCTCCCTAACCCTTCTTCAGCAAACACCCTCTCTGGTCTCCTATAGCATGGCTCAGGATTTCAGGTTTACTCCCAATGGAAACTGCTCTTCATCTAAGGGAATTCCCAATCCAGCAAGAAACCACAGCAGTTTGGTTTTATTCAGATACTTGTGCAGAACGTGTGTGAATCTAATAGGTCAGATTAGAAACCACAAATAAAAATGATACATTGTCCACAGTAACTGTATTTAATCTGAAATAAAGCCACAAGGTAACCTTACAATGCACACACCACACAGATCCATACACTCCCACCTTCCCCTCTCCAACTTCACCTTTCCCACCAAAAATACATCAGCAGACACTCCTCTTCTATCCCCCTCCCCAAACCCCCCCCTTATCTTCCCCAGACAGACCACCCACAACACAGATTTCCACACATACCTTCCCTCGCTCCCTCCCAGAAAAGCACAGCCTATGGTTTATATTTTAATGTATAAAGTGTGCGCTAACATGACTCCGGCTGGGTGTACAAGTCTAATAGTCAAGTCCACTGAACACCATGTTCTGTACCAGGGTCTCTAAAGAGCCCAACTGTTCTCTCTCTCTCAGAAGGTGCAATCTGAAAGAAAGGAACCATTTCACGGTGGCTCAATATAGACCATGGAATTTGGACAGCTAAATAAAAACTATATGGGAGATGTTGGGTGATTCTGCTGCTCTCTCTCCAGGTTAGAAGCAACCATTTTGGCTACGAACCCCAGGGACAAGCTTTATCAAGCCAAAGACACAGCGCTGCTCTCACAAGAAAATGTCAAACAAGAAAATGCATAAAAGCCCTTTTCCAAGAGGGTTTTCACCACACTAGGGAGCAATAGACAAAAGCCTTCCAGGGGATTTTCCTCCTGCACAGATTCCCAGCTTGGCCAGGAGCTCTAAAAGAGAGTGAGTGGCTCTAGCGGAAGGCATCCAGCTACACGGAGCCAGCCAGCTCACTGGGACAGTAGTAACAGAAAGAGATCACAACTATGTACCATGGTACTAGATAACTAGGAGTGTTTTATGGATTGCATTAATAAAACGTTGAATGTGGAAGTGCATTTATCTCACTAAATTAAAAGTGGACAAACATAGTCATGGTACAAAACTATTCAAAGAAATATTAAATTGGTATTATTATTATTTATTTAACTCTATCACCCACCAAATAAAAAAAAAGTTGTCCACATCCCATCTAGTCTAGGTTTTACTGAAAGTATTTAATTATGTTTCTTTTGTTGTTGTTGTTTGTTGGATGACCCATATGCTGGGAAAGGTATAGAACTCTCTACAGGAATTATTGGCTTGCTTTGTAAAAAGTGCAAGTGAAAAAGGGACTGTCTCTTTAAGACAACATGTCTTTGAGGAATCTGCAGTGGATATAAAAGGCCTGGCAGGAGCACAGGGAGTTGGTCACCAGTGACAGGTGTCCAGCGAGCAGGTGTTGTTTATTGCTGGAGATGACATTGCTAAGTGCTGTGTGCAGTGAGGCCTGAGTGCAGACGTGCCTCTGACGCTCTGTACTCTGGGGGAGCACTCTACACTCCCATGTTCATGTTTATAAAATGATTGTGTGGCATCCAATGCAAAGTTTGTCATGTTGGGTGTCTTCGGAAGGCGCATAATGCACTGAGCATGGTTGTTACAGTAATTGTTACAGTAATGTTATAGTAAGGTTATGGGTTATAATTTCATGTATATAGTTATGAGGCTGAAAATGTATCCTCATGGCTTAAAGCAAGCCCATGCAAAAACTCTCCAAGAACAGAGAGGCAGTTCACACCTCGTCAGGGCATGGATGGAACAAACCCAGCCCAGCCTCACAGGAACAATGGACACTGGCTCAGACAGCAACAAAAGAATCTGTTAGACCCTCAAGAGAGTCACCCCCTTTCTTTGGTCAGTTTGGGACTGCGATGAGGGACTCACCTGACTCTGAAGGGGGGGAGGGGCGAGGAAAGCCAAGAAGAAAAGAGACATTTTGCCATGCTCTTTCTCTTCCACCTACATTTACAGACACCACCACCACCAAGAGACTGAAACACTGATCAAAGGGGAGAGCCTGGCTGAAAAGCAACCTGTCAGCCTGTGGTGAGAAGCATCTAAGTTTGTAAGGGCACTGAAAGCGTTAAGATCAGCTTAGAATATGTTTTGCTTTTATTTCATTTGACCAAATCTGACTTGTTATATTTTGACTTATAATCACTTAAAATCTATCCTTATAGTTAATAAATCTGTCTGTTTTATTCTACCTAAAGCAGGGCATTTGGTTTGAAGCATCAGAGACTCCCCTTGGGATAACAAGCCTGGTACATATCAATTTCTTTGTAAAATTGACGAACTCATATAAGCTTGCAGTGTCCAGGAGGCATAAGTGGACACTGCAAGACGGAAGTTCCTAGGGTTGTGTCTGGGACCGGAGATATTGGCTAGTGTCATTCGGTTGCACAATCCAAGGAGCAGCTTACATGCTAGAGGCTGTGCGTTAACAGCCCAGGAGTGGGGGTTCTCACAGCAGAACAGGGTAAGGCTGGCTCCCAGAGTTGAGGATTGGAGTGACCTAGCAGATCACTGGTCCAGATAACACTAGAAGGGAACATCACACCCACCCCTACACTTCCCTCCCATTTCAACATATGCACAATCTAGTCACAGGCCAGGAAGTGAAGCACCATCCTACTCACCTCCAGGCCCATACAGAATCCCTTCCCCTCCCAACTCTTTCCTTTGAGGGATGGACAGCAGGAGGCTCAAGAACTCTCTGTGTGGATAGGTGGGAAGGCAAATGGAAGCTGTAGTCAGCTGAGCTTTACAAGGGGTAATTGGTTAAGAATGCAAAAATAATTGTATTTTAAATAATCCACATAGTTTAATCTGATATCCTGCCTCTGACAGTGGCCAAAGCTGAATGCTCCAAAAAAGGCACAAACCCTTTATGATGACCCAAATATACAATACTATCCTTTTTGGGGGGGTGGGTGGGGAGATTCTTCTTCTTCTCTTTACTCTAACCAAGCTGGTGATCAGCTCATTCCCTGGTGCATGGGGTTTGAAAGCCACTGTATTGTCATCCTCAGTAGTGAGACACTTATATGTGTAATGGCCTCCCTGAACTGATCCATAAGGACACAACCCCTACCTTCTTCAAATCCCTCAAGACCCACCTATGCTGTGAGACCAATATACCTCTTCCTGTATAGACTCATAGACTTTAAGGTCAGAAGGGACCATTATGATCATCTAGTCTGACCTCCTGAACAATGCAGGCCACAGAATCTCACCCACCCACTCCTGGAATAATCCTCTCACCTATGTCTCAGCTATTGAAGTCCTCAAATCATGGTTTAAAGGCTTCAAGCTGCAGAGAATCCTCTGGTAAGTGACCCGTGCCCCATGCTGCAGAGGAAGGCAAAAAACCTCCAGGGCCTCTGCCAATCTACCCTGGAGGAAAATTCCTTCCCGACCCCAAATATGGCGATCAGCTGAACCCCGAGCATGTGAGCAAGACTCACCAGCCAGACACCCAGGAAAAAGTTATCTGTAGTAACTTCTAACATCCCATCATTGACCATTGGTCCTATTTACCACAGATGGCAATTAATTGACCTTTGACTAAGATCATGTTATCCCATCAAACCATCCCCTCCATAAATGTATCTAGCTTAATCTTGAAGCCAGTTAGGTCTTTTGCCCCCACTGCTTCCCCAAATGCATAACCTTACACTTCTCACTATTAAATTTCATCCTATTACTATTACTCCAGTTTACAAGGTCATCCAGATCTTCCTGTAGGATATCCCGATCCTTTTCTGAATTGGCAATACCTCCCAACTAACATGTAACAAATAATAATATTGTGCCATCTTAACTAGGCTCACTGCAGGTGCTATACTTAGCCATATACATGTCTAATCGTATTTTGTAAACTTACCTAGCTCTTCCCCTCATCAATGCTGTGGGCTGCATTCTTTGATCTGGCGCCCCATCAGATTTGCCCCATGCCACTCTATTCCTGTTAAATGTAAGTCATGTTAATGTCAGCACTGCAACTTCTATTTTACATAAACACAGAGAGGGTCTCTCAAGTATATAGAGCAGGGGTTCTCAAATTGGGTGTCATGACGTTATTACATGGGAGGTCACGAGCTGTCAGCCTCCACCCCAAACCCCGCTTGGCTCCAGCATTTATAATGGTGTTAAATATATTAAAAGTGTTTTTAATTTATAAGGGGGGGTCGCACCCAGAAGCTTGCTATGTGAAAGGGGTCACCAGTACAAACGTTTGAGAGCCACTGATATAGAGGGCACTGCATATAAGTGACAGGATCTGGGTGGATGAGTAGCAGGTTCTTTCTCCTCATCTGGTGTGGTCAGAACGACTTTCAGGATCAGGTAAAAGTCACCCTATTGGTATAGTAAATCCCTGGATTTCAGCAAGTGATGGGGGGATCCATGGTGATGATACTGGTGGAAGCACTGAGGATGCTTCTGGCACCAGCTCTCTGCCAACCAAAGTTGCCGAAGTGCTCCTAAGAAAGATAATGTCCAAATAGGGTGGCAACAATATCCTTTCAAACCTGGCAAATCACAACGAACTCCACAGTGCCCATCTATGAGATGACATGAGTCCTGCTACGGGCCCTTCCCCTTGTCACAGTAAGAGGCTACTCTGCTGCTCTGACAGTTTGTAGCCACCCTCTATTTACACTCACCTGATCCTGGGTCTGCCTAATGGCTGACTTTGTCCCTGGCATATATTATAGCATCATCCCCATAACTGCGTTCAACTGTCCATCTCGACCCAGGGTGCTCTGAGCCCTCCCTACGTCCGTCCAGACCCGAGCGGCTCCGAGCCAGGCCCCCGCCCTACGTCCGTCCGGACCCGAGGGCCTCCGAACCAGGCCCCCTCCCTACGGCCGTCCGGACCCGAGGGGCTCCGAGCCGGGCCCGCCCCCTACGGCCGTCCGGACCCGAGGGGCTCCGAGCCGGGCCCCCTCCCTACGGCCGTCCGGACCCGAGGGGCTCCGAGCCGGGCCCCCTCCCTACGGCCGTCCGGACCCGAGGGGCTCCGAGCCGGGCCCGCCCCCACGGCCGTCCGGACCCGAGGGGCTCCGAGCCGGGCCCCCTCCCTACGGCCGTCCGGACCCGAGGGGCTCCGAGCCGGGCCCCCTCCCTACGGCCGTCCGGACCCGAGGGGCTCCGAGCCGGGCCCCTTCCCTACGGCCGTCCGGACCCGAGGGGCTCCGAGCCGGGCCCGCCCCCACGTCCGTCCGGACCCGAGGGGCTCCGAGCCGGGCCCCCTCCCTACGGCCGTCCGGACCCGAGGGGCTCCGAGCCGGGCCCCTCCCTACGGCCGTCCGGACCCGAGGGGCTCCGAGCCGGGCCCCCTCCCTACGGCCGTCCGGACCCGAGGGGCTCCGAGCCGGGCCCGCCCCCACGTCCGTCCGTTCCCGAGGGGCTCCGAGCCGGGCCCCCTCCCTACGGCCGTCCGGACCCGAGGGGCTCCGAGCCGGGCCCCTTCCCTACGTCCGTCCGTTCCCGAGGGGGGCCGAGCCGGGCCCCCTCCCTACGTCCGTCCAGACCCGAGGGGCTCCGAGCCGGGCCCCCTCCCTACGGCCGTCCGTTCCCGAGGGGCTCCGAGCCGGCCCCCTCCCTACGGCCGTCCGGACCCGAGGGGCTCCGAGCCGGCCCCTCCCTACGGCCGTCCGGACCCGAGGGGCTCCGAGCCGGGCCCCCTCCCTACGGCCGTCCGGACCCGAGGGGCTCCGAGCCGGGCCCGCCCCCACGTCCGTCCGGACCCGAGGGGCTCCGAGCCGGGCCCGCCCCCACGTCCGTCCGGACCCGAGGGGCTCCGAGCCGGGCCCCCTCCCCACGTCCGTCCGGACCCGAGGGGCTCCGAGCCGGGCCCCCTCCCTACGTCCGTCCGGACCCGAGGGGCTCCGAGCCGGGCCCCCTCCCTACGTCCGTCCGGACCCGAGGGGCTCCGAGCCGGCCCCTCCCTACGTCCGTCCGGACCCGAGGGGCTCCGAGCCGGGCCCCTCCCTACGGCCGTCCGGACCCGAGGGGCTCCGAGCCGGGCCCCCTCCCTACGGCCGTCCGGACCCGAGGGGCTCCGAGCCGGGCCCCCTCCCTACGGCCGTCCGTTCCCGAGGGGCTCCGAGCCGGGCCCCCTCCCTACGGCCGTCCGGACCCGAGGGGCTCCGAGCCGGGCCCCTTCCCTACGTCCGTCCGGACCCGAGGGGCTCCGAGCCGGGCCCGCCCCCACGTCCGTCCGGACCCGAGGGGCTCCGAGCCGGGCCCCTCCCTACGGCCGTCCGGACCCGAGGGGCTCCGAGCCGGGCCCCCTCCCTACGGCCGTCCGGACCCGAGGGGCTCCGAGCCGGGCCCGCCCCCACGTCCGTCCGTTCCCAAGGGGCTCCGAGCCGGGCCCCCTCCCTACGGCCGTCCGGACCCGAGGGGCTCCGAGCCGGGCCCCTCCCTACGGCCGTCCGGACCCGAGAGGCTCCGAGCCGGGCCCCTCCCTACGGCCGTCCGGACCCGAGGGGCTCCGAGCCGGGCCCGCCCCCACGTCCGTCCGGACCCGAGGGGCTCCGAGCCGGGCCCCTCCCTACGTCCGTTCCCGAGGGGCTCCGAGCCGGCCCCCTCCCTACGGCCGTCCGGACCCGAGGGGCTCCGAGCCGGGCCCCCTCCCTACGGCCGTCCGTTCCCGAGGGGCTCCGAGCCGGGCCCCCTCCCTACGGCCGTCCGGACCCGAGGGGCTCCGAGCCGGGCCCCTTCCCTACGTCCGTCCGGACCCGAGGGGCTCCGAGCCGGGCCCGCCCCCACGTCCGTCCGGACCCGAGGGGCTCCGAGCCGGGCCCCTCCCTACGGCCGTCCGGACCCGAGGGGCTCCGAGCCGGGCCCCCTCCCTACGGCCGTCCGGACCCGAGGGGCTCCGAGCCGGGCCCCTCCCTACGTCCGTTCCCGAGGGGCTCCGAGCCGGCCCCCTCCCTACGGCCGTCCGGACCCGAGGGGCTCCGAGCCGGGCCCGCCCCCACGTCCGTCCGTTCCCAAGGGGCTCCGAGCCGGGCCCCCTCCCTACGGCCGTCCGGACCCGAGGGGCTCCGAGCCGGGCCCCCTCCCTACGGCCGTCCGGACCCGAGGGGCTCCGAGCCGGGCCCGCCCCCACGTCCGTCCGTTCCCAAGGGGCTCCGAGCCGGGCCCCCTCCCTACGGCCGTCCGGACCCGAGGGGCTCCGAGCCGGGCCCCTCCCTACGGCCGTCCGGACCCGAGAGGCTCCGAGCCGGGCCCCTCCCTACGGCCGTCCGGACCCGAGGGGCTCCGAGCCGGGCCCGCCCCCACGTCCGTCCGGACCCGAGGGGCTCCGAGCCGGGCCCCTCCCTACGTCCGTTCCCGAGGGGCTCCGAGCCGGCCCCCTCCCTACGGCCGTCCGGACCCGAGGGGCTCCGAGCCGGGCCCCCTCCCTACGGCCGTCCGTTCCCGAGGGGCTCCGAGCCGGGCCCCCTCCCTACGGCCGTCCGGACCCGAGGGGCTCCGAGCCGGGCCCCTTCCCTACGTCCGTCCGGACCCGAGGGGCTCCGAGCCGGGCCCCTCCCTACGGCCGTCCGGACCCGAGGGGCTCCGAGCCGGGCCCCCTCCCTACGGCCGTCCGGACCCGAGGGGCTCCGAGCCGGGCCCCTCCCTACGTCCGTTCCCGAGGGGCTCCGAGCCGGCCCCCTCCCTACGGCCGTCCGGACCCGAGGGGCTCCGAGCCGGGCCCGCCCCCACGTCCGTCCGTTCCCAAGGGGCTCCGAGCCGGGCCCCCTCCCTACGGCCGTCCGGACCCGAGGGGCTCCGAGCCGGGCCCCTCCCTACGTCCGTCCGTTCCCGAGGGGCTCCGAGCCGGGCCCCTCCCTACGGCCGTCTGTTCCCGAGGGGCTCCGAGCCGGCCCCCTCCCTACGGCCGTTCCCGAGGCGCCCCTGCGTCCCCCTGAATGTCTGGATGTGGATCCCCAAGGACCAGCCATCTGGCTGCTGAGGCGGGAAACCGGCACTGACTCCAGCGAGGGCGGGAAGCGAACCTAGAACGTTCCAGAACCTGTTGCCGCTATGAGCACTGAACAGGTCCCCTCTGCTCCCCCCAGACTACAGTTCCCAGAAGGCAACGTGCGCCCAGACTGCAGCGCCCCATAGGTAGCTCGGGCTCTACGTCAGTACAGCTAGAGCATTGCATGCCGGGACACAACTGCTGGCAGGAGCGTTGACCCCTTGCAGCCCTCGTAGGCAGCGAATGATGCAATTGCAAACACAGGTTGCCCCAATGGCTGGCGAGGGCTGAGAGGTGACCCCGCCTCGTCCTTCTGATTGGTGGAACGTCTGGCGAGGCCCCACCCCCTCGCCCCTGTCCCTGTGCCACGAGTGGCGGATGAGTGGCCGTCACTCTCCCTTCTCCGGAGCGGCCACGTGGGCAGCAGGTTGGGGCTGCGGGAGCGGGCCTGGGTGGCGGGGATGCGGGGCCGGCCCCGTGCGCGTAACCGCGGCTCCCCTTGTCTGTCCCGCAGGTCCCGCCGGACGCGCCATGAGCGTGGGGTTCATAGGAGCCGGGCAGCTCGCCTTCGCCCTGGCCCGGGGCTTCACGGCTGCAGGTGGGTGCCGGGCTCGCGGCCAGCGCCCGGGGCGGGTCCTCGCCCGAGCCCGCCGGCATTGCCCTGGGGGGCTCCCGCCTCAGGCAGGGGGTGGGGCAGTGAAAACTCGGCTGGGGGGTCAGCCCCCCCCCTCCTGGGGGCAGCGGGCGCCCGTGCCGCGGAGCTGAGGATCCAGGAACGCTCGCGGCGGGTCCAACGGGGAGCGCAGATTTGTAGACGGGAAATTGTTCTTTCCCAGGGATCTGGGGGCGACAAGCGGAGAGGGGGAAATCCTGGACGTGAGCCCGCGGGGGCGTGCACAGACCATTTTACAAAGCTGTACGCAAAGCTTGAATATGACTCTGTCTCTCAACATACACGTCCACACCTAGCCTTGCACTGAAACCACACAAGGTGTGACTTACAACTGCCCTATGTATTTGATGCAGACGTGTGTATTTCATCCCCAAGGCACAGGGCTCTGAAGAATTTGAGAATGTGAGAGTTTTTAGTAGAGAGCCATTAGAATAGGTATTTACATCAGAGAGTCAGAAGATGAGATGTGTTGTGAGGGGACAACATGAGCCTGGGGGAATGACCAAGTTCAGAATAACCTGGATAAATAAGAGTGAAGGGGCTCTGGGGTAAGCGGGGCACATGGAACCCAAACTGAAGTTACCTGTCCCTTTCCTAGGGATTTTGGCTGCTCATAAGATCACAGCAAGTTCTCCAGACACTGACCTCCCAACTGTATCTGGACTGAGGGTAAGTTCTAGTGTTTGTAAGATCTAAACTCCTGCCCACAGAAATCCCATAAAGATCTCAGTATGTTTTCAGTGGCCACAAGTAGGACTCCTGTGTTCAATATTGCATGTCATTTTCTCTGCTTGGCTCAAAAAGGCTCTTTCAGGATCTGAATCATCTCGCATCTGAACTTCCTGCCATTGGCAGTTGGGTTCACTTATTGCCAGCAGTGGACACAGAGCCAGGAAAGGTGAGTGGTTCCCATCTTTGGGGCAAAGAGTTTCTTGCCCAGAGAAGCCAATTGAGAACCACTCTGGGAATCTGAAGGTACAAATAGAGTCAATAGTTAAATGTTCAAAGTGCATGACTGCACTACAGTGAAAATGCAATGTGGAACTGATCATGAGCTATAAAGGCCGGGCGTGTAACTTTGCTTCTTCCCCCATGGTAACTAAAAAACCAAACTGTCCTGTTCTCACTGGGTTACTGCTGTACTCTCTCCTGATCAAGTCTGTCTCTGTATGACTCCTAGTGAACAAGATTATTCTCTGCTGGTGGCTGACCCAGCTTGGCTGAATCGTGATCCCAAATGCCATTTCTAAGAGCTGAGAATGCAAGAAAGTTGTAGGAATGAGGTGCTGTTGCTATGTAACTTTCAAATTATTCCAGAAAATAGGTGTAAACTTCACTATAAGTAACAAGGAAACAGTTAAAAACAGCGATGTTCTGTTCCTGGCTGTGAAACCTCCCATCATTCCCTTCATTCTGGATGAGATCGGCTCAGACATAGAGAATCGCCATATTGTGGTCTCGTGCGCTGCTGGTGTCACTATCAGCTCCATTGAGAAGGTGAGGAACAGTGTGCTGCACAGCTCTGATGGGGTCAAAGGGCCTGGGGATAGGACTACAGGCTACATGCCTGCACCTACATGCATCTGCACCTGAAGCTTCTTGAAGTCAGGGCACTAAAACTCTAGAAAGCTTTTCCCAGAGGGCTGGAGCTCTGGGTATCTGACTTTGGGACTGACTTGTTTTTCCAGCTGCCAGAAGTTGAATACAATGTTCATTTCTGACACTGGGAGCACTACAGCTCATGAGTTAAGCACTATTTGCCCATGAGACTCTGGCCCATTTCTGGACTGCAGCCAATTTTTGGAGGCGCAAAGGTTGCACTAAGCCCTGTTTGCACCTCCAAATCATACCCAGGATAAGCTAAAAAACAGTCACTAACTTACTCCCTGGCTGCAGTGGTCCGTAAGGGGCAGTCTGGAAGCCTGGAATAGTCAAAGTGCTATGCATTCCAGTGACACTGATGGAATGTCCCTTTCCTATGAATGGGTGTAGGTCTGTTCTGGCCCAAGACCACCAGGGAATCCTTATGCCAGTAGGGAGGTCCATATGTTTTCCAGCCCCTCTGCTGCAAGATTGTTATGCAATGCCTGGGAAGCATCCCATAATCGGGGCCTGTGTCAGTAGGACTTTGGCATCATCCCTGTCTGTTCCCCATAATCATATGAAACTTTAGTAGGTCTTAAGTATCAGGGGGTAGCCATGTTAGTCTGTATCCACAAAAACAACAAGGAGTCCGGTGGCACACCACTTCTTCAGATGCATCTGAAGTGTTTTTTTACCCACGAAAGCTTATGCCCAAATAAATATATTAGTCTTTAAGGTGCCACCGGACTCCTTGTTGTTTTAATAGGTCTTGTGTTTCCCTGCTGAGGGTTGCCAGCCCCTCTGCATTCATGGAGTCTCATTATGTTAGATGTCTGCAGGAGCTGCCCCCATGGAGACTACAGGGGCAATGCTAGAATGATAATGCTTCTGCTACCAAGGGATGGGCAGGCTCTGCCCAGCACTCTGTAACTGAGTTTCACCTACATTCCCAGGGACCTTTCATTAAGGGCTTGTCCCCTTTGGCAAAGGCTTAACAGAGGGAATCTTGATGACCATCCTGCAGAAGTGCCTGGGGGTGGGGTGCGGAAGAGGTCCTTTACCCTGCTGGATTCCCTCTGACCTTTGGGAGTTCCCTAGAGGGGGGGTTACTCCAGATGTAGAAGGTGTATTAAATCTGGTTCTCTGTCTCTCCTTCCCTTTCTGTCTCCAACTCTTTCCCATCCCAAGAAACTCTCTGCCTTCTGTCCCACCCCAAAAGTGATCAGGTGCATGACTAACACACCTGTGATCGTGCGGGAAGGTGCTACCGTCTATGCCACGGGGACTCACGCAGAGGTGGAGGATGGGAAGCTCCTGGAACAGCTGATGGCCAGTGTGGGCTTCTGCACTGAAGTAGAAGAGGACCTAATAGATGCTGTTACAGGGCTCAGCGGCAGCGGCCCTGCTTATGTAGGTGCCACTTCCTTGGGTTATGCAAGTCAAGTGGAGAACATTGGGTTTAAATGCTGAGAACACACCCGCATCGTAAAATGGTATCCGATTAGGCTGCAGATTTGACCAAGGGGATATATTTGAATTTCTAATCACCTGGAGTGTGTAATCTATAACCTGTAGGTGTCTCGTTCAAAGCCAGGGCAGCTCAACAATGAGAGTCTGTTAACAGCTAGACTATGCTTGGCCTCTGAGTAATGTGTGGGTTTCTGTTCAGTGCCTAGTGGACAAGCGTCCACATTACAAAAACTGGGTGCTAATTGGGCCACTTGTCAGCAATTTCATCTGAGGCCAAGGATGGCATAGCGTCAGAGTCTGAATCGCCCTGCTCAAGACCGAGGCCCTCTGGGGGGATGTGAAGCTTGGTTTGCAGCACATGCTGGGGAGCCTGAGGATTGAGTTCCTGGTTGCCCAGTCTGTCATCTTCATTTGCTTAAGAGATTGTCCTCAACAAAGAGTGATTTTTATCAAATCCCTTTAAGTGGTGGGGGTCCACAGTGACCCCAGGACCTTGGGCACTGTCCCTCTGCCTGGGAATGTCACAGCTTTGAGGGCACACGTTACTCTCCAAACCTCGGAATCACTCTCATGCTGTTTCTGGTCTCAGGCATTCACAGCCCTGGATGCTCTGGCAGATGGAGGTGTGAAGATGGGGCTTCCCCGCAGGCTAGCTGTCCGACTTGGAGCCCAGGCCTTACTGGTCAGTATCTTCATTCAGTTCACATCTGGTCCATCCAGATAGCATGCAAACGCCTGGATCAAATCAGGCCCACAAGGATCTTTTTCACATAAAGATCTCCCTGGGTGGAATGTCCCAGAGATTATTGGAGTTGCTGATGCCTCCCTCAGAGCCTGGGATGGAAAGAGCGAGGCCCTTACTCCTACAGACTTGCAACTCTGAGCTGGGTTTCCAGTAGCCCTGCAAATGTGAGAAAGGGGCCCAATGCCTACTGCAGCCATCTAGCAGCAGGGAACTGGAACGCGCAACTGTTGGGAATCCTCTTGGTCCTATTTCTGACAGATGTTTTCCCTCCCTCTCCTGCTTCAGGGCGCTGCCAAAATGCTGTTGGACTCTGAGCAGCATCCTGGGCAGCTGAAGGACAATGTCTGCTCACCTGGGGGAGCCACCATCTATGCCCTGCACTTCCTGGAGAGTGGAGGCTTTCGCTCACTGCTCATCAATGCCGTGGAGGCTTCCTGCATTCGCACAAGGTGAGCAGGTGTAAGGCCTCCCTGTCACTTGGCAGCTAAAGGGAAGCCTGCAGAGTTCTGCTCCTTTCTGTCGAGATGCCTCCTTCTCCTTTTGTGGTTCTGCTCTTCCCACTGACTGACAGACTCTTCCTGCAGGGAGCTGCAGCACCTAGCAGATCAGGAGAAGGTCTCCCCGGCTGCCATTAAGAAGACCCTTCTGGATAAGGTGAAGCTGGAGTCTCCCTCTGTTTCCATGGCCTCTGCCAGCAAAGTCAGTCTGTTCAGCAGCAGCTGGGCGCCCAACAGCAAGAAGAACTGAAGGGATGAGGCTCGGCCAGGCACCAGCGCTCTTGCATGCACTTTCTTCTCACTCTGTAAAGGAAAAGCTCTAGTCCTAGGCATTCCCAGCCCTTGCCTGGCTCTCGGCCTGCAGCAGCTTTGGGGGGCGGTGCAAAGCTGTAGAGAAGGGACCTTAACTTCCAGCTGAGGGTGGGAACACTGTCACTAGCACTTCCTTCCCTCTGCGGGAGGGCGGTTGCTGCGTTACTGGCACAGCTGGTTGTCAGGGGGACACAGTGTCTCCTCTGGCCAGTGCGCTGGCGTCTCCGTAAAACTAACCCCCCTTCCCCATTAATAATCTCCTGGGCAGTAGTTTATTTTTATGGGCTTATTTTAAGGGGTATCCTGCTGTTACTTGGCTCTGAAGGTTAGAGCGGGCCCTTGGGCCCCTCATGGCCCCATGGCTCCTATCCCCATCTTTTTCTTCACTACCCAGAGTAGAAGCCATCTCTCTGTGCATCATACTGGGGTTGGGCTCAAAGTTGTCTTCCACTGAGAGCAGCAGCCTTGCTTTCCCCTCAGCCAGAATCCACATTTCAGTAGCTGCATGGTGCAGCCCACCTGTCTTTCCGTGCAGATCTCAGAGCATGTGTCTCTCTTCCTGTGCCTGGTGTGATTTGTAGGCCAGGCCATCTGAACATCCCCCTTCTGAACACACTGTTGGGGCCGCAGCCACTTCTCCTCCTTCAGCACCCTTTCTGGATGAACGGCTCAAAAAGCCTCAACTCAAGCAAGTGTTCCCTTTCCCTTCTGCCTGTGAACAGGGTCCAGTCCCCGCCTTACCACCACTGAATGCTTCAGTTTTCATCCCATGTCTGAAGCACTTTCCCTCCTCCTTAGCGTGTTCTCTACCTGCTGCCCTGGGGGCAGAGAGGGGAGGGGGAACCCCCATTTAGGTCACACCTGGTTCCAGGCCCCAGCAGGATTTGCCCATTTCCCAGTGTCTCGTCCAGTTGTGTATGCAGAGGCTGTCAGCCCTTCCCTTGGAGCTGATTTCACAAGATTCCTCCCTATACATGTGGTTCCTTTCTAACTTCATCTCATTCCTCAACGTTTACATCAGTTTCCAGCTTCACCACCCTTTGTGCTCCAGCTCAGACTGCAAACTTTGCCTGCTTTGTACTGCAGCCCCTGGCAGTTCCTCCTCTGGCCTTGCTGCACTCTCTCTTTTCCTGCCCTCTCCTCTTCTCTGTCACATGCCCTCCCATCTCCAGCTCCCTGGAAGGTGGTGCACTAAAGGGAGAAATGCCTGGGCTGGCAGACACTAGCCACGGAGGTGAACCTCTGTCCAGTTACATTAGGAGCCACACCAGGACCAGCAGCACAGGCAGGTGCCTATCAGTATTTCACTCCCTGCTTTGTGTGACTCGTTTACAGCAAGGGCCTAAGCTGATCTATGTTTACAGAGCTTCCCTGCCCCCGCTGCCACCCCCCATGGAAACCCTGTTACACACCAAAGAATTGCATGGGGTAGACGACAGCCCCTGCCGTCCCTTGGCTTGGGTGCAGTGGAAGCCAGCAGGTATGGCAATGCTAGGGGTGGATCAACATTGTTCTAGACCATTTCCTACCACTGTTTCAATGGGGAGAGGGGGCAGGAGGTGGAAGGAAAGTCTGTCTGCAGGTGCTGGCGTTGTTCTTGATCTGTCAGCATCCTGGTCGCTGCTGGCCCCAGAAGGAAGGTGGCCGCAGCGCTTCACTTGCTGGGTAGTTTCCTCACCCAGCCCGTGGTGTCTGTCTCAGAGCCGAAGTTTACAATCTCGTGATGTCGGAGCCTTGTGGGCCAGGCCTCAGTGCACAGACCCTTGGGGCTGAGACCCAGCGCAGGGAGCATGTAGAGCACAGAAGGGTCTCTGGGGTGTGTCCCTGCTGCAGCTGGGAGAGCGCCTCCCACCCCAGATAGGTAGACATGGCTCAGCCCAGAGCGACCCACCCTCCTGTGGCTGAGGGAAGGGGGCTAGTCTGAGCCTCTGCACACGTGTTTGTAGTGCACTGTCCCAAGCCTGGCTATCACGTCTGCGTCTTGGGCTGGGAGGCTCACTCCCTGCTGCAATGGAGACACGCTGTCGGTGGCACAAAGGTAAAAGCTTTCTTGCTATCCCGGCTCCTGCTTGGCAGAGGCAGCGTGGGACACTATTGCTGAATTAGACACCCTTGCTCCCCCTCCCTCTTTCCAGAATAAACATTGCTTCTCAGCTTGGGGCTAGTGTGAGCTGTGTGGACTTGGAGTGTGTCCCTTCACTGGCAGGGTGCCCAGCATCTGCTCTGCACTGCACTCATTTTTAGCCACCTGGGAGCGTTTTCATTAGAGGCTAATTCCTAAAGGTGGGAGATGACGGGTCCTGGGGGCAATAGCACAGAGGCTGCACTTGCAGGTTCATTAGCTCTGGCTTTTAGTGGTTTAAAACATGGAGGGAAAAACCCTTCTGGCTGGAACGTCCCAGTTAAGGGTCTTGAAATTGTAATCCCCGAGAGCCTGGCCTGGGCTTCTGTGCTTCTAACAAAAAGCCACTGTGCCTGTAGCTAGCAGCACAGCGAGGGAGCAGAGCTGAACTGTGGGCTGTGCCTGTGATGGTGAGCACAGCACCACAGTGGGGCAGAAGCAGAGCACCCCCAGGGCCGACCTGCAAAGCCATAAATTACTGCAGCCTAAATGGTGGAAAGGGGGCAACACAGCCTGCTCTCCCCCTGTGCACGACAGTCACTGGCCTTGGTTGGAGAAAGGAATGTTCTGAATGGGCTCTGGCAGTGTGCAATAAAGAACAACCAGCCGTGCACAAAGGTTTCTGTCCTCCGAAGGCAGGGCTGCAGGATGGGCCAGTGCCTTGCCGTCACTCAGGGGAGGGAGCCCTGGAAGGAAAGCCCTGCTCTAGCACTCATTCTACAAGCTGGGCTTCAGAGCGCTGTAGCTCAGCTGGGCTTCTGGTCCCACCAACCCCCATTCAAAACATAGGCCGGGTTTGGCTTAATTTGTCCCCCTCCATGTGTTACATGGGACTGTACAGCTACTGCTGAATATCCTAGATTGAGAGCAGATCCCTCCAAGGACAGAGTACCTTTAGCCAGGACGTCACTCTAATTCCTGTGTGTTGCTGTGCCTCTGAGTACCGTGAATGTGCCCATATCCCTCTCTTAGCCTTCCGCTGATCTTTTTTTAGACTGGAAGCTCTTTGGGCCAGAAACCATGTCCTCGTGTTTATGCAGCACCCACTCCCCCAATGCTACAAAAACACAATTACAGCGGGGGCTCAGGTGGCTGCTGGGCCTGGCCCGGGGAGAGCAGCACTTCACACGCAGAAGTAAGCTCCGCTCCCCCAGCTTAATGCATTTTGGCTGTGACTTGCTTTAGCACCATCACAGGCACCTAAACAAGAAGCAGCTGCAAAACCCTCTTTCCTGTGTCAGCATTTCCAGTAGCGACCCTGCTGCTCCCCGCCGTTTCAGCCGCACTGAGAAAATGTAGATACAGCACAGAGGGGCTGCTGAAGAGAAGTTGGGTGAGGGAATTTCTAGGGGCGAGGACTTCGTTTTGCAGGGTGGGAAGCAGAGCGTGGTGATGGTCTGATCTCTGGTCTAAGGTATTTATATCTGCAGGGCCCAATTGGCAACAAAGAATTCTGATGCAAAGAGTGTGACATTTGGTCAGTTTGTCAGCCCCTGTCTATCACTGTACATCTCCCAAGTTCCAGCCAAGTGGATCTAATACCGCACACACCCCAGGGGGCTGGGCAGGAGCTGACTTATACCTGCACAAGACAAGAAGTTTTCTAGTCAGGCAGTTCTCCATCACATACCCTTTTATCACTGACCCATCCCTTCAAGTGAGCAGAGCTAGGCTTTTGTCTCCAAATAAGCAGGGGGAGAGGGCAGAACCAATGGGGTTGGGGGACAGACAGGTGAGGGGTTAGACTCGATTTTTCAGCTCTTTAAGCCCTTTAAGTGATGGATTCAGCCATCACTTAACCAAAGTTTGCAGCATGAGGGGCTGAGCAGATTCTCTCATGCCTTTAGATAAATTACTCCTGGGGGAATTCTGTACCAAAAAATTAAAAATTCCATGCAGAATATTTTAAAATTCTGCATATTTTATTTGTCAAAATAACACAGTATAATCACACCAGTTTCAATTATTTTTGGTCATTTATTTCAAAATACCTGTCAGCAAGTATGTCTAATACAGACAACGAAAAAGTTTCAGGAAGTGGGTTTTTTTTGTTGCAACTAGATTCCTTACTAGGCATATTAATACAGAACTCTCAGTAATAATTTATTTAAACTACAATACAGAACTGTTTTTCCTGCACCCCTCAGAGCAGTGCAAAGGTTTGGGAGAGTCAGGGGTAACGGAGGAGCTGAAGGAGAGGGAAGTAAATTGCTGGGAAGGAGTCTGGGTGTGAACTTGGAGAGTTGTTAGGTATGGGTGGGAAAAGTATGGAACAGGCTTTTTTTGGGGGGGGGGCAAGGAGGGATTGTTAGGAAGCTTCCCCATGCAGACCCTGGCTGACCCTTAGCCTCTCCCATTCAGTCAGGCACATCTGCTCCTGTCCCCATGTGTTCCTGCAGCCCTATGTGTTCTGGCACACCCTGTCTATATGTGTCCCTCCACCCCCACTCAGATACCCCCCCTCCCCATGTGGCCCTGCACCCCTCCCCATTCTCATGTAGCTCTATACCCCTTACCCCATCTGTCTCTGTGCCCCTACTCAGCCACTCCCCTGTCCCTATGTGTTCCTGTATCCCCCTCCCCCTGTCCCCATGTGTCTGTGTCCTCACCCAGCCACATGTCCCCATGTAGCTCTGCACCTCCTCCCCATCACCATATGGCCCTGCACTTTCCTCCCCCATGGCCCTGTGCCTCCACTCCCATTCAGCCCCCACCCCAGTCTGTCCTTCCCCACTCGCCCTTATGAGCCCCTGTCTGACCCCCCAGCACCCCACGCTGTCTGTCTCCCGACCTGGCCTGACAGGCACTGTGAAGAAGGCAGGCTCTTTCTCCTCCCTAGCTGACTGGGAGTGGCTGCTGTATTCTGGTACCACACACCCTCTGGTGGGCAAAAGGCAGAACTGCAGAAGTTATTTTCTGCTGGGAGCTGCTGTTCTTGGTTAACAGCGCCCCCGGTGGGCAAAAGGAGGAACTGCGGCAACATTTCAGCAGACACTTTTTACTGCGCAAAAGATTAAATATGTGCGGCTCATTAATTATGTGCATGTACAGTAGCACAGAATTCCCCCAGGAGTCATAAATAAGTAGCAGCAGTCACCAGGATGGATTTTACCAAGAGTCTGTCCAGGAGGCTGGGACCTTTCCTGCCAATGTGGGCCTTGATACTGACACCTGACTTTGTCACCTCTAGATTGCACTGCTGCAGTGCATCCTATGCTGGGCTAAGCTTTAAATGACTCTAGAAGCTGAAGCTAGTGCAGAACATGACAGCTCGCTTGTTAATGAGAATGTATTGCCATGAGCATGACTCCAGTGCTCTGAGATTTGCCCCAACTCTCTCTCGGTTTCTAAGTGGAGTTGAAGGTATCAGTTCTTATCTAGAATGTTTTGTAAATTACTGCAAACATTTCTACCTGAGAGACTACCTCTCCCTTCATGCCACACTGCTGCAGTTATGGCAGATGGATCCTCCTTGGTAGGCAAGATAGGGAGCTATGGAGGGCATTTTATGAGGGTCCCTTCATGTTGGAATCCACTCCTTGACCTAGTATGAAGTAGCCCAAATTTGTTGACCTTCCATGCATACTCCAAGCCACTGTGTTTTGGCATTTGGGGAGGGCTTTGGTGGCAGAGGGAGGGGTTGCTGGGAAAACTGGTGGGGTGGAAGATCTTGGTTTTCTTTTTGAAATGTGCTTCCAGCCTGGTGGTTGATATGTGGGGTTGCAGTAACAACAGTTGTTTGGCGGCGCTTAGGACTTTCCGGGAGGGAGGGGGAGGAGCGGGGATGCAGCACACTCAGGGGAGGAGGTGGACAAGAGGCAGGGCAGGGACTTGGGGGAAGGGGCTGGGGTGAGGCAGGGACATTGGGGAAGGGGTAGGGCAGGGCAGGAAGAGGCAGGGCCAGGGGTGGGGAGGGGGGGGGGTCGAGCACCCACCGAGTAGAGGGGAAGTTGGCACCTGTGTCCCTCACCAAAGACTCTTAAGCAAAGTAAGCTGTCATGGGATAAGAGGGAAGGTCCTCATGGATCAGTAGCTGGTTAAAAGATAGGAAACAAAGGGTAGGAATAAATGGTCAGTTTTCAGAATGGAGAGAAGTAAACAGTGGTGTCCTCCTGGGATCTGTACTGGGACCAGTACTGTTCAACATTCACAAATGATCTGGAAAAAGCGGTAAACAGTGAGGTGGCAAAATTTGCAGATGATACAAAACTACGCAAGATAGTTAAGTCCAAAGCTGACTGGGAAGACTTACAAAGGGGTCTCATTACACTGGATAATGGGGCAACAAAATGGCAGATGAAATTCATTGTTGATAAATGCAAAGTACTGCACACTGGAAAATATAATCCCAACTATACATACAAAATGATGGAGTCTGAATTAACTGCTACCGCTCAAGAAAGGGATTTTGGAGTAATTACGGATAATTCTCTGAAAACATCTGCTCAATGTGCAGCGGCAGTAAAAAAAAAAAAAAAAGCCAACAGAATGTTAGGAACCATTAGGAAAGGGATAGATAATGAGAGAAAATATCATATTGCCTCTATATAAAGACATGGTGCACCCACATCTTGAATACTGTGTGCAGTTGTGGTCACCCCATCTCAAAACAGATATACTGGAATTGGAAAAGGTACAGAGAAGGGCAACAAAAATGATTAGGGGTATGGAACAGCTTCTGTATGAGGAGAGATTAAAAAGACTGGGACTTTACAGCTTGGGAAAGAGATGACGGGAGGTGGGGATATGATAAAGTTTATACATCATGACAGGTGTAGAGAATGTAAATAAGGAAGTGTTATTTGCTCCTTCACATAACACAAGAACTAGAGGTCATGCACTGAAATTAATAGGCAGAAGGTTTAAAACAAACAAAACGACTTCACGCAATACGCAGTCAACCTGTGGAACTCATTGCTGGGGTGACTCATTTCCCGGTGGCGATTCAGAGGCAAGAAAAGCGGCCGCCGAAATGCTGCTGAGAACGCCGCCGATTACAGCAGAGGAGCGCTGCTGCCTAGAGCAGCAAAAACCCTGGTGCTGCTAGTGCCTGTTCTGTTCATTCCCTCTGGGGCACCTGGCAGTGGTCACTGTTGGAAGGCAGAATACTGGGCTAGATGGACCATTGGTCTGACCCAGTGTGGTCATTCTTCTGTTGAGAAGTGGTCTCAGCACACTACCTTGTCTCAATCCTACCAACACCTCATGAGATCATAAGAATGGCCCTACTGGGTCAGACCAAGGTACCTCAAAACACTCCCATTCAGGAGTGCAAGTAGGGTGGTACTCGGCAGTGGGTACAGGGACTGGAACGACTTGGGGCTAGCCCCCCCCCCGAGGCGGGGGGAATGCGAGTGGTGAGGCAGGTTGAGGTTTGTCTATACAAAGGGGGGTGTTGGCAGGGAGGGGGAGAGCGTGGGGGCCCTGGGCTGGGGGCCGGGCGGGGTCACGTGGGGGGGCCACATGCCCCCCTAGACTGATGGCTACTTGCCCCACTGCTCACGCTCCCTGTACTGTTACCCCCAGAGCATCGCGCCCAGCTGTGTTCCTTGTCCCCCGCAATAGTCCGACCCCAGCCCCACGGAGCCGAGTCCCCCCCCTCCCCCCATAGTCCGACCCCAGCCCCACGGAGCCGAGTCCCCCCCCTCCCCCCATAGTCCGACCCCAGCCCCACGGAGCCGAGTCCCCCCCCTCCCCCCATAGTCCGACCCCAGCCCCACAGAGCCGAGTCCCCCCCCTCCCCCCATAGTCCGACCCCAGCCCCACAGAGCCGAGTCCCCCCCCTCCCCCCATAGTCCGACCCCAGCCCCACAGAGCCGAGTCCCCCCCCTCCCCCCATAGTCCGACCCCAGCCCCACAGAGCCGAGTCCCCCCCCTCCCCCCATAGTCCGACCCCAGCCCCACAGAGCCGAGTCCCCCCCCTCCCCCCATAGTCCGACCCCAGCCCCACGGAGCCGAGTCCCCCCAACTCCCACGCGTGCCCCGCTGAGAGCCGCACCCAGCTCGGCTTCCCCTCCCGACGCCCCCCGACCCGTCTCACCGCGGCCCACCCGCGCCCCGGGGGGGTCACTCCCGGCGGGGCGGGAGCGCAGCGGCCCCAGCTCTAGGCCCGCCCCAGGATAACGGCAGCAGCGCAGCCAATCCCCACGTGAGCGCCTTCGCTCGCCTTCCCTTTAAGGTCCAGGCCCACCTGCGCGACGTGTTTTTTTGCCCCGACACTAATGACTGCGGCCACCTCCCCTTTAAGGCTCGGGGCGGTTGCGCCGGGCCCCCGCTTCATGAATGGAGCCACGTGACCCAAACATCACGTGACGCGTCCGTGAGCAGCGGCGGATCGCGGAATCTCGGTCCCTCCCAGCGCGACCCCGGCCCCGGCCCCCCCGGCGGCACCGTGAGGAGGGTGAGGGAGCGAGGGCGGGGCCCCGCCTTTCCGGGGGGGGAGAGCGGGGAGCCCCCCCCGCCTTCCCCGGGCTACTGGGGGGGGGAAAGGAGAGCGGGGAGCTCCCCCCCCCCCGCCTTCCCCGGGCTACTGGGGGGGGGGGGAAAGGAGAGCGGGGAGCTCCCCCCCCCCCCGCCTTCCCCGGGCTACTGGGGGGGGGGGAAAGGAGAGCGGGGAGCTCCCCCCCCCCCCCGCCTTCCCCGGGCTACTGGGGGGGGGGGAAGGAGAGCGGGGAGCTCCCCCCCCCGCCTTCCCCGGGCTACTGGGGGGGGGGGGAAGGAGAGCGGGGAGCTCCCCCCCCCGCCTTCCCCGGGCTACTGGGGGGGGGGGAAAGGAGAGCGGGGAGCTCCCCCCCCCCGCCTTCCCCGGGCTACTGGGGGGGGGGAAAGGAGAGCGGGGAGCTCCCCCCCCCCGCCTTCCCCGGGCTACTGGGGGGGGGGAAGGGAGAGCGGGGAGCTCCCCCCCCCGCCTTCCCCGGGCTACTGGGGGGGGGGAAGGGAGAGCGGGGAGCTCCCCCCCCCGCCTTCCCCGGGCTACTGGGGGGGGGGGAAGGGAGAGCGGGGAGCTCCCCCCCCGCCTTCCCCGGGCTACTGGGGGGGGGGGAAGGGAGAGCGGGGAGCTCCCCCCCCGCCTTCCCCGGGCTACTGGGGGGGGGGGAAAGGAGAGCGGGGAGCTCCCCCCCCCCCCGCCTTCCCCGGGCTACTGGGGGGGGGGGAAGGAGAGCGGGGAGCTCCCCCCCCCGCCTTCCCCGGGCTACTGGGGGGGGGGGGAAGGAGAGCGGGGAGCTCCCCCCCCCGCCTTCCCCGGGCTACTGGGGGGGGGGGAAAGGAGAGCGGGGAGCTCCCCCCCCCCGCCTTCCCCGGGCTACTGGGGGGGGGGAAAGGAGAGCGGGGAGCTCCCCCCCCCCGCCTTCCCCGGGCTACTGGGGGGGGGGAAGGGAGAGCGGGGAGCTCCCCCCCCCGCCTTCCCCGGGCTACTGGGGGGGGGGAAGGGAGAGCGGGGAGCTCCCCCCCCCGCCTTCCCCGGGCTACTGGGGGGGGGGGAAGGGAGAGCGGGGAGCTCCCCCCCCGCCTTCCCCGGGCTACTGGGGGGGGGGGAAGGGAGAGCAGGGAGCTCCCCCCCCGCCTTCCCCGGGCTACTGGGGGGGGGGGAAGGGAGAGTGGGGAGCCTTCCCCGGGGTACTGGGGGGGGGAATGGAGAGTGGGGAGCCTTCCCCGGGCTACTGGGGGGCGAGGAGAGAGAGAGCGGGGAGCCTTCCCCGGGCTACTGGGGGGGGGGGGGAGAGAGAGAGAGCGGGGAGCCTTCCCCGGGGTACTGGGGGGGGGGAGAGAGAGAGAGAGCGGGGAGCCTTCCCCGGGCTACTGGGGGGGGGGGAGAGAGAGAGAGAGAGTGGGGAGCCTTCCCCGGGGCACTGGGGGGGGGGAGAGAGAGAGAGAGAGTGGGGAGCCTTCCCCGGGGTACTGGGGGGGGGGGCGAGAGAGAGAGAGAGCGGGGAGTCTTCCCCGGGGTACTGGGGGGCGAGAGAGAGAGAGCGGGGAGCCTTCTCTGGGGTACTGGGGGGCGAGAGAGAGAGAGCGGGGAGCCCCCCCCCGCCTTCCCTGGGGTACTGGGGGGGAGCGAGAGCGGGAAACCCGCCCCGCGCCTTCCCCGGGGTACTGGGGGGGAGAGAGAGCGGGGAGTCCCCCCGCCTTCCCCAGGCTACTGGGGGGGGGGGGCGAGAGAGAGTGGGGAGCCCTCCCCGCCTTCTCCGGGGTACTGGGGGGAGGGGGAGAGAGAGCAGCGAGTCCCCGCGCTCTCCCTGCTGTTTGCCCCTTGCAATGTGCGGACATGTTTGAGGGTGTTAAAGGCGAGAGCTGCTGATTCATCAGGTGTCTGGGGCTGTGGTGGGAAGCGTCTTAGCGCTGCTGTGGGTCACACTAGAGACAGGGTGTTTCCGAGGAGCTGGTGCCGGCACCCCCACCCCCATTATGCTCACACCTTGCGAATGTTGAACAGAGACTCTGCTGACTCATCAGCATGAGCTCACTGGGCAGACAGCGCCAAGGGGGAATGGGGCACTGAAAGGGGAGTGAGGTGGGGGCTCATGGACGGGGGACAATGCTGGTCAGTCTGTGTCTGCAAACAGATGTTTAGGGTGTCCGAGCTTGACATGCTGACTCATCTGCTGAGAACGTGACAAGGTAGCGCTGTCATGGAGACAGCGCTGTCATGGGGGGCAACAGGTCTCCCGCTCATGTGCCTGCCTGCAGTGGGATGGAGGCGCAGGCAATGGGATGAATGGTGGAGTTAAAATCCTGACCAGAATGTGTGAGCACACAGAGTTGGGTGACATCCATATGCTGGGTCTGTGCGTTGACCACTCTGGCAGCTGAGGGACATGATGTAGGGAGGAAACAGAAAAGGGTTGTTGTGGGGGTTGGATGTATGTGGTGGGGTGGGAACTAGGATTCTGAAAACACTTTCTGTTCAGAACTAGCTTCCTGGGGCTGGGCTCAGTGTGAGACCATCAGACCGTCTGCTCTGTGTACTTCTCACACATGTTTGGGCTCTGTGCAATCTGCCTGTTTGCATGCTTGTATTGTACTTGTAACACCCTGTGCACCTCTCCTGCCTCAGCTAGTGTTACAGTTGATTGATCTGCTAGGGTGATAGTCTTACAGTACAGTCCCCAGCAGGTCCCCAGAGACACACATGGTCTTTGTAACAATAAACACAACCCTTTCAAGGGCTCAGTTGAGGAGGCTGGCATACCCTAAACATAAGCAGAAAGAGGAGAGCAGCGCTACAGATCTATTCAAAGTGCCCAAAGATCAGCTAAACCCAACTGTTGTGAGACACCAAAGAACCCTGGGTAATAGTGAACACCTGTGTGCAACATTGCAGCAGTGCATCATCTTCCCTCCCATACCAAGATTTCTGCTAAACCCAAATGCATTATCACAAGGCAGAGTGAACCAAAACAAGTGGGGTCAGGCCTAGCCCCACTGGTAGATACGCTGAAGACCTCTGCCTTCGAGGGCAGCCCAGCTCTGTCAAAGGTGCATATGAGTTTAACAATAGCAGCAGTATTTATGAATTAACTGCTTCTGAATGAGTAATTTTAAGAATGTTTCGTGTTTCTCAAGGATGTCTCACCAAAGGATTTAAAGCTCTTTGCAGATACTTGCCCACTTCTAGGAACCCAGGAATTGCCAGACTGGCTCAGACCAGTGGTCCATCTAGTCCAGTCTTTGACAGCATCCAGAACCAGCTGCTTTAGAGGAAGGTGCAAGAAACCCTGTAATGAACAATTATGGAATAACCAGCCCATGGGGGTAGTTTCTCCTGTCCCTGACTGCCAGTTAGTGTTTGGCTTAGGCCCTGAAGCAGGAGGGTTTATATGCCTTATACATTTCTATCCTAGCTAGAGTAAGGTCTGCTCTACACTAGGAAATTAGGTTGGTATAACTACATCGCTCAGGGATGTGGCAAATCCACCCCCCAAGTGACCCAGTTAAACTGACCCAACCCCCGGTGTAGGCAGTGCTAGGTTGACGGGAGAATTTTCCCATCAACCTGGCTGCTGCCTCTTGGGGGGATGGATTAATTTAACTGACTGGTGAATATCTCCTGTCTGTTTAGATAGTGTCTTCACCGAAGCACTACAGCTGCAGAGGTGCAGCATTTTAAGAGTAGACAAGCCCTAACTCTAGTTGCTTGATCTTTAAAAACACATTGCCATAGAAACACAGTTGACACAATGTCAGCCATTGTGTTAAGTTTCTCCAGCCCACACACAACTTTTTCTAAAGATCCTACCTATCAAATCAAAATGTATAGTAGTGGCAAGGCATTTATTCATAACTTCAGCTAGTACAAAATGTTAATGAATTAAGCTCCCAGCTGCGAGGCAAGCAGGTCAATATTCTCCCCACACTGCAGAAATGGAAACTTAGGCAGGGAGAGACAGGCTTCCCCAAAGCCACACAGTAAATGCAGAGCCAAGAGTAGGATTTGGGTGTCTTGCATCCCAGTCCTGTGTTCAAAACAGGTTGCGCTCTTCAGTGTCCGTGTGAATCCTCATGTTCATTTGTTTGTTTTTGAGTGCAGTAGCCCCTAAAATGTACCAGGCACTTGCCAGCACAGCAGAAGATCTGTTTCCTGACCTGAAGTGCTCCCATTCTGAGAGAGGTCTACAGATGGGTATAGGGGGAAGGAAGGGTTCAGACAAGCACGTTCTATGTTTTTTTTGGTTGGTTTGCTTTATTACATGTATAGCCTCTGCATCAAGTTGTCTTACATGCTGGAAATTACTGTAATGTCAGTCTTTGCAGCACGTCTGCTCCCTCTACCTGGGTTATCAGCAGAGGTGCAGGTTTCTATCTGCTCTCCCAGCTCCTCTGGATGGAATAGATGTATAGGAAGAGCAGCAGGTACATGTCCCTTTGGATGTGAAGATGTACACTGCAGAAGACTCCGCTAGAGCCAATGCACCTGCTGCGTTCCACAGTCTGTTGTTCAGTAACCTCACTGGCAGTGATCTGGGGCTCTCTGAGCTGACGGGTGGTGGTTGCTCTTTTGTATGAGGTGGCAGGTGAGGGCTGACAGAAGACTTTCTTCAGCCATCTGTGTTGTCAGTAACCCCAGAGGCTGGACTATTTCTTTCATCTTTGGTCTCCCCATGAAGGAAAAAGCTGGAGAAAAGGACAAGCCGAGAAGCTGCATCCCTCCTACCTTTAGACCTGAGCGTTTGCTTGTCTTTGTACCCCAGAGACCTGACTTGGGGGTGTGCAGGGCTGCTCTGTTCTGTTTTGTCTGTACGGTGTCACTTGGAATGAAAGCTTCTGAGATGGGGCAGCTGTTGGACATTGTAACATTGGGGGAGAGGGAGTTTTTGTTCTGCATGACTACTGAAATATTTTCTTAGGGGAAAAGGGTTTAGAGGTGCAGAGGCTCATTACATCCTCTAGAAGGGACTGAGAATTGCACTCTGTCGGCTCTCCTGAGCCCAACCAGTATCCAGGTTTGAGGGAGAAGTGTGAGGTGAGTTGCTGCTTATTGAAAGACATGCTGCTGGTTGATGCTTAATCGTAGTCTCCTGCCCCCTGCCCAGAGCTGACAAGCTTTGGAAGGGTTCAGAAAGTTTGAGCTGCGTGCAGTGGGGAGCAGGAGATGCCACTGGAACCTTTCCCTCCCAGGTTTCAGGGCTGGCTGCAGGACCTGCTCAACAATAGAATTATTCTCCCTTCTTGTGTCCTGGCCTTTCCTGCTCTTGGGAGGCAGGATTTTCAGATGACTGCTTATTGCATGAAGGTTTGCTGCTCAGAGCTGGGAGGGCCTACACCATCTTAGGCCACTTCCCAGCTCCCGTGTAAGTGATACACCTTGCCCCACAGGGCTGTGCATTTAGAAAGGAGTTAATGTGCTGAGGGAAGGAGGATCTGAGAATCAGCTAGTCCCATTCTCTGTCTGAATTCAGCTAAACTGTGCGCAGGTATTTTAGCTGCACTGCAAAGATGCTCTGGGCACTAGTTCGACTCGGGGCCCATCTGCTGCAGCATGAATCTGTGGGTGATCTGAAGAGATGAGTTGCAGAGGAGGTACTGTCTCCACTTCCACAGGCACAGTTAGGGAGAATAGTCAAGCAGTGTCCTTACTGCCTGTGTAAGCACCATTGTTTGGCCTGCCATCCCCCCTGCAAAACCCCTTACTGTGCAGTTCCTTTCTCTGGCTGCTACATCCCTTGAGGATGGGCCTCCCTTAGTGGAGCCATCTCCAGGCTGGCTCTGCTGCTGGAAGGAGTGACGTCAGCGTGTTTACACTAGTTTGATGGCACAGTTCTGTGAATCGGGAATGTTGAGAATGGGGCCTGTGTTGAATCATGCGTTTTGCTGTCAGCTCTGTTGTGCCTTTTTTTAACTGAGGAGAGAGTTGGCTGTGCTTGTGCTGAGTTCAGGCCTTTTGAGTTCTGGTGAAATGTGTTGAGGCTGCATTTTTCCTCTTGGAGCCGTTGCACTTGGCACTGTTCAGTGTGATCTTTCCTCATGAAGCCATTGAAAAGCTGAGAAATCAGCAGTCGGGGGAGTTAGACCAAGTTTGTCTCTGTCTTGATGACAGTTCTGAGTGTCCTCGGGGTAGGCTTCTGAATAGCCCAGCCTTTGGCCTTCCTGTCAGGGCTGGGAAGTGACCAGCAAGCCCTTCCCTTGTCCTCCCCTCAGTGATGGAGACCCAGGCATTGGTACCTTCTGAGTGATGCTTCTCCACCTTTGATCTCTTCTTGAGAGCGGGTGCTGAATCATCAGATGCTTTCAACTGGAATCTTATTACAGCTTCAGAGGTGCTGGGAGGCTAGGCTTCAATAGAGAACAAGGCCTGACAAATTGGATTCCTTCTGTTCAACCCTTTTAACCCTTAAGACACAAGGGAAGAGTTCAGTTGTCATCAGCTTCTCCCACTCCTTGGCTCCTTTCCAAGCTGTTGATCTTTCTCCTACCCTCATCCCAGCTGTCTGACCACCTGCAGTGCTTGGAAGCACCCAGCCATTGCCTCTCCACCACTGGTTCCTTTCAGCTCCCACCTGTCCCTGACTCTTCTCAGATCTCTCCTTGTTCCCAGAGTGACTCTCCGATCTGGAAGCAGTTTGCATGGGCTGTATGGTTTTTGGGAGCTTGAGGAGTGGGGAGGATTATACACCTATTCCTGACAGCCCCGTGCATTCAAACACCCAGTTTGCAGGAATTCAGTGTTTTAGCAGTAAAGGGGCATGTGTAAATATCGCACCGTGCAGGGGGTGAAGGGTAGGGTGAGGCAGTGTTCTCTGGACAGCTCCTGTGACATGTTGAATGGAGATCTGGAATTCTCATGCTGAGGGACTTTGCTGAGCAGCGCAGGCCCTACATTGGAGTGAATCTGCCTCTGGCCCCCTCCCTCATATTAATACTTTGCTTGGGACTCTATTCTGGGTATTAAATGTTTGTAGAATCTAAAATATCAGTGCCAAGACTAAATGTGTAGGGTCTACAAATGTGAAAGTTGCCCCCCCCCCCGCTCCGGTTCTGCAGCTCCTGCCAGTAGGAGCCCTTTTTCCATGAATGAGGAAGTAAACCGACTATTTCAACTCCCTTGTAGTGGGGTGGGGGGAGATTCAGTGTTTCTCCCAAAAGTGAGAGGGAATGAAATGACCCAATGAAGAGGGAAGAATACATTTTACAAACCGTCCTGCTCATGGCCTGTGCTAGCCTGCTCTTTGTGCAGCAGCTTCCTGTGGAGGCTGGCTGGCTGGCAGAAATGACCTTTTTATAGCAGCATTGTCTGAGCATAGTTAGCATCTCGTGAGTGGCTAAGGCGATGTCCTCTGGGCATAAATTACTTACCTCCCAGTAGCCTTCTGCACTTTACAAGCATTTGAATCCTGCCTGTTTGTTGGGAATCTTGGAAAGTGCTGAAGCCTTTCTTCTGTGGTGGGTGGTGGTAGATGCATTGCATGATGCCTGAGCTGCAGTTGCTGGAGCACCATAACTTGGCATTTACTGACTTTTGTGTCTGATTCTCCTCATTGTGTCAATGTTTCTTGAATGTAATGAATAAGATACAAGCTGCATGTGATTAGTTTTATTGTGAAAGCATTGACTGTCCTTGCGACTGGATAGGACACTTGTGAAGGTGTTCTCAGTCTGGATTTGGATGGGAGTGCTCACCCAAGTCTTGGCAGTGGCAAATCTCTAGGGGGGCTCACGGTCCCTTCTTGTTTGGGGCACAGCTGTGGTTATGTCAAGTGGGATTTCAGGAGGCTTCACAGAGCAAACCCTAGACTGACTTACTGTCTTTCTAGAACTGCAGACCTAGAGGAAGAAGAAGGACCTAGGAGCATGAGTCTCCATTACAGCCATCAGTGTATCTATGTCTGAAACCCAGATGGCTGCTGTCTGAAGGGAAGAGCTCAAATCTTCCCACTGGTGATAGCAAAGGGATCCACTCTCTTCTTTCTGTGGCCTCTTCATCTTTAATTTACCACCCCTGGTCTCTGAACTCACTACCTTGAATGAGGAGGGGAAAGTGGTGGCAGAGATGGTCAATTCTTTTTTGTCAACGTCCAAACTTCTTGGTCAAGATCCAGACTCTAGAGAAAATAATAAAAAAAAACCAGCAATAATGATGGTGATAAAATGTCAGAGTCTGTTCAAAAGCATCTGGCGGTCCGGATTTGGCCCACAGTCTGCCTCTTGACTACCCTGGGGGGTGGGCCTTCGGCCTAGCATTTTAACAGGAGGAGGAGCTTGTCAGGTGTAAAGTGCCCAGTCCCTGCAGAGAGGGTGGGTTGCCAGAAGCCAGGGCTAGGGGTTGAGGAAATACTTAGGCACGAAGTGGGGCTTGCGTGGTACCAGTCCAAACAGACAATGGGATTCTCCTATGGTGGCTAGCAGGGCGAATACTTTTCCAGTGCTGCAGGGTCCCTCTACCCTCTCACACTTCTGAGTGTGCCGCAGGGCGTTGCTAAGTAGACATGCAGCCCTGGACTGTGGGATAGGGGGACAGTGCAGGTCAGGGGGCAGGAGCTGGGAGTGGTGACTATTTGTGTCCTGGGGCTGCCTAGCGGGTGGCTTTCCCCCTGCACAGATGCTTCTGGAATCACCATTCCTTGGACTTCCCCAGTTTGGGTCCTCTGGACTCTCTGGCCCCAGTGTGAATTCTGACCCCAGCCTGAAAGGGTCACAGGTGAGGGAGGCTGTTTTCAGGCCCCTGTGGGGAGTACACTTAAATGACTCCACCTGGTTGGTTGTGCTTGGGGGCTCTGAGGAAGTGGGGTGGCTGAGAGAGGCTCAGAGGTTGCCAATGTGCTGAGTCAGCATGACCGGCTTGGAGCAGCCATGCTCTGGACCCAGCCGGCCGCCTGCCAGGCTATTTTTAAATATGTGGCTTCCTTGTACTCTGACTCCTCCCAGTGTTTCTAATCTTCCTCTCCCCCCACCCCCATTCCCTCCCCAGCCACTGCCAGCACTTGGCTTAAGTCTTCACAGGCAGGCGTGCGGGTGAGGAAGGAGCGAGATGAGGAGCAGCAGCAGCTTCTGCTGAGGGGCAGGATCAGTTGTTTGTGAGTCTGTCTGGTTCAGACTGGGAGACCAGTGCTTGCTAAGCATAGCATGTGGGAGAGACTGGCACCGGCAGCAGGCCTGGCCCCAGCTTCCCCTGTTGGAGCCCCTGGGTGCGGTGCAGGGTTAGGTGGCCCCTGGGGAGTTGATCCCACAGGCCAACCTCTGACCTTCCCCTCCTTCCTTTCAGATCCTGACTGACAAGGCTCTCGTGTTATGACGACCCCCAACAAAGGAAACAAAGCCTTAAAGGTAAAGGGGAGGGGGGGCCTGGGCACATGGGTGACCAGCAGCTGGCGCTTTGTGGGGATCGCAATAATGCACGTGTTCCTCTTCCCACAGGTGAAGCGGGAGCCGGGCGAGAATGGGACCAGCTTGACAGATGAGGAGCTGGTGACCATGTCTGTGCGTGAGCTGAACCAGCATCTACGGGGCCTGTCCAAGGAGGAGATCATCCAGCTGAAGCAGCGTCGGCGCACGCTGAAGAACCGAGGCTACGCGGCTAGCTGTCGTGTCAAGCGTGTCACCCAGAAGGAGGAACTGGAGAAGCAGAAGGCAGAGCTGCAGCAAGAGGTGGAGAAACTGGCCTCTGAGAACGCCAGCATGAAAATGGAACTCGATGCCCTCCGCTCCAAGTACGAGGCGCTCCAGAACTTCGCCAGAACCGTGGCCCGGAGCCCTGTGGCCCCTGCACGGGGCCCTATCACCTCCAGCATGGGGCCTCTCGTCCCTGGCAAAGTCGCCACCACCAGTGTCATCACAATAGTGAAATCCAAAACGGACGCCCGGTCTTAGTAAAGCAACGCTGCCTGGGCTTGTCTGTGCAGGGCAGTTAGGCGCAAAGCTAACCTGGAATCCCCAAAGCACAAACCCCTTTCCTGGTGGGTCAGGATTCCCGCCTCTCTGCTCGGGACTGGCCTGCTGATCACTCCAGTTTTGTGTTTTGTCTTGTTCAGATTGATATGACCAGTGGTGACACCCCCCCCATCCTTTGCAAACAGAGCCTCCCACCTATGGGTCTACAGCCCTCTGGGGCATCCTTGGGATAGAGACTGTGAAAGACCTTGGTGTTCTAGCCAAAGAAATTCTGCACAGCATGGAGGAAGGTGTGTGCTTGAGGCCCACAACACTTCTCAGTGGGTAGGGGATGGGAGGGCAGAGGAGGCTCTGTGGCAGGGAGTTGGGATCCCTGGTTTCAGTCACTTCCAAAGGATTTATTCCATTATACTTCCAAGTGGCATATCTCGGTGCTTGGTTGCCAGGTGCCCAAATCTGCTGCTTCTGTCTCGCTTGGTATCCGTGATTGCCGTGGGGGTAGTTTGTGTAACTGAGTTTAACTTCTAGACGCGCCGCCTGTGTCCCAAAGGCAGGTTTTCTTGTGACTTTCACTGCACCAGCCACACACCTGCAGTAATGGAAGGGAGGAAACTGCCGTTCCCTGGTGTCTCCGCTCTGGAGATGGCGGGCGGGGGACGATGGGGACACTGTGGGGGCCAGCAATGGAGGGAGGAGGAGGTATCATAGTGACTGAAGGCCAGTTTTGTGCCTAACATGTTGCACTGAACAAGACCAAAATCACTAGTTTTTCTCATCTATTGAGGGTATCAAGTGTCTCTAGTGTGATGGTTTACACAACCAGTTTGTGGTTAAATAGTCCTTTTATTTAAAGAGAGAAACATTCATTTTAAGAGTTATTAAATTATCTAAGTTTAAAATCAGACAGAGAGAGCGAGCATATTTATAGTTGGCTTTTTTTACCTGAGCGGGCGGGAATATTTGACCATATAAATGGAGAAATATTCTCAGACTCTGCTAGCTGAAAAGTAAATAAAGAAAAATGATGTTAGTTTCTCATGAACCTCCTGCAAACTCTCTGTGGCTCCGAGGTTAGTTTTTATAAAGAGTTATCAGACTTTATTTATAAAATTTAGAAAAAGACAAAAAAGAGGCAAGTCCTGTTTGATATCTTTTTTGCAATTGTACCAAAAGTGACTTATTCTTGAACTCGCTGGCTTCCTTCGTGTTCCCACTGTGTTGCGCTGTCCGTGCTCTCTGAGCTCTTGTGTGGCGCTGTGATGTGATGGTGCCAATAGCTGCCTTTGCTGTCTGGATGTCCTGTCTTCACGCTACCTTTGCTTTCCCAGGGATTGACATGGGTACTGTCCTAGGCCTGCAGTAGGTCCTTGGCACATAGGCAAGGTTGCTCCCCAACCAGTGAGGGCCAAGATCCACCCCGACCTTTCTAAACTGAAGTCAGAACAACTTGATGGGTGTGAAGAGATGGTGCCATGTCTCCAGGAGCCTCTCCTTCTGCACTGTCCTTTTATATAGCCCAACAGCCTGTTTCCCTAGCTGGCAGCCACCCTCCTCAGAGGTCCAGCTGCTGCCGGGGGCTGTTGCTAACCAGGTTGTTCTTGGTAGCTCTGTTACCTGAACATGGCAGACTGTTGTAAGACTGCTTCCCCCTACTCTTCAAGCAGGAAAGATGGCAGGGGAAGTGAAGCAATGGAGACTGTTCCAAGAGGTCATGTTTAGGAGGAGACTAATGGGAAATAGCTCTGGGCTTTGGTTTCCTTTTAGATCCTGTGGCAAGAACTTTAAGTGCTCATTAGATGCTGGCCATGAGCCTCGTTGTGCATTTGAGCAGGGCAGGAAGTTGCATCAGTCCTGCTGATGGACTCCCTTGCTGTTGAGTGTCTGCATAGTACTGAAAGGGAAGCCAGGGCAGAGTTTCTTTCTTTCCTCTCCATCCAACCTCCCCAACTTCCTGGTGCAGCTTCTTCTAGGTGTGACGAGTATGTTGGGCTGGTGTGTAGTTTGCAAGGCTATGCGATGGAGCTAAGATGCTATCTGAGGTCTTGATCCCTTCCCACAAACTGTTCCCCTGGAAGCTACAGCTCGTTGTTACCCCCCGGTGGCAGGACAGTCGGAGGAGACCAGCCTGACCAGGGACACTGAGCTCCACATGGTATTCTCTGGGCTGCTGGATTCAGGCTGAGTGTAGGGGACAGAGTATGTTGGTGCTGGGCTAGGCTGTAGCACCAGCTTAGGAGCCTGTTTGTATTGCTGACCTTATCTGGCTGGGCACAGATTTCATGCCCACCCCACTCATGGGCAGAGATTTTTGCTCTTTACCGAGAAGCAGGTATGCCTGCCAAAAGCCAAGCATTCAGTCAGAAGGGGGAGGGCCAAGGACAGGTTCGAGTGTGAGGGCTCAGGGCAGAGCAATAGTCCATTGTGGAGGATTTTCCATTAAGTCCCACCCTTACTTCAGACCTTGAGGGGGTTTTCTGCTTTGCTTTGATCTCGGATCCAGGAGGAAGCTGTTGGGGTCGAACTTTCCCGTGAGTTGCATTGGACAGAGGAGAGGATTGGGATGTCTCCCACCTTCCCTGTGTTCCCCCTGCCAGGCCATGGGGCTTTCTCTAGTCTCCAGTATGAAAAGTGGGTGTCTTCAATCTCTGGTCTCAGCCCCCAGGAACCTGCTGAGACTGTAACTCTCCAGAAGGGCTAGTCACCGCATAGTGTGCAGTGCAGCTCCTTGGGATTTAACTCCCCGGTCTTCTGGGTCTTTTGTCTTCCCACTGCTCAGAAGGTGCCAACCGCTGGGTGTTCAACTGCAGACCCCTGAAATGAGCCCAGAATACCAAGTCCTGACTCCCCTAAGAACCAGCTTGAAATTGGGTACCCCACATGAAGCTGAGTGCAGAAGGCCAGCCTGGCGTGTCTGCCCTGCCTGGGATGTGGGGCACGCTGTTGCCAGGGGTGTATTTATATAGCGAGCTGGGTGCTGTGCTCGAGCTCCAAGAGGGTTTGGTTTGAGGAGGCCCCACCAGTTTTTGTGCAACAGAAGGAGCAGGTGGCGACCATCTTCCTGAGAAGGTGCACGCGGCCAGAGAGAACCCCGTTAGTGGCTGCCGATCCCTTTCCATCCTACTCCAACCCTGATCTAACAGCCTGGAACTTCCCTCCCTGACTGACATCTCACCCGTCATCTGTCTTCAGAGGAGTCCTGGTGCCTGCCTTTACCGGGAGAGGATGCTTTAGGGATGGGTGCCGTGAGTGCTGGAGGACGGCGAGAGCAGGCAGCAGACACTTACTCAGACAGAATCTTTTCCTCTTCTTGACGTTTTCTTTTATTGTGCTTGTTAGTCTGTTATCCCAAACAGCTCTGATGGGCTGAGCATATTCAGTGACATCACATCTCTACAGAGAGGATTTAGGTGCAAAGACAGCAAAGCTGTGATTGTGTGATGTGGAGTAATGAACTCAGTGCTGGGAGCCAGGACTCCTGGGTTCCACTCTTGGCTCAGCCAGTGGCTCCATGTGTGACCTTAGGCAAATTGCTTCCCCCTCTATACTCGGTGCTGTGCCCCACGTCAGTGACTGGTATGTTGGAGGGGCTCTGGGAAGCTCCCTATGGGCTGTGCTGTGCCCCATGTCAGTGGTTTTGGTTCTTTGGTTTTAGTGAAGTATCAAATCTGAATACCTTCTTGCCCCTGTGTTCAGGGAATCCCCCGTTTATGCTGAAGGGGGCACTCCCCCACCCACCCTAGCATCAGTCAGCTTCTTGTGTTTATGAATTGTCCCAGTGTGCGTTAGGCCCCCCAACCCTTCACTTGATTTCTTTCTCTCTCGCTCTCTCGTTCTCTCATATATAGCGTTTCAGAGTGTTACAGTTCTTGTTTTCGAGGTGCTTGTTCATTTGGTTTCCTGCTGTGAAGGGTGTTGTGTTTTCTTTCTCTGGTACCTTTTTGACGCAGCGGGTGGGGTTTTTGTTCCTGGCCTGGCTGCAAAGCGAACCCGTGAAGTGTATCCACCCTTGCATGGCTGGGTGTAGGCATGGCTGTCCCACCCAGGGCGTGCACAGGGACTTGTGTATGTTGTGGTGAATTGTGTAAAGTGATCTCTTGGCTTAGGCAACATGATGGATATTTCTCTTTAGGGAGAGGAGAGGCAGACTGCAGTGTGCAGGTGAGAGCTAGGACTGCTCTGTGAGAGTTCATGCAGGTGGGGAGGGCACGCAGAGCACTCTCCTCTTGGGTCGGCTGGTGTGTGTTTGCACGTGTGAGATCCTGGATGGTCACCACCATCCCAGTGTCTCTGGTATGAAATGCACGGGGGGCAGGGGTTGTGAAGAGCTGGGGGTGGCATCTTTTCCAACCTTTTGTGAGCAGAGCCCCCTTTGCCCTCCCCCCACCACACCCCAGTGGCCAGAGGGTAATGGCTAGATGGGGGCTGTGTCCTGTCCCTTCACCAGCCCACAGGGAGAACGTCGCTGGGAGGGGACTGCTCCTTTTGCTTGCAGGCGCCTTCCTGAATGAAGCTCTGTGCTTCAAGCTGTGGTTTTTCTGGCAGGAACAAACACTAACGCTCTCACCTCAGAGGAAGGTTCCCTTCCTGCCAGGGTGCGCTGCTGCCTCCCACAATAGTAAAGGGAAGGGTGGGGACCTGTGGGCACACTGTGACTCCCCTCCCCACTCCGATAGGAGGAGGTAGTGCTGGGCCCCTTTCAGCCGCAGGGCTGGCAGGTGCTAAGGGGCAGCCTGGCTGGGGCAATACTCTCCCTTCTCAGGAGGTGGCGTTGCTCCCTGTGGGAGTAGGGAGCAGTCAGGTTGGCTGCCTGGGATGCATGAGAGCTTTGGATGCCTGTGTAGGATATCTCTGGCTACAGCCTGTGTGAATGATTCTGCAGCCCCGGTTCCTTCCTGGGGCAGCCATGTGAACCGCTCCCCAGTGGAGAGCAGTATTGTACTGCCATGAATTCCCAGAGTGCAATGGTGGGGCTGTGGGAGTGGAGTCCCTGCCCTGTTCCAAGGGGAGAAGGAGCTACCAAACTGCTGCGCCTGCCTGAAGTGTGACCTCACTGCAGTCTGCCCGGAGTTTATTACACCCTTGGCCAAACTGGAATGTTATTGGAGAAATAACATCCTGAGCATGAAGTGACAGGACGAGGGTGCCTTGGCTGCTGCCCAGGCTACGCTGCCCTGCAGTGTCAATATTGGCTTGTGTCAAACATGAGGACCGGGCCTACAAGGCTCAGTTCTGAATCATGTATTTGCTTCTTTTCAGTTTTAAAAGGACTCTAAAATGGAAAAAAAATATTTTATTAAACAGAATCTAATTTGTAAATATAAAAAATGACTAGAAATGGGGGCAAGATCTCTGTGACAGGGGTGTAATAAAATGTTCAGTCCAAGGCTTTTCTATAACAAAGCCAAGCCCAGCTAATAATCAGTATTTATTACTAAATTATTGTCCTTTTTCAATCTGTAGATAGGTATCTGTTGATAACTGTCGGGGATTTGCTGTTGCGGCCCCGTTGGAGGTGTTGTTAATTTATTTCTGTATATATTGTATGTTTGTTGATATGAGGCTTTCTTTATTTTGTATATGACCAATAAACTTCTTTTAAAGAGACCCATTCCAGAGCATCTTCCCTGGGGATTTGGCGGGCAGCCTTGTAGTAAGGTTTGTTTCGGGCTCTTCTGACCTGAGAAACTCTTCCATTTTTGCAGACACTGATTTTCATCCTGGGCCTGGCTTATGCAGCTTTTTTACCAATTTCACTGTTTGGTTAGGTGATGACTTCTTTACAGGAAATTAAATTGTACAATCCCCTTCTGGGGATGCGGTTCTTGGTATAACGGTCCTTATCTGAGCCTAGGAACTTAAATTCATAGCTCTGCTGGACATTAAAACACATGGACTTAACAGAGACACTGGTTTGACTCTCAACAACAATTTGTAACACACTCTACTGCCTGATAACCCTTAGTTGTCCACTTAAAATTAAGTGGTCTCCTATAGCATGTGTGAAATACTTATGCTTAACAATTTCTCCCATTTGTATTTAGCTTGGACACTGTTAACCTTCTCCAGACCTGAAGAAGAGCTCTGTGAACTCGACAGCTTGTCCTTTCTACCAACATCATGCACAATCATCAACCAATAAGATATTACCTTACATACCTCGTCTCTCCCTTAGAGGTATTGTTTGTTTCTGCCCACTTATGGGAATAAGCTATGCTAGTATAACTGTGTCCACACTAGAGGGTTGTACAGCTTTAACTAAGTTTCAAACCAATATAGTTAAAGCAATACAAAAGCTGCATGTAGACAAGACCCCAATGTATTGAACAGAAGACAGTAGATTCCAGGTGTGTCCCCTGTCACCCTGGGTCTCAGGAGAAAGGAGCAGTACTTTGGACTGGAGTGCAAGGGGCACTCACACCTCACTTCATGGACACTGTTGGGTGATGGAATGGCTTCTTTATGGAGGAGATGCTGCCCCAGACTAGAACTGAAGTTTAGGGTAGGAGAGAGAACCCAGTCACGTCTTTCTCCAGGTGGAGTCATTCTTTAAAGGGTTTCACGAGCGCTGAGTAGAGAGGGATCCATTGACCTGATGCTGAGAAGTGGCCCCATGGAAAATCAAATAAACCGGCCTTGGCTGAAATCTTCTCCCTCAGCAGGAAGAAGAGGACAGAATAAAGTTAGAGGTTGGTAGTGGGGCAGCAAAGGGAGAGAGAAACCTAGAGCACAGACTCCAAGGTGCAAAGAATCAGAGCCCAGAAGTTCTCAGTATCCCCTTGCGCACTTCTCATTGTGAACACTGGAGAGTCCCAGGGATGTGATACCTCTGGGGGTTGGGGTGGTAGTGGACACACATCAGTGTGGCAAGGGCAAGCTGGCCAAAGACACCAGGGCAAACTCTACCCAACTTAGAAAGAGACCGTGGAGTCGTAAGCCTCTCCACAGAGAAGCCAGGCGTTGGCTCTAAGGCCTCTTCTAAGCTGCAACTACACCATGATGTGCCTGCAACTCATTGTGTTGCCTTTGGCAGGATAAGAACATAAGGAGAGCATAAGAATGACCACACTGTATCAGACCAATGGTCCCTAGCCAAGTATCTTGTCTTCTGACAGTGGTTTGTATCAGATGCTTCAGAGGGAATGAACAGAAGAGGGCAATTTATCGAGTGATCCATTCACTATAGTACAGTCCCAGCTTCTGGCAGGCAGAGCGTGGGGATGGATCCCTGCCCATCCTGGCTAATGGTCACTGAGGGACCTATTCTCCATGAACGTATCTAATTTTTTTTTGAACCCTGTTATACTTTTGGCCTTCACAACATATCTTGGTACCAAGTTCCACAGGTTGACGGTGCGTCGTGTGAAGAAATACTTCCTTTTGTTTGTTTTAAATCTGCTGCCTATTAATGTCATTGGGTGACCCTGGTTCTTGTGTTATATGAAGGAGTAAATAACACTTACTTTCTCTAGAAGTGACAAAGGGTCCTGTGGCACCTTACAGACAAACAGAGGTATTGGAGCATAAGCTTTCGTGGGTGAATACCCACTTCATCGGATGCCACTGCTTGCATCCGATGAAGTAGGTATTCACCCACAAAAGCTTACGCTACAATACCTCTGTTTGTCTGTAAGGTGCCACAGGACCCTTTGTCGCTTCTACAGATCCAGACTACCACGGCTACCCCTCTGATACTTACTTTCTCCACACTATTCATGAACCTTATATATACATACACAGAGAGACCTCTATCATATTCCCACTGTAGTCATCTCTTCCAAGCTGAACAGGACCAGTTTTTTAATCTCCCCTCACATGCAAACTGTTCCATACGCCTAATAACTTTTTTGCCTTTCTCTATACTTTTTCCAATTCTGATGTATCTTTTTTTTTTTTTTTTTTTTTTGAGATGGGGTGACCAGAACTGCATGCAGTATTCAGGTGTGGGTGTACCATGTATTTATATAGTGGCATTATGACATTTTCGGTCTTATCTATCCTCTTCTTTATGGTTCCTAACATTGTTGGCTTTTTTTTTGACTGCCACTGCATATTGAGCAGATGTTTTCAGAGAACTATCCACTATGACTCCAAGACCTTTATAATTTAGACTCCATTTTGAATGTATAATTGCTATTGTTTTCCAATTTGCATTACTTTGTATTTATCAACAATTAATTTCATCTGCCATTTTGTTGCCCAATCACCCAGTGTAGTGAGACCCCTTTGTGACTTTTCAGACAGCTTTGGACATTATATTGTGGAATATTGTATCATCTACAAACTTTGCCACCTCTCTGTTTACCCCTTTTTCCATATTTATGATTATGGTGAACAGAACTGGTCCCAATACAGATTTTGTGGGGGGACAACATTGTTTACCTCTCTCCACTATGAAAACTTACTATTTATTCCTACCCTTTGTTTCCTATTCTTTTAACCAGTTACTGATCCCTGAGAGGACCTTCCCTCTTATCCCACAACTGCTTACTTTGCTTAAGAGCCTTTGGTGAGGGACCTTGTCAAGAGTTTCCGAAAGTGCAAATATACTGTATCCTCTGGATCACCCTTGTTCATAGATTTGTTGACCCCCTCAAATAATTCTGATAGATTGGTGAGGCATGATTTCCCTTTACAAAAGCTATATTGACTCTTCCCAACTGTATTGTGTTCCTCTGTATCGTTTCAGCCAATCTAACTGGTACTGAGATTAGGTTTACCGGCCTGTAATTTCCAGGATCGCCTCTGGAGGCTTTTTTAAAAATTGGCATTACTTTAGCTATCCTTCAGTTATCTGGTACAGAGGCTGATTTAAGTGATAGGATACTTACCAAAATAGTTCTGCAATTTCCTATTTGAGGTCCTTCAGAACTCTTGGGTGATACCATCTGGTCCTTGCTGAATGAGGGAGGGAACCTAGTGACAGAGGATGTGGAGAAAGCTAGTGTACTCAATGCTTTTTTTGCCTCTGTCTTCACAGACAAGGTCAGCTCCCAGGCGGCTGCACTCCGCAGCACGGTATGGGGAGGAGGTGACCAGCCCTCTGTGGAGAAAGAAGTAGTTCGGGACTATTTAGAAAAGCTGGACGAACACAAGTCCATGGGGCCGGATGCACTGCATCCGAGGGTGCTAAAGGAGTTGGCCGATGTGATTGCAGAGCCATTGGCCATTATCTTTGACAAATCATGGCAATCGGGGGAGGTCCCGGATGACTGGAAAAAAGCTAATGTAGTGCCCATCTTTACAAAAGGGAAGAAGGAAGATCCGGGGAACTACAGGCCTGTCAGTCTCACCTCAGTCCCTGGAAAAATCATGGAACAGGTCCTCAAGGAATCAATTCTGAACCACTTAAAGGAGGGGAAAGTGATCAGGAACAGTCAGCATGGATTCACCAAGGGCAAGTCATGCCTGACTAACCTAATTGCCTTCTATGATGAGATAACCGGCTCTGTGGATGAGGGGAAAGCAGTGGATGTGCTATTTCTTGACTTTAGCAAAGCTTTTGATACAGTCTCCCACAGTGTTCTTGCCAGCAAGTTAAGGAAGTATGGGCTGGATGAATGCACGGTAAGGTGGATAGAAAACTGGCTGGATGGTCGTGCTCAACGGGTAGTGATCAATGGCTCTATGTCTAGTTGGCAGCCGGTATCAAGTGGAGTGCCCCAAGGGTCGGTGCTGGGGCCGGTTTTGTTCAATATCTTCATCAACGATCTGGAGGATGGTGTGGACTGCACCCTTAGCAAGTTTGCAGATGACACTAAACTGGGAGGAGTGGTTGATACGCTGGAGGGTAGGGACAGGATACAGAGGGACCTAGACAAATTAGAGGATTGGGCCAAAAGAAATCTGATGAGGTTCAACAAGGACAAGTGCAGAGTCCTGCACTTAGGACGCAAGAATCCCATGCACTGCTACAGACTAGGGACCGAATGGCTGGGCAGCAGTTCTGCAGAAAAGGACCTAGGGGTTACGGTGGACGAAAAGCTGAATATGAGTCAACAGTGTGCCCTTGTTGCCAAGAAGGCTAACGGCATTTTGGGCTGTATAAGTAGGGGCATTTCCAGCAGATCGAGGGACGTGATTATTCCCCTCTATTCGGCACTGGTGAGGCCTCATTTGGAGTACTGTGTCCAGTTTTGGGCCCCACGCTACAAGAAGGATGTGGATAAATTGGAAAGAGTCCAACGGAGGGCAACAAAAATGATTAGGGGGCTGGAGCACATGACTTATGAGGAGAGGCTGAGGGAACTGGGATTGTTTAGCCTGCAGAAGAGAAGAATGAGGGGGGATTTGATAGCTGCTTTCAACTACCTAAAAGGGGGTTCCAAAGAGGATGGATCTAGACTGTTCTCAGTGGTAGAAGATGACAGAACAAGGAGTAATGGTCTCAAGTTGCAGAGGGGGAGGTTTAGGTTGGATATTAGGAAAAACTTTTTCACTAGTAGGGTGGTGAAGCACTGGAATGGGTTACCTAGGGAGGTGGTGGAATCTCCTTCCTTGGAGGTTTTTAAGGTCAGGCTTGACAAAGCCCTGGCTGGGATGATCTAATTGGGTTTGGTCCTGCTTTGAGCAGGGGGTTGGACTAGATGACCTCCTGAGGTCCCTTCCAACCCTGAGATTCTATGATTCTATGATTTATTACTGTTCAATATGTTCCAAACCTCTGTTATTGACACCTCAATATGAGGCAGTTCCTCAGATTTATCACCTATAAAGAATGGCTCAGGTGTGGGAATCTCCCTCACATCCTCTGCAGTGGAGACTGATGCAAAGAATTCATTTTGCTTCTCCGCAATGGTCTTGTCTTCCTTGGGTGCTCCTTTAGCACTTCAGTCGTCTAGTGGCCCCAGCGACTGTTTGGTAGGCTTCCTGCTTCCCATATACTTAAAAAAAAAAATGTTGCTGGTTAGTTTGTGTCTTTTGCTAGTTGCTCTTCACACTTTTTTGGCCTGCCTTGTTATATTTTTACACTTGACTTGCCAGAGGTTATGCTCCTTTCTATTTTCCTCAGCAAGATTTGACTTCCAATGTTTAAAACGTCATCTTTTTTCTATCTGCCTCTTTTACTCTGTTTAGCCATGGTGCCTCTTTTTTTGGTGGGGGTCCTCAGTTGTTTGTGTTTGTTAATTTCGGGTATACATTTTGTTTGAGCCTCTATTATGGTGGGGTTTTTTAAGATTCCATGCAGTTTGTAGGCATTTCATTCTTATGACTGTTCCTCTTAATTTCCATGTAACTAGCTGCCTTGTTTTTGTACAGTTCCTCTTTTTCAACTTAAATGGTACTGTGGTGGGTTTCTTTGGTATTTTCCTTCCTAACAAGATGTTATATTTAATTATGTTATGGTTGCTGTTACCAAGTGGTTCAGCTACATTCATATCTTGGAGTAGATCCTGTGCGCCCCTTAGGACTAAATCAAGAATTACCTCTCTCTGTGTTTCAGTGTAGTAGCCGTGTTAGTCTGTGTCAGCAAAAAGAAAATAAGAAAGAAATACTTGTGGCACCTTAGAGACTAACAAATTTATTTCAGCATAAGATTTCGTGGACTACAGTCCGCTCAAACTGCTCCAAGAAGCAGTCAATAGTATCTAGAAACTTTTATTGTCTTTGCATCCCATCCTGAGGGGGACAGGTACCAATTCATATGGGGATAGTTGCAATCTCCCATTATTGTTGGGTTTTCTGTTTTTGTAGCCTTTCTAATCTCTCTGAGCATTTCACCATCACCCTCCTCATCAGGTGGTAATATACTCCTACTGCTATGCCTTTATTTTTCAAGCATGGAATTTCTATTTGTAGAGATTCTACAGTACTGTTTCATTGGTGCCTATTATATCAATATCCCCATTTAATACTAGGCACTTGAGTTCATCCATCTTAGTATTTAGGCTTCTTGCATTTCTATACAAGCGCTTCTAAAATTTGTCAATATTTAGTTATCTGCCTTCATGTGATGTAATTGAATGGGACTCTTTTGTTGGTTTCTCTTCGGTTCCTACCTGTATTTTATCAACTTGTCGTCTTCTCTTTACAGCTGAGCCCTAGCTCCTGCCATCTAGACCTTCTGCTGCTAGCTAATTGTGACCTCTTACATGGGAGACTTAAGCTTTCACTAGGCCACTGCTGGAGGGTTGAGATACTATAGCTGGAGTGGAACAGTGTGTCACTTCATGACCTAGCCTCCCCCAACCTACACACACATACAGTCTATCTCCTACAGGAGCCACAGTGTGGGGTAGGTGTTTGGGATAGCCTCTTAACTGAAAGGTGCCTTTGCAAGGTTGCAAATTCTTATACCCCCTGAAACAACCACCACTGAACCACATTCAGGCCACTACCAAAGCTGTGGGGACCTGCACCACTTCAGAGCCTCTCTTCTACCCTAGAATGGTTCTAGGCTGAGGCATTGGTTCCTGTCCGCAGGAGGGGCCCCAATACTGGGTTAGTGAGGTTCTAGGTACTGGCATAGGGCTACAGCCTCCTGTGTGGTAATGACCAGCCCCACAGAGGGGAGAGAGGTAAAAGGTACAAACCATTCCTTGCCAGTAGTCTTTTGCAGCAGATACCCAACCCACAGTGAAATGTGCAAAACACAATCAGGCTGAACTGATTGTTATATATCTTTATAAACGCTGACGGAGTCTTTCTAGCACAGCCCCTGGCCTTGGCTACAAGAGCAGTGCTGAAACCTTTCCTGTTGCTAAGGCGAGGTTGACTCCACTCATGTTAGGCCTGGCCGTCCCAGTGTGGATGAGCCAGGGAGTGCTAATGCTGTCAGTCAGACCTGCTCAGAGAGGAATTAGGAGAGGTGGTAGATTCTCAGCATCCTTGGAGGGGAGGAGCTGAACCAGAGTTGACAACAGCGAGACGTTTTTCAAACACTTCCTTCGTTCAGACTGTCCCAGTTTCAGTTAATTGCACCTGTATCCCCCGTGCCCTCCCTCCAGGTAACCTAATGGAGGTTTCCGACTCTCAGCCATTACCTCTCGAGGGTGGAGGACCTGCCTCTCTCGCCCCCCTGCCCCGGGCTGTAAGGCTGCATTGCTCTGCGGGCCGGGGGGTGTGCCCACGAGCCCGCTTTGCGTCCTCCCCAAGGGCGAGGAGTGGGAGTGCCACCACTGACAGGTTCCCACACAGCTCTGCCTGGGGCGGGGGGCGGGTACCAGGGAAGGCACAGTATGGGGGGAGGGGGGGGCCAGGCGCTGGGCTGGGGGGGCAGTAGCGGGGGGGGGGGCGTGGAGCCCAGCCCGGGGACGGGGCCTCGCTCGCTCCGCGACCGGTGCTGAGCCCGAGTGCAGCAGGGCCCACGGCGCAGGCGCCGTTCGCGCTTCGCTCCGCCCCCTGGGCGTTGCTGGTTGGCGGGGCAAAGGCACGTGAGAGGCCGGCAGCTAGTCGCGCTCGGCCCCGCTCTGGCCTGTGACCCAAACTACTCTCTACCCGGAAATAGCCGCTCTGGCCCGGAAGTGAACATCATCCTGCCCCGCGGCGCTCTGTAGCCGGAAGCGGAAGTACAAGCGCTGTCTACTGTTGGCCCAGTACCGGGAAGCGGCCGGCATCCTGCGGCCGTGATGGCGGCCGGCGGGAGCCTGAGCCGGACGGAGCGGAAAGCGGCCGCACGAGCCGAGATTCTGCAGCAGGAGGAGCAGCGGGACCAGCGCAGACAGGTACCGCCCCCCCCTTTAGCCCCGGGTCCCTCGCCGGTCCTACCCCGCCGCGGGTCCCGCCCGGGCGGCTGACCCGTGTCTTTGCTCTCCGGCTGCCAGGTGTCCCGGATCCTGAAGAAGCCGGTGGGGGAGCGGAACCCCGAGGAGAGCCTGCTCCTGGGCGAGTGCGAGGACGTCGTGCGGGAGCTGGAGCGGCGGCGCAGGAAGCGCGAAGGGCTGCGCAGGAGGCAGGAGGAGGTGGGTGCTCGCCCGGGCTGGGACGTTGAATGCCCTGCTTGCGGCCCCCGCGATAGTCATTGTTTTCCAATGAACCGCTAAGCCACGTGAGCACTTCAGACCTCCGCCCTCCCTTGGATCCCTGTCCACTTGCCCTGCCGCCTCAAAGGCATGGTCCTAATCTTCAAAGCTACTAAGGATCAGGACATTGCACGTTTCTGGGACCATGAGGATCACACTACCTAGAGCAAAGCATGTGAGAGCTGGAAAATTCTCAGTTGAGAGGAGTCAGATATGGAATGAAATTCCAGACTAGACTAGTGAGTCTCAGGTCTAACCTTTGCTAAAGGTTTCCACCATAACTAGAATGACACTTGCAACAAATATGTTTTTCTACTTAAAGAATAAAGTCAACCGCAAACAGAGCTTCCTCTAACCAGAAAAGGGAGAAGAGACAGACTCTGGTAAGGACTTCCCTGTTGCTTACCTAACTCTTGTTGCATGAACTCCAATAGCATAACAATGAGTGGCAGTAAAAAGACTGGAGGATAGTTTCTGTAATCTATAGTATTAGTCTGACAGGGAAACTGTCGGAAAATGAATCCAACTCAGTGGAGAATTGTCCTTTTGAGAAAGGACATGTAAAGGTGTCACCATCTAGGAGATTTCTAACCCACCGTCAAGGTTTAATACTCCATGTCAATTATTTTCTATTCAGAAAAAAAATTGCTCAGGGGGAGGGATAGCTCAGTGGTTTGCGCATTGGCCTGCTAAACCCAGGGTTGTGAGTTCAATCCTTGAGGGGGCCATTTAGGGATCTGGGGCAAAAATTGGGGATTGGTCCTGCTTTGAGCAGGGGGTTGGACTAGATGACCTCCTAAAGTCCCTTCCAACCCTGAGATTCTATGATTCTATGACTGGTTTTGTATGCCAGCTTCCCCTCCCCCTCTCTAGGATGAGATGCCACTGCAGCTTCCAGGGATGCAGAATGAGAACCAGGGAGTCGAACTGGTATTTATTTTGGTTTGGTTCAGGTTTGGGTTCAGTTGTATTCTATGTGTTCGGGTTCTTTTCTGGTTCAAACCATCAAAAAATCCCCCAAAACTTTAGTTACTGATTCAAACTAGTTCAAATCAAATTTCAATCTGATTTAAATTTTAAAAAAGAATTAAAACTAAAGCTGTTTTAATTAACTTTTACATGAGTTTTGCTAGTGTTCTTGTGCTGTCAAACAGAATTGTTTTTTTTTTTTTTAAGAACAATACGTTTGAGCAAACTAAAATAACATAAGATTTTCTGTGTTGTATTGGACCTGTGTGGTGAAAGGATAATTCTGAGGCCTGAAAATGTTCTTTCACCACTCACTTGTGTTGCTGGAACTGTAAATTGATTCATCTTGGGTATGATGTTTCCAATAGTTTAATATGATTTCTTTCTTGTGGCTCATCTGCAAATGAATCAAGAATTGTCCTAATCCTTTTTAGAGCTTTTCTTCATCCAGATATCTCTTTATTTTTGGAGATTTCATGAGCTTTAAGAAGAAGTTGCAGTTCATCATGCAGACTTTCAATTTCAGACGTGTCTGACATTGATTCTATTAAATAATTATTTTCTACTTCTGACTGAAACATTTCCATTTTCATCCACATTTTAGTTAAATTAATTTTTACCTTGACTTTGTCTTCTTGTGACAGTAGGAATTGATACGGAGAATATCAGAATGGAGAGGGGTAACTAGTGGTGTTTCCCAAGGGTCAGTCCTAGGACCAATCCTATTCAACTTATTCATAAATGATCTGGAGAAAGGGGTAAACAGTGAGGTGGCAAAGTTTGCAGATGATACTAAACTGCTCAAGATAGTTAAGACCAAAGCAGACTGTGAAGAACTTCAAAAAGATCTCACAAAACTAAGTGATTGGGCAACAAAATGGCAAATGAAATTTAATGTGGATAAATGTAAAGTAATGCACATTTGAAAAAATAACCCCAACTATACATACAATATGATGGAGGCTAGTTTAGCTACAACTAATCAGGAAAGAGATCTTGGAGTCAATGTGGATAGTTCTCTGAAGACGTCTATGCAGTGTGCAGCGGCAGTCAAAAAAGCAAACCGGATGTTATGAATCATTAAAAAAAGGATAGAGAATAAGATGGAGAATATCTTATTGCCCTTATATAAATCCATGTTACGCCCACATCTTGAATACTGCATACAGATGTGGTCTCCTCATCTCAAAAAAGATATACTGGCATTAGAAAAGGTTCAGAGAAGGGCAACTAAAATGATTAGGGGTTTGGAATGGGTCCCATATGAGGAGAGATTAAAGAGGCTAGGACTTTTCAGCTTGGAATATGGAAACTAAGAGGGGATATGATAGAGGTGTATAAAATCATGAGTGGTGTGGAGAAGGGAATAAGGAAAAGTTATATACTTGTTCCCATAATATAAGAACTAGGGGCCACCAAATGAAATTAATGGGCAGCAGGTTTAAAACAAATAAAAGGAAGTTCTTCTTCACACAGTGCACAGTCAACCTGTGGAACTCCTTGCCTGAGGAGGTTGTGAAGGCTAGGACTATAACAGGGTTTAAAAGAGAACTAGATAAATTCATGGAGGTTAAGTCCATTAATGGCTATTAGCCAGGATGGGTAAGGAATGGTGTCCCTAGCCTCTGTTTGTCAGAGGGTGGAGATGGTTGGCAGGAGAGAGATCACTTGATCCTTACCTGTTAGGTTCACTCCCTCTGGGGCACCTGGCATTGGCCACTGTTGGAAGACCAGATACTGGGCTGGATAGACCTTTGGTCTGACCCAGTATGGCTGTTCTTATCTAGGATCAAGGTATGCACATGAGAAAAAGATATCCTTTTCAAACAATATTTTTTTCTAATTTTTTAATTGAAGCCAGTAAGGATTCAGTAAAAAGAGAAGAGACTAGAAGGGAGTTAACCAGGAATTTGCACAGAGTGATGCACTGCACCTTAGAGAGATTGCTCTAACTTCCTTGTCTTCTCTTTAGGTTTGTGATGAACCAGAGGAATTAAAGAAAAAGGTCATTGAGCTGGCTGCAGCTGTCCGAAGTGCGAAACACCTGGTCATCTATACAGGAGCTGGGATCAGCACGGTAGGTTTGAATGGGATGAGTGTTTAAGGCTGCTGGAGCTCCGTCAGCAGTGTTTCTATGCCATAAATTCTACAGAGATCTTTCTTGGCTAGTGAGTGGATTGCATGAAGCCAGTAAGTATATAAGCAAAGTATTAGGAGTCCTAGGATCCTGTATTCAGACTGAGATTGGCCCACGGTTAGTGACTGAACGGTGGGCAGGACACCTTCATGTTTGTGTCTCAGGAAGGCACTTGTTGGTCAGGAGAGGCTGAGGCTCTGACTGCGTACAAAGATATTTGTCAGAGCCCTTCTGGAATAGTGTGAAGTGCTAGGCAGCAGCCAAGATCATTGTACCCAGGTCTGATCAGTAAGGTCACTCCTCCAGATTTCTCTTCAAGACCCACTTCTATCCTATAGCCAGTAAGAAATTGGCCAGTTAATGATGGCTAGGTTGAAGGGCAGATGGGTCTAGCAGGCACTTCGTAATTTTTAAGTTATAAATATCTATAAAAATGGTCTGCCTTTGTGGTCCCTGCTGGGAGAAGTGGGCGTTGAAGTCTGGCACATCCCCCTGTATATGTCACTTATCACTTTTGATTGTGAAGTCTTTGAAGCAGGAACCATATTTTCTCATCATTTTCTACATCCCCTATCAGAATGGGGGCATGATTCAGACTGAGGTGTCTGCGTGCTACTGTGCTATAGACATTTGTGCTGGAGAATGGCCAGCAAAGATGCCACCATATCTGGAGGAACTATGGAAAGATTCAGGAATTGAGTTCTTTGTGGGGAAATAGAAAATACTGAGTGGGAAAAAGTGGCAGAAATTATATGAATTATGCGAGGAAGGCGAATACTAGGGATGTAATATAAAAATGCAGAAACTGAATGACTGGGCAGATGGACAGAATGTTGCCCTGTGAAGGATGATGATTCTGGATGAATTGTCAGAGTAAGTTAAGCATGGAGTTCAAACAAGTGAGACAGACCTGTATGTGCTTCTGTATGAGAGAGGGCTGATGAATTTGTGGGGAATGTAGGAAGTGAGTCAGATAAACTAATAAGGCTGGAGTGGTGGTGTGGGGAGCATTCTCAGCAGGTCGTATTTTCCTCTTGTTTCTCCTGTAATGCAGGCAGCTTCAATTCCTGACTACAGGGGTCCTAATGGAGTTTGGACATTACTGCAGAAAGGGAGGAGTATCAGGTAAGCAGATGACATTACTAATTTTTTTCCTTCTGCTCTAATGGGGTGACAGTCTTTGCAACTCTCCCAAGAGTATCTGTTTGGGCTGCACAGCAGATGGCGATTAACCGCTCCTCTTCTATTCCTTTTCCTTTCCATTTGCCAGGGCTACAGATCTGAGTGAAGCGGAGCCCACGCTTACCCATATGAGCATTGCCTGCTTACACAAGCACAACCTGGTAAGGTCCTAAGCTCACTAGTGCTCTGGTACCTGGATTTGAAGGGAGAGACTGGAAAATCAACAGAGAGAAAATCAACACTGGAAAAGTGTTCCTTGGGTTACTGAACATATTTGCTGTTACTCACGGAAGGTGGCCAGATGTCCACATGGAAACAGCAGGGTTTGTGCTCCTGTAAAAACCCAGTGTCTTATTGGTGTAACTGGGGGGAAAGGAATATAACATTCTTACTGGTAGGGCAGCCTGGAGTGGGCCTCCGGAAGGGGTGGGGCTGGGGGACAGCCCTGGGGCAGCTGCCCCTTTTCATCTCCCCTGGCGCCATTGGCGGGGAGGGGCAGCGACATTAAAGCACTGCCGTGGCAAAGGACCCTCCTTAAAGCGCTGCCATGGCAGCGCTTTAAAGTTGCTGCGTACGGACCGGTACCGGGTTCTTACCGGTACGCTGTACTGGCCCACTTTCACCCCTGGGTGTGACTCCCACCCTTTGCAGCAGCACCTTTTCCATAGCTGCCTCCCCCTGCACTTGTTTATAAGCCTGTTTAGTGTGGGTGGGTGAGGTTCCCTGTTATAAAACTCCTAGCAGAGCTTTATTTAGTAGTGGGAGCCCTTTAACTTCTGTCATAAGTGTGTGCTGGTTGCTGTGTCTTCAGTCATTTCTTGCCCACCCTGCTTGATCTCTGCCAACTCTGCTCAAATTCTGCTCAAATTCTGGGGTTGTACTGAGATCAGTCTGTTTCCCTCATTGGTGAACACTTTCAGAGTTCCCTGCCATGTCAGCTCTGCTTCCGTCCTTCCAAGGTACAGCATGTGGTGTCTCAGAACTGTGATGGGCTCCATCTACGGAGTGGGTTACCCCAAGCAGCAATATCTGAGCTTCATGGAAACATGTACATAGAAGTGAGTAGCCAGGGCACAGGCTTGCTGTTCTGTGGGCTCATGTGGATTGTAGGTTGTAGGCTGCTGGCCTGTCTCCCCAGTCCACGAAGGATTAAACTCCGTACCTGGAGTCTGTTCAGGCCCTTTCTTCAGGGCACCATTTATTGGTTGCACTGACAGTCTTTAGAAAACCTCCAAATGAAACCGTTTAGCATAAATCTAGCAGCTCTTCCTCAGTCCTCCTATAGACAGTCTGCCTAGGCATACCCCTGCCACAGGAACTACCTGCTTCCTGTAGCTCCCATCTAGAAAATGAGCTCTTTCAGCCTTATAGGAATCGGGTGTTCATCAGGCAGTCACCTAACCCCCTTACCAGCTGGGTCTATATTCCCTACCAGGGCGAAACACCTGTTGTTAAAGGGGCTCTGCCTCAAACGAAGGCTAACTTAAAGGCCAGGGGCCTTGCATCAAGGAGCAAACCTCCCTGTTCCATAACTGCATTTCCTTGCTTCCTTCCTGCACAAGGTCTGTACTTCCTGCACCCCCAATAGAGAATATGTGCGAGTGTTTGATGTGACGGAGCGCACAGCCCTGCACAGACATCATACAGGCAGGATGTGCCATAAGTGTGGGGCACAGCTGAGAGACACAATCGTCCATTTCGGGGAGAAGGGGACCTTGAGGGAACCTCTGAACTGGGAAGCAGCAACAGAGGCTGCAAGCAAAGCAGATGTGATTCTGTGTCTGGGTTCCAGCTTAAAGGTAACTGTAGACACTCAGTGAAGATTGTTAGCAGCATTCTCCTTTGGTGATGCACCCTGGCGCGGAGCAGTCTCCTCCCAAACACCCTGGCGTCAGGCCTCGCCCACCACATGTGATAAATCCTGGTGCCGGGTGGTCTCTCTTCTGACTCCTCCCTCGTCCCCTTCCTGGTAATAAATTCCACCTGCTCTCACAGATATATTCCACAATTTACATCTGCATTTAGCTATACTGACAGTCTCTGTTTTCTGCCAGGTTTTGAAAAAGTATCCACATCTTTGGTGCATGAGCAAACCCCCCCGTCGCCGTCCAAAACTCTACATTGTGAACCTGCAGGTGAGATGTTAAAAAATGGGAAAAGCCTCCTGTGGAATGATTCTGCGCCTACATCCCGTTGTACAGGGGAAGCTGGAATTCATACCCACAGAGTCTGGGAGCTAGACAGTGTGAATTTGAGCAGGGGACTGACTGGGACGTGGGTCCCCTGCCACAATACAAGGCTGATAGGTCTGGATAGGGTGCTGTGCAGGGATCATACGGGGGTTGCTCATTCAGCCTGTCTGGATTTTTATCTTCACTTCCTTGCTGCCTCCTCTCTCCCCCCTCCTCCCCCCCCACAGTGGACTCCAAAGGATGATCTGGCTGCCCTGAAACTACATGGGAAATGTGATGATGTTATGAGATTACTGATGGAAGAACTTGGTCTGGAGATCCCATGCTATGACAGGTGAGGAGCCTCAGGCCTGGTGGCTGCCTCATGTTTACTGACAATAATATTCATCTATTTTATAGAGAACTCACCCCCCCCCCCCTTCACTTCCCTCCTACAAAGCAAGTCACTTCTGCCATCCTCGTTTTTCAGATGGGGAAACTAAGGCACAGGGAAGGGAAGTGGTTTGCTGGCACTGGGATTAGAATGGGGAAGTTCCAAATTCCCAGGCCTGTGCTGAGACTGCACCCTCCTGTGCCTGTTTACTACAGAACGAACATTCCTCTGCCTGTTCAGCAATATATTTTAATATTTGTAGTTTAATAGTGATTTTCATCTGGGTAGATATGGACCCAGAAGGCACTGTCAACAACTCCTGGCAGAGGTGGGGCAGTGAGATGTTTGCAATGGCAGAGCAGTCCAAAAGCCTGCCTTCCAGGGGAGGGCACAAGAGGTGACTTTAGTCACATAGCCGCTTCGCTGGACTGAGTGAATAGTAGCTGCTCACTGGCTACATGCTGGAAGAAGGAGTGTAATTTTCAGCAGTGGGTTCAGCTCCTGTGTGTGGTAGCGCTGAATTCCACAGCAGCAGGATGAGGAGCCTTTCTTACACATCTGTCTTGTTTTGGTAGAACAAAGGATCCTATCTTCTCTCTGGCTATTCCCCTTAGCCCTGCTGAAGAAGGCAGTCACAGCCGGAGACCCGTGGCATCACCATGGAGCTTGGAGGAGGCGCAGATGCAAGAGCAGCAGCGAGAGCCAGCTTCTCAGCTCAGCCTCTCTCTCTCGGGTGGCTGGTTTGGCAGGGGTTGTGCAAAAGGCTCCAAGAAGAAAAAACTAAATTGACTTTGTAAATTGCCATTTGAACACTATATTTTTATGGAAATACTTCAGCTGCTGCCATTCAAGATGGCTTTTCCCTACTGCCGTGGACTCAGCTGGGTTTGCCATGGACTCCACACACAGACTCTGCTGGTGTGGGGGGGGGGGGCAACTGGAAAAAACTGCAGGAGCCATATTTTCATACAACTCTTTACTATGCGATGACAAAGGTCAGAGGACAGCTGGCTATTGGACAGTGGAGCTTGCAGTCTGACACCTTTCCCTTAACCTCAGCACTTCCGACTGTTCTCTAGTAGCACTGGCAGGCTGGTGCACCTGCTGTTCCTCTGCCTGGTGGGGTTCGTTTTGCTAAGTAAAGGAAGCCTGGACACACTCGTGGTTCTGTGACTGGCCCTGGGGGTGACCCTGGGCTGGGCGCAGGAGCCGGATTGTGCCCTGCCCTGGGCTGGGTGCGGGTCTCAGGTGGTCCTGCGCTGCACAGCGGGGGGGGAGGGTTCCTGCTAGGGGCCACGTGGGCGCGGCCGCGAGTCCCTTGGTGTTAAAGCCCCGCCCCCAGGCGGGAGGAGCGAGACGGGCCGGGATTGTTGTCACGTGATCTCTCCATGATGGCGGCGCCCTGGCCCGACCTATCCCCGCCCTCGGTCAGGTGACGGAGGCGGCTCCGGCCGGTGACGGCTCCGGGGCGCGGGGGCCAGCACTCGCCGCGATGCTGAGGAACGGAGCGGCCGAGGCTTCCCCCAGCCCGGCGGGCGGCAGCGCCGCCGCCCACGGGCCCGTCCGCGTGTGGTGCGATGGATGGTGAGCGAGGCCCCGTTACCTGGGAGACGGCGCCGCGGCCCGGCTCCCTCCGCCTGGCCCTGGACCCGCCGCCGCCTCCCCGGGGCTGGCTCCGAAGCTGGAGCTCGGGGCATTGCACGCGAGCCGTCGGCGCCCGGGGCGGGGCGGGGCGGGGCGGGGCGGGGGGGGGACAGACAGGCGAGGGAGACGCGACCCGCGCTGTGGGAAGGGTCGAGACCTGCCCTGGCGAGAAGGGAATCGCCCCTGGGAGCTGAAACCTGCGCGAGCTGCGGGTGCGGGTGGGGGTGGGGTGTCCAATCTGTGGTGTGACCGGGGACCCAGGAACGTGCTGTGACTTTAATGTCCTGGACGTAAGATGCAGCTGGTTGGGGGTGGCTAGTGTCTGTGCAATACGTGGTCTCAGAGGAAAGAGATGGCATCAGGTGGGTAGGTGCCGTCTTGCAGTCATCTGAACTCTTGGTTGGACTGTGTGTGCTGGCTTGTCAAGCAGAGGTGCCCCTTTGGGATCATATCAGGTGAGCCCAGGACCAGTCTTTTTCAGAATCTTGTCTCTGACAGTAGCCCTACCAGGTGCTCCAAAGGGAGGTGCAGGAATCCATCTAGCAGACAGTTATGGAATTATCTGTCCATAAGTTAGGAAGAAACTTCCCTGATCAGATGATTTATGCCCCAAAGCAGGAGAGCTTATGTCCTTTCTATATGTATATGGGGGAGGGATAGCTCAGTGGTTTGAGCACTGGCCTGTTAAACCCAGGCTTCTGAGTTCAATCCTTGAGGGGGCCATTTGGGGATCTGGGGCAAAAATTGGGGATTGGTCCTGCTTTGAGCAGGGGGTTGGACTAGATGACCTATGAAGGTCCCTTCCAACCCTGATATTCTATGATTCTAAGAACATAAAACAATTTATCCCGGGTAATATAACTGGGTGTTTTTGTTAGCCTGTTGCACTCCCTGTCCTGTGTCATTCAGGAGGACTTTGGAACTTAAACTCTTCTGTAAACAGCCATCTTCTTGTCAAGGCCATCGTGCAAAGGTTTTGCATGCTCACCTGAGTTACTCCTTGAATTTCAGGGATGCGTGTGTTTAATGGCTCTTGTTTTTAAATGGGCAGGTCGAGCATAGGCAGTTGTTGGATGCAGCACAAATGCATTCCTGTAAGCAGTGACATGAATGTGTGAGCTGGCTAGAATGACCTCGTTTCTGCATGCCATTCTTATCTTTTCTCTTACCTTCCTTAGTTGTGGAGTTTGATCAGTCCTCTGTGTAGCATTCCTGGGTTTGTGGGTTACTGTCTTCTGGAGCCTTCACTTTGAGAATTGCCTCTCTATATCCCCATTTCTCCAGTGCTGGAGAATTTCAGGAGTCATCTACCAAGATGTGCTCATAAGGGCTGCATATGTGTCTTCCCATGCATCCAAACAGTTGGGTCTGACCATAGAAATGGAATACCATCCCAAAATTCCTTCTCTTCTGCAGGGAGCTGTTGATGAAGTTTTGTGCTGGTCTGGAGAACTTTGTTTATCTTTTTGGCCAGACTTTTAGTAACTGATTTTTACTAGTTGTTTCGATAAGAGGTAGAAACCAATGGCCCTACTCAGGAACGTAAGACATGGTCTCTGCTTTAAAGAGGTCATTATCTAAAATTACAATTCACCTTCACAGGGGAGGGAAGAGGGATACATCTTTTAAACATGATTATAATAATGAATGAATAAATAAATTCCCATTAACTAAATGTGCCTTCCTTTCAACTTGTCTTTGATTTAGCTAATTACTTGTAGAGACCGTAGAAGCAATGGACCTGGAGGAGGGATTTGAAAGAGAAGAGAGTAGGGGTCTTGCAGATGAATTTGGGAAGATGTCTCCTGGGTGGAGGGGGCAGCATGGACTTCAAGTGTGGGAGAAGCAGACATTGGCAGGTTGGAGAATGGGTGTGGGGGTGACATGGTGTGAAGTGAGTAGAGAGTCATGAAAGGCCTTCAAGGCTAGTTGTGGTATGATCCTGGGCCATTAAAGCATTCCTGGGCAGGGTGGATTGCTTTAAATTAAAGCAATTTAAATCATGATTTAAACAAGCAGGAAACCTTGATTTAAATCACCAGTTGTAATTGTTTGCATTTGTACTACTTAGTTATTTTCCTAAACAAGGTTGATAATCATTGGTTGATAACCATTAAAACATGTTAATTTGTGCTAACCCAGAAGATGCATTGTAACTATATACATTACTTATATCAGTGGTTTTCAACCTTTTTTTTTTTTTTTTCATTTGTGGACTCTCAAAAAAATTTCAAATGAAGGAGTGGACCTCTTTGGAAATCTTAACATAATCTGCGGACCCCAGGTTGAAAACTTCTCCCAGCGCTGTAAAAAACCCACCTCCATGAGGGGCGCAGCTCCCAGTACTGGGGCACTGTCTACACTGGCACTTTACAACGCTGAAACTTGCTGCGCTCAGGGGTGTGTTTTGTCACACCCCTGAGCGTGAAAGTTGCAGTGCTGTAAATTGCCAGTGTAGACAAGCCCTAAGAAACCCCTGCCCACACTGCCTTCCCCCCCACTTCCTTTCTTTCCTCCTACAACTAGACCTGAGGAAGAGCTCTATGTAAGCTTGAAAGCTTCTCTCACAAACAGAGGTTGGTGCAATAAAAGATATGACCACACCCACCATGTCCTTGAGGCTTCAGTGTACCACCAGCTCCTATGAAATTCCTTTCAGTTACGGGACATGATAAAACGGGGGAAGGGACTAAGTCCTCCCTGTCTTGCTTTGATCTTTGGGCACCCAAGCTCTTTATAGAAACACCTTCTTTTACCCCAGTGAGTGTGGGAGGGAGGAAATTACTTCTGGATCTCCTCGGAGGTGTCACCAGGGTAACAGGATTCTTCAGTCATGTGGGGAGCAGAGCTGGCTGGTGGAACGTAGCCTCTGGTAACATTGGCACTGATTTGCCCTTTGTATGGTGGACACACTGTGGGCTCCCTTAATAACCCTGTTTCTCCAACCAATTTATTGAGGAGTGATAATATAGCTTTCTGGTCTAGGTAAGCTGGATAAAAGTGACTACCAGAAGTTCAGCTGCTTGGAGACTTTAACTCTTTGAATCTTTTTTGTGGGGAAGGAGTGAGTGGCAGAGGGTCTTTGACTGCATTGCAGAAGGAGCATCAAATCACATCATTATGCAGTGAGCCCTCTTAATTGCACACTACGCCTAACACTGACGCTTTGTCTTTCTAGCTATGATATGGTGCATTATGGCCACTCGAATCAGCTGCGCCAGGCTCGGGCCATGGGAGACTATCTCATTGTGGGAGTCCACACGGATGGTAAGAGTTTTTCTCAGTCCTTCATCTGCTGCTGCCGCTAGCGTCTGCCGACAAAATCACCACTGAGGATGGTGAGCCTGATGCACAATAAATTCCCAGTTACAGCTCCTCTAGCAGCTACAGAGCCATCAAAGGAGGGGTATCTCTGGCTAGTATCAGAGTGGGATTGCTCTCTTCTCAGTTACCCTTTTGCTTACTGGTAGATGGTGTATATAAAACATGGGAGATAATTGTCACGCTCTACTCAGCACAGGTGAGGCCTCAGCTGGAGTACTGTGTTCAGTTCTGAATGCCACGCTTTAGGAGAGATGTGGACAATTTGGAGAGAGTCCAGAGGAGGGCAACAGCAATGCTTTCCTAACCTATGAGGAAAGTTTTAAAAAACCCCTCAGTATGTTTAGTCTTGAGAAAAGATGATTGAAGGGGGACCTGATAAGTCTTCAAATATGTTAAGGTTTGTTATAAAGGGGACTGTAATCAACTGTTCTCTGTGTCCAGTGAAGGTAGAACAAGAAGTAATGGACTTAATCTGCAGCAAGGGAGATTTAGGCTAATATTAGGAGAAACTTTCTAACTATAAGGATAGTTAAGCTCTGGAATAGGCTCCCAAGGGAGATTGTGGACTCGCCATCATTGTAGGTTTTTAAGAACAGGTTGGACAAACATCTGTCAGGGATGGCCTAGGTTTACTTGGTCCTGCCTATGTGTGGGGGTCTGCACTTGTTGACTTCTTGAAGTCCCTTCCAGCCTTATATTTCTATGAAATACTTCAGAGTCCAGAGCACATGGGACTGTTTCTAGGGTCTGGCCTACATTAGAAAACTTGCACCAGTGTAACTTATAATAATACCTATCTCTTATGTAGTGCTTTTCTTCTTTAGATCTCGAAGCACTTTACAAAGGAGGGCAGTATCCTTCCCCCTCCTCCCCACTTTACAGGAAAACTGAGGCACAGGAAGGGAAAGGGACTTGTCCAAGGTCACCATGAGGCCAGTGACAGAGCAGGAATAGAGCCTAGGTCTCCAGAGTCCCAATGCTGGGATCTATCCATTGATCATACTGCCCTCCTTAAACAATTAAGTCTTCTAGTCACAAGTGGGGAAACCCTCATCAGAGATACTCTTAAACCAATTTACTGTACTCAGATAAGTTATTTTAAGCACAGTCTAACTCAGGGGTCGGCAACCTTTCAGAAGTGGTGTGCCGAGTCTTCATTTATTCACTCTAATTTAAGGCTTCGCATAGAATCATAGAATTTCAGGGTTGGAAGGGACCTTGGGAGGTCATCTAGTCCAACCCCCTGCTCAAAGCAGGACCAATCCCCAATTTTTGCCCCAGATCCCTAAATGGCCCTCTCAAGGATTGAACTCACAACCCTGGGTTTAGCAGGCCAATGCTCAAACCACTGAGCTATCCCTCCCCCCACCATGCCAATAATACATTGTAACCCAGGCCAGCAGCGGGCGCTGAGTGGGGCCGGCTGCGGGACCCCGGCTGGCAAGGGGCCAGCAGCTGGAATCCCAGAGCTGCGGCGGGCTGAGCAGCTGAGCGGCTGAGCAGCTCAGCCCGCCGCTGTTCTGGGGTTCCGGCCGCTGGCTCCTGCCAGCTGGGGTCTCAGCCTGCTACCGGCCTGAGTTCCTTCACCCAGGCCAGCAGCGGGAGCTGGGTGGAGCCAGCAGCGGGACCCTGGCTGGCAGGAGCCTGCGGTGGGAATCCCAGAGCAGCGGCGGGCTGTGAGTGGCTCAGCCCACCGCTGTGTGCCATCAAAAATTGGCTTGTGTGCCACCTTTGGCACACATGCCGTAGGTTGCCGACCCCTGGTCTAACTGGTATACGTGTGTCTATTTGGGATTTGCACTCGTGTGTTCAGATAGATTTTAAATTGATTTCATTACAGTGGCACACGTTTTCCACCATAGACCAGGCCTTGTCTGGGAGTGAGGATCATTTCTGAACCTCTGTTACTGGCATTTGGATTCCCCCAGCACTTTGGTAACTGTCTGCAGGTTGTCTGCCATCCTTGGACTCTAGAGAAATCCATGTGCAGTGACTTGGTGCCCAAGCTGCATCTCTGAGTTAATCTAATGGGTACAAAGGGAATTCCCTTCAATGGGCTGCCAGGGAGCCAGAATCACTCACTTTCTAGCTGCTGAGAACTGCATGGTAAGAGCAGGTAGCATTTGAGGCATGGACCACCCTTCCCTCAGATTGGATTTTGGGATGGGCTCTTGTTACACACTTACAAAATGGGTCTAAGGTAAAATATGTTCAGGCCTGTTATGGAGTCAGTTAGACCTCACTCCTGCCCTCTAATCCCTTCTGGGCTGAGCTCCCATACACCAAGCTGTGGTTCTGTGGGCTATCCCCATAATGGGAGGCTCCTGGGAACTGGGGCTCCTGAGGGGACTCTTGGGGAATTGGTGGAATTGGCTCTCTAGCAGCACTGTGTGTGTGTCTGTAACTGGCTCTGTTTTCTTGGTTATTCAGAGGAGATTGCTAAGCACAAGGGACCACCTGTCTTTACCCAGGAGGAGAGGTACAAAATGGTGCAAGCTATCAAGTGGGTGGATGAGATTGCTGCAAGAGCTCCCTACGTCACCACCCTGGAAACCCTGGACAAGTATAACTGTGACTTCTGTGTGCACGGCAGTAAGTGTTCTGGCTGCTCTGTCAGGGTTGGGTGCTCTGTATAGCTAAGGGGCCAAGTGCAGGGGAAGGGCAGATCAGTTCAGCTCTAGTTCTGCTGCACTCATCCCCTCTGTCAGATCATTCACTGTTTCTGTGTGAACAGAAAAGTTCCTTCCCCATCCTCGATGCTGTAGCTTCTCCAAGGCACAGTGATGTCAAAGGGGAATATGAAATAACTGAGTTTAACTGGAAATGTGACAGAACAGCAGCAACTCCAGTGTCTCAGCCAGAGATTCAGGGCTTTTCCCTGGCACCAGGGTCTTTGTTCCTTGCAGTACAGCCTTGTATTCCACCATGTAACACGGGGAGGGTATGGAACTGCTTCATACTAGGGCAGGGGGAGATTTTGAGACATTCAGCTACGCAGGCTCTCCCAGCTCACAGGTCTGCCTGGGACATAGGCAGGAGCACTATTGCTGCAGGGGGTTGTAACCACTGCTCCCAGAGCCTTGATCAGAAACTACAGAACCCCAGGGTTGGAACCCATTCATTTCCCTGTGCTGTGGGACCTGCACTTTCTGGGTGGGGTGGCCTTTTTTGCTGGAGGGCTCAGAAAGAAGCAGGATGGGAATTCTGAGATGATTGAGAAGAACCTCCCCAGGAATTTTACCTCTGTATATGGTATTGGGGAGACTGCTACTGGAATACTGCGTAGAGGTTTGATGTGCACATTTTTACAAGGATGTTGAAAAAATGGAGAGGGTACAGCAAAAAGCCACAGAGAGGATTTGAAGACTGTAACAATGCCTTAGGGAATATTTTTGCTGCAGAGGGTAACTTAGGTGATTGGCACTTGGGTTAGGCTAGCCTATGTGTGACTTGTCTGGGAGAGTTTAGGGAGCAATGCCTGAGTTAACTCTGCAGTGAAGACTCCTTACAGGCAGAGACTTACAGAGCTCAATCTGTTCAGCTTCTCAAAAAGAAGATCAAGAGGTGACTTGATCTCAGTATATCAGTAACTTAATGGGGAGAAAATACCAAGTACCAAAGGGCTTTTTAATTTAACAGAGACAGGCAGAACACGAACCAGTGGCTGGCAGCTGAACCCAGACAAATTCAAATGAGAGAGAAGGCACACATTTTTGACAGCGAGGGTGATTTAACCATTGGAACAAACTACCCATGGATGTGAATTTGCAATCTGTTGACTTCAGATCAAGACTGGAAGCCTTTCTGGAAGAGACACAAGTTAGACACAAGTTATTGGGCTCAGTATAGGGGTAGCTGGATGAAATTCTATGGACTGTGTTATACAGAAGGTTAGACTAAATGATTTTTTAGAATCTCTACATCTGCTTTCCTCCCAGGTCAGGGAAGAGTGGCAAACTCCCAACTGTTCCATGGCATGGAAGAGGTTGGCTGTGTGTACACCATGATTTTCAGCAGAAGCATGAAGCTTTTGCTCCTGTTCTGACTTGTGTGCTGGTCCCACTCAGCCATTGCGTTCCCCACTTCCCCAACAGCTCATTCTATTTGCACAAAGCGTAGAAGGGGATGGTGCTCTAATGCTTCTGTGTCTCTGTAGATGACATCACACTAACTGTAGATGGCAAGGACACCTATGAAGAGGTGAAGGCAGCTGGGAGATACAGGTAACCCATTGCCACTCATGTTCTTATCCTGTTCTAATCAGACCTGCTGTGAATTCCTGTTTAAGCCAGAGGGTGTGGAGCTCAGCTGAAATGCTGGTGTCTTCGAGTTGCATCTTCACCTTGTCTTATTAGCTGTGGTGTGTCCCTGCTGCTTTAGTTGCCCTTACTCCAGTGGCCTCCAGGAGGCACTGCAGGCAATAGCTGGCTGGCTCCCCATCCTATAGATCGCATGGGGCTGTTCCTGTCCCCAGTGAGCTGTAAGGCATGTGGCACTGAAGTCATGGACTGCAGATAGCAGTGCTGGGGAGTTGCACAAGGTGAATCTTCACAGGAGCTGCACACACTGAGTGGTGAGCAAAGGGAGCAGGGACGTGCAGAGACTCAGATAGGCAAATGTACTTTTCCATTTGACATGCTACATGGGGGAAAGGGCCTCTCCCAGCCTCAGCACCTGGTTTGGCGAGTTTCATGAATGTTCCTGTTGATTGAGGGGACTGCTGCTTCTACAGCCTCTATTTATCCTTTGCTTGTTTCCTTGCAGGGAATGTGATCGCACCCAAGGAGTGTCCACTACTGATCTGGTTGGTCGCATGTTGCTCATGACCAAGGCTCACCACAGCAACATAGTGAGTCAGACAGCTGTGGGTGGTAACCCTGGGGCTGGGGCATTTCCCAGCACCTTTGTTTAGCCAATTCCTCATGAGTCACCTTTATCCTGAATGGCAGAGCTGAGCTCCATGCTGGAGCTCCTTGGTCTATTGCACAGAATGTTGATTGGTTTTGCAAGCTACATATGGGCAGGGCTGGCTGAATCCTCTGCTTATCTTTGCTCAGACCTCTGTGAAGTCGGGCCGCCTGAGAGGATAGTGGCTAACACTCTGCGTTGCTCTGCAGGCAGGGCCGGCTCTAGGTTTTTGCTGCCCCAAGCAGCACCCCCCCCCCCCCCAAAAAAAAAAAAAGCTGCGTCTGGAGCTGCCAAAGCAAAAAAACACCGCCCTTGAAATGTGCCACCCCAGGAATGGCCGGAATGCCGCCCCTTCAGATGTGCCGCCCCAAGCACCTGCTTCTTTTGCTGGTGCCTGGAGCCGGCCCTGTCTGCAGGGTACTCAAGGCTTGGTTCCCCTGGCACCGAGAGGCAGCATGGAGGGGAACACATGCCTCTTTCCAGTGACCTCTTTGAGTGAATGACCATCTCTACAGAGACACCATCCTATTCTTGGATGTAGAACAGGATGCCCTGGAGATTCCAAGAGGAAGCTGCCCGTTTGGGGCCTATGGTTATTGCTGGGTGTTGCCATGTATGGGCAAGATCAGGGTCAGATGCTGAGCCATGCTGTCTCTGGCTTTTGGGCTAGATCACAAGGTTTGAGTATTAAATGCTGATAAATCAATTAATGCAGGATTGGCATCTGGTGCCCAGGCTCCCCTATGCTTTTGCTAGCAGGAGTTTGTTTTGGGCTGAGAGATCCACCTCAGAATCAGCATTCTGATTCTCCACTTCCTCTGTGCAGGATGAAGACCTGGATTACCGGAAGCACAAGGATAACTTTGGGAAGGTGAGTGTGGGTTCCAGGCAGTGGGGAGCCAGCACTTGGTGGTGGCACATGTGGACTAGTTGAGGAGGATTCCACATGTGCTTTACAGTCTGCAGTATCAGGTGGTCTTCCTGCCCAGTGACAACCAAAGCAAACCCCCTGCCAGGCCTATAAAATCTCTGCAGTAACCACCGAAGTGGACAGGTGAGTCTGGAGTGGGCCTGGGAAGCGGGGCGGACTGAGCTGTGTTGTAAATGGAGCAGAGGTCTGCAGTACTCATTGAGCGCTTGGCTGTGTCTCTTTCTTGCTCATAAATTCCATTTTTCGCCACCTTTCCATGGTTCCCAGGACCTTTCTCTTGAGCCGTGTTCCCACCAAGGACACACTCATGTTCCTTTTAAACTAAATTTGCTCAGAAGAGATTGGGTGTGAGCCATGCTATACTGAAGTGCACAAATTCAATTTCATCCCTTATTGGTGCACCCAGATTACATGTACAGTACAGTCATAGTGACTTTTGTGCTCAGTTCAGAAAAATTGGGACCCACAAGTCCAACCTTCAACCAGCAAAATGCTCCTGACGCTACAGCTACATTCAGCCTGTCACACTGACATTTCTCTGGCTATTTCTGATGAACAAATTGGTCTAGCCCCCTGGGTTTGTGAAAATGTGTGGTATGTTATCAGACCCCCACATTCCTGGCTCTGCAGCTGGAACATTGCCCAGAAGAACTTGTTCCCATGCTCTGGATTTTACCTTGTCCATCTTCGGTATAGACTGGGTCTGGATAGACTGTTTTTTGTTGTTTTAAACTTTGTGCTCTTCCAGATGGTCTCTAAGGTATCCCCTTCATCACAGCTGGTCACTGGCTGTAGGATTTGAGGGGCTCCACGCTCCCTGAAAGCATCTTGAGACATGCAGGCATCCTATTGATTCATTACATAGCATCCCTTCTGGGGGGAATGTTGTCCCTAGGGAACGTTCCTGTTCTCAGCTGAGTTCTCTTCCTACTTTTTTTTAAGCCTTTAGAACTGTTGGCATCGAGTTTCCAGAGTAAATGCAAATGAGCTGGTGATTAAATCTACTGCTGTTTCACAATCCTGCCACACTGTGGGGCTAAAACTCTGTCCTGAATTGTGCTCACATTGGACTTGGACATTTTGCTGTTTGGTTTATTGGTTTTGGATGCTCTCATTTTAATAATTGATTAAAAATCCTGTCTTGCCTGATAAAAGGGTGGGGGAGTGGGGGGCTTTATGGTAAGCGGGGCTAGGGCATGTCCCATTCTGTTTCATAGAATCGTAGGACTGAAAGGGACCTTGAGAGATCGTCTAGTCCAGTCCCGTCCCCTGCCTCATGGCAGGACGTATTATTTAGACCATTCCTGACAAATGTTTGTCTAACCTGTTTTTAAAATCTCCAATCATGGAGATTCCTCAGCCTCCCTAGGCAATTTATTCCAGTGCTTAACCATCCTGACAGGAAGTTTTCTCTAATGTCCAACCGAAACCTCCCTTGCTGCAATTTAAGCCCATTGCTGCTTGTCCTAACCTCAGAGGTTAAGAAAAACAATTTTTCTCCCTTCTTCTTATAACAACCTTTATGTATTTGAAAACTGTTCTCATGTCCCTCAGTCTTCTCTTTTCCAGACTGAACAAATCCAATTTTTTCAATCTTCCCTCATAGGTCCTGTTTTCTAGACCTTTCATCATTTTTGTCGCTCTTCTCTGGACTTTCTCCAATTTGTCCACATCCTTCCTGAAATGTGGCGCCCAGAACTGGACACAAGACTCCAGTTGAGGCCAAATCAGTGCAGAGCAGAACGGACGAATTACTTCTTGTGTCTTGCTTATAATACTCCTGCTAATACATCCCAGAATGATGTTTGCTTTTTTTGAAACAGTGTTACACTGCTGACTCATATTTAGCTTGTGATCCACCATGACCCCCAGATCTCTTTCCGCAATTCTCCTTCCTAGGCAGTCATTTCCCATTTTGTATGTGTGCAGCTGATTGTTCCTTCCTCAGTGGAGTACTTTGCATTTGTCCTTATTGAATTTCATTGTATTTTCTTCAGACCATTTCTCCAGTTTGTCCAGATCATTTTGAATATTAATCCTGTCCTCCAAAGCACTTGCAACCCCTCCCAGCTTGGTTTATCTTTGCCTGCTAAATTAATATACCAGGCCTAGGCTGCCCTGTTGCTCATCCGCCTCCCCGGTTTTCTTTCCAGCATCTCCTTATGAGGCTCTTGGTGGAGCTCAGAGACTAGCTAGCAGAGATGGATCAGAAGAGCCATTGTGTGAATAAGGGGAGGTGGTCATGCCTGAATACTGAATGCTTGGCTTTTTGCCGGCATCCTCCTCCTACAGCCCTACCCTTCAGCTGTCTCTCAGGCTCCTTATGTGATACCCATATCCCATACGAACCTGCTTTGTGCTATTGGGACTGAAACCTTGTTCTCCTTTGCTTAGGGCCCTAAAGGTCACAGCCCCTGGACTGGAGTCTCTCAGTTCCTGCAGACATCCCAAAAGATCATCCAATTTGCATCTGGGAAGGAGCCTCAGCCAGGAGACACCATCATCTATGTGGCTGGAGCCTTTGACCTGTTCCGTATCCTTAGACTCTGTGCTGCCTGGACAGGGATGGGTAGGGAAGGTTGTGGTCTCTGTCTCTTACACTTTTCCACTGAAGCAGAGGATTAGGACTGTGCACCGCCTCTTCCTTTTCTCTCTGGAGAGAAGGAGGGGAAAGAACAGGGCTCTTCAACTGGTGGGTTTTTGTCCTGTCACAGGGAAATGGGCTTGAGAAAACAGCAGCAGCTCCATTTTAGTGATGGATTTACAGCTAACAGGGTTTGAGGAGTGAAGATGGTTGGACCTTCCAAGATCTCCTTTATTCCCTTCTTATTCCATTCAAGATCTCCTTTAATCCCCCTGTCACAGTGACCAAGTGGAGCTGTTCAGGGAGTGCTGAATGCAACGTGCAGTAGGGTCAGCTAGTGCTGTGGATCAGCCTGAGAGAATATTTTTCTTTCCCTGTTTGTCCCAGTCTCCAGGGATGGGCCAGTTTCCACAGAGCTCCTAAAGCCGTTAGAAATTTTTAGAAGAGGCTAAATAAAATCAGAGTAACACAATGGCTGGGAAGGTGTGTGGGTAGGTGCCCAGAGTTCATGGGATGGGGGTGGGGAAGGAGGGCAGATGCCCAGGGCACAATGGCAGCAAATAACAAAAATTCCTCAGGTTTCCCATCTCATACTGCAGCTTCTTAGCGCTGCTCTCCTCCCCCTCAGCTGTGATGCTGGTCCCAAATCCTTAACAGAAGTCATAGACATTGGGCATGTGGATTTCCTGGAGAAGGTGCACCTGCTGGCCAAGAGACCCTACATCATTGCTGGGCTGCACTTTGATCAGGTCAGTATGGAGTCCTGGCAGAGAGCTGTCCTGGCGGACAGGTCCTCTCTGTGGGCTCAGAGCAGTAGGGATGCCTGTTTCATCCTCATTGGGGGCCATGCTCTCTGAGCCGGACAGATTGTTCTCTGGAAGCCCTCAGGAGAGAGTCACAGTCCTGCACAGTGGCAGAATGAGTTTCATGGAGGGAGGGACAGAGGGAAGGGTGGAGGGCTCATCTCTTGCCCTAATGGTGACTGCTGTGCTTTGCAGGAAGTGAATCGCTACAAAGGGAAGAACTATCCCATCATGAACATCCACGAGAGAACTCTTAGCGTCCTGGCATGCAGGGTGAGTGTCTGGCTGGAGTTCTGCTTCGTGAATTAGATACTGCTGTCCTGTTTTGCAGCCAAAGTGCCTTGGGCTAGGGTTGGTAAATTGACTAATCAAATATTGGTCAAATATTGTTGATGTCAAACATGGTCAGAAGTTTTAAAGCACTGATTTATTAGAACAATAACAAAAGAGTAAGACTTTACGGCCTCCAATGGGCTTAGCTTTAGACAGATGCATATGCCTAATTACAAAAATCAAGTGACCTGAGTTATTTTAACTCAGAAAAACATGAAACACAATGGCATGACGCTGTAAAAAATGAAAGCATGTCACCATGATACAATCAAAACAGTAGGGCTCTGCCCCCATCAGAGTATTCCTGCTGGAATATTTGACTGTATTGAAACATGGTCAAATAATAGGTAGTAATTGACCAGTCAGGTGATTTTAACTGACTGGATTGCCAAGCCTACGCTGGGCTACATTCTCATAAGATGCCTGAGCTAAGTAGGGGCAGGCTTGGTCATTGCCAGGCCACTTGAACATCCAAGTGTTGTGGAAGCCAGTGTTGGCATTCAGGTAGTTGGCACGACTTCTGTCAAGGCACTAGTGAATCAGTGCCTCAGCTTAATGCTATAAAGGTAAAACCAAGGCTATGATCACTTGTCATTAAAGATCCCACGGCGTTCTTATGAAGAGTTGGGATGTTAACCGCCGTGTCCTGCACAAGCATCATTGTGCACTGTAGAAAGGTTGCTGTATTCTTCCAAAGAAGTGGCTGCACTTTGCACTGGTTGAAAGGATTCCTGTAGCACTCTAGGAATCTCCGATTAAAGGAGCTCCAGAAATACTTTCCCTGGGTCATTCATCTGTGGGTATACTGTGTGCCTACAACCAGAATTAATGTAGGAAACGTTTGTTTGCTCTTAGCTTAGATCCTTTTACACTTAGTTCACATAGCACAAGCATGGCTGCAGTTCTCCAGCAGTGAGAAGCTGAAGTACTATCCTATCAGGTTCCTGGTGTCAGCCACTGTGGTGCAAACTCCACCACTAGCCTGTTGCTACCTGGAGAACTATAGTGAGGAGAAGGCTGTTGTATTATGTTCACTGGCTGTAGAGCCCCTTTCCAAATACTGCTGTTCCCCTATTCAAATCCCCAAACACACACAACTGAGCAGCTGGACTGCTATTGCGGGATGGGCCAGACTCTGGTTTCTTGGGTCTGGAATCATGCTTGGCTTCTCCTTCTTCAGTATGTGTCCGAGGTGGTGATTGGCGCCCCGTATGCAGTTACTGCCGATCTGCTGGATCACTTCAAGGTGAGTGCCAGCTCCTCTTTCATTTGTGAGGTGCTACTTGCTGGACTGTGTCTGTGCATGCTGAGGGTGGGCAGAGCTAAAGACTCTGTTGGCTAAGGTACACTGGCATTGGGAAGCAGTTAGGTGTGGGGGAGTTGGCACAGCACCAACCAATTTGTAAATCTCTCATCTCTTGACTCTGGTGCTTTTGTCAACCTTTATGGGGTGAGCTGTTGGCTTTGGTGCTTCGCCAGGCTGCCCCTGCAGTGGGCACAGAGATTGGGGCAGGTCCCCATCTGGTTCGAGTGGTGCTGACATGGAAAAGTGGCACTTTCAGAAAGGAATTTATAATAGTGACCATGTGTTCATCCTCTCCAGGTGGAACTTGTGTGTCATGGGCTGACCGAGGTGGTGCCAGATAAGGATGGCTCCGATCCATACCAGGTGAGCCTCCAGCAGCTGCCACTGACCCCCTTTATGCTGAATGTGGCATGGCTCCGGTAATACTCCACAGCTGAGTGTGCAGGCCGGGTTGTGCGTCACCCAAACAAGTTCCTGGCAGGCAGCTCTGGCTTCCATCCTCCCCTGACATAGCTGCAGCATCAGAATGGACAGAACACCCAGAATGGTTCCTTTCCATTAGTCATTGTTCTGGTCTGACTTGTTTTGTTGCCTTTATGGTGGAGTGGAAAATCCTCTAATCTCAGCTCTGCTACGCCAGCCTTGGGCAGCCAACCTGTGGAGGGCCCAGCTCACTTCCTGCCTTTGCACCCATGCAGCTTGTGGGCTTTCAGCGGAGGATTCTACATCTTGTGCCAGGCTGGGGACCCTCAGGACCTGCCTGGGATTCTGCTCATTGTTCACTCACTGGGCTTTATATCCAAAGACTTGATGTTCTTCCCGTTTTAGCCTGCTGTGTTTGTTTGCAGGAGCCCAAGAGACGTGGCATTTTCCAGCTGGTGGACAGTGGCAGCAACCTCACTACAGACCTGATTGTGCAAAGAATCATTAAGAACAGGTTGGCTTTCCTGACCTCCAGGTTCTTCTACTCACATTTAGCCCCGGATTGATCCCATAACCAGCATCAGGACAAACCGTAGTGAACAGACAGGAGGAGGAAGGTTTTGTGATTAAAGCACAGAATTGGGAGTTAGGAGACCTGGCTTCTGTTCCCAGCTCTGCCACAGATTTATTTTGTAACCTCGGGAAAGTCACTTAGGGCCCGATTTCTAAAACTGTACATGAAAATTAGTAGCTAGACTGTCCATTTACATGCATGCCCACTTATGTAACTCTGCAGCGGAACACACACATGTACATACCTTACCTCATCTCTAAAATGAATGTAGTTCCTACCTCCCAGTGAGGCTTTAACTCATTCAGTCTTAAAGCACTTGAGTGCCCTCTATTTGAGTTTCTCACAGAAGTCTGTGATTTGTTTTATTTACTATTCTTATTACATGTGGAGATGTAGGAATTCCCCTGCTGTGGGGAACCCCTTATGCTGTCACCTCTTGCCAGCTGTTGGCATTTTGCCCTTTCAAGCCTAAGCCTTTCGTTTGGAAGGACCTTGGCTAGGGTCATTAGTAAATCCTAGTTTGGGCAAAGTGAGCCACCTGTTTTAGGAGGGGCTAAGACTGGAATAGGGCTGGGCAGGACTGAGGCACGGGCAGAGCTGTGTATGGATTTCAGAATCATCTTTGTGAGCAGTATAATCGATCTGGTTATTTTACCATTTCATTGGGTGTGTGTCCTGGATCTGCCCCTTTCCTTTGTACTGCACATGAGCAGTTTCTTGCCTTTGGTGTATGCTGCACATCATAGACTCTCTCAGCTTTCAGGACTTGGCAGGTAACAGAGGCTAGGGGTAGGGAAGGACAAACAGCTGACTGCAATCTAAGTGGTGCCTTTGCCTGCACTGCATAATGCTAACGACTTGCTAGCTGATTTAGGGCTGTGGCTGTTCTGGAGGCTGTGGCCCTACAGCGGGCTTACAGTAAAGCTTCTGAAGTGCCAGCTGGTCAAGAGAAGGGCTGTGAGCCCCCTTCTTCCAGGCTGGGCAAAGGCTGCTGGGAATATTGGTGGATGGGAGAGTGGGAATTTCATGGAATCTCCTGCTTGTTGCAGGTTGGAGTTTGAAGCCAGGAACCAGAAGAAAGAAGCAAAAGAGCTGGCTGTGCTGGAGGCCATGAAGAAAATGGAGGAAGAGGAGCGTGAGAAAGGCCTGCAGAGCTAGGATGACTGAGAACAAGTGTGTGGAGGGGAGAGCAGAGCAGTGTTCTCTCTTCGGGAGAAGCAAACCAAGCCTTTCTAGGGCATACCCTAGGCAAGGACAGTGCCGCTGGCCCTAACAAGGCATCTTCTCACACATTCTTCCCTCTTCAGATTCTACTGCAGATTGTGCAGAGATGACAAGCTGGGCTGCTGCTTCCTAGTTTTCTCTTAATCACCCCCCAGCCACCTCCTTTCCTAGGGGGAGATTTGTTTTCCCCCTTTAAAGGAAGTTTTAATTCTAATGAATGTTTTAACATGTTGTGGTTTTACCTTCTACCAGTTCTGGCTTCTGACATGTGGGAAGTGCTGTGCCCTCTGCAGGACTCTGCTCCCCTTGGTGTGGGGTTTTGGTTGGTTATGCTGTTAGGAGTCTGTCTGCTTCAGACCATCCTTTCAGGGTTTTTTTTGCTATCAACAAGAATTTTACAAACTGGGGTCTACTCCTGCCCAACCCCTTGATCTTGATGTCTGAGCACCTAGAATGTGTAGTGAGAGCTTGGGGGTGCTTAGCACCTGTGAGAATCAGGCCTTTAACCTGTAGCAGTGTCCCTCACAGTTGATACAGAGCATCGGCTGCTGTGTGTAGGAGACCAACTCCAGCTAGGGTGTGTGCTGAGCTCCTTGCTCTGTGCAGGGGCAGGTGCTGGGAAAAGGCCAGTCCCTTATGCAGTGCTCAGAGCTGCTTCTCCGGCGTTGGTATTGGTTCAGACAGCTTGGGGAAAGGCTCGGTGGTGCCTGCAGCTGGGGCTAATGTGTTGCCAGCTTCCACACGGAAGCTCGGTGCCCTGGGAAAGAGCGGTGAGGTGGTCAGGGCCGTGCCGCTAGCAGGAGCATGGGGGTAGCTCTCAGTGCCACTAGTTCCCTGCGGGGATTCAGGGAGGGATGTGCTTTCCCTGGGCCCCTCTTCCTCCAGCTGCCAGGCTGTGGACTTTGGCCCTCAGTACACACTACACTGGGCTTTCTCCTTGCCCTTGCTGCCCCTTGCAGGCTCAGCTCGTGGGTTGCTGTCTCACCTGTATTCTCACCAGGGAGCGGGCAGGGGGCTGCCCGTTCCCGTGGGAGCGCTGCCCCATGGCGGGGGCGGAGCAGGGCACCGGGTCTCGATGGGGGGGGGGGGGGGGGGCTGCACAGCCCTTCCAGCCTGGCCCTTTTCTGTCTGTCGCTGTTGTACGTTTGGTGGAAATTAATAAACTTGTTGAGCTGTTTGGGTGTCGTGCGTGTCCCGGCGGGGCGGGGCAGGGGAGGGGCCCCCAGGCCTTGGGGGTGGCGCACGGTTCCCGAGCAAGCGTGTGGGGCTGGGGGGGAACAGTGAGCCCCTGTCCGACAAGCGCTGCCCCGGCCCGGCGGTCAGGAGAGCCAGGCGCCGGGCTAGGGCCGCGCAGCGCTTCCAGCCGAGCGGCAGCCGCCGCCTTCCTCGCTCCCCAGCCGGCCGGGGCGGAGCCGGTGCAGCCTCCGGGCCGGGCGGCGAAGTTTGAAAAGTTCCCGGGCCCATGGGGCTCTGCCTCGGCTCCCGGCGCGCCGCGCACCAGCGCGCAGCCCGCGGCCGCAGCCGCCGCATCGAGCGGGAGCTGTACGAGCAGGCGAAGCGGGAGCTGGGCGCGGTGCGGATCCTGCTGCTGGGTGAGGCCGTGGGAGGCCCCGGGGCCCGCTCCCCCGCTCTCCGGGCCGCTCCCCCTCCCCCAGCTCCGCTCTCGGGGCCGCTCCCCCCCCCCCCCCCGCTCCGCCCTCGGGGCCGCTCCTGCCCGGGTCCCGCTCTCCGGCCCCCACCCCCAGCTCCGCTCTCGGGGCCGCTCCGGCCCGGGTCCCGCTCTCCGGGCCGCTCCCCACCCCCAGCTCCGCTCTCGGGGCCGCTCCCCCCCCCCCCCCGCTCCGCCCTCGGGGCCGCTCCTGCCCGGGTCCCGCTCTCCGGCCCCCACCCCCAGCTCCGCTCTCCGGGCCGCTCCCCCTCCCCCAGCTCCGCTCTCGGGGCCGCTCCTCCCCGGGTCCCGCTCTCCGGGCCGCTCCCCCTCCCCCAGCTCCGCCCTCGGGGCCGCTCCTGCCCGGGTCCCGCTCTCCGGCCCCCACCCCCAGCTCCGCTCTCCGGGCCGCTCCCCCTCCCCCAGCTCCGCTCTCGGGGCCGCTCCTCCCCGGGTCCCGCTCTCCGGGCCGCTCCCCCTCCCCCAGCTCCGCCCTCGGGGCCGCTCCTCCCCGGGTCCCGCTCTCCGGGCCGCTCCCCCTCCCCCAGCTCCGCCCTCGGGGCTGCTCCTCCCCGGGTCCCGCTCTCCGGCCCCCCCCCCCCAGCTCCGCTCTCCGGGCCGCTCCCCCTCCCCCAGCTCCGCTCTCGGGGCCGCTCCTGCCCGGGTCCCGCTCTCCGGGCCGCTCCCCCCGCCCCAGCTCCGCTCTCGGGGCCGCTCCTCCCCGGGTCCCGCTCTCCGGGCCGCTCCCCCTCCCCCAGCTCCGCTCTCGGGGCCGCCCCCCCCCCCCCCCGCTCCGCCCTCGGGGCCGCTCCTGCCCGGGTCCCGCTCTCCGGCCCCCCCCCCCCCAGCTCCGCTCTCGGGGCCGCTCCTGCCCGGGTCCCGCTCTCCGGGCCGCTCCCCCTCCCCCAGCTCCGCCCTCGGGGCCGCTCCTGCCCGGGTCCCGCTCTCCGGCCCCCACCCCCAGCTCCGCTCTCCGGGCCGCTCCCCCTCCCCCAGCTCCGCTCTCGGGGCCGCTCCTGCCCGGGTCCCGCTCTCCGGGCCGCTCCCCCCGCCCCAGCTCCGCTCTCGGGGCCGCTCCTCCCCGGGTCCCGCTCTCCGGGCCGCTCCCCCTCCCCCAGCTCCGCTCTCGGGGCCGCCCCCCCCCCCCCCCCGCTCCGCCCTCGGGGCCGCTCCTGCCCGGGTCCCGCTCTCCGGCCCCCCCCCCCCAGCTCCGCTCTCGGGGCCGCTCCTGCCCGGGTCCCGCTCTCCGGGCCGCTCCCCCTCCCCCAGCTCCGCCCTCGGGGCCGCTCCTCCCCGGGTCCCGCTCTCCGGGCCGCTCCCCCCCCCAGCTCCGCTCTCGGGGCCGCTCCTGCCCGGGTCCCGCTCTCCGGGCCGCTCCCCCCGCCCCAGCTCCGCCCTCGGGGCCGCTCCTGCCCGGGTCCCGCTCTCCGGGCCGCTCCCCCGCCCCAGCTCCGCCCTCGGGGCCGCTCCTGCCCGGGTCCCGCTCTCCGGGCCGCTCCCCACCCCCAGCTCCGCTCTCGGGGCCGCTCCCCCCCCCCCCCGCTCCGCCCTCGGGGCCGCTCCTGCCCGGGTCCCGCTCTCCGGGCCGCTCCCCCCGCCCCAGCTCCGCCCTCGGGGCCGCTCCTGCCCGGGTCCCGCTCTCCGGCCCCCACCCCCAGCTCCGCTCTCCGGGCCGCTCCCCCTCCCCCAGCTCCGCTCTCGGGGCCGCTCCTCCCCGGGTCCCGCTCTCCGGGCCGCTCCCCCTCCCCCAGCTCCGCCCTCGGGGCCGCTCCTGCCCGGGTCCCGCTCTCCGGCCCCCACCCCCAGCTCCGCTCTCCGGGCCGCTCCCCCTCCCCCAGCTCCGCTCTCGGGGCCGCTCCTCCCCGGGTCCCGCTCTCCGGGCCGCTCCCCCTCCCCCAGCTCCGCCCTCGGGGCCGCTCCTCCCCGGGTCCCGCTCTCCGGGCCGCTCCCCCTCCCCCAGCTCCGCCCTCGGGGCTGCTCCTCCCCGGGTCCCGCTCTCCGGCCCCCCCCCCCCCAGCTCCGCTCTCCGGGCCGCTCCCCCTCCCCCAGCTCCGCTCTCGGGGCCGCTCCTGCCCGGGTCCCGCTCTCCGGGCCGCTCCCCCCGCCCCAGCTCCGCTCTCGGGGCCGCTCCTCCCCGGGTCCCGCTCTCCGGGCCGCTCCCCCTCCCCCAGCTCCGCTCTCGGGGCCGCCCCCCCCCCCCCCGCTCCGCCCTCGGGGCCGCTCCTGCCCGGGTCCCGCTCTCCGGCCCCCCCCCCCCCAGCTCCGCTCTCGGGGCCGCTCCTGCCCGGGTCCCGCTCTCCGGGCCGCTCCCCCTCCCCCAGCTCCGCCCTCGGGGCCGCTCCTGCCCGGGTCCCGCTCTCCGGCCCCCACCCCCAGCTCCGCTCTCCGGGCCGCTCCCCCTCCCCCAGCTCCGCTCTCGGGGCCGCTCCTGCCCGGGTCCCGCTCTCCGGGCCGCTCCCCCCGCCCCAGCTCCGCTCTCGGGGCCGCTCCTCCCCGGGTCCCGCTCTCCGGGCCGCTCCCCCTCCCCCAGCTCCGCTCTCGGGGCCGCCCCCCCCCCCCCCCCGCTCCGCCCTCGGGGCCGCTCCTGCCCGGGTCCCGCTCTCCGGCCCCCCCCCCCCAGCTCCGCTCTCGGGGCCGCTCCTGCCCGGGTCCCGCTCTCCGGGCCGCTCCCCCTCCCCCAGCTCCGCCCTCGGGGCCGCTCCTCCCCGGGTCCCGCTCTCCGGGCCGCTCCCCCCCCCAGCTCCGCTCTCGGGGCCGCTCCTGCCCGGGTCCCGCTCTCCGGGCCGCTCCCCCCGCCCCAGCTCCGCCCTCGGGGCCGCTCCTGCCCGGGTCCCGCTCTCCGGGCCGCTCCCCCGCCCCAGCTCCGCCCTCGGGGCCGCTCCTGCCCGGGTCCCGCTCTCCGGGCCGCTCCCCACCCCCAGCTCCGCTCTCGGGGCCGCTCCTCCCCGGGTCCCGCTCTCCGGCCCCCACCCCCAGCTCCGCTCTCGGGGCCCCGCTCCCCTTCCCCGGACCCCGCTCCCCCTCCAAGCTCCGCTCTCGGGGCCAGTCTCCCCAGGGCCCGGCTACATTCCAGTCTCCCCCACCCCCCTTCCTGGCTCACTGTGGCTCCTCTTCTCCCCACAACTCCCGGTGCCCGGGTAGATTCCAGGTTTCCCTACTCCTCCCCCTCTCCTGCCCCCCCAGGGCCTGCCCAGGTATGTTCCTGGTCTCCTCCTGCCCCCTGTACATCCCTGACCCCCCCCGGACTTGGTCCCCTCCCCCGGCTGGCTCAGTTACACTGGGTTCCTGCCCTGCAGGCGGTGCAGAAAGTGGCAAGAGCACACTGCTGAAGCAGATGAAAATCATCCACAGCCAGGGGTTCAGCCCGGAGGAGCTAGCCGACTTTAAGGTGCTTCTAGACTGCGGGTCCCCTCTTCCCCCTGTCTCCAGGTCTGGCTTTCCCAGCCCCTCTCCTGGGGGAGTGGGATGGGATCCCGGACAGGATCTGGGTCTTATCTTGCCCTAGGCAGAGTGGAATGAGCGGCCAGAGACACTTCTGGTGAGTGGATGGGAATGGTGCTGGCCTGGGCTTGTCTGCCTAGGACGTGCTCAGACATCAGCCTGTCTGCTGTCAGGGTTGGGCAGGCCTTGAGGACCCCTCCCAAAAGCCCAGCTTTCCTATGGATGCTAGTGCAGCCATCTGGAAATCCCACTGGGGGCTGATGGCCTTGAGGGTGCAGTGCTGGATGGGGGCAGGAATTTCCCCCTTTGCGCAGGGGGGTGGGACTTTCCTCGCTCCAGAAGAGCCCTGTTCTGGTGTTGGCATCTCGGCCTCTTGGCACTCAGGGACCACCTGAGCCTCTCAAGATGTAAGATGGCAGCAAGCAAGGCTGATGCAGTTGTGAGCAGTATAAGCATCATGCCCCAGAGCAGGGGACACACTCCAGTTCAACCCCAAGTCCGTGGGCGCGCTAGTGTTATGTACATGGTGGGGAAGAGTAGCATCCTCCATGGAGGGGTCACTGACGGGTTCTCTGCCCTGTGCTGTGTGGGAGGTCGGACGATGGTCACAATGGCCGGTGTCTTCACATTTCCTAGTGATGTGGGGGTTCAGGAATTGCTGAGCACCCCCTTGGAAAGCCGGGCCCCTCCAAGGGCTTCCCACTAGCACCCAAAGGATGAGTCACTCTGGAAAATGTAGGCATATGTGCAGCTCTGGGGGGGAGACCTGGATCTTGCACTCAGCTCTGGGTCTCTTGATGCCAGAGGCCTCCCATCCCAGAGCTTGGAGGGACCAGTTACTCGCTCTGGCGAGACACCCGCCCCCCAGGAATGCTGGGTTCAGTTCCAAGCCCCAAAGTACTAGAACGGGTTCTCAAGTGGGTTCAGGATCCCTCAGGGGGTCACGAGGTTATTACATGGGGGGGTCGTGAGCGGTCAGCCTCCACCCCAAACCCCGCTTTGCCTCCAGCATTTATAATGGTGTTAAATGTATAAAAATGTGTTTATAAGAGGGGGTCGCACACAGAGGATTGCTCTGTGGAAGGGGTCACCAGTACAAAAGTGTGAGAACCACTGGACTAGAAAGACATTGACAAACTTGAAGGAATTCAGAGAAAGCAACATGAAGGCACAGGCCATAGGCTGGGTCTGAGGCAGATAAGAGCTGAGACTCTATGTGGTCAAGTGACCACGGAGAGGGGAGAACGGTCTGCAGATGTTGGGATGGGGAGAGGGGTTCTGGGGCAGGCATAGAGCCAAGTGCCCTGGACCAGAGGAGTGGTGCTATGGGAAAAGAAGCTCAGGTTTTGCCACGTGCGTTTATCCTGTTAAGGAACCTCATGTGTATCTGCCAGGCAGAGGCACTGCTGCAAATCCAAGCAGCGCCTCTCCCAGCACCCTGGAAACGGCTTTTCCTTCCTAGTGGAATAGGCAAAAAGTTTGTCTTTATCTGCCCCTGGACTCACGCTCAGATTCGTCCCATTCGCCAAAGAGCCTCTCAGACTGACTCTGTGTTTACTGAAGGGCGTTAACTGGAATCAGATCTCGTATGATTGTGGTGATGTTCGGACTTTGGGAACTGGAAGGCACTTGATACTCCCACTGCATTGGTTCCCATTCCACACTCGCGAGTTTTCCCTTTCCTCTCCTGCCCTCAGAGTGAGTCCCTTCTGCATCTCCCTCTCTCTCTGTAGCCTGCCGTGTTGGACAATCTGCTCAGCTCCATGAAGTTTGTTCTCCATGGCATGGGGACTCTGCGCATCAACCTCACAAACAGCAAGAATCAGGTAGCTGGGCTGCTGCGGGAGGGAACACATGTGCCTTGTGTTAGAGGGCTGAACTGGAGTCGGGGGAGGGGACACAACTCCCTCAGTGAGCTCCACTCAGGGGACTGATTCCAGGGGTTACTCGTGTCCAAACTCCTTTGTGCGCTCACATTTGGCCCCCTTCCATGTGGTGTCAGGGCACTCAGGAAGCAGGTGACAATCTTTGCTGGCTATCCCAGTTATAACCTGGGCAAGCGTCTCCTTTCTGAGCCACGTCTCCCAGCAAGGTGGCAGGGGAACAATTTGTACAGTGAGGGGGCTGAGAGCCAGTGAACCAAACTGTAAACCCTGTATATGATGGAACCACTTCAAGTCAGGGAGTGCAGCAGCTCCCCCAACTCCAGCACCTGTAAAAGGTTGTCTGTGTCAGGGAGCTGGTACGGATCAGCACCCTGTGCGGTAGAGGTGGCTTTTCAGTGTTATTCCCGATCAGGGGGCTGTCTGTTGGTCTCTTACTGCAGATCCCCACCCCAGCTCCTGGATGCTTCCCATGCCCGTTGTCCCCCTTCGTTTCCCGTGTCTGTGATCCCCACCTCCAGTTCCTGCAGCCAGGCCTCTGCGGCAACCAGGAAGATCTGCACATGTTCAGATGAGTTGAGGGAGGAAAGCCTTACTGAATTCACCAGAAAACGAACTGGTGCAGCGAGTACGATAGTCCGTGGTGTTCAGCACGATATTAAATTGCATTTGTTTGATGCTGCCCGTATTGTCAGATTGCAGCAGGGCTCTGCATTGGAAGCACAGTGTCACTGCAGCCGTTTGGGAGTAGGGAAGGTAGAGATTTGGGCAGCTGGGTAGGCGGGGGGCAGGTGGGTCTCACTAGAACAGCTCACTGCTGAGACTCACTGTCGTCATTACAAAGCAGAAAAGTGCAAGCGATCTTGTAGGCTCTACCTGAGTGGGGTGGGATCACCCAGTATTGCAGTGGTGTGTGCAAACCTTATGTCCCCTTCTCCCCCGCCCCTACCCTGCATTGTGGGGGAGCGGTGTGTATGTATCTGTTCCCTGTTGCGGTGGAGGGGGGTACATGTCTGGTGACTGTTAATCTCCAAGGCGCTGTATTGACATGTCAGTAATGACTCTGTCATCCATGGCACCGCTGCTCTCAGAGCCAGGAGACCTGCCACTGTGGGAAAGATTTAAGCTTTAGAAGGGGATTGTGATGGGGGGGCCTGGGGAACTTTCAGGGAACCCCCTCCCCCCCATACACACGAGCGCACGCTCTGAGCCTTCTGTGGTATATGTCAGTCCCAGGAGCGGCTTGGGGGATGGAACTGTGGGAGGCGCCATCCCTCGAGAGCTGAGCAGAGGGTGACCTGGAGGCTTTGGGCCCATTCTGAAGCCTCCGCTCCCATGCCTGCCCCGAGTCAAGATGCTCCAGCAATTCCCAACTGATCTGGGCCCTTCTCTCCCTGTCCTAGGTGCATGCCCGCTCCGTGCTGTCCTGCAGCCACTGTTTGGATGAGACCCAGATGGTGCTTCCCTGGGTGTCAGATGCTCTGTGCTGCCTCTGGGCTGATGCTGGAGTGCAAGCAGCGACCAGGAGAGGCTACGAATATGGGCTCAATGACTCTGCACTCTAGTGAGTACTGCAGCCCCACCAGTGCACTGCACCCTGGGTGTCCTGCTGTGGGGGGAAGGGTTTGAGCCCAGTGTACTCAGGCCCGTTGAATTCCTTTGCTGCTGGGAGCCATGTGCAGTGGCTGTGTGTGCCCCGTGTGCAGCCAGCATGGGCACTGTGTGGGTGCTGCACCCGGAGCTCAGGCCCCGCTGTGGTGGACGACCTGCGTGGCTGGCTCTGAACGCTTTCAGAGCTGCTGGCCCCTCCTGCCCATTAATCATCCTCCGCAGTAGGAGTGTTACCCTGGTGGCCTGGCTCCATTCCCTGCCACCTCAGCTGTGTGTGTGTCGCAGCAAAACTCCCTCTTTGCCTTCCTGTGCTACGCAGATTACCCCGGGCAGCTGCATTACATAAGAACGGCCCTACTGGCTCAGACCAAAGGTCCATCCAGCCCCGTATCCTGTCCACCAACAGTGGCCAATGCCAGATGCATTTTGGCAGGGAGAGTGGTCCCTGTCGGTGGAGGGTCGGGAGTGGTTTGGGACCCGCTAGAACAGCGGTAAAGTGACTAGAGCTGGGTCAACGGCTGGGGAGAATGAAGACAAGAGCCTGCTGCAGACTCTGTGGTCTCTGCCGAGCCTGCCAGGCAGCAGTGGTTTGCGGGGGGATCCCTGCTGGTCCATGATGTTCTCTGAAGCCTCCCAGCCTGGAGTGGGGCTTTCTCTCCTGATGGGTGTCGGTTTCTGCTGCCTCTATCTCTCCATGAGTTCAGCTTGTCCCAGTTAGTCAACGCTGGGCAGGGCAGAGCCCTGGGAGAAAGGGGCCTCTCATTGCACTGTGCTTGGCCCACTGCCCAGGCTCCCATGGGGGGTGAGTTCGTGGAGGGGCCCCACTCCGCTGGTAACTGAGCAGATGAGGCCCTTGGGGCTGTGATCAGGTGTTGGGGGCTGGGCTGGAGCACCCTGCTGGTTCCATCCATCGCGGAGGACTTTGGGCTTGTTTGCGCTGGGGGCGCATGTGCCTGCTACAGAGGGGTTAAGGGCACAGAGCAGTGGTTCTGGGGCTTCTCCTTTGCCCACCTGTGGCAGTGGGGCAGCCACTGGGAGAGAGAAGCAGACTGGGGAGCCCCAAGCAGAACGGCAGCTGCATTGGCCCCAGCAGGTGGCTGTGGTCGGAGGGCAGTTCCTGGGAGATTGGCTGGACGTGGCCGATGCTTTATTCTGGACTTTTCTTCTCTGGTTGGTGTCTGACACCACCGCACCTGCCGCTCGTCTCCTAGCCACGTCTTGGTGCCTCTGCAGATCCATCAGCTGCTGCCTTGCGCCTGCTCTTGCCTCACACTGCTAAAAGGGCAGGTTGTGTCTCCTGAACCACTTTGGGCCTTCCTAGAGCTCAGGTTTGTCTTGGGATGGGAGTGTTCCCATATTCCTTCCCTGGCACGGTGAGACCTGCCCATTTTCGGCTCCCTCTGCAAAGTCAGACTCAAGAAGAGTTTGTCATTAAATACAAACAACCCAACAAAAGTGGCAATTCTACCCCCGGCTGAACATTTCCATAGAAAGATGCTGCCTCTGGGCCCAAACAGGTGCAATGGTTATTAAAAATGTCAATGTTATTTGATTTTTGCTCTCCCCAGTGCTTCGGTGCCTGGCTGCTTGTATCACTCGTTTGCGCAGGAACTTTGGCTTCTCTTGATGAGATGGAATAAACAGCCTGGCAGAGCTGCAGTTCCTCGCGGCCTCTTATTGTGATTCCAGAGCAGAATCTTTTTGCATTTTTATATTCTTCAGTCTCCTAGTGCCTCCAGGCCTCTTTTTCTGTGCTTGTGTTTGCTTGCGGCCTGCGAGTCCTGGGCGGGGAGGAAAAAAACTTGGAGTTAGATTGGGGGAAAGGCTCATGAATTTCAAGTTTGGGCTTTGATTGTTTTCTGTTTGAGCTGTTCTCGGAAGTTGTGGTTACTGTATGGCTCCTGTGGGGCCCTGGCTTCCAGAACGCACGCAGGTTACTGCACCTGCTCTCCCAGTAACCGGGCGCCCCTGGAGGGGAGCCCCTGGCTGTGACCAGAATAGCTGTGTTCTCTCCAACTCCCATTAATGCTCCAGCACCTCTTGCTGTGGGGGCAGGGACAGACCATGATATAAACTGCCCCCGATTCTGCAGTCAGTGCTCTGTGCCATTCCTACAGTGCCACCTGCTTGAGAGGGCCTGGGGTAACTTTGGGTGGGGAAAGCTGTGGCTGCATAGCAGCTCTGGGGAGATCTGAGTGTTTGTCGACGGGCTCGTCTCTCCTGGGGCTTGGGACAGGTTTTGCCTCCAGCCAAAGCTGCCAGACCAGGGAAGCAGAATTAAAGGGCAGATTTTGCTGCATCCTTCAGCCGGTGCCGCTGGGGAAGAGGGAAGTCTCAGCTGGAGACGGCAGCTCCTGGGTCTCTGCCTTGGCATCGCGGAAGCAGATACAGCTCCTGGTCTGAAGGGTCATTTTTACTGGCTAGCCAGGCCCGTTGGGGGAGAGCATCCTGAGCCGAGTCAAGCTGGGAGAAGGAAACATCAGCGGTTCACCAGTCCGTGCTCTGGGGGGGCTGTCTGCAGCCAGTGCCAAGGACACAGGGGTGGGGAGCTGCCGCATCTGTGCTGAAGCCTGGGACGCACGGGGGCAGCAGCACTCCTACCAAGACGTCGAGGGACGTGTGGGGGAGGCAGGGGGGCAGCCACTTGTCATTCCCCCCCCCAAGGGCAGAGGATCAGGATGGGGCTCTTGTTCCGAGGAGTTTGGAAAGCCTGTCTGTGGTGTGGGATGGCTCCTGGCTGGGGAGATTAGTATGGAGATTGCGAGCACATTATTGCTGCTGGAGGGAAGCGCTTTGTGCACTTGTCAGCCCCAGGAGAGCAGAGATTGGGAGAGTCAATAAAGTGTCACCATTGCCTGACGGGGAATTGACTGGGAGCTGCCGAGTCGTTTATGGCGCGTGTGAAATTATGGAAATGTGCCTGCAGCACCGTGTACGAGACGGGCTGGGGGAGGAGGGGGTGGCGGAGCCCTGGGCCGCACCGGCAGCTTCAGTGACTCTCCCGTCAAGGAGCTGCCACCGACACTGCCAGGCTTTGAGCTCCTCTTCCAGCCTCGTCCTGGGGCTTTGCTCATCCACGGCCTCAGACGTAGCGTGAGCCCCAGTCCGGGGGCCCCTGCTGGGCTGGGGTGGGTGGATGTGTTGGCTTCTGAAGCTGCCACACCTTGACCCTGTGATGTTCCATTTCCCTGGTCCCAGGCCCCTCTTCTGGCCAGTGAGCGCACGGAACCAGCATCTTCCAGTTCAGGGGTGTATGCGGGGCTGGGCAGCAGAAGGGGCTCTGCTGAGGGACCCCAGCATCTACTGGGTGTTTGCTTTGGTTAAAGCTTCAGAGGCCTGGAGTCGGGGCAGTGCCTAAGGTGGGTCAGGGCCTGGGGCCAAGCGTGCTCTTTGCAGGGGGTTGGTGCTCTTTTGCTTTGGAAGGAGCTGCCCGTTACCGCCGAGGGACCTGGACCATCGGCTGGGGGCTAGAAAAGGATTTGACTTGGTTTCTTTCCTGGGGGGGTTCAGGGGCCCAGCCCTGGGTCAGTGAAACTGCCTCAAACACCTGTACTGGGGTAGGGCACAGCTTGTGCCCATGAGCTCTCCCGGGCTTGTGATGTCATGTCAAGGCCTTGAGAGATGCCTGGGAAGGCGGCGAATGGGGCTGAGAGGAGGGCTGGGCAGTCTGGTTGGGTGAAGGAGGGGCACTGGTCAGGCTCTGGCGGGGGAGCTGGCGAGGGAGGAGTGGACGGACTCTGGCGGGATGCTGCGTAGATGAGGGAGGCTATCAGGATCTCTCCCCCACTCCCCACAGTTTCTTTGAGAACATGGAGCGGCTCGTCCATCCCAAGTTCCGGCCCACGCCAAGTGACGTGCTTCGTGTCCGACTGCGCACAAGTGGCATCGTTGAGACCCACTTCAGGATCAAGGATCTGGTGTTCCGGTGAGAGGTGTGGCCAGCGTATGAGATGCGCCAGGGTATGGAGTGGCCGGATGAGTTGAGGAGAGCATGGGGCCAGGCCTTTCCTGGCAGCACCCAGAGCCCCGGGGAGGAGGGGCCGGAGGAAATCAGCCTGCTAAGCAGACACTTTCCCAATAGTGACTTGACTGCGCTAATTGGGAGACTGGCCCTGACCAGCAAAGCCCCATCGATTTCCCATTAATCCCCCCGTGTGGGCTCACCTGGCATGTTGGCTCTCCCTGAGCAGCCCTGTCCTCCCACGCAGAAGGCGTCTGAGTCCTGCTTGATTTGATAAAGACCTAAAATGTCTCTAGTAGCTGAGGTGGCGGGGGAAGGGAATACCTGACAAGGTCGAGGTGTTTGGCACTGGGATCTGGGGGCTGGCAGTGGTATCCAGACCCAGTTCCATGTGGGCAGGTTTCTGCCTGTCTCTCCACCCCACACAGCACTAACTGCCCCCTCACTGGCCGCCTCAGCAGAAGCACCAAGAATTGATGGGCCCTGGGACTCTCGGCCCAAGAGGGGCTGGCATAGTGCTGTGGGGCAGGCTAGAGCCTGTCTGCCCTCACTGAATACTGTCCAGTGTTCTCAAGTGCAGCCAGAGGCGTCTGCTCTCCAGGGGCGGGCTGCAGAGCGCTGGGGCTGGTGGGTTGTTGTGGGGGACCCCTCAGGCTGGGCTGGGGGCCGTTCCCTCGGCTCTCACGTGGCATAGCTGAGTGGCAGATGCGTTCGACTCCTCTGAGTGTTGGGGCTCCTGCAGATGGACGGGCCCTGGGCAGGGACAGCGAGTGGTTGTGATGAGCTGTTCGTATTTGAATCTGCCCTGAGGGCACCGTGCCTGTTTCTGCGCTGCTGCTGCCTGGTGTGAGGCACCAACCCAACAACTGGAGGGGGAAGATGCTGCTGCATCTGACACGGCCTGGGTCAGGCATGGGAGCGTCTAACCCACAGTGCCGCCCCCATAGGGCTGGGAGTTTCTTCTTGTTTTGAGTAGCTGCTATAACTTGGCGTGAGCCCAACTCTCAGCTCTCCCCCACCCCTTCCCACAGCCCAGGGCATGGCTGCTGCCCGGAGCCCCCCAGGCCCTTGGGAAACGTGGCAGACGCCAGTTTTAAGCTCTCCCTGCTCTCTCGTCCCTGTTGTCCCCAGGTGCCAGGCCGAGGTGCTGGCATCCCTGTTGGTGCCGGTCTCTGGAGCAGAGGGGAGCTGGGCAGAGCCTGTCCCTGTGCTGCCAGTCACTCTGAGCACAATTGCTCGCCGGGGAATGGCGCCAGGTTTATGAGCTGCGGACCGGGCTGTGATTTGCCAGTTGCATTCTGGCAGTAATTTTCCACTGGCTCATTGAGCATCAACTGGCACCTGGAGGGAGCTGATCACTTGTGTTTGTCACTCCCCGGCTGGCGCACCAGGGCTGCGGAGCTGGTTCCGTGTAAATGGAGGGTGCAGGGAGCTGCCATCTGGCAGCTTGTGCTTTCCACATCAACTGTCCTGAGCAGGTTGGGTGGGACTGGGGGCTGAGGGCTGCTCTTGAGGGCCTGGGCTGGGCGCCAGTGGAGACTGATGGTTCTCCTGGAGCCGGGGCTGTGGGGCTGTTGCTGTGGGCAGGCAGTAGGTCTGGTGGGTTTGAGAACGTCCCCCATGGCACATCACTCACCAGGTGCTTGCAGTGGATCCACTGAAGCAGGAGAACCTTTTCTCACCTTTTTCTTTCTGAGGCCCACCCAACATGCTATAAAATCTCCGCGGGCGGCCCACGTGGGCCACAATAACTGGTTTTCTGCGTATAAAAGCCAGGGCTGGCATTGGGGGGTAGCAAGCCGGGTGATTGCCTGGGAACCCCATGCCACAGGGGGCCCCGAAAGGCTACATTGCTCAGGCTTTGGCTTCAGCCCCATGCGGTGGGGCTTTGGCTTTCTACCCTGGGCCCCAGTGAGTCGGATGCTGGCCCTGCTTGGCGGCCCCCCTGAAACCTGCTCGCGGCCCCCTAGGGGGACCCTGGTTGAGAACCACTGCACTACAGATCAGTGAGGAAGCGTTTCTGGTGAGCAGAGGGGCCCAGGAGCCCTGGGTTCCACTCCTGGCAATGTGACCTGGCTGCAGCCCCTTCCCAGATGCTTCCTTTCTCGATCTCCTCCACGGGGAGAGCGATGCTGGGAGGGTTAACCCTTCACTGTCTGACCTGGCTGCTCCGTCCCCTCCTGGGGAAGCTGTTTGCCCCTCGCTGGGCGGCCCCTCTACGGTTCTCTGCCCTGTGTCTTGCAGGCTCTACGATGTGGGTGGGCAGCGCACTGAGCGCCGGAAGTGGCTCGGCTGCTTCGAGGACATGCGAGCCGTGCTGTTTGTGGCGTCGCTCAGCGCATACGATGAGGCCCTCCCAGAGGAGCCAGCGCTGGTAAGGCCAGGCTCAGCGGGTGGGGGTGGCCCATGGGTGTCTCATGCTCAAGGCACCAGTGTTCTTCCTGCTGCGCAATCTGTGCCTGAGCTGCTGCTCTCCCGGGGCGTGAACACTCATCCCTGCTGCCTGGCAGCAGCCTGCCAATCCCACCTGTGTTCTCCCCGTGCCTCCCCTGGGTTGTACTGTACCAACCGGTCTGCCCGTGCCCAGAACCCCCCTTTCTCCCCTGCATCCTCTCATAGAGCCAGCGATCCAGCTGCAGCCCTGGGCTGCTGGCTTCTCTCCCACAGCCCTTCATTATCCAGCTGTACATCTCTTCTCACTCCCCTGGCCTGTGCAGTTTGCCCCCTTCCATGTTCCTAGGCCCTTCCTAAGTAGAGAATGCAGCCAGCATGCCCCCTTGCTCCCGAGTGCTGAGCAGAGCACAAGAGGGGGTGCTGAGATCGGGACCCAGGGAACTGCGGCGGGTTGGGGGAAGAAAGCGGAGAGGTGCTCCTGTCCCCAGGGAGCTGGCTGGCCTTGGCCACTGGCACTGCTGCTGATTCACTGCAGTTTCATGATGTTCAAGACCGTTTTCCTTCTTCCTCAGAATCGGCTTCAGGAAAGCACGAAGCTTTTCTCCTCTGTCTGCAACAGCGTGTTCTTCCAGAGCACTTCCCTGGTGAGTCCCAGCAAGAGGCACCGTAAGGGAGCAGTGCAGAAGCACGTGCCGCAGAGATTCCAGCCCCAGCCTCTCCCAACAGCAGGCGCTGTAAGGAATGGGGCAGTGAGCTCACCGCTCTCCCCACCCTGCACTGTCCCCGCATCAGGTGGCGTACGGGCAAGCTGCAGCACATGGCAGGGGGTGGGATGGTCCTGCTAGCCCATTGCTCCCCTCACCCGAGCACAGCAGGCGCTTGCTCTGGGGATCCTGGCACTGTGATGAGACACTGGGGCCATTTCTGGCAGGGACACCACCATTTCTGAGTGGTGCTGCCACTTGTAATTAAGAAGCAGCTGCTGCTGTCTCTGTGGACGGGGGGCTGGTTCTGCTTGACAGTGTTAGTTAGTGCCGGGCCCTGTAACTTATCTCATTCGCTAATTGGTTCATTTATTTCTGCTAATGAGATGATTAAACAGTGGCATCTGCCTTATGAGCGCTGAGTTCCTGCAGCTCAAGCCAGGGGTGGTCAGTCAATCCAGTTCCTGACAGGATAACTGGGCCCAGAACTGGGACCTCCGGCCACCTCCTCCATTCCCCACAAGGGTCCCCTGGCTGCCCCAGGTAGGTTTTCATAGGCAGGAGCCTCGTCTAGTGATTAAAGCAGGAGACTGGGAATCTCGAGGCTCTGCCACTGACCATATGACCTTGGTGAGTCGCTTGCCTCTCCCTGTGCCCCATTTATACACTGGGGTGAACTCTCCCCTACCTCCCAGGGGACTGTGAGGATTCAGGGCCCTCAGGAGTCCTGGGTTCTTCTCCTGGTTCTGCCACTAGCTTGCAGGGTGACCCTGTGCACAGAGATGGGAGGGGACCCTTTGACTGTCTTGTCTCATCAGACTGGGAGCCCTTTGGGGCAGGGACCCTCTGTCACTGCCTGTGCAGCACTCTCGGCATGGAGGGCTCTGATCTTGGCAGGGGCTTCTAGGTGCAACTGTCGGACCCATTTTACTAATAGGCCTTGCACCCAGCCTGTCCGTGCTGGGTGCACGGCCGGTCCGTGGGGAGCTCGGGGCAGGGTCACCCGGGGCGGAGCAGCACTTAGCCAGCCAAGGACTCCCCCTGCGCTGGGCAAACTCCCGGAGTCTGGCTCTGGCAGAGTAAAGGAGCCATGGGACTACCGTGAACCAAGCCCTGAATCCCCGTTGTTTGCCACTGGCCTGCAGTGCTGGGCTGGAAGACGGTGGGGGAGGGAGAGATGTTAAATCTTCTCCCCCACAAAGTGAGGATTCTCAGTGGAGACTAGGCAAAGCTGCCCCTTTAACCAGCCCAGCATCGTCCTGCCGATAAGGCATGGGGGTGGGGGGGTCTATGCTGCAGTGCCGTGGTCGGGAGGGGAGGAGGTGACGTGGGGAACAGGAGCTGTAGGGCTAGGGCAGGTTCTGATCATCCTGCTTTTTTCACAGATCTTGTTTCTGAATAAAATCGACCTTCTCCAGGAGAAGATCCTGCGCTTGGGCAGGCACCTGCGTCTCTCCTTTCCTCAGTACACAGGTAGGCTCCTGTCACGGAGTGTGGGGGAGTCAGGGCCCTGTCCCCCCGCTTCCTGCGATTCACAGCTCCCTCCAGCCTGCTCTGTCCCTGGGCGCTCACCAAGCAGGGCCCTGTACCCCCGCTTCCTGCGATTCACAGCTCCCTCCAGCCTGCTCTGTCCCTGGGTGCTCACCAAGCAGGATGCTTTGCTGCTGAGGTGGCAGGCTGTGGTGCTGCTCCTTCTCCTGGGTTTGCACAAGGGGCAGGTCCAGCAGATTGACCCCTGCCAGATGAGCAGGGGTCCCTGCTGTGACTTGGTGGGTGTGGCGAGCAGTAGGGAGCCAGGTGCAGGGTGGGAAACAGTTTAGACGACTTCCCGGCCTCTCCAGATTTAAGTGAATTTTGTCTCTAAGCTCCTACTCCTCTGCCTGAGCTGAGATTAGCAAGCAGAGCCTCAGCGCAGGGAAGATCCTCTCCAGCTGCTGAATTTTGCAGGAGATCTTGGCATGGCAGGAGTGGTCAGTGATAGGAAGTTTGGTTTGTTGCAGCCTCCCTGTCCTGTGGTCTGGCAGGGCAGCATGCGCACTCATGACACACTAATTAGCCTCCAGCATGGGGCCTGGGGGTCCCCTGTGTTCACGTAGCGAAGCAATTACAGGGCAGGGGGCAGTTTACCTGGAGCTGCTGAGCTCTGGGGCCTGTGAATTCTTAGCTTGACTATAACACCCTCATCCCCTCTGCTGGAGCAAACCAGTGGGGAACGGTTTCCTTAGGGCCAAGTCCTACGGTGTGCGGAGCAGCCTTAGCTGCTGGGAACCTCACCTTGCAGGGCTTGGCCTTGCTCAGCTCAGGGAGGGGAAACCACAAGATGGCGAGGAGCTGAGGCTTTTGTGTCCTGTGAAGCATCACAGCCCACACCTGTGCCTTGAGAACATGGGCACTGAGGGCCCATTGGGAGCCTAACATCTGCACTGAGGGCCCCTTTGGCTTTTCTCGGGGTCTGCAGTTGGTGCCATGTGGTCCCAAGGAACAGAACCATTCCTAGGGGTGCTTCTTGCTGGGACCCTAATCCAGGTGTTGCAACCCAGGTTAGTCCTCTCTTCTGGATGGTCACTAATCTGTTGTTCTTGGGCCCAAGCCACCTGGCTTTAAGCCCGAGGCTCTGGGTCTCTAGAGCAGTGCTTCTCAAACTATCTGATGTGGCGGACCGGCAATTTTTTTCCCAATGTGCCAGGGACCGATACCATATTTTTGCCATTATACTATTCTTTCTTTCTTTTCCTTTCCTGGAAATTCGCCGCGGACTGGCAGCCGATAGCTTGGTCCGCGGACCACCACTTTGAGTAGCACTGATCTAGAGCCCACCCCTTGTGAGCTTTTCTTGAAGTCATGGGGCTCTGCAACCCCAATGCTCGTCGAGGTCCTAGTCACTCTCACACTATGCCCCAGAGTTCCACCTAGCTGTGGATGCTCTGGCTTCTAGTTTAACCCCTTCAGGGGCAGCACAGTGGGAAGACAAGGAACACAAGCTTAGCAAGGGGATTTCTTATCCACAGTCACTTTACTCTTATAAGTGCTAGGGAGTTACGGATCTTTGCAAACTGACAAACAGTCCTCAGACGCCCCCTCCCCTACTCTGAGCTCATCCCTTCTGGGAGTCTGAAGTCTGCATGTCAGGCCAGGCAGAATCCCTCTTGCCTTCCGTCTCCCCTCCAGCCCAGACTTCGGGCGTGTTATGACCCCACTTCTCTGAGAGCACCCTCTCTAAAATACAGTCTTACTCCCTTTAGCCCTGTGCCCGGACTGAGAAACTCCAGTCCTGCCCCTCCAGTCAGGCATCTGTAGAGAGTTACTTGTGAGATGGGTAGGACCAGCAGAGAGAGACAATCCATGTTGATGGTCCTAGATTGCTCTCTGATGGCTCCTCAGTCATTGTCATTCAGGTAGGTGTCCAGCACCTTGCCTGAGCCGGGCTCCTGGCTGGACGGCAGCGTAATAGACTGGACCCTGTCACGGCCAGCTGGTTCTCCAACACAGAATACAAATGGCCGTCAGCACGCACTAGGGAAGCTGAGGACGTTACAGCCCTTGGTGGTGAGACTGAATGAGCATGAGACAAGGAGAAGGTGTGTAAGGTGCTGGCTGAGCCCAGTCGAAATAAATAGCTAGGAGCAGAGAGCAGGGTTTGCTGGGAAGTCGAGGGGTGGTCTCAAAACACTGCCAGGCTCCGTTCTCCTCCTTGGCAGATCCGAGAGGGGAGGGAGGGGGCAAGTGCAGCTCCCACTGATTGGAGCCAATTCTCCCCTGAAGAAAGAACCTTGTGTCCCTCCTGGAGCTGCGGCACAGGCAGTGGGAGACCCGGCCCCGTGGTCAGCCAGGATTAAGCCTTGTGCTGACACCTGGCCTTTTGCCATTTTCCTGCCATCTTCCTTAAGGTCCTTTCCCAGCATTGCCCGTGGTTAGACAGTCTCCATTCTGAGTAGTGATGTCACAGACTGACATGACACCAGTAGTGTCCATGGCAGTAAATTGTGATGTCACACTTGGGTACTGGGTGGCTGGTTTATCAAGGCAGACCTGCCCCTCCCCGCAACTCTGACTAAAGCCCTGCCTGCATCCCAGCCATCCTACACCCACTCAGGGCCTACCCTGCCTGGGCCTCTCCCCCATCTCCTGCCTGCTGCTGCCCCAAGACCTGGGACAGCCTCACTCTCCCTTTTCCAGCCTCCCCTTAAACTGCACTTTCTCCATTGCTGATAGCTCCCCTGCCGCAGCCTCCCTGTGCCCCTCTGGATGGTGAGCTCCTTGGGGTTGGACCTGTGTCCTGTGCTGGCCCATTTGGGCTCAGTGAGCCATGTGGGCCCGTCCATTAGGGACAGGCCAGGACCATCAGTGGATTGCTCCTAGAAGTGGATTCCCTCTTGGGGCAGGAGGGCTGCCATTTGGTTAAAAGCAGCAGCACAGGTGCTGTCCAGCCCAGCCCTGCTTGGGGATGGCCATCTCCTGTTACCTGTCCTGGGAGCGCGCTCTCCCCTGCCTGCTGCGGGGATGGGCGTTTGCGTGCTGGGTGTGCAGCACATGGGCCAGCGGTGAAGATTTTCCATCTCACTTGCCCTCATCCGCTCCCCTGCAGGTGCAGACTGTGATGTGGGTGCTGCAGCCCAATTTATCGCCAGCCTCTTCCTGTCGTGCAATGAGACCCCCCAGAAACTGATCTACCACCACTTCACCACCGCCACAGACACACACAGCGTGCGGGGCGTATTCCGCGTGGTGATGGACACCATCGTCCAGGAAAACCTGGAGGCAGCAGCTCTGCTGTGACGTGCAGGCCGGGGAGCTGCAGGGCCAGGGGCTGTTTTCTGCCCCTGGGGTCTGGGGAGAGGCTTGCTGCTCGAGTTCAAGGGAGCTGCCGTGAGCTACAGACAGAGCTGCCGCCTGGGCAGGAGAGGGACATACAGTGGGGTCAAAGGGCCTGCCTGGCTCCTGGCACCAACATCCCTAAACCTTCTGTTCTTCTGGGACTAGCTCCGTCCGCTTGGCTCCAGCTGGGATAAGGAACTCTCCCCCCTCCCAACACATCTTGCCCAGGTGGAGGTAGCACTACCCCCATGCATGGTAACTCGAATCCTGGGGCTCTCAAACGTTTGTACTGGTGACCCCTTTCACACAGCAAGCTTCTGACTGTAACCCCCCCCTTATAAATTAAAAACACTTTTTTAAAAATATATTTAACACCATTATAAATGCTGGAGGCAAAGTGGGATTTGGAGTGGAGGTTGACAGCTCATGACCCCCCCATGTAATAACCTCATGACCCCCTGAGGTGTCCTAACCCCCAGTTTGAGAACCCCTGCTCTAATCCCTAAGGGGCAGGGCTGAAGTGGGGTGTCTGGGGTTGTACTGCTGGGGCCCGAGTCCTGCATCTCCCTAGCTGGCCAGCGTGATTGGTCCCATGCTGAGGGGGGTCTTTGGGGGTGGAGTGATGCTCAGCCGGCCCTGGCTGGTGGGGTGGGGGGCAACTTTCCAGCTGTGGCCCCTCAGGGATCCCCGTGGGGTGAGCAGGGGCAGGTCCCTCGAGGGGGAAGCAGGTGTGAGCAGAACTGTGGGGGTGCAGCACTCCTGGGGCTGGCCTCTCCCCGCCCTGTGACAGACAAGAGAGACGAGATGGTTGAAAGGTGCCTTTATTGCCAGATGCAGAGGAGCGGGTGCCCTCCCCCATAGCATGGGGGTTAGGTGCTGGTACAGTCGGTGGGGTCCAGGGAGACGGTGACATCAGCCTTGCACTGGATGGTGCTGGGGCCCCCAGACAGCCGCTGGCAGCTCGGCAGCTCCAGGGCCAGGTCCTTCACACACAGAGCCTGGGGACAGAGCCGAGATGCAGGTGGTTACAGCCCGTCGGGGACAGGTACCCACAGCTGGTGGGAGGGACTGGCTGGGAGCCCCAGCACCTGCTGCATCTTCAGCGGGAACCACGCACTGTTCTCTCCCCACCCCACCCCTGATGGGCCCGGGGCTGCTGCTGGCCCCGTGGGGGAGGGAGAAGTGTGGGGCAGGCTGGGGGGGCTGCTGCTGGCCCCGTGGGGGAGGGAGAAGTGGGGGGCAGGCTGGGGGGGCAGCTGCTGGCCCCGTGGGGGAGGGAGAAGTGGGGGGCAGGCTGGGGGGGCAGGCTGGGGAGGCAGCTGCTGGCTCCGTGGGGGAGGGAGAAGTGGGGGGCAGGCTGGGGGGGCAGCTGCTAGCCCCGCGGGGGGGGGAGAAGTGGGGGGCAGGCTGGGGGGGCTGCTGCTGGCCCCGTGGGGGAGGGAGAAGTGGGGGGCAGGCTGGGGGGGCAGCTGCTGGCCCCGCAGGGGGGGAGGTGGGGGGCAGGCTGGGGGGGCTGCTGCTGGCCCCGTGGGGGAGGCAGAAGTGGGGGGCAGGCTGGGGGGGCAGCTGCTGGCCCCGCGGGAGGAGAGCAGGCTGGAGCCCAGCTGAGCTGCGGCGGGTCGCTGGCTCCCGGGAGCGGCGCGGCTTTGGCAAGCGGAGAGACTGGGGGCCCCGGGGCTGCCCCGGGCGGGACGGGGGCTGCTCACCAGGCTGCTGAGCGCGGGTCCCGGCGGCTCGGGTCCCGGCTGCCCGGCGCGGCTCTCGGCGCGGCTCTCGGCGCTGTCGGTCCCGCTCTCGGCGCGGCGGGCGTAGGGCGCCCGGCGGATCCCGGACAGCAGCCCCGAGGCTCTGCCCACCGAGTAGGAGCTGGGTCCGGCCGCCTGCTTGTACCACGCCTCGGCGGGCGGGCCCAGCAGCGCGGCCAGGGCGAGGCAGAGCAGGGCGCGGGCTCCCTGCATGGTGCCAGCGGGGTCGGGCGGCGGCGGCTCCGACTGAGGCGCTGCCATCGGCCGCCCCTTATAGCGGCGAGCGGGCGGGGGGAGGCGCCTGGCGCTGCGCGGGGCTCCGCGGAGGCGGAGACGCGGGGTCCGAGGGGCTCGGGGCGGGGCCGGCGGCCGGTCCGGGGGGGGCTCGGGGCAGGGCGCAGCGCCGGGTGCTGCCGCGGGCGGCAGCCCGGGACGGAGCCGGTTCGGGGGGCGCAGGAAGGAGCCTGCCCTGCACCCCCGGCTCCGGGCCACGTGGGGGGCGGGCGCCGAAAGACGTATCGGCGCGGGGGCACAGGCGGCCGGCTGAGGCCAGCGGCGGGGGCTACGGGAGCCAGACCCCCCCCCCCCACACACACACACAGCCCTACGCTCGTACGGTGAAAGGGGGGCGGGCGTGAAGTACCCGGGCCTGGCTGCAAACATGGACAGTCCCCGCCCTACAAGCTGCAGCCCAGAGCCCCAAACCCCTTGGCCGATATCCCCCTGGTCAGGTGCCCAGCGCTCTCCCACCCCTGCGGGGCGCCGGCCCAGCCTCTGAGCCAGGTACGGGTCTGTCCGGGCCCCCAGCCAGTGTGTGCCCCACCCCCCGACGGGAGAGCGGCTGGTTGGGGGTTGCTAAAGCCAGGTTACCATCCCAGGCCCCCCGGGATTGTCCTGCCCTCTTGGGAGCCCCCCCCCCCCCTTTTCATTTCTTTAGCTGCGCGGCCTCCAGCCAGGCGCGCTGGGACAATTTGGTTAGTGGGGGCGCTGAGAGCCATTGAACTCAGCTTGAAACCCTGTGTGTGATGGAACCACGTCCAGCGCGCACGAGCCGCTCTGCCTCCGACCTCCCCCCTTTCCCCCGCGGCCCCATACACAAGGAAGTAGCCCCCTTGCAGACTGGTGGGATGGCCCATTGCACGGGCGCTGCTTCCCCCTTGTGCCCCCGTTTGCACTAACTGTGAAGGGCAGGGGAGGCGAACAGACCGCGGGCTCTCCCTGTTAGTCACCAACTTCCCTGTTGGCTGGTTTCTGGTGCCCTCCAGTGGATCACACAGAACCGTGTGTGCATACAGATGGCCGCCCACAGCATTAAACTAGGGGCTTGGGACTGACTAGCTGAGGGGATTTACAAGCTGCACTCTGGGTGGCTCAGCTCCCAGGCCAAAATGAGAAGCCACCCCATAGACTCTTGGTCCCACTAATTGATTCCCATTGTGTATCATTCTCCCATGCAGAACGCCACAAAGGGATCTCCTTGTTACATCTTGTGTCTTTGGTCCCATCCTTAAGGGGACACATTGTACTCTCTGCCCCCACCCACTGCCCATTTAATAAAGGATCCCCTCATGTCACATTTCCAGGAGAAGTCCTTGTTCTAAGCTAAGCATCCATCACACGCCCTGTTCCACATTAAGAGGCTCCCATTATATATTCCACCTGGGGGTGGCCTACATGGCAGGGAAGACTGACATACCGGGGAGGGATTTTGCCAAGGATGAAGCATCAAGCACAGTTGGTCTGTAGGAGGTGAGCAATGTGCCAGGCTAGTGCAGGGCCCCCTCCACACAGCAGGGGCAGCCAGAATGGCGAAGTTAAAGCCATAGGTCACATTCTACCACCTTGTTGCACATCTAGGGAAAGTCTTTGTTGATGGCATGGCAACTACCTTTCTCTGCAGTTTGTGGGGTGCTTGTGGGTATCTGACCAGCTCTGGAGACTCCCCCCTTGGCTTAAAAGCAAAAAGCATGAAGAGAAATTAATCACAGCCGTGAGTTTATTGAAACCAGTCCAGGGATTGCCAAGTTACAGCTGGAAACTGACGTACTGTTGGCAAGGGGCCTAGTCCCAAAGCAACTTGGGTTCAAAGAATGTACATGATTCTGGTGCTGAACAGCACACCTGACCTGTGGATATGTCTCTGGCTGTGGTGGGAGGCAGGCCCCTTATCCTACTGGCCACAGAACAGCCTTCATTTCTCTATCGCTATATTTGAAGGTATCAGTTCAGGGCCCAGCCTGCCTGTGGTGCATGGGGAAATGGTTGCCAAAGGCATAGGAGCTGTGAGCCTGGACAGAGAGCTGCATATGGCCCTAAGAATCCCATTTCAACTAAAGAAAGCTTTGAGATGTTGTGACCATCTCTCACCAGTAAGGTACAGAATACCCACATCACTGGCTAGTGGTATTTCTCAGGGAATGGAGGGAGGCAGGGTCAGGACAGGCCTGAGAGGTCTCTTAAGAGAAGAAGGATGGGAAGGTTCCCATGATGAAAGAGCTGGGAGAGGTTTTATTTAAACAGGAAGGTCCCTTTTAGTTAAGGAAGAACTGCCACAAGAAGCCAGCTTTTCAAAGGTTCTGAGCTCCTGCTGACTTTGGGTGGAGTTGCAAAGGATAAGCACCTCTTACAAAAAAGCAGGCACCCAAACCACAGACCCATGTCTGCATGTCAAAAGGAGCCATTATCATAAAAGGGCCAACATGAGATGTACCCAGGTCAACCCCTGGCTTTTTACTGAGGCCCACATGTGCTGTGTAGACCTTAAGGGCACATAGAAAGTTGAGATGTGGACTGTGGCCAGGATGAAGCAATAATACTGAAAACTTTGACAGTGTGTGGAACCAGCATCATGGTGGGAAAGGTTAACATGCACCACTCAGATGCTTCCAGTCATGTCTCCACTGCTCCAGGCTTCCTTTTTGCCGACGGTGAGTCAATTATTTGGGGGCAAGAATTATCTGCTAAGGTTGTCTATAAGGGCTGGGGATACATATGATGCTGTATAAATACTTCACTATTCCAGGGTGTGGAGAGAGGGGCGGAATCCCAACAAAACTCTTTAACAACAGTCCATTAAATCCAAGTAGATCTGCTGGCTGCGGGGGGCTCTGTCACTCCTTGAATTTCCACTCTTGCCGGCACATAGGACAGTGCTGCTGGACTTGCTGTGAATTCAGCCACTTGAGAATGCAGTGCATGTGGAAGCAGTGGGAGCACTGGCCCCACACCAGAGGGCAGTCGTCTCCAGGCACCTTACCTACAAAGAGACAAAACTTATGAGAGAAGGGAGCACCTGGGCTGAAATGCTGCCGGGGGCAAGGGGCCTGGGTTACTCACAGTCTGGGCAGCAGCCATTAAAGGCCATTCGGCAGATGCCACAGTTCTCATCATTGGCCACCCAGAGCCAAGAGGCTACACCATTCCAGTTCTTTATCTTCACCTTCATCCTGGCCGGGCGGTGTGTGTCGGAGTCAAGTCAGCACCTGGCAGGAAAAGCAGTTGCTCAGATTGCGTTTCATTTCTAACCCTATGGTTTCCCAGCTGAAACAGCTCATCTCCCCAGGGGCCATGTGGCCTCCTTTGTTTACCAGCATTGATTCCTCCCCTAGGGCAGTTCAAAGTGGGATGTGGATGGGCTGTTCCGTCCCCCACAGCTCAGTGGTTACTAGTGAACCTCTGTCCTCCGGAGCCTCTCAACCCAGATTCTCTACCCTGGCTCACAAACACCCATTTAGTGACCTTGCCCCGTCATTGGGCATATCAGGATCAGCACCCACCACTTTACAGATGAGGAAAATGAGTAACAGTGAGAGGAAGGGATTTGGTCAAGGTCACTGTTCTGATTGCCAGTTCCATGGTAGGAGCAGCAGGAGCCGAAGAGGCCTGAGCCCCCTGCCCTAACGCCCCAGGTGTCCTCGCTGCACTGCTGGGAGGATGTGGGCACCTTAGTGTTTCCGTGGGACGGAATGAAAACGGATCACAGCAGCTCCTATTAGCGGGTCACTTGACCGCCTCCTGCCAGGGGCTTCCCCGCACCCCAGGGAAAGGTGCTGACACGCCTAACAGGGTGTGTGCAGCCCCCCAGAGCTCAGCACGACCCGGAATGCACCACTGCAAGCCGAGGCTCGGAGGAGTCTGACACCCGCCCCTGGGGAGCCCCCTTCCCCCCGGATGTCTCCCTCCCTCCCCCAGGGAGCCCCCGCGGGATCTCTCCGGCTCCGCCCCTGGTGAGCCCCCTTCCCCCGGATGTCTCCCTCCCTCCCCCGGGGAGCCCCCGCGGGATCTCTCCGGCTCCGCCCCCGGGGAGCCCCCTTACCCCCGGATCTCTCCCGCCCCCGGGGAGCCCCCTCCCCCCGGATGTCTCCTTCCCGCCCCCGGGGAGCCCCCTTACCCCCGGATCTCTCCCGCCCCCGGGGAGCCCCCTCCCCCCGGATGTCTCCTTCCCGCCCCCGGGGAGCCCCCTTACCCACGGATGTCTCCTTCCCGCCCCCGGGGAGCCCCCTTACCCACGGATGTCTCCCTCCCCGGGGAGCCCCCGCCCCCGCGGGATCTCTCCGGCTCCGCCCCCGGGGAGCCCCCTTCCCCCGGATGTCTCCCTCCCTCCCCCGGGGAGCCCCCGCGGGATCTCTCCGGCTCCGCCCCCGGGGAGCCCCCTTACCCCCGGATCTCTCCCGCCCCCGGGGAGCCCCCTCCCCCCGGATGTCTCCTTCCCGCCCCCGGGGAGCCCCCTTACCGCCGGATCTCTCCTTCCCGCCCCCGGGGAGCCCCCTCCCCCCGGATGTCTCCTTCCCGCCCCCGGGGAGCCCCCTTCCCCCGGATGTCTCCCTCCCTCCCCCGGGGAGCCCCCGCGGGATCTCTCCGGCTCCGCCCCCGGGGAGCCCCCTTCCCCCGGATGTCTCCCTCCCTCCCCCGGGGAGCCCCCGCGGGATCTCTCCGGCTCCGCCCCTGGTGAGCCCCCTTCCCCCGGATGTCTCCCTCCCTCCCCCGGGGAGCCCCCGCGGGATCTCTCCGGCTCCGCCCCCGGGGAGCCCCCTTACCCCCGGATCTCTCCCGCCCCCGGGGAGCCCCCTCCCCCCGGATGTCTCCTTCCCGCCCCCGGGGAGCCCCCTTACCCCCGGATGTCTCCCTCCCCGGGGAGCCCCCGCCCCCGCCCCCGCGGGATCTCTCCGGCTCCGCCCCCGGGGAGCCCCCTCCCCACGGATCTCTCCCGCCCCCGGGGAGCCCCCAGGGTCGCGGCGCGCATCCCAGCAGCCCCACCCCAGAAACGACCCAACCGACTCCAGCTCCCACAGTCGGGCCGGCGGGAATCTCAATGGGCGCGCGCCGGAAGTCCCGCCCCCAGCAAGACGCGCGCTCCGCGCCACAGCCTCGGCCCTATAGAGCAGGGCGTACGGCAGCTGCGCCCTTGTTTGGAGCCCTGGTCCGCCCCTTCCGGTTCCGGCGTCGGCGCAGCGCGGCCGGAAGTGCAGGCCCCGAAGCGGAGCCGCCATCATGGCCGACAAGATGGACATGTCCCTGGACGATATCATCAAGCTGAACCGCAGCCAGCGGGGGGCCGGTCGTGCCGGGGGCGGCCGCGGAGGCCGGGGCCGAGGAGGCGCCGCCCGCGGAGGGGGCCCCGGTCGGGGCAGTGTTGGAGCTGGGCGAGCAGGAGGCGGCGGCCCCCTGCGGAACAGGCCGGTCATGGCCCGAGGCGGCGGCAGGAACCGGCCCGCGCCCTACAGCCGGGTACGGAGCGAGGCGGGTGGGGGCGCCGGCCCAGGCCCCGTAGCCGGGGGCGGGGCGCCGAGCTTGGACCGAGGGGCCGGGCCCCAGGAGCCGCCGACTGACTTGTGGGAGCAGCGGGCGCGAGGGGGCTGGGGCGTGATCCTGGGGACCGAGCGGGGCGGGCTGGCTGCGGGAGCCGGCTGCGGCAGGAAGGAGGCGGGCCCGGCCGGGGGCCTTTGTTCTCTCCCCTCCCAGCAGCAGGCGGTCGTCTCGTAGCTGAGCAGTGACGTGGGGCGAGCGGGCTCGCAGCGGATCTAGAGGAGAGCGAGGAGGAAGGCGAGCCGAGGACCCCTGGGTGGCGGGATCCCGGGCAGGGGGCTTGGGCAGGGATGGTCAGTGAGAATATTTGTTCTGTTTCAGCCAAAGCAACTCCCCGAAAAGTGGCAGCATGACCTGTTCGACAGCGGCTTTGGGGCTGGGGCTGGCGTGGAAACCGGGGGGAAGCTCCTGGTTTCTAATCTGGACTTTGGTGTGTCGGATGCAGATATCCAGGTAAGAAAGCGGCGCCCCCCCCCACCCCCCGCCCCCCAAGTGTTGGAAAAGCTGCAAAGGAGATTCTTTAGGGTAGTTGGCTTGGGCATTTTGGGTTAATGTTACACTTTCTGAGGTCTGGGGACCCTTCCTCATGGAATGACACAGTGATCTCTAAGGCAGTTAACTTTGGACTCTTTTTATTGTTGCAGTCACCACTTCTGATTGACTGTTTTAGTACTGTCTGATGTGACGAGTGCAAAAAAATCGTATTTTGTTCCTCTCTAGTTCACTTAATGTATAATAAATGACTGAGCAAAGGTGCCTGTGTGGGAAGACGATGATGTTTGGGTCTGAATATTTAACGTCCCCCAAAATCTGAGACATGTAGATCCCAGTAAATGCATTAGTAGAATGCTTTACAAGGTTGTAGTTTTTATTCTCTCCTAACTGTGATAGAGATCTCTTTCTTCTCTAGCCTCCCCCCAGCTTTTCTCCCAGTTCTGAACTCTCGTGCTGCTAGATAAAACATGTACTGGCTTGTGGGGGGTCTCTAATCAACTGAGGTGGGAACATGCTTTTGGGGAGAAGGGATATAACAAAAAGCATATGAGTTGTGCACTGTTGTACTATATCATCTGTAACTCTCATGATATTGTAAAGGAGCCAAGATCTCTCAGCTGAAATGTGGCAGCCCTTGTGTTTGTCATTTGCTCTACCCATTTTCCTCCAGGCATATGGAAAGACTCTTAAGGCTAGTCTTCACTGACCATTGAAAAATACATCCTAAGTATTTTGAGTTAGCCTAATACAACTAAAATGCAGACTCACAGGTTTGAAGGGTAGCTTCCCCCTAGTTACCTAGGCCCAGATTCTCGAACATAGTTAGGCCACTAAATTTCATTGACTTCAGTGGAAATTAGGAGCAGAAATACCTTTGAGGATCTGGGCCCTAGTTGTTAATTAAAGTGACATCAGATATGCTAACCCACATCTTGGAGTGTTTAAGAGGTTTTTTTCAAACATGATAAACAAGTTAGATGCCTTCAGGTTGGCAGGCCCTGACGAAATATACCCTCGAATACTTGAGGAACTGGCTAAAGAGATCTCTGAGCCATTAGCGATTATCTTTGAGAACTCAGGGAGGATGGGAGACATCCCAGAGGACTGGAAAAAGTCAAATATAGTACCTAGCTATAAAAAGGGGCATAAGGACAATCCAGGGAATTATAGACCAGTCAATTTAATTTGGGAAACCGGAAAGATAATGGAGTAACAGGCAACATGGGTTTGTCAACAAATCATGTCAAACCAACTTAATTTCCTTTGACAGAGTAACAAACCTTGTGGATAGGGCTGAAGCAGTAGGTGTGATATATCTCAATTTTAGTAAGACTTTTGATACCATCTCACGTGACCTTGTCATAAGCAAACAAGGGAAATATAGCCTAGATGAACCTACTATAAGGTGGGTGTACAACTGGTTGGAAAACCATACTCAGAGAGTAGTTAGCAATGGTTCACAGTCAAGCTGGAAGAGCACTGAGTGGAGTCCTGCAGGGATCCGTCCTGCATCTGGTTCTATTCAATATCTTCATAAATGAATTGGATAATGGCATAGAGAATACTCTTATAAAGTTTGTGGATGATACCAGGCTGGGAGGGGCTGCATGTGCTTTGGAGGACAGGATTAGAATACAAAATGATCTTGACAAACTGGAGAAATGCTCTGAAATAAATAGGATGAAATTCAACAAGGACAAATGCAAAGTACTACACTTAGGAATGAATAATTAGTTGCACACATACAAAATGGGAAATGACTGCCTAGGAAGGAGTACTGCAGAAAAAGATCTGGGGGTTATAATGGATCACAAACTAAATATGAGTCAACAGTGTAATACTGTTGCAAAAAAAGCAAACATCACTTGAGGATGTAGTAGGAGTGTTGTAAGCAAGACATGAGCCAGTTCTTCCACTTAGCACTGAGAAGGCCTTAACTGGAGTACTGTGTCCACTTCCGGGCACCACACTTTGGGAAAAATGTGAACAAATTGGAGAAAGTCCCGAGAAGAGCAACAAAAATGATTAAAGGTCTAGAAAACATGACCTAGGAGGAAAGATTGAAAAAACTGGGTTTGTTTAATTTGGATAAGAGCAGACATGGGATAAGGGCATGATAACAGTGTTTAAGTATGTAAAAAGATTGTTATAAAAATGAGGGTGATGAATTGTTCTGCTTATCCCCAGAGGACAGGACAACAAATAATGGGCTTAAATTGCAGCAAAGGAGATTTAGGTTAGACATTGGGAAAAATTTCATAACTGTAAGGGAAGTTAAGCACTGGAACAAGCAACAGAGCAAGCAATTTTCGAGTGATCCAACCCCTGTCATTCGCTCCCAGCTTCTGGCAGTCAGAGGCTAGGGACACCCAGAGTATGGGCTTGAATCCCAGGGCCTTTTGGCTAATAGCCATTGATGGACCTCTGCTTCATGAACTTACCAGTTCTTTTTTTTAAGCCTATTATAGTTTTGGCCTTCGCAGCATCCCCAACAATGAGTTCCACAGGTTGACTGCGCTTTGCGTGAATAAGAACTTTGTTTTGTTTGTTTTAAACCTGTTGTCTATTAATTTCAATGGGTGACCTCTGGTTCTTATGTTATGTGAAGGAGTAAATAACATTTCCTTATTTACTTTCTCCACACCAGTCATGATTTTATAGACCTCAATCGTATCCCTCCTCAGTCTTCTCTTTTTCCAAGCTGAAAAGTCCCAGTCTTTTAAATCTCTCCTCATATGGAAGCTGTTCCATACCCCTAATCATTTTTGTTGCCCTTCTCTATAACTTTTCAAATTCCAATATATCTATTTTGAGATGGGGTGACTGGATCTGCTTGCAGTATTCAAGGAGTGGGTGTACCATGGATTTATATAGAGGCAATATGATATTTTCTGTCTTATTATCTATCCCTTTCCTAAAGGTTCCTAACATTCTCATAGCTTTTTTGACTGCCACTGCACATTGAGTGGATGTTTTCAGAGAATTATCCACAATGACTCCAAGATCTCTTTTTTGAGTGGTAATAGCTAATTTAGACCCCAACATTTTGAATGTGTAGTTGGGATTATGTTTTCCAGCGTGCATTACTTTGCATTTATCAACATTGAATTTCATCTGCCATTTTATTGCCCAGTCACTCAGTTTTGTGAGATCCCTTTGTAACTCTTCGCAGTCAGCTTTGGACTTAACTATCTTAAGTAATTTTGTATTGTCTTCAAATTTTGCCACCTCACTGTTTACCCCTTTTTCCAGATCATTTCTGAATACGTTGAACAGCACTAGTCCCAGTACAGACCCCCTGGGTGACACTGCTATTTCTCTCTCTCCATTCTGAAAACTGACCATTTATTTCTACCCTTTGTTTCCTATCTTTTAACCAGTTAGTGATCCATGAGAGGACTTTCCCTCTTATCCCATGACTGCTTACTTTGCTTAAGAGCCTTTGCTGAAGGACCTTGTCAAAGACTTTCTGAAAGTTTAAGTACACTGTATCCACTGGATCACCCTTGTCCACATGTATGTTGACCCCCTCAATTAATTTACCTTTAGGTTTTGACAGCTGCAAACCTCTGAGAGATGGTGCTTGTATTAGAGAAGCTGCCAACCCTTGTCCTTTCCTGCCTGGTGCTGCTGTAAGATAGATGTTCTGGCAGCAGTTTGGTTAGTGGTAACAGCTCCCCTCTCTGTTGCACAGGAGCTCTTTGCAGAGTTTGGGACCTTGAAGAAGGCAGCGGTGCATTATGATCGGTCTGGACGCAGTTTAGGGACAGCAGATGTGCATTTCGAAAGAAAGGCAGATGCTCTGAAAGCTATGAAGCAGTACAATGGAGTCCCCCTGGATGGTGAGTCTGGCTGTTTTCACAGGACATTTCACTCGCTGGGTGGAAGACTCTAGATTCCAGTAGCACGTGTATAAAGATTAATTATTACTTTCTCTCTTTTAGGGCGCCCTATGAACATTCAGCTGGTTACATCACAGATAGACACACAGCGGAGACCAGCACAGAGGTAAGAAGCTTTTGTTTGATATGGGCCTGTTGCATGTGATTAGCATGGGCACTGAATTTGCGTTTCTTTGTGGCTGTTGGGGTTGACTAGACTGTACTGTGCCTGTAATACAGCTCTTTCTCTGCTTCACAGTGTAAACAGAGGAGGCATGACCAGAAACCGTGGTGGTTCAGGAGGATTTGGTGGTGGAGGTGGCAACAGGCGAGGTAACCGTGGTGGGAACCGAGGGAGAGGCAGAGGGGCTGGACGAAGTTCCAAACAGCAGCTCTCTGCAGAAGAACTAGATGCACAGTTGGATGCTTATAATGCCAGGGTAAGTGTGGTGCTCAATCAGTCCTTATCTGGAAATGGAAGGGTTAGCTCTCAATGGCTACACAGGAAAAGGTGGAGTATTTATCAGAACATGAAACCAAAAAAGCCTCCTTGAGGCTAAGCAGTACCTGGTTCCACCAACTGCTGTTACTCATGAATGAGAAACAGCCAGCTCTGGGGTGGGGACATTCTGCAACATCCAGGACCAGTTTTTCAAACAGGCTAGGTGTCCACTCTCGCATGTAATCGCACACTGCATGCTGCATATCCTGGGAACACATGAATGAACACACAACTGCACATCTCACTTATTTGAAAAGATGTATTCAATATCTTATGGGTGAGTGAAGGGCTGGGAAGCTAACACGCCTGAGTTGGTGTTGCTCTTGTGATGAGGGGTGATGGGGAATGGTTGTATTTATAGGTGGTACCTCCAGTGCCCATCGCCCTGTACACCAGTAATAAAGAATCAGTAATAGAAACAGGCAAACCAACCAGACTAGTCTGAGACTACTAGGGAAAGTGGGAGCAGGAGGGGGTTGTTGTCAAAGGAGGACGCAGGTGCCATGTATAAACCAGCTGATGTAATTAATAAATCCAAAGGCTGCATAGCTTAAATTTGTTAAAGAGCAGGTGATGAAGTGTGTTGGGCGGGGGGGAGCCCATTGGGTGAGCCATATGAAATGCCTTCTGGCCTAAGACAGTTGGGTGACAAACTTACTGTACCATTGAACATTTAAAAATCCAGTCATGGATACCTGGGGTGTGCCTGAAGATTGAAGGGAGCAGATTTGGCCGTTTAGCAGAATCAGAAAGTGTTCCTGTCAGCTACTGTCCAGTAAGACTCACTCACCACTGGTAAAATAATGGAAAAAATGTGATTAGAAAATCACGCAATATCTAGAAGTTGAAGCAGCAATAAGCAGTATTGTGGGCTTATAAAGGGCAAATCTTGATAGGCAAACCTGATTGCTTTCTCTGATAGAACTACAAAAATAGCATTGGGGGAAATGCAGTAGGCATGGTCTCATGGGATTTTAATAAAGAATTGAGCCTCATAAATCTCAGATGGAAAACTTGGCTTGGAAACTGGCTCAAACCATAAACAAAGGATCACAAACAACAGAGTAGGTAGTTATGAGAGGGCATTTCTGGTGATCGATCCAGGTTGGGGCCAGTGTTGCTGAAACTCTCCCAATGATACTGAAATAAGATGACAATGAGGGAAAATGATACAAAGAGACCTAGAGATTAAAACCATGGCTGCAAGAGACTGAAGGGTGGATGGGCAGGAGTCTGGCAACATGACTAATACAATTTTGGGCTTCCCTATGCAAAACTGTCAGGTTAAAGGCCAGGTTTACACTCCAAAGCAGTAGTTCTCAACCTATATACCATTGTGGGCCGCATATGCATCTCTCTCATTCACAATCTATATATACTACTAGTATGGCCCTGAGGATGTCACATGGGCTGCAACTGTGTACTGATTGGGCCACAAGCAGCCCACATGTTGAGAACCACTGCTCTGAAGTTGTCAGTCAGGTGTGATGATGTGTGATCCCTGACAGAGTTATACCAGCAGAACTTTTGCCAACATAGCTTAATTTGCTCAGGGGCAGGAATCAGTTAAATCATCAAAAGTGCCATTTTGCCAATATAGGCTGCAACCCAGTAGGAACATTTTGCTAGTACAGAACAGACCTGGCCAAAGTGGGGAGGCGATAGGTGGAATTCAGTGTGTCCCATAGAATATCCTGAATGGAATTAATTTGTTTCAGCATTGTGCTTTAGAATCTAAGTTATTTTACAGAAATAATTATTTCTCGTCCTGGTTGCAAAGAAAATACTGAACTGTATGCTCATTGATGCACTGATGTCTGCTTGAGTCTGCACATGGGCTGAAGAAATAACATAGAGAGGCATGAGCTGTCCTAGTCCTCTCATCAAACTATCTTTTGATAGTTTAATGTCAACTTTGTACTGCTGATCACTGCAGCAAAAACGTGCCTATCATACGCTGAGTCTCACAATTCCTCCCAGACATCCTTGGGGTGTTGAGTTCCACCTGCACCTTACCCAGCTGCCAAAACAAGATTCTCCTTGGCCATTTCTGTAGGCTGTTATGTGAGGTCACTACAAAAATCTGCAGCACATTGAAAACTGGTAACATTAACATGGATTTATTATCAACATACAGCACAGGACCTACCATATTGACTATTCATTTTTCATAATTTAGGAAGATTCTACATTTGAGAGTATGCCCCACAGCTCACCAATTAAACTAGAAGGAATAGGATGAAATTAGAGGTGATTGGGGAGGAGGAGAGCCTTAGGCAGAATAACAGAAAAAAACATTGACAGCGAGACGTATTAAGCTGTAGAATCCACTCCTTGGGTGAAGTGGCGGCATTTAAATGGGGTCTTTTAGAATTAGACTGGACAAAGCACGAGAAAATATACAGTAGAGAGCAACTATGTATGTACAGGGAAACAAAGGTCTTGTCTGTAATAGAAATGGACACTGATTTAATATAACGAATTTTAAAATGTACCAAGTTAAACTGGTACAAATCTTTAATGCATTTAAACCAGTTTGACCCTTTCTTATCTAGTAGCTTGCTATGTTCCACTGGCTTAACAAGACAGTTTTAAATTGATCTAGTTAAAATGGTGCACTTTACTACTGTAGAAAGGCCTAACTCCATCTGATAGACCTATATTTTAACAGCAAAGTTTCCGTGAGACCCATGGAAAGCTTTTTCTTCCTGTTCTGTCTTGCAGCACTGTGAATAACAGCTTCTCTCTTCTTCTAGATGGACACCAGTTAAAGCAGTGAGCACATCCCCTGCATGGAAAGGACTCCAGACATCTCATTCCATGCTCTCCGGAGGGAGGGGTGTATGACTGTGGCCACTAATATCAAGGATGGAATTTGTTTTACTTTTATGTTTTGGAATAGGTTTTAAACTCATGTAAAGGTTTTTTTTTAATTCTGAAACAGATCTGTTTTGTACCGAGTTATTTTTGGGATAAATTTTACTGGTTGCCTGTTGGGCTGAGGTGGTTTTTTCACCTTTGCCGTAATAAAATAGAAATGTGTCTAGAGCTGTAAACGTCTGCTTCGTGTTGCAGCTGGAGTCCAGGGAAGAAGCCTGGCCTGGGGCTGCAGGAATGTGAATGTGGTGGGAAGGGATCAGCGGAATTGGTATGCAGGCCCATTTCTAAATGTTGGTGTCAAGTCACTCTCCTCTGAGGAAGGGGAGAGTTCTGCCTCAGATCTTCCGTCCCCACAGTGTCAGTGGTGGCCTGTAAAATGTGCACACCAACTTCCCTGTGCTGAGTAGATCCTGTGGGTAGCTGCATAATCCAATACTGCTCTATTTAAACATCTGCCTGAAATGAAATGAAGACTCACTCCAGTGTAACGAGTTAATAAAGGGTGCACAAACCTCCTTGCTGGTCTCTGGGAGGAGGTGAAATTCTTGTTGTTTTGTATTTAACACTTGGTTCCAAAGTTCAGTGCTGGTCCCACCTCTTCAGTATTTTTACTGTAAACAGTTGCTGTGCAAATTCAGTGACTCCAAAATGCCAAGTAAAGATTTAGTCTTTCAACTATCAATTCCCTATTGAATTATTTCTATAAATGGCTTTGGTGTCTGATTAAAAAACTTCTAGCAAAAAGAATCTAGAGGTCATAATCTTCAGTTTGTACTCATTACTAATCTACTGGCAGTTGGGCCTGGAAAAGAGCTACCTTCCAGTTCTTTTGGGAGATGCAGCAAAGGAAACCTCAGCTTATGTGTCTAAAAGCAAACCTTGTTGATAAGGTACAGGACATCTCTTTTACCTTCCTAGTAGTGTTCATATTGGAGAAGAATGCTAAACCTAGAAATCAGGAGAAAGCAAATCATACACATGGCCCTTGTGCCAATGCAACCACGAGCACTTTGTTTGGACTTAAGTGTTCATGCCTCTAGGCCCAACATGTGATCATTAAGTGACAAACGATGAGGACTTTTCTAGACTGGCAAGGCTCAAGATGAGAACTTCTGCATCATTTGGGGGGGAAGTCAGGTATGGGAAGTGGTATCACTATTGTTCATGTACTCCACAGCTAAAATAAGAAACGAGTTAAGTAGACAGTTTTCAGCATGGAAAAGTTGAGTGTGTGCTCTAGGCATGAGATTGAGATTCTCCACCCCAAATGACATGTTTTTAAAAAGACAGTTCAATCTATGTTACAGACATAGCACTGAGGGAATGACATCACTGTAGATTGTACTCCGGCATGAACACCCAGGTTTGCCAAGCCTGCCTCTAAGCAGCCACACTGCAGAATTGCATGACTCATACCTGTGCAGCTGCATCCATACTGGTTCTTCAGTTACCTGATTTGGCACTAGGATTTCTGCAAATGTATTCCAGGGTATTTAGTGTCTGTTGACCCACTCTAGGAATTGTTTTGCACTGTATTGTGGGAGAAATTGGGCCTGTCTCTGGGGCCTCTGTGCAGAAGTGTTCTTAGCCTACCAGCATATTTAATGGAGGCACTTCCAGCTCTGCATGATCTTCAGTTGTCTGGTCCAGCTGGTGCTAAGGGATGTATGCAGCACAGACAGATGAGCTGTTCCTGCTTGTGGCTGTGCTGCTAGTGTAGGAAGAGGCCAATGTACACAAAGGAGGGTATTTTACCAGGGGTTGCTGAGCTGTGGAAAGTAGTGGTGCGTCATGGATACTGGATAGACTGGAGACAGCTAATGCTTGCTGTATCATTGTGGATCCCCCATATACATAGCATGCTGCAGGACAACTAGCAAAGAGAGGTAGGGTATCCTCATGGAGACCTGGGATGAGCAACAGTGACTCTAGATTAACTTCCACATGAGGAAGATCTTCATGGAGCTGGGTACCTATATCCCCAGCCAGGTAAGCAAGCCCAGCTTCAAAACGCATATGAGACCAGCTATAAGTGGTGTGTAAGGACAGTAGGGAACTAGGGCTAAAACCTGGGTAAGAGCTTAGGTAAGCCTGCGTTTAAGACACCCTGAGAGAAGGATGGGGAAGTGGGAACTGGCCAGGCTCACTGCATGGGACAGACACTCCCTCAGACAAAGGGAGCCGAAAAGGGGTGGGCTCAGTGCATCCCCACAGGCGTATAATGCTGGCAAAGGGAGAACATCCCACCAAGCTGAGACTCCGGAGGTTTCTAGCAGGGGACAAAAGTATTCTGGAGCTTCCCTATTCCCGAAGAGCACAGGGGAAGACTGACCCCTGCTTCCCCCTCAGAGAAGGGATTTGGGGTCCTCTTTCACCCTCTCAAGCGGACAATGGAAAGCCTCTTCCCTCCACGCTGATCCCCCATGTGAGCGGGGACTACTCCCTCCCCCCAAGATGTGCTGCCAACTTCCCTTCAGCTGCTGGGGCGAGGGCGAGGCTGGAGCAGGGCGAGCTGCCTCTCAGCTAGGCCCCGCCCCGCCGCCTCGCTGCCCAGGGGAAATTCAACGTCAACATTCACGGGGAATTGAACTCGGTTCCTTCCCGAGGGTGAAAGGCGGCAGCTGAAAACAAACCCGACCCAGGACAGAGCATGGAGCAGCCAAGCGGCGTCCGCAGAGAGCCGGGGGGGCAGAATGAGGGAACCCCGCGCCCCTGAACTGTCCTTGCGGAGCTGGGACTAGGCCCCTCGGGCAGGGTCAGCAGCAGGGAACCGCCCCGCCGCGGGTGACGTTGTTCCTCGTTCTAGTCCAGGTTCGGCGCTTCCGGTCCCGCCCGTCAGCCCGGGGGCTTCCGCTAACAATTAAGAGGCCGGAAGTCCCCCGCTCCCTAGCCAGGAGGGTAACGGAGCCTGAGGAGTCGCTCTAGCCAGGATCCGAACTCTATCGTTTTCACCGTCGGTCGCGCGCCCCTCGCGCTCTCCTCCGGCCAATCAGCGCGGCGAGGTCTGCTCGGAAGTGAGGCGCTGGGGCTCTGGCCTCTTATAACGGGAAGTGACGGCAGTGTCCCGGAAGTGCCGGGGGCGCGCGCGGAGGCGGCTGGGCGGATCCGGGTGGCGTTGTCACAGCAGCGCGAGGAGGCGAACGGGCCGGGTAGGGAGGGGCGGGGATGCGCGGCGGCGGCGGCGGCGGGCGGAGGGGGCGCGGCGGCGGCGGCGGGGGGCCCCTTGTTGGGCACAGGCCGGGAGTCCCCTGGGGCCCAGCGCCCCTTCCGCGCTCCCGGCTGGGCGCACGGTCCCCTCCGCCCCGCTGGTGCCGCGCCTGGCGCCCTCGTCACGCGCCTGCGGGGGCACGTGCTCGGCCCGCTGCGCGCGGGGGCCGCCTGTGAGCGGGTCAGGCCTTGGAGCGGCTCGTTCGGGATCCCGGTGACCGCTAGGAGCGGGCGGCAGGGCGGGGAACAGCCCCGGTCATGGCGTTTGTGGGCCGGTGTCTGGGAACAGCGGTTGCTTCCTTGTTGCTGGTGGCGGTTCCAGGGGGAGTCGTGGCCAGAGTTCAAAGGCGTGGCGAGGGCGGGGACGCCTGGATTTGTGGGGTCTCAAAAAACGCTTTGTGGCTGTCGTGAAACATCAGGACTATAAAGTCGTCTTGGCTGTTTCGCTGGAGATCCCTTTGGCAGCCCTGAGACGTGAAGTGGGTGCATCCAGAAGCCTTCCTTGAAGGTGTTGGGCTGCTGATTGAGCTCTTCTTCCAGCTGTTTCTTAGCCCTGAATTAACTATCCTTTAAGAATAAAGGAAAAGCCCTTTCCCTTCTCAGTTAATCAGGTTTGTTTTGGGGGCATATATAGTCCTTCAGTCATCTAGAGTATTCAGAGAGAGAATATCAAACAATTCTTAATAAGAACTTCAGAACTTTTTTCAAGCTTTTTATGTACTGTGAAGGACACTAACTTGGTGTTTTCCCTTTGTAGCTTATCTTTAGTACCTGGAGTGGAGAGAGGCCGTACAATAGGAGTATGAATTCCCCCCCCCACTTCACAGCACAGTTTTTAGAGTCCTGATGGTGGAGTCTTTTAAAAACTGGTGCAGTGATGTGGGAGGAGCAAATTAAAACTTGTTGCTAGACTTCGATGGGAGGAGGTCTCTGGACTGTTGGGGTGTTAGACTCGGAGCATTTATGCATGGGAAACAGCTTTATGGTGGCTCATTACTGCTGTGTGTGGCTGCTCTTAAATTCAGAGTTGAATCTGGGTGGCAACCTGCTTTTCTGAGGATCATTTAATACGTGCAGTGAATGTTCATATCCTTGTACTTCCCAACCAGCTAAGTGCTCTCCTAGCCTCCCTCAAATGGGGTATTTTCACTGCTTGCTTTTGGATTGCTCTGGTGATGGGGAATCCGGAAGCGATTTCCCTATGTTGCCTTCCTGCCTTGTTAGAATGATTAAAGTGAGGCCTGTTGTTTCTTCTGTAATGCCAGACAGTGCATTTCAAAGCAGATATGCATGAAAAGTATGTAGTTTGGTTGTTAAGGTACCTGCTGTACCTTTTTCCAGGGTATGAAAGCCCCATCAGAAGGAGCGGGGGAGGGAAAGGATGATCTTTTCCATGGTTTTCCACCCTCTTATCTAACAGCTCTGAAAATGGCAGCTTCCCTTTTTCTAAACTAAGTATATAAAATTGCAGTAGTGCTGGCCGCAGCTCAGCATAGTATAGGAAGTGCTGTGTAAGCATTCCCTACCCAGGTGTTCTCAAACTGGGGGTCATGAGGTTATTATATGGGGGGTTGTGAGCTGTCAGCCTCTACCCCAAACTCTGCTTTGCCTCCAGCATATATAATGGCGTTAGATATATAAAAAAGTGGTTTTAATTTATAAGGGGGGGTCACACTCAGAGGCTTGCTATGTGAAAGGGGTCACCAGTACAGACGTTTGAGAACCACTGCCCTACACAGTTCTGTTGCTGTTTCTCAAGCTTCAGCTGAAGCACACCCTACTAATACAGCCTTGTGGCTCCCACACAACCCAGCAACCTGAAGCACCTATATTCTGGCCTAAATTTCAATTATAGTCCAGAATGCTCTGCTGTTTCAGTCCTATGTCTCCCAGAGTTCTTGCAGTGCACCTCAGTCCTAATATTCAGCACCCCAGTTTTTCTAGCCCTGTACTAGTTGTACCACCTATGGAACAATAGGGGCATCAAAATAAGCAGTAAGCTGTCTATCAGGCAGTCGCACTTACAACAGTTTTACATGGTTGTGAGATATTGGCAACATATTGCTGCCACTTTAGGAAACTTGATCAGTTCCATGTGTGCTGTATTTGTTCCAGTTGACCCTGCAAATGGTGTGACAAGATTTCCAGTATCAAAATCCTTAATCATTTTTGGATGTCAGGCATTCAAAGCATGCTCATTAAAACTCAGCTGCATTGGTTTGGGCATCTCACTTGTATAGTGAACTCATGAATACCCAAGACCATGTGTTATGGTCAAATAATGCAAGGCATCTGTTCTCATGGTGGCCAGTACAAACAATGTAAAGACCCACTAAAGTCAAACTTGGAAGTGTGTCAGGTTGACCCCATCGGTTGGGAAGCAACAGCCCATGACACCAAGGTGGTAGCTGATTTGTCATGTTGCTGTTCACTGTTTTGATGCAAGGTGTGTTAACACTTTGTGAAAAATGTGAACAGCGCACAGCAAAGATACAAGAGTCTGCAATGGTCATGGACAATCATGTGTGTTCCATGTGTAACCAGATTTGCGGTTTTTGCATTGGTCTGAACTTGTATATCATTCACCTATAGGGTCTGTAGAATCCCCTTATGTCGACATGACATGAGACTCCATCATCATCAGTTATACCACACTGTGGGGTGGCATTGCTTATTTCCCTACTGGAAACATTACAAAGACTCTCCAAACTTTTTGCTTTTATTCTTGGCAATATGTGCAGCTGTCTCTCATGATGAAAAGCTTGTGCATTAACTGTTGTCACTAACCAGACTGCAGCGTGCTCAGAATTCAGACAGTTACCACTACTCAGTACAGGACTACAAGAGCTCTTAATGGGGAGCACAGCTAATGGAGTCATCTGCCATTGAGTGCTAACGGTCTTGACGTGACTGACTGCTCCCCATTTGCTGAGTGTTCTCGAGTGTACTTACTGCAGTCCCATACTGGGTTATCTGCAAAGAGATCATAAGAATGGCTATATTGGGTCAGACCAGTGGTCCGCCTAGTTTAGTATTCTGTCTTCTAGCTGTGGCTAGTCCCAGATGCTTCAGAGGGAGTAAAGAGACTAAGGCAATTTATTGAGTGATCCAGACCCTGTCCTCCAGTCCAACTTCTGGCAGTCAGAAGCTTCTTGGACGCTTGGATCCAAACTGCAGTGTGCCTGAGAGGATGCAGGGCACTTGTGGAGTACTTTCATTATTCCTGATGACTGGGCAGTGGGTGGACTCAAAGCCCCCAGATAAGGTGGGAATCCTGACAGTTGGAATTCTGCAGTAACTTTGTACCAGGGCATAAGAGGGGCTTTCCCTGTGGGATGATCAGGCTCCAACTTTTCCTTTCTTCTGAATTCTTGTGGGTATGGGCTTGGGAGCAATTTATATGAAATGTCCCATCAACCTGCCTGCTGGTGTGATTAGTGAGTCCTTATTTACTCTCTTTGCCAAGTGACACACCCATCCATGTTGCTGCTCCCACCATGGGATAGCATGGTGATGAGATCAAACTCACCTCTGACACCCAGTCTCCCTCACTGAGCATAACTCACTTACCCCCAGGCCAACCAGAATTGTAGCTTGCTTGAAGGGACCTTCTCTCAAACTCTGAGTTATTATTTGTATTCCAGTAATGTCTAAGGGCTTTGACCAGGGATGGGGCCACAGAACTTCTGCTGTAGAGTGTATAGAGTTCGTTGCTCTGTAAAGGTCTCTGTTCTGGGGATTGTTCATGTAAAAGGCAGAAATTGGGGCATGTGTTCTCACCAGCAAATTTCTTAGGTAGCAGAGGTTGATGTGCCCCCTTGCAATACTGCTAGCTCCTCGGTTGCCACATCATTAATCAGGCTGTAACTGTAGCCAGGTTGCAGTTTTAGGAGCCTGTCTTTCTAGTGCTCATGTCCTGCCTGCTTAACCCTGGAGGAACTAACAGTTTGTAAGTTTTGAAACAGCAGGGCTCTTGGATAGCGGGATAAAGACAGTAAGAATTCCCTCTGCTAGGAAGAGTGATTCAGCCTGCTCCAATTTCTCACAAGCATTGTTTCATCTTTTGTGATCTCCAAGGTTCTGGATAGCATGAGATGCATCTGGAGCCTTCTGCAGCTGCATTATTACTTGGAGCAAGACAGTCTAGGGCAGGCCTGCACAACATGTGGCTGCGGCCCGTGGGGGGGTGAGTAGGCAAGGGTTGCAGATGTCTGGAGGTGCCTGCCTTTCACGCCTTCCTCATTCACACCTCATTCATTCAACAGGGCAATTGAATACAAAGTGGGGGGAAGATCTTATTCTACTTCTAGCAAAAAGACATTTTTCTTTTACCTTAATTATACTACCTTAGGGGCCCGCTATAACATATTACCAAGGTTCAATACAAAGTCATATAAAAGTTATACGAAAATGCATAATGCAGAGATTTATCTACAACTGCATTGATTGACTGTGTGCAGTAATATAGTGACCCCTGGGGGGGTGAAGAGGGGTGTGATGGTGGGGCTGAGTGGGGAGGGGGTGGGTCCTATTTTACTGCTGTGATCTGGTCACCCTATGCACGCTGTTTCTTTCCCCCTCTACAGGCTTCCACACCCCAGCGCTGGGGAAGGAGGGGTTGTTTCCACAGGGCGGGCGGCACTGGGGGAGGGGGGTGTTTCCGCAGGGCTGTGGGGTTTCGGCCCTCAGCTGTTTTCTTTGGAGTAATATGGCCCTTGCTGCTTTGAGTTGTGCAGGCCTGGTCTAGGGCCTGACTTTTCCAGAAGCAGTAGAGTCTGGGAGTTCTCTTCCCACTCAGAAGTGGCTTTAGCCAGCAACAGGCACATGTTACCCTGTTCTAGTTAGCTGGAATCTCTCAGGAGCCTGGAGGCTCTCTAGTTCTATTACAGATCAAGTTTGGTGAGAGACCTTGGAAGGTCCTGCCAGAACTAGCTTGAGGTTCTGCGGTACTGTAGACTCTTGTCGTGTGACATCATGGTAAATGGTGATCTTTCTGTAGCTAAATATCTGTCTGGTTTGAACTTGCAGTTGAAAACTGCAACTTGGAGTCCAAAGGAAGGTGATCAGAGATGAGATGCTAGGCTGGTGGGAGGGAATCTGGTGTTCAGGACAATGACAGCGACCAGGAGTATGGAAAAGATTCAAAGACCAGGAAGAAAAAGACAGTCCGTGTGAGGCAACGGTCACATTTTAGGTGCATTACAGCAGCTGTAGGACAGAAGGTTCGAACAGGGAGCATTTCCTAGGCAGGTAGGATCTGGGGGTGCCTGAGAATAGAGTTTCCCTGCAATAATGCCTGAGATTTGACCTGTGATCTGTCACACTATCAGTTATCACACCAGAACACTGGTGGTTTTATTGGCTAAGTGGAGCTCAAGTCCTTAGAAGAAGGAATTATGATGATTGGGGGGGGGGGGGGGGGCTCGCTGCCTCTTTTGCAGGAGGTCCTGTGCATGCTAAAAACGTTAGGCCTGTGCTCCTGATGGTATGGGACTCGTGAGCACAGGCCATAGGGTGTCTCTGGAAAGGTCAGTTACAATTGATTGCTAGGAAAATCAAAATCAAGGAATCTCACCCAGCAAGGGGCACCTGGAAACGAACAGCAAAGTGCCTGTTACCCTAAGGCCCACTCTGTCCTACTAACCCTGAACTGTGGTAAATGGCTCCTCTCTGCAGCCCAAAGGAAGAGGTCAAGGGCCTTGGGAAAAGATTTGTGTGCCTGGAAGCCTCCTTCCTTTCTGGCTTGGTGCCTTTCCTGAAGAAGCAGCTGAGGAACTGTGACCTCAGGCATGTGCTTTTCAGTGTAGGGAGGAGCACCCTCCCCCCAAGTACTTTGCAGTGTGCCTCTGCGCCCCTCCACCCACACAAGGGTCACACTGGCCTCCCCTCCCAAGAGCTCTGCTGCATTGTGTGGCTTCTGATTTATGTTGTTGCTGTTCTTAGCTCTGCCTGGAGGCCATGCTGAAGGAAGTGCAGCAGCATTACTCCTGTCCATGTCTTCTGAGGAGAGATGAGCCCTGTCCTGAGCTGCTAGGCGTAACAGCCCTGACCTCCTGGCTAATGGGGGACTGCAATGGTCCTTAATGTATTCAGGTTCATCCAGGCGCGTGGGTGTTCTGGTCCATCCATGCCAATGGGTCTAATGCTATAATGAGGGCAACAGCGGGTGGTGGCTAGCAGAACAGCTCCTCTGTCCCCCTTGAGGCAGGATGTTCATTCTAAATGTGTCTGTCTTGGGGGCTGGGAGGCCTGGATGCTTGGGAAGATGGGGCTGATGGAGACTAGGTGCTGCTAGGGGAGGGGAAGCACAAGATACCCCAGATGCTTTGTTGGGGCGTGAGCAAATGGGACACAGCCCCATGCTTGGGGTGCAGACAGGGGCCTGTTGAACTGATTTCCTGCTCTGACTAATGCAAGATTGGTGGCGGCGGCGGCGGCAGCAGCAGCTCTTCAGTAATGTCCAAAGCATGCGGACACACCCATGCAGAGCTTCCGGAGCTGAGTGCAGGACTGGGAGGAGCTGCGTTCTAGCATTGTGCTGGCCTGCTGTGTTTCGCGTTGAAATTCTGACTGCTTTCCAGTGTCCAGCACTGGCCTGAGTGCAGGTAGTGAGTGGCCTTAGAGAGGCACTGTAACTGGGCCTCTTTTTAACAAGTGTCCGCAGGGGAGGTCACTTCTGGATTCAAGTTCTGGCTCTCGATAGCTTGGCTTCCTCCAGGCTCCCTTTGCTCTGACTTGAGGTTTAATTAGTGATTAATTATGACAACTCAAAGTGGAGGCTCCCCTTCCTCTGGTGTGAGGGGAATATTTGGAGTTTGGGAGCAAATGGCTGCATCATCCACCCAGGAGACTTTCCCCCTGCAGTTCCGCAGTGCGTCTCATTGGCAGCTATTGGGAGACTCTGCCTCTCCCTAGTCTCTTGTGAATCGTTCTCGTCAAACCTGATTTAGTTGTTTGATGAAACTAAAGGTTGGTTGATAAAGGTAACTATGCAGGTGTAATAGTCATTGAGTGAGGGTATTTCTAGTGGAGTTCAGCAGGGATCAGTTCTAGGCCTGATGCTCTTCAGTGTATTTATAAAAGATCCAGAAGTAAGTATAAAATCATTGCTGATAAAAACTTGTGGATGACAGATTGGTGGAGTGGTAAATGAGGAAAGGGCAGTCCTACAGAGTGATCTGGATCAGTGGTTCTCTACCGGAGGTATGCACAGTTCTTCCGGGGGTACTAAAATCATCTAGATAGTGGCCTAGTTTTACATAAAAAGCCCTAGCAAAGTCAGTACAAACTAAAATTTCATACAATGACTTGTTTATACTGCTCTATATACTGTACACTGGAATGTAAGCATGAGATTTATGTTCCAATTGATTTATAATTCTATAGTAAAAATGAAAAAGGAAGCAAATTTTCAGTAGTAGTGGGCTGTGACACACTTGTATTTTTGACTGATTTGGTAAGCATGTAGTTTTTAAGCAAGGTGAAACTTGGGGGTATATAAGACAAATCAGACTCTTGAAAGGGCTACAGTTGTCTGAAAGGTTGAGAGTCACTGGTCTGGATCACTTGGTAAGCTGGGCCCATTGAAAGAAAATTCATCAATGCACCAAGTTAAAAGGTCAGACCTCTAGAAATTACAATTAGGTACTGTATCTTGGAAAGCACTGACTCTCAAAAGGATTTAGGGGTCAGAGTGGACAAGCTCCCAGTGTGGTGCTGCGTCGAAGAGCTAATGTAACCCTTGGTTGTCTAAACCAGGAGTAGAGAGTCAGAATGAGGAGGTAGTTTTTGCCTCTGAGACTGATTCTAGTGTGTACAATTCTGGGGTCAACATTTTTTAAAAGGATGTTGAAAAACTGGAGAGGGTACAGAAAGGAGCCACAAAACATGTGAGGGGTGGAGAAAATGCCTTAGAGTGAGACCAATCTGCTTAGCTTATCCAGAAAAATGTGGTGTGTAAATACCTTGATGGAGAGAAAATACCAGCTATTAACGGTCTCTTTAATCTAGCAGAGAGGCAGAACAAGAACATATTGCTGGAAATTGAAGCCAAACAAACTAAAATTAAAAATAGTTTTTTTTAACAGTGAGGCTGATTAACTGGTTAACCAACGGAAGTGGTGGATTTCATCTCTGGTCTTCAAATCCAGTCTTAGATGGATGCCTTTCTAAAAGATGCGTTAGCCAAACATTTTGTTGGGCTCAATATAGGGGTAACAGGTGAAATGTGATATACCAGAGATCAGACATCTTCCTACTGAATTCATAGATGAAGGCCAGAAGGGACCAGTAGATCTAGTCTGAAGAGGCCCTCTACAATGGTGCTGTGGCAGCAGAATCATCTGCTCAGCGGCTGGGTCAATGCTGCTTCCTATTGTCTGTTCAGAAAGTGGCTGGAGACTTTCACCATTGAGCCAAGTAATACAAATGCTATTAATCCGATAGCTGCTGCTTTTCACTGGCCTTGCCTTGGCTCAGACCTTTGGAAAGGACTGAGTATGAGATCAGCCAAGGCAGGTGCCTTTCCCTGCAATTTGGGGACAGCCAGTGCCCCTTTTAGAACATACTGATCCAGTTGCATTTTGAGCTACAGGCCTGTTGATCGTCACTGAGGCTCTGGGACTTGTGCCAACAATGGAGCAGACATCTCTTCTTAGATCAGGGGTGGGCAAACTTTTTGGCCTGAGGGCCGCATCGGGGTTCCGAAACTGTATGGAGGGCTGGGTAGGGAAGTCTGTGCCTCCCCAAACAGCCTGGCCTCTGCCCACTCAGAATCCCCCACCCATCCAACCCCCTTGGTCCTTGTCCCCTGACCGCTCCCTTCCGGGGGACCCCATCCAGCCCCCCCTGCTATCTTGGGGAGCCCTGCGTTGGCCGAGGAAGGAATGAGGTGTCTACTGGGGAGCCCTGCAGGACTTGCTGCACAACAGCCCATTCTGCTGAGAAGCAGCTGCATCAGGCCACTGGTCCCATTCCCACTCTCCCCTCCTAGGTGCAACTCACGCGTGTACAGATGGCAGAGCAGGAGCCGACCGCAGAGCAGCTGGCCCAGATTGCAGCAGAGAACGAGGAAGATGAACACTCTGTCAACTACAAACCACCTGCCCAGAAAAGCATCCAAGAGATCCAGGAGCTGGACAAGGATGATGAGAGCCTGCGGAAATACAAGGAGGCTCTGCTGGGTTCTGTCAACGTAGCTACTGGTGAGTCCTGGTGTCATCTCAGAGCATGTGGTTCTATCTGTGCGGACATTAAAGTTGTAGCAAACAGCTACAACAGCCAAGACCCCTTCTCTACACCGCTAACTGCTTCAGGCAGAGACTAGGAACTCTGCCACCCTCCTCCCGGATCTCTCTCCATGCATGCTGCTGAAAACCCAGCTTTAACTCAAGGATGCAAATGACCAGTTGGGGGTAACACGCCAATGTGGGCACTGCTAGCTGTCTGGTCTGCTAGTCTTTACCTGGCTAGCTTAAGTCAGTCATTGGTCCTTTGAATAAAGCTTGTGAGTTGATATCTTCTGGGATGTTCCTTCTGAATGGAAGGTTCTGAGACATCTTCCCCCCTGGGTATAAAACAAGGAGAACCCTAGATCTCTGCTCCAGACAGGCCCATTCTTTCTAGTTCTTACCTGCTCCTTTGCGGTTCCAGGAACTGAGTGACAGGAGAGAGAAGGATGTAGATGGGTTGGGCCCTGGGGCCTGTATGCCATTAGCACTTTTAGCACTTGTCTAACAGCCTCTTCTTCATCTTAGATCCCAGGACTCCTAATGTGGTGGTGACCAAACTGACACTGGTCTGTGCCACTGCCCCTGGCCCTCTGGAGCTGGACCTGACGGGTAAGCAGTAGATGGGTACTGCGGTCTGCCTTCCAAGGGGGACAGGCCTAGGCTAGCTCAGTGCAGACAATCAGGAGCCCTGGTGGGGGCCAGGCCAGGTCCACTGTCCATTCTGACCTGGAGCCCAGAGGTGGAAGTGACCTGCTGAAATGTGTATTTCCAAACATACCTTGCAGGGGGCCAGGCTCCTCCTGTAAGTTTGGGGCTTCCAGGCTGGTGGTCAGTATGCAGCCTCTCTGCTCCCTGTCCCTGAGCTGCAGTGCGAAGGGCCCCCAGCACACTGCCTTTCGGACTCCTGTGGGTTGTGCACGTTCAGTCCTGCAAGCAGGAGGAGCCCAGGAGCCATTTGGCAAGCGCTGGCTCACTGCTCTCCTAAAGTTAGGAAACCCGGGGACCTAATCCTGCCATAAAGCCTCTTTTCTCCCACCAAACGCAGCTCCGGCCATAGGGGGGCAGGACTGAGCCCTACGCTAAATTACATTTTCCAAATTGCTCTACAAACCAGTTACTGTTGCCAGAACTCTCTTCAAATACTGCCCCAAAATAAACAGTGTTGAATGAAAGGCTTCTCTGGGTTCTAATCCATGGGGAATATTGCACCAGCCTCCTCTAGTGGCATGAGGCTGGAATTGCGGCATAATCAGTAGCTTCCTGATAATGGGCCCCGAGGGTCCCACTGGGATACCTGATTTTTAGTCAGAGAGCAAGGTCTCCGGGTACTCCATTTGAGGATCACACTTCTGCCTGCTGATTCTGGGAAGAGGAGCTTGGTGTTGAGTCTCATTAAGAGCAAGTCATTCTGAAACTGAGCCATATCCTCTGGTGTGGGTAGGTGGATTCCTTAGGGCTCGCATGGACTAACTTAGAAATGGTGGTTGCTTCCAGCATGGGTGGGTGCGAGGTGGTGAGGTTGCTAAACAGGGACACCCCTGAGTAAATCACATTTCTCTTCCTTGCTGGGAGGAGAGTGGGACTCTTCTCCCCCCCCTGGGCTTTGTGCGCTCTTCTGTGGAAACCAAAGGATTTTTTTTTTTTTTTTAAATATGGAGATATGCCTTATCTCATAGAACTGGAAGGACCTTGAAAGGTCATCGAGTCCAGTGCACTGCCTTCACTAGCAGGACCAAGTACTGTCCCCTGACAGATTTTTGCCCCAGATCCCTAAATGCCCCCCTCAAGGATTGAACTCACAACTCTGGGTTTAGCAGGCCAATGCTCAAACCACTGAGCTATCCCTCCCCCCTCTGAGTTAATGCAGGAGCTGGGGCGTAGGAAGGGACACTTCCCCTGCCTGCAATCTAGCACTTGTTTATATTCCAGTAGCTCCAGTCTCCGGTACAGGGCACACCCCCGAACGCATCCCACGGCACAGTCCCTAGGGAGTCTGAGCAAACTTCTCCCTTCTCTGTAGGTGACCTGGAAAGCTACAAGAAGCAGTCGTTTGTGCTGAAGGAGGGTGTGGAGTATCGGATAAAAATCTCCTTCCGGGTAAGAACTTTTGAGAGTCACTGGCCCAAGCCTGTCTGTATACTCCAGGCGTACAGCAACCAGACGTCCCAAAAGGGATGCATTGAGAGACAGGCCCCTGCCTTGCCCTGGATATGGGGAGGGCCGTGGCCACTCTGCTGTGAGGTCTTATTTATCTCTGCAGGTGAACAAGGAGATCGTGTCGGGGCTGAAGTACATTCAGCACACGTACAGGAAAGGAGTGAAAAGTAAGTGCTTCCATTGTTCCAGACATTGCTTTGCAAAGGTGGGGGGGGGGGGGCCCTCCCAGCCAGCCCCACTGCAGTGAGATGTATGTGCCACCCCCACTCTCCAGCTGGCTCTGGCATGGTGGGAGGAGACTCTTTACTTTAGAACAGGGGTTCTCAACCTTTTTCTTGCTGAGGCCCCCCTCAACATGCTATAAAAACACCAGGGCATGGTGGGGAGCCCAGGGCTCCAGGCTGGAGTGGGCAGGTGTCCGTCCCCATGTGGAAGGGGCTCAGAGCTAGCATCGAATGGCTGAATTCTCTGGCTCTGAGCCCAGCCGTGTGCCTTCTGTGGGAAGATGCACAGCAGTCGGGAAGGGCTAGAATCTGTTCATGCTCTTCAGCACCCGCTCTGTGGAGGCTCATTCTTTCCCACCCCACCCCTGTCTCCTTCCAGTTGACAAGACTGACTACATGGTTGGGAGCTATGGGCCCCGAGCAGAGGAGTATGAGTTCCTGACCCCCATGGAGGAAGCCCCCAAGGGTATGCTGGCCCGGGGAAGCTACAACATCAAATCCAAATTCACAGATGATGATAAGACTGACCATCTGTCCTGGGAGTGGAACCTGACCATCAAGAAGGAGTGGAAGGAGTAGCCCTTTCACAGGCCAATCCCCAGAGAGAGAGTTAGCCAGGCAGTGGCTACAGTAGAAATCCCACCCTGTACCAAAGTGCTGACATTGGAACCACACCTTCCCCTCCCATTTTTTAAGTCCACAAGAGCTCTCAGCTCGGTAACCCTTCCCCCTCCCTGCCCCCAGAGAATCACTGAATGGAGCTGACCAAACCACGGTGTCTGCATCTGACCTCCAGCTGCCTGCCTCAGCATCTGTCCCCTAGGCCTCTCCACCACGCACTGAAGTGAGCGTGCTTCCTGCCCTCCCCAGGGCCCAGACCAGGTTCTTGTCCCGTTGCTGCATCTGACCTTTCTTCACTGGAATAAACCACAGGCAGGTGCTGAAGGAGAGGGACTCTCCAAGCTGCTCCCCACACATAGGGGGCTTTTCCTAGGGCTCCTGCTCATGGGGTGGTGCCTCATTTTGGGCAGCTGAGGAATTGTGATGCCAGGCAGCCACTGAACCCTTCTGTAGGCTAAAATCATGTCTGTGGCCTGCCCCTCCCCTCCAGCTAGTGTCTTGAACGCTGGCTGGCAGCTTCATTTGTGGCTGTTTCCTGTAACCATGATGCCTTAATGTGTGTAACATGCATTCTCCAGGAACGGGCCCTGACCTTGTTAGCTCCCACCCCATCGGTTTGTTAGCATGCCGCCCTCACCTCAGTCACTCTCATTGAATTGGTTCCTTAGAAATCAGTCACGACTAACTTGCTGCTGGCTCATTCTCCTGAGCCTACTGCCCTGAGAGGAGGAGGGCTTGTGGCATCCTATGCTGCTCCCAGCCCACACAGAGCCATCCGTGGGGATGTCCAGAGAGAGCTGTACTGGCAGAACTCTCCCACTTTCTGCTATGGAGGTGTTGGCCGTTAGTGTAGCTCTCTCAGCAGTCCAGTGCCTTCCTGTGTCTGCCCCAGCGTCTTTACGGCGGTGGGTACGGGAGTCACAAGTGCTGCTGTTGCCTCCAAAATATTTCATTGGAGCCATTTTTGGCTGTAAAGCACTGAAATGCCAGGGCAGCTCCTGCCCCTTCTCTTGGTTTGGTTTTCGGCTGGGGATAAATCAGTCCAGTTCGGCAGCTGCTTTCACAACCTGGTCAGAACAAAGAGCTTGTAATGGACAAATTCAAGAGCAGTTAATGCCTTATGTATCAGTTCTGCCTTTGAAATCTTGTGCCTGGCCTGTCAGTATTTATTGCCTTGATAAATAAACTCCCTGCCTCCATGTCCCCAGAGCGGACCCTCTTTCCCCATGCATCCTCACAGCACTGCAGCCTGGCATCCCTAACACCCACACTGACGTGGTAGGCGGGGGCAGGAACTCTCCAGGACCCTCGGGCTACTGGACAAGCGTGTTCCAGCTCTGCAGCCATCTTCTCTGTTTGCTTTGAGAACACTGATGTTGTACCAGAACTGGGACCAAATGAGTGTGGTTTTCCTGTAGCTACGTCTCCTGCCCCAACTCTTCCTCTCCCCCTGCCCTTTAGAGAGAGATTTTTGTTAATTTGATTTGGTGCATTTTGTCTGTAAATCTTAGACCCAGATTAACGGATTTGGAATCGTCATCTGCTTCCCCTTTTATGACCGTTAAATAAAATCTTCAAACTGACCATGCGCTGTTCCTTTGAATCCTCTTACTCTTCTTCCAGGTCTCCAGAAGGTCAGAGGCCTGTAAGAGGGGGACAGGACTAGGACCCCAAGTTCACCAATTCCTTGTACACCAGCAGGTGCTGGGAAAGGCTTTTCCTGCAGTGATCTTTGGAGGTGGTGGGAACAAAGATGGGGAAGGTGCTTCCCTAGGACTGTGCAGTGTCTCCCTTAACAGTGTCCCCTTCACTGCGATTGCAAATGTTTGTATGTGAGGAAAACCTGTCCCTTGCAATCAGCTCCTGCCTTTCCTGCGGCCTCCACTAAGAGGCAGCAAGATTGGGGGGAGGAGGGGGGGAGGATGTGTTTATATGGGACTATGCTCAGACATGGTGCTGTCCAGGCAGCCACAAGGAAGAAGCCTGTGCCCCAAGGAATTTCCGATATCCAAGAACCGGATGCAAGTGTCAGAGCAAAGTGCATTGTGGCAAAGAATAGTGACGGAGGGAGCTAGTGGGAGGCGTTCAGAAATCTGGTGGTGGGTGTGCCTGGGATGCAGGAGGAAACGTACCGACTGTAGGCAAAGCTAAGTGCACAGCACCTTGAAGGTGAGGACCAGGAGCTTGGAACGATGTGATGGAAGTTGGTTGGGATTTGTGGAGCAGCACGGTGATCTTAACTTACCTGTGACAGAGCCACCCCTGTTTCTGCCCTTCATCTTCTCAAGTGCTGCATGGTGTTCATGTGGCAACCCTGATCACCTAGGACACGTCTGCATGATCACTTACTGTGTGGCAAGCTGGGGTGCAGGTCCAGCTCTGACTGTCTTGAGTTTCCTCTGCTCCCCCAAGCTGCTTGCTGGTCTTGCTGGATGAGGTGCCTTCCCTATTGGGTGGTGAGCCCTGACTGATCTGTCACTAGGGCAGAGGGTTACTGCAGAACTGAAATCAGCCTGAAGAACGGGGTGTCCAGTATCCAGTCAGTTACAGTGGCCAGCACCAGTGTAATAAACCCACCCATAGCTGGTCCTTACAGAACTAACTTCCTGTAGGCAGTTGGTGGTGGCGTGAAATCCTGTCTGATGCAATCTTAGCGTCTCCTGTGACCTGTCCAAGCTCTGGAGACACCGTTCTGCTAGATTCTTTTGGGGGGAGGTCCGTTGGCTGACCCTGAGGTGAAGGGACCCATCCGTTTATACAAGAGAATTCTATTTCTATATAGGGCCTTGTATCACCACCCCAGCGATAGCGGAATGCCTGCGAGTTGTGCATTGTTATGTGACCAGTGTGTCTGGGGAGCGTTGTAGGCGCACGCTGGAGTGGCTTTGGGGTTCTGTTTTTGAGAGTATTGTGCCCTATGGTCCTTTTTCTGTGATCACTCTGGGCATTGTGCAAATGGTTCTGCTGAACTTTCCACAGTGATGCCCAGAGGCCCTTCCTGAGAGCACAAAGCAGGTGAGGTCCCTAGTCAGAAAGGGGATACTGTTACTCCCCAGGAGGCATCAGCTATTGAGGGGGGATCAACCATCTAGGATACTCCCCTCCAGCCTTCCTCACCCAAGAAGCCTCCATCTTGGCAAGTAGAGACTCTTCATGGCTGGCTAATTGCACCTGATTAACTATTCCCAGTCCCTTTCATGAGGCAGAACTGCCCTGCTGCTCACTAGACACCCACCAGGTGGTGCTAGAAAGCCAGGTTCTTCCCCTCCCTGGCTCAGGACTGCTGCTGGCCCAAGGGGCGAGTGGCCTAAAGTCTTCCCTGACCATGTTGAACCAGAGTAAGTGGGTCCCTCAGTCTGCTGCTGGTCTGAGCCCATTCCCGTGGGCATGTGATTTCTATGCAGAGAAGATCCCAGTCTCCCAGGAGCCTGGCTTTTCAAACGCTGCGGCTGAACGTGCCTACCAGTGTAATAGGGGTGTCTGCTGGTTAGGCTCTTTGCATCACGAAGAGCCATGGTGCAGTTGCATAATTGCTCAGTCTCTCTGAAGGAACAGTTGTGGGCCTGAAGAAGAGATCTGTGTGTAAGTGCAGATGCTTCTCCAACAAAAGTGGGTCCACTAAAAGATACGACCTCACCCCCTTGTCTGCCCAGCCTCAGGAAAGCAAAACTGCACCCCCTGCCACAAGCTAGGGGCGAGTGCGTATCTGCTGGAGTGGCAGCCTCGGCAGGTCAGTAGGCTGAAGGTGGTGGATCGGGAGTTAGAACACTCAGTGGGGAGAGAACCAGCTCCTGGGAGCTGGTTATGTCTCTTGAGGTGCTGGGTTGTAGAAGCCGGTCACCATAGTGCAGTGCCTGTAACACTGAGCTAGCAGTCAGGATCCCTGCATTCTACTCCCAGCTCTGCCACTGCCTTCCTCCGTTGATGGAGGTGAGCTGCTAGGTGCCCTCCTCTCTGAGCTTAAGAACAGCCACGCTGGGTCAGAACAAAAGTCCGTCTACCCAGCATCCTGTCTTCTGACAGTGCCAATACCAGGTACTTCAGAGGGAATGAACAGAGCAGGGAATCATCAAGTGATCCATTCTGTCACCCATTCCCAGCTTCTGGCAAACAGAGGCTAGGGACACCATCCCTGCCCATTGCAGCCAGTAGCCATTGATGGACCTTCCCCCATGAATTTGTCTAGCTCTTTTTTGAACCCTGTTATATCCTGGCCTTCACAACATCCTCTGGCAAAGAGTTCCATATGTTGATTGTGTGTTGTGTGAAGAAATACTTCCTTCTGTTTGTTTTTAAACCTGTTAATTTCATTTGGTGACCCCTAGTTCTTGTGTTATGAGTAAATAACATGTCCTTATTTACTTTCTCCATACCCATCATGATTTTATAGACCTCTATCATATCCCCCCTTAGTTGTCTCTTTTCCAAGCTGAAAAGTCCCAGTCTTTTTAATCTATCTTCCTATAGATGCTGTTCAATACCCCTAATCATTTTTGTTGCCCTTTTCTGTACCTTTTCCAATTCCAACATATCTTTTTTTGAGATGGGGCAACGAGATCCGAATAGAGTATTCAAGATGTGGATGTACCATGGATTTATATAGAGGCAATATATTTTCTGTTGTCTTAGCTATCCCTTTTTTAATGATTCCCAACATTTTAGCATTTTTGACTGCCGCTGCACATTGAGTGGATGTTTTCAGAGAACTATCCACAATGACTCCAAGATCTTTCTTCAGTGTTTACAGCTAATTTAGACCCCATCATTTTATACGTATAGTTGGCATTATATTTTCCAATGTGCATTACTTTGCATTTATCAACATTGAATTTCATCTGCCATTTTGTTGACCAGTCACCCAGTTTTGTGAGATCCCTTTGTAGCTCTTCACAGTCTGCTTTGGACTTAACTATCTTGAGTAGTTTTGTATCATCTGCAAATTTTGCCACCTCACTGTTTCAATCGGTTTGCCCGGTACTGAAGTCAGGCTTACTGGCCTGTAATTGCTGAGATCACCTCTGGAACCCTTTTTTAAAAATGGGCGTCACATTAGTTATCATCCAGTCATGTGGTACAGAAGCTGATTTAAATGATAGATTATATACCACAGTTAGTTCTGCAATTTCACAATTGAGTTCCTTCAGAACTCTTGGATGAATACCATCTGGTCCTGGTGACTTATTACTGTTAAATTTATCAATTTGTTCCAAAACCTCTTAATGACACCTTGATCTGGGACAGTTCCTCAGATTTGTCACCAAAAAAGAATGGCTCAGGGTTGGGAATCTCCCTCACATCCTCAGCCCATGAAGACCAACGTGAAGAATTCATTTAGTTTCTCTGCAATGACCTTTATTGTCCTTGAGTGTTCCTTTAGCATCTCTTTCGTCCAGTGGCACCATTGGTGGTTTACCTTTAGCAGGCTTTCTGCTTCTGATGTACTTAAAATTTGTTTTGCTATGTTTGAGTCTTTGGCTATCTGTTCTTCAAATTCTTTTTTGGCCTTCCTAATTATATTTTTACCCTTCACCTGCCAGAGTTTATGCTCCTATTTTCCTCACTAGGATTTAACTTCCACTTTATAAAGGATGCCTTTTTGCCTCTCCCTGCTTCTTTTACTTTGTTGTTTAGTTCTTACTGTGGATCTTACTGTTTTGTAATTTTGAGATATACATTTAAGTTCAGCCTCTATTATGGTGTCTTTAAAAAGTTTCCATGCCGCTTGCAGGGATTTCACTTTTGGCGCTGTACCTTTTAATTTCTGTTTAACCAACTTCCTCATTTTTGTGTAGTTCCCCTTTCTGAAATTAAATGTTACCATGGTGGGCTGCTGTGGTGTTTTCCCCACCACAGGGATGTTAAATTTAATTATATTGTACTCACTATTACCAAGCGGTTCAGCTATATTCACCTCTTGGACCAGATTTTGTGCGCCACTTAGGACTAAATCAAGACTTGCCTCTCCCCTTGTGGCTTGTTCTGGTCTGTCACTTGGTTTCACAGCTGGTTGAAAATGGATGGAGAGCAGATGCCAGAGGTCTTGAGTGGGAGCATCACCGTTCCCCACAGCACATGCAATATCTTGAGCAGCAGATCTGTTCCCTCTAGCACAGTGGTTCTCAGCCAGGGGTACGCAGAGGTCTTCCAGGGGGTACATCAACTCATCTAGATATTTGCCTAGTTTTACAACAGGCTACATAAAAAACACTAGCGAAGTCAGTACAAACTAAAATTTCATACAATGACTTGTTTGTGCTGCTCTATATACTATACACTGAAATGTAAGTACAATATTTATATTCCAATTGATTTATAATTATATTGTAAAAAGGAGAAAGTCAGCAATTTTTCAGTAATAGTGTGCTGTGACACTGTATTTTTATGTCTGATTTTGTAAGCAAGTAGTTCTGAAGTGAGGTGAAACTTGGGGGTATGCAATACAAATCAGACTTCTGAAAGGGGTACAATAGTCTGGAAAGATTGAGAGCCATTGCTGTAGCAGACAGTCTGCTTGCGGGGGATGGTTCCCTTCCAGACTGGAAAGTTCTTGTGCCTTGTTTCTCTCCCCCTCCCCAAGTGAAAATACTCAGATTCAAACTGACCAGTCTATGTTCAGTGTGGTAGAGCACGGACAGAAGCTAATTCTACTTGTAGTCAGGCTGGTGGTGGAAGAACCCTGGTTTGCAACCAGTGCTTGAGATCACTGTCCTTCCTGCTTAGTGGGAGAAGTACCAGGTCCTTTGGAGAGTGACCATGCCTCTTATAGGGAGGGCAGAGGGCAGCACATGTGTGTGGCCTTTGCTTAGCTATTGACACTGACCTGTCCTAGGTCTTCTGTTCTGGATAAGGCTGGGGTGAGAGAAACCTTTGTCTCCTTAAAAGGCTGTGATGAACCCTACAGCGACTCACCCAAGCGAGGTGTATGGGCTACATGAAGGGAGATGAAATTCTATGTTGACAAATGTAAGGTGATGCTCTTTGGAGGAATAGGGTGAATTACTCCAACCCGCTGCTGGATTCTAAATTAATGCTAGAAACTTCAGCTCACCGTGCAGCATGGTCAAAGATATCCAGCCTCATGCTTTGTTTGCTAAGGCATGGGATGGAAAAATACTGTAAATGCTGCCCAATACATTGATGACACACTCCCTGAGGATATTGCATTAGATAGTGGTTGCCGCTTTAGCGGGGGAGGCCAGAGACAGCTGACCCTACTGATTAGCAGCCTGGAGCCACTGGAAAAATTGGGGCTGACTAGAGTGTGTGATACTGAATGGCACAGAGGTGGGAAATTTGCCCTTTTTCAGAAGCCCAAGGAGGTGAGTGAGAAGAGAGTGCCAACAGGACCAGGGAAAGGCGCAACATATGGATGAGTCAGCAAAACACCAAACAAATCAGCCTGGAAGCATTACACTCCCTTTGTAATTGGTCTTTCTGTAGCTGGGCTAGTTGTGAAAGGCTGGTGCCTTGCTACTCGATCTCTAGCTTGGGGACCTGCCTCTGTTGAACTGATCCCAGTAAATGCACTCCAGTTTGGGTGTACCACGCACGAGGTGTTTCTCTTGTCCTGCTGCTGCTGCTATGTCCCATGTACTGGGTCAGAGCCAGTGCTGAGTCACAGGGAGAGGGCAGCTCAAAGATGCACAATCTGAATGGACTCTGCTGTCCATGGGTGAAGGGAGGACTTTGTCCTGCGGGAGCCTCCATGGCTGTGCTTAGCCCCATGTGCACCCTAGCTGGCGGTGAGGATGCTCTTCAAGGGCCTAATTTATCCTCAGCTGTTTCTTTATGATGTGCTCTAGGGTTTGTTTCCCACAGTGCAGTGAGAGAGGTGGTTGCTCCTAGCTGGGTCATGGGGCCTCTTGACCTCCAGTATCTCTCCAGCTGTACTATTCTCACTGGTTTCTGCCACCACCCTTCCTGTGCTAGGCACAGCATAAACCCTCAGCTCTGCTCTATCCTGGTCATGTGCTTTTTATTAAAGTCCTAAACCTGTTACCTGTGGTAAACTAAGCTCCTGTGATGGGCAGTGAGTGTGCCCTTACAGTAGGGCCTTCCCCATGTGCTCTGCTCTCTTTCCAGCCTGCAGAACCAGTAATGCTTGCTCGTAGATTTCCTCTTAGGCTGCTCAAAAGGAGACAATTCGGCTGACTAAGCTAAAGCAGTAGCAGCTGCACTGGTTTTCGAGAGCGAAGCTGACACATTGCCCCACAACTCAGCAGTCCTTTGGCAGCAGGAAAATTCGCGTACCTTTTGCTTCTGCCTGAGCCCTCTAGACTCTCACAAGAGGCTTCAGCCAGTTCCTGTGCCCAGTGAGGATTTTTCCATGGGGCATAATCCTGGTTCAATGAGTGTCTGTCCCTATCTGCAGTAAGTGCAGCTTCCTGAGGTCTAGCAGGACCCAAGGCAGAGCCCCTACCCTCTGTGGGAAAGGCGTTGTTCTCGGGGCCTGGCCCATAGCTCCCACGCTGTCCTGGATCTTAGAGCCCGGACAGGTTTGGATAGACAAAGGTATTAATTCATCTCCCCAGAGCTGCTCTAATCATTACCCTGTGCCCAAGCAGCCACACACTGTGTTAGCCATGGAGTGGTGGCAGGCTGTTGGGTGCTTTGCTGATAAGGATAAAGACAAGGGCGGAAATCTGGCAAAACTCCCGGTAAAGTCAGTGGAGGCTGGATTCCACCAAAGCTCCCTACTTGAAGAAGCTTATCACACTGCTCTATTTGCCTGACTCTCTTGGCATTTAAAGAATCTATGGGGCTCTTCCCCTGATGCCAGGCAGGTCAGAATGAGGAATGCTAGACTCACACCTGATTCCAAGCTTCCCAATGCCCAGCAGCTCCCCAAGCTACCTGTGGAAGTAGTTTAATTATCCTTAGAGTAACAGCCTAATCATTTGTGAAAGTCTCTTGAATCCAGGCTGGTGGGACAGGGCCTCAGCAAGGAAGAAATGGGAGGAAAGTTCTATAGTAAGAAAGTGGTTTTGTCGCTTAGCAGCCACTCAGCAGGGCATGTCCCTGGAGCTGTTGCAACAGGTGCTCCAGTGATCCTGTGTGGACAGGTGATATCCTCTGGATCCAGCCAGTGCACTGGAAGGGAAATCTCACATGCACTCAAGCAGAGGCTCCTCTCATCACATGGTGGGACTGGGGTGTTAATATAATCTCAAACTCTCCACCAGCTGGGCCCCTGAACCCATGACCTGAGTGTGAAGCTGCAGAAAGGACACCTGTAGAAACTGAACCAGGAAGGGATGGGGGTGCAGACTGAGAACTGCCCCTCCATTACCTCTCCTGGGGTCCATGTGTGCAGAGATGGCAGCTCTGTTGTCATAGAGGGGTTTCCAGCTGGGATGTAGGTTTGCTCAGATTTGCTCTGTATAACCACACTGCTCTGAACTATAAGCCATGTGTGCAGACTTCCTGCTGAGTACCAGACATAGCAATGGACAGGCGGGGAGTGTAGGGCTTGTGTGCATGTTGCTTTGCACTGTGGTTTTGCATGATTGATTCTGGTCTATAATTAAAAGAACCTTCTTTGACTCCTGTGAGATTTGCTGCAAGTGCCAGGGGGTTTCATTGCTGCATTAGCTTCATTTGGGTTCTGTAATGTTTGCTGGGATGAAGGAATGTTGTACAATTTAATTCCTGGCTCTGTTTATACTCCACTGATTTCCAAAGTCCTGTAATGTACGGGGGGCTTTAAGCAAATAAGGCACTGGCCTTGCCAGATGTGTGGTGATTGGAGATGCGAGAAGGGTCTGGCTTGAGTGAAGGCATAGGCAAGGCACACAGGAGTGCAGAGCTCCTGGGCACAAGAACATGCGGTTAATGCTTGGCACCATAAGTGTTAATTTGTTTTGTTACTTGACTTCCCTTCCCCTATAAGCCTGCTGGGTCTGGGGGTGGCAGGGAGTCGTCTCGCCCTCAGGACCCAGACTGCCAATTGACCCAGGTCGCGCCTGTCTCCAGGTGAAGAACAGGGACAGTAGCAAGTCTGCAGCTACGTGCACTAAAGCAATTGGAAGCTCGAAGCAATCGAGGCTAGCTGCCGGGGCTCACTCTGGTAGCAAACCAAGGGGCTGTTTGTAAATTAGCTGTGCCTTAATTAAATAAAAGAGAACACACAGCAAACCAAGGAAGATCACCTCCTGCTCCCACCGAACAATAGTGCCAGTGTTTGTTGGCAGCATCTTCTGCAGGGGTTGCAGATAAGTGGCCCTTATCTGTGCTTGTGTTCTCCTGCCGAGAATTGGCTTTGCTGCTCCCATGAGCAAGGTGGCAATAAAACCCCTCTTGTTCTGTTCCATTGTGTCTACAGCAGTGGCAAAGCAGAGGCCTGGGCAGTTCCACCAATTGCAGCCAGCCAGCTCATGAGCTCTGCCTGATGTCACAGGCTCTGAGCTTTGGGGCTGCCTAACAGCTAGGGCCACGTCCACCCAGAAGAAAGGCAACAGTCCCATGTTGAAATGGCTCAGGTTTGCACAATCAGGGAACAAACGGCTGATGCTTCCACCCTCCCAGAACCTGGTTTTTCCCAAAGTGAATGTGGTAATTGCCAGGGCTGGGTGCTGGGTGTGGGGTGTGCTAGGCTCCACGGGGACGTGTGCCCACCCTAGTCTCTATTGCTAGAGGATGGTAGATGTGCCATGGGGTATGAAGGAGGCGTCGGGCTCTGCCTGGTTTGTGTGGGTTACACAGTGTTGTATCAGTGAAGCCGTTGCTGCAGCAGGGTTGCTCCCCAGTGACTGCCTGTGCTCCCCCACCTATCAGTGCTGCCAGCACTGATCCCTCCAGGAAGCAGCTACTACTCCTGCCAAGCGCAAGGGGCTTAGCTTCTGAATAGAGTGAAACTATTAAGGGGCTGTGGTCCTGCCCTGGGGGTTAGTTCAGCCCCCGCCTCTCCCCCGTCCCCTTTGTTGTATTTCGTTGGCTGAGGAACGAGAGGTCCCATCTTCAACTCGGTGGCATTTGTAACATGAGAGTTTTTGGATGCTGCAGCAAATCCCTTCAAAAACTCCACACAATGTTCTAGGCGTCAGTATGTAAAAGTCTGGCTTTAAGTGACAGCTGGCAGGGGAAATGGGAGAGACACAGACTCTCTGGCATCTGGTTAGCAAACTCGGCACCTTCAGCTACCTCTCTGAGGGCAGTAGATTAAAGAACAGGTTGAGGACAGCCCCTGACACTTTCCAGCATCACAACCCCCCACTCAGTTTAAAACGTTGATGCCCTGAATGACTTGCCTTGCCCCCTTTGTCTGGGAGAGAATAGCTTTTATTGGACCAACTTCTTCCAGACAGAAAGAAAAGAAACAATAATCATAGGGCTGGAAGGGACCTTGAGGGGTCATCTAGTCCAGTCCCCTGCACTCCAGGCAGCGCTAAGTATTAGCTAGACCATCCCTGAGAGGTGATTGTCCAACCTGCTCTTACAAATCCCCAATGATGGAAATTCCACAACCTCCCTGGGCAATTTATTCCAGTGCTTAACCACCCTGACAGGAAGTTTTTCCTAATGTCCAACCTAAACCGTCCTTGCTGCAATTTAAGCCCATTGCTTCTTATCCTATCCTCAGAGGTTAAGGGGGAGGAGGCATGAAGGGAGGAAGTCTCTGAAATAGAGGGGGCTGGGAAGACACACAAGAGCTTGTGGGGAAAATGGAGGCTGCAATGAGCCCATGTTTGCAAACTGAGTGTGTTCTGACAGGACGCTCTCGTCACCCTCAAACCCTTTTTCTCCCATCCACATCTTCTTGGAGCTTTCCTCTCCCTGCTGATTTACTTCCCACCAACTGGGGGAGGGGCCCCTTTCAATGGGCTCCGGAGGAGTGTGTGTTGTTTCTGTGGAGTTGGGGGCTGGGACAGCCTGATCATTCTGTTCCACTGGGGAATGAATGACTGTCACAGCTCTTCCCCTTCGAGTCTGCCCTCTAGAACCCTCCACACATGTCCTTAAACCTCACAACCCCTGTGCACTTAAGGTTGGCTAACATGCACCCCTTGGCCTATGTGAGAATCCTGGGTGCCACTGCTAGTTTAAAAGAAAACAATGAAAAAGCTACATTTTAAAATGCCAAAGCTAGTAGGTGGGCCTGGGTCCCCTGCTCCATAGGAAGGACCTGTCTCCTCTTGGAATGGTGGCAATAGGTCTGGCTGCTCTGGCTCACTGCCCCCTCAACACTTGGGCAGGACTTTGACCTAAACATTTCTTCAGCTGGTGTTTAGAATGAGGTGGCATTTGGCAAGTGTCTGTGACGTGTCCTAATGGTACCAAGTCTAACCCACGCCTCCTCTCCCACAAACACACCCTGCATATAAAGAGAAACCTGTTTGCACAGCTAGACGGGCCGGGTCTGTGAATGCCACAGGCAGAACTAACACCCTCAGTAAGTATTCAGAAGGAAGGTGTAGCTGAGCCCTGCAGAAATACTGAGCTTTGTGCCCAAACCAGGCTATGCTGCCACCCTCCCACTTCAGTCTTCCCTTGTCCCATCCTGCCTTCTTCCTGGGGATAGAACAGACCTGTTTGTTCTATTCCTTCCTGTCCTTCCTCCTTGAATGTTCATTCCATCAAGTGCACCACTTAAAAGGACAGTGTTTAGTCTACATGGCGACCCCAGTGTATGAAAGTGCTGCTCCTAGGCTGGTTACTAGCAACTCCTTGGGGCACTTGACCTGAGAGATGCTGGGGGGAAAAGAATCCCTTTGCTCCGATTCTTTGTTTCCTTTGTGCGTCTCTCAGCACCTCAGGGAGAGTCGGCTCAGCCATGTCCCCTGAACAACGGGACTCAATCCTAGACATCGTCAACCCCACCAGCAGGGAGCAAAGACAAATGATTCCCAGCTACACGAGTAAGGGAGGAGGGGCTCTGTGGCTCTCAGAAACTGGAATTTTTGAAAATTAGTCCATTTAAAATTGACAGGGTGCCTTTAAGAGGCCTGGGACTGTCACAGAAGAGCGTGGTGTGGCCTGCAGAGGTCCACTGCAGTTCTTCTGAGGTAAAGTGCCTGCTCATGCCATTCCCTCAGCACTGCCAAGCCACTGGGAGTTTGCATTCGATCCATCAGCCCAACCCCCCTTTGCAGCACTACAGGGGATAACTCACCATTTCACTGTGCCACATCTAGGCATCTCAGTTAGCAGTAAGCATGACAGTGCAAGGCAGTGTGGGCGCGAGGAGCAGCATTGTTATGCACGCAAACGCCTTCCCTCCTCACCCTTATGGGACTCGTATTCACACCTCACCAGTGTTGCATGAACACCGATCAAGGCAGCCTGTATTGCTACAGAAAACCCTTCCTGTTCTGCCCCAAAGTTCAACTGAATTTCTGTTATTGCACTCAACGGTATCATATGGAGAAATTCACTTCTTAGATGTGGTCTAGATGCTACTTAAGAAAACAATAATCTTAGCAGCATGCTGCTGAACAAAAAGGGAAGCGGGAAGGCAAGAAGCCAGGCAGCCTGGTAAAGGGCTAGATTCAAAAGGTTACTTGAGACAGAGACAGAGAGTCCTGTAGCACCTTATAGACTAACAGACGTCTGACGAAGTGGGTCTTCGCCCACGAAAGCTTATGCTCCAATATCTGTTAGTCTATAAGGTGCTACAGGACTCTTACAGTCGCTCTTGCAGATCCAGACTGACACGGCTACCCCTCCCCTCTGATACTTGAGACAAACAGAGATCCTTACACGTTTGGAAATCTGACCCCAGTGAAGCCAAAAATGGGAGCATAAACTACAGCAGGGGATGTAGGAGAGGGAAATTTGGAGGGTGACAATGGATTCCAAGAGCAAACAGCTGAAAGTATCAAAACTAACCACAAAAAATTCTTGATGTATCTCAGAAGTAGGAAGGCTGTAAAAGAACTGGTGGGTCCGCTGGATCCACAGGGATTAAAGGCGTAAGAACTTTGCTGAGAAGCTACATTATTTCTTTGCAGCAGTCTTCCATGCAGTGGCTGGTAGGGAAATACCATGCTGTTTTCTGTTACTGAAAATGAAGCGGTTTCAGCCTGACGTGCTAAAAGAGGTGCTGGAACAAAGTGATCATTTAAAAAAATAAATCCCCAGGCTCAGATGTACATCCAAGAGTTCTCAGAGACCTGCAGTATGTAGCAGATGAACTGCCAGCAAAAATATGCAATATCTCATTAAAAACATCTACTGTACCAGAGGATTGGAGGATACCAAATGTTGTACCTCTATTTAAACAAAGTCTCGAGAGGTGATACAGGGAATGAAGACCAGGAAAGCCTTACATCCGTATTTAGTAAGTGGGTTGAAATTATTAAAAATAGAACAAAACACCTGGAATATGGATGTAATTAGGGTAGATGACCTAATGGTCCCTTCCAGTCTTAATATCTATGAATCATATGATGGGGTCTAGCCAGCATGGTTTCTGCAGCGGAAAACCAGGTCTGGCTAATTAGAATTGTTTGAATGTGTCAAGAGTAGCAAATAAAGGTTGACAACATTTATTTAGACTTTCAAAAGCCTTTGACAAGGTCCATCACAAGTGGCTACTAAAGAAACTAAGTCATCATGGTGAGAGAGGCAAAGTAGCATCATAGATCAAACACTAAGAGAGGAAACAGAGCATTAAATGGTCGATTTTAATCTTAGCAAAAAGTTAACAGTAGGATCTCAAGAATCTTTACTAGGTCCAGTGTTGTTGACTGTATTTATGAATGATCTGGAAAGGGGGGTGAGCCGTGAGGTAGGAAAAATTTCAAGCTAGGTAAATGGGCAACATTATGTTCAATTATGGTAAATGCAAAGTAATGCACACTGGAGGGGAAAACGTGCACTACTCCAACACATTGCAGGGGTCTAAACTCAAAGCATCGGTTTACAAAAGGGACCTGGGCAGCACTGTAGGCTGCTAAGTTAAGGCCTCTGTTCAATGTACAGTTGCAGTCAAAATAGCAAAGGTGTTAGGCGGCAGAAGGAATGGAATAGAGATTAATATGGAAAATATTATAGTGCCATTATGTAAATCAGTGCTATGTTCTCATCTGGAATGTGTGCAGCACTGGCCATCTCATCTCAAAAAGGCTATTGCAGAATTAGGGGGGCTGGTTCAGAGAAAAGTGGCACAATCCCTTTTCGTTGAAGGTACACATCCACAATTACTCCATTAGAGCCAAATTTTAGGAGTATTCTTGGATTCCTTGCTGATGCTGAGATCTCACAGTAACAGCCGCGAGTAATGCCTTCTGCGGTTGGCAAGGAGGCTCTGCCCCATCCTACCGGACAATGACCTGGCTTCAGTTATTCATGTCTTTGTAACCTCTTGGCTGAACTACAGCATTTAGGAAACTCCAACCTGTACAGAAACTACTGTATCTCCTCAGCACCACAGACTACTGCAAACACACCAGACCTGTCCTCTGCTTTCTACACTGGCTTCTCATACAATTTCAAATCAAGTTCAGGGTCTTGGTCCTGATCTCCAAGGTATTCAGTGGCCTGGGTCCAGGATATCTCATAGATTTCCTGAGCTCTGGAACAAAGACCATGGGTCAACAACTCTGCTCCTTAGGCACAATGGAACTCTCTACAATAAGAGTAAAGTTTGTCTGTGGAGGAGACAGCACTTTCTTGGGGGCCAGTCCGACTGTAGAATTAACTCCTCCAGGAACTAAGACCATCACAAACCTTGCCACCTTCTGCTCCAAGTGCAAGGCTCATTTCTTTGACCTTGTCTTCTCTAACACAAACACATAGCGACAGGTACATTTAAATAAATAAATAAATAAATAAATAAAAAATCCCTAAAGCCCTGCCAAAACAAGATATTCTACTGCACATACCTTCTCTCCCTAGGGAGGGGATGAGAGAACCAACACCATATGACAGCTGCATAGTCGCATTGACTAGAGCATGGAAAAAACTCTCATGAAGAGAGACCGAAAAGACGGGGGTCATTTATCTTAGGGAAAGAGATGAATAAGAAAGGACATGATAATGTCTATAAAATAGTGAATGCTCTGGAGAAGGGAGATTGGGAGCTTCTGTTCTCCCGGTCTCATAACACAAAAACAAAGGACAGCCTATGAAACTGAAAAATGGCAAATTCAAAACTGGTGAAAGGAAATACTTCATGCATTGGATCATTAGAAAACTCTGCCACTGGATGTTGTTGGGGCTTAGAATTTAGCAAGCTTCCAAGAGGGATGGGCTGCTTCTGTGGATAAAACAACTCTCCAAAGTAATAACTAATGCTAAAGAATATGTGGAGGACTAGAAAACTTCATCTTTCAGGAGTTTAAACCATCTCTAATTATTGGAGCTCTGGATGAGAGTTTCCTGGGGAGGAGAGCAGATTAGCCCACGTCCTATTCCAGGCTTTCTTGCACCTCGCTCTGCAGGCTCGGGCAGGACTGGACTGGACGGAGCACGGGTCTGAGCCATTGGGGCAGTTCCTATATCGCGGACAGGACACTGCTCTGAAGCTCCCACGGGCTGGGCTTGGAGCTCGCCGTGCTGTGCGCAGTTCCATGACTAGGTGACACGAAAAGCCCGGGCTGTGCCCAGGGGGCGCCGAACCAGGGACCTGGCTGGACTGGGGCAGCGGCTCCGGCCCTCGCGGGCCACAAGCCGAGTCCAGCCTCGCGCCCTACGTCCAGACGCGCAGTCACAACTACCGGGAGCCCCGCTGCCGCCCCCTGACCCGGAAGAGATTCCCCGCCCTTCCGGGTCAGAAGGTGGCACTAACAAACGCGGTCCAATCAGAATCCACCACGAACGAGTTCCGCTGTCCCTCACAGCGCATGCACAGCAACCGCCCTATCCTGGGGGTGCTGCCCGAGTGCCACGTTCAAGAGGCGAACGGCGAGGGGCGGTTCTGGTCAGGCTACCAATCAGAATCGGTCGCTGAGAGCCTGAGGCGTTAGCGTTGACCAATCGCAGATGACAGAGCGGGCGAAGCGACCAATTACAGGAGGCTAAAAAAAAAGAGCTGCAGTAGCCATTCAGAGGTGGTCGGAAAGGGGCGTGGCGACCGGATCAGCAAATAGAAAACGAAGAGAGGCCCGGGCGTTTGGCCAAGCCAATGGGAGAGGAAGGCGAGGGCGACGGGCTCAGCCAATAAGGAGCGGCAGCGGCGGGGAGGGGGCGGGTTTATAAGAGGGAGGCGGGTGTGGGGGACTTTCCTTCCGCCGCGGCTCCGACTCGTAGCTGCCGCCGCCTGTCCCCGGCCCGCCTCTGCCGCCGCCATGAAGCTGCTGAGCGCCCTGGTGCCGCCGCTGCTGGGCCTGGCGCTGCTGGGCCTGGCCCGGCCGGGCCGCGCCGAGGCGGAGGAGGCGGAGGAGGAGGACGGGGTGCTGGTGCTGCGCGCGGCCTCCTTCGAGCGCGCGCTGGCGGCCCACAAGCACCTGCTGGTGGAGTTCTGTGAGTGGGGGGCGGTGCCGGGCTCGGGGGGGTCCTCCCCGGGCAGCTCGCTTGGCCGGAGACGCGGCGCCCCTGGACATGGCGGCGCCCCCGCCCGGGTGCCGCGCGGCAGCGGCCTGACCCCCCTTCCCGTCTCTTCCAGATGCCCCCTGGTGCGGCCACTGCAAAGCGCTGGCCCCCGAGTACGTCAAGGCCGCGGCCCAGCTGAAGGCTGATGGCTCCGAGATCCGGCTGGCGAAGGTGGATGCGACAGAAGAGTCCGAGCTGGCCCAGCAGTTTGGGGTTCGAGGCTACCCTACGATTAAATTCTTCAAAAACGGAGACAGATCTTCCCCCAGAGAGTACACAGGTGAGCCCCGGGGGCTGCCTGGCGATCCTGCCGGGGCCTGGCGTGTTTAGTATCTGGGGGTATCCCTCAGCAGGCCTGAGGTGTATGAGGTTAGACTTAACTTGGTTGTAAATCCTCTGAATCGAAACTAAACCCCCCCAGTTGGCCCGTCTCTGACACCCCCTGGGCAGGTTGGGCTGAGCATGGTCTTGTTGGACATGCTTAGATCTGTTCTTAGTCTGTTTTATGCACAGATACTGCGGTAAAGAGATGTGGATTATATCTGAATGGGATGAGCTGATGTGTGTGTTTGTCTCGGGTATTAGTTGTGGTATGCCTCTCCATGGTCAGGAGGAATGAGAATATAACAGACTGTACTAAGTGTGTCCAGAACATGCTCTAGCAGATGAGGAGGCGTAGATCTCTTCCAAAAGAGAAGTAGTTTACAAAACTTGTGTATGGGGGCAGGGTGTATTACTGCTGGTGGAATAAGTAGGCAGCATCTGGTAACAGCAGGGGTGAGGTGAGGGGTTCTCTGAGAACAGAATTGTAGGGTTTGTTGTCTAGTCGTTCAGTATTTCTTCCATATACTGAGGTGAGTTCTTTGGTGTCACTCTGGTGGGAAATGTTGGAGGAATAAGTTTGGTGACACCCTATAGCAAGTTCCCTTAAGACTTTAAATAAAAGATATAAAGAAGCCATAAATTCTACAATGCTGGAGAGTAGACGTCCCAGTGTAGGTTTTGTCACTTGAGGGTGTGTGCATTTCTCATCCTGGAGTGTATGTGCATCCAAGCCAGGGTATATGATCCTATCCAATGTGGTTCCTTCATCTATGGGCTCCTAGGGTTTAGTGATAGGAAAGCAGTATGATTAAAGCTCACTTTGTAAGGATTATGTAGTGATGCACGAGGCTGGAATCAAGCTACTTGGGGCAGTTGCAGTGATGCTAAATGTAAAAGTCCCTGATTAAAATAGAGCCTCTCAAGGCTGTAGTAAGTTCTAAAACATTTAGATTCTTTTGAGGGCAAAAACATCTCCGAGTGCTAACACACAAGATGAGAAATACTGATATTTTCCTGTATGAAAATCCCAGAATCCTTCAGGAGGTCTGCAGTCCTGATAACACTGGTCAAAGTCTAAATGTGCTTGGGCCAGCCTGGTGACTGAACCAGTATGTGAAAGGAGTGGATTCCAGAGAATCCTTGTACCTTGGTTCAGGGTGCTACGGGTGGGTTTTAGTGCTACACAGAATGCCTTGGACTTCATAGTACCTCCAGGTGGGTGCCAGGCTTTGCTTACTCCAGGAAACAGCTCTGATAGAATGTGAAAAGAAAAGTAGAGAAGATTGGGGCGGGGGACCCCTTGTTCCTCGTGCCCCAGATCAGGTGCTCTGTAATGTTCCTAAACTGAGGACACATGCTCATGCCTTGGTCTGTAAAAGTAAGGATGAACACTGAACTTTCTCCTCTTTCTGATGTAGCTGGCAGAGAAGCTGATGATATTATAAACTGGCTGAAGAAACGCACTGGTCCAGCTGCCGCTACCCTGGCAGATGCTGCTGCAGCTGAGGCACTAGTGGATTCCAGTGAAGTCACTGTGATTGGGCTCTTCAAGGTAGTGTTTGGGTTTAGATCTCGGAAGGGCACACTGCATGTCTGCTGCAACTCTGGGAGCTTACAAAATCAAGCACAGCTGTTGCCCAACATTCCCTGCCCTGCCTTGCTGAGGATTCGGTATTCACCGGACACCTCAAACTGACGTACAATGTAAAACTCCTTTTTTTTTTTTTTTTCCCTTCTCTCCCAGGATGTGGAGTCAGAGGCAGCCAAGCAATTCTTGCTGGCAGCTGAGTCCATTGATGACATTCCTTTTGGGATCTCTTCCAGCAGTGACGTCTTCTCCAAATACCAGCTCAGCAAAGACGGTGTTGTCCTTTTTAAGAAGGTAAGGAGTGGTTCAAAGAACGCATGCCATGCTTAATCTGAATTTCTCTACCTATTAATGTTCCAGGTGACCATTTAAGATGAGTGTCTGAACTTGGAGCATTTAACAGTATTCTCTGTAGAGTAACTTTCACTCTTTCCCCTGTATTGTTAATATCCCTGTTCCTAGATCTTTCACAACAGTTGGGAGGAAAACCTTTTTAAAAAAAAAAATCGAAAATGTTGTAAAACTGCAGACTTTCCGGAGGACTCAGTATGGGTATAGAACCTGAAATTAATTACCGTATATACTCGTTCATAAGCCAAATATTTTTGGTAAAAAAGTGACACAGCAAAGAGCAGGGGTTGGCTTATAAATGGGTCTACATTGAAATTTGATTTTAAACTTGATGGAATTATTGAATTTAATATTTAATACATTGTTGTTGTTTTTTACCTGGTGCGCCCACAGGCATGGAGCCCCTCAGCTCCCCGTGGCCTTGGTTCCCCGTTCCCAGCCAATGGGAGCTGCGGGAAGTGGCGGCGACTTCCCACAGCTCCCATTGGCTGGGAACGGGGAACCGCGGCCACGGGGAGCTGAGGAGCTCCGTGCCTGTGGGCGCTCTAGGTAAGCAAAGCATCCCGACCTGCCAGCGGCTTACCCTGACTGGCCCGGAGAAAAAGTTTGCCAACCCCTGAAATATAGGGTCGGCTTATGAAAGGGTCATACAGTTTTTTGCTATTTTTACCTATCCATCTTGGGGGGTCGGCTTATAAACGAACGGGCTAATGAACGAGTATATACAGTATAAACTGCCTAGATTTTTAGATTTGAAATTAGCTCCCCTGTTCAGCGGGGGGCAGCATTGTCAGTCATCTGGACAGGGTGTCTTTGAGTGGTGTCTTGCGCATGTTCCTGGAACTCACTGGACACGAGCCCTGAGTTACCTTTAGCTTCTGCCTTTTTCTTGTCTCTGGTTTCTGGCTACTGTGAAGTTAATGTTCACTGTGAACTCAAGTATTTATGGAGTTCACTATTGCCTCCTTCTGCCTCTAAGAGCTCTTGTACAACCGCCTCTAGGATCCTACTGCCATGCCTTACTTCCTATGCCATTCTCACCTTGCTCTTGTTTTAGCTGAAGCATCCTTTAATGTGCTCATCCTTGTCCTCCTTGTGGGCTCAGCTCTGACATCTCGACATGCCTACTAGCTGGATGCAGGTTTCGCCACCTGGGGGTTACAGCAGGGTTGATCAGAGGAGGGTTTGCAAGTTCTTGTGGCAGAGGCAGGGTCCACTAAGGAGTCATGATTTTGGCAAGATCTGCAGAATTGGAAGGTGTGAACTGGCTGATGCCTCCAGCCAATTCAAATAGCTTGTTACCCTTCAGCCCACACAGGGAACAGAGCTGCAGAGTAGGGTTGGGGAGATGGGGAGCTGAAGCTCCCTGGGAGAAGAGCTGGTGGTGCTAGTGCATCATGATGTGCAGTGAGAGGCAGGGCAGAAAGCTGCTTTGAGTTAATTCCGTTTAACCAGGCTGTACTCTCATCTACTATTCTTCCTGTAAATTAAAAGGCTCCAGAGTTGTTGCAGTAGTTGGACTGCAGCTCCTAAAGCTGTTCTACTTAAACCCGACTCATGAGTCTAGGGGCTAAGATGAGAATTGTTGAAGATACATCACCTGTCTGTGGAAAGCAAATAGATATTCCAGCGACTGTTTCTTTTGTAGGCTCCCGCTCTGGTTTTCTCTGAGGCTATTCCAGTTGTACCCTGCCCTTAGGGAATGCTGCTTTTGCTGCATGCCAAAGTGTCTGTGATGGCTGTCTGTTTATGGAATTGTCACTCTGTTTATTTCTGCTGCTGCTGCTAACTGGTTGAAATATCTTTTAAAGAATTTTACTGCTTATCTGACAAGGGTGTCAGGAGCAAAGACCTGGGCTCAAGTGAGCAGGTCCCTCTGAGTGAAGGATTTGTTCTTTTCACCACTCACTATTGACCCTGGTTTATAGACCCTCGAGTTGTCTGTAGGAAGTGCTCCAGCTTCAGAGGCTGGTGGAACAGAAAGGCATTTGTTCCTTGTGCTAACTCTTAATGAGCATGTCTTGAGTGACCTCTGCCCCTCCCTGACTTTCCTTTGTTTTTCTTTGTGAGCACAATAGTCCCTTCTGGAGTCAGGACAACTGAATGTAGCATTACTTAAGGAGCAGAATTTTCAGTGGCAGTCTTGCATTGGTTCCCAAGAGCTTTGTCTCCTCACACTGCTATTCCTTTGGCAGATCTCAAAGGCTTTGCCAGCTCATACGGGTGCTACAGAGACCCAGGTCATGAGACTTCCCTTCATCAGTTTAATTATTCAATGAAGTCAGAGGGCCTAGGATCTTACTCTGACTGAAGCCCTTGAAAGGGATCCAATTTTGGTGGTGCCTGCCATTTGTGTCAGTGGGGAAATCTAGCCCGTGGGAATGAGCTGACCAGTGTAGAGGAAAGCAACTGGATGTCTTTAAGCCTCGGAACATTCCCTACTTGATCCTATGTCTCTGCCATGATAGCTCTATCAATATGCCCAGTCGCCCTCAAACCAAGCTTGAAAATAAGCAGTGACAGTAAGCAAGTAAGGGTTAAATAAGAATCAGGCCACTGTCCATTCAACTGGGAGCTATACACATCTGTGGAATTTGGCTCTGATTCCAGGTCCCTGCAGTTAGTCTGGTCTAGGTTGGGGAACGGGCTTACCAGCTGGTCACCCTTCACCCTCCTTGTGTGGCTTCTCTGGGTTTGAACGTTGCATTTTAAACAAGCCTTTTGAGGATATTAAGGAGCTGGACTTGGTTACCCTTAGAAGTCATCCAGCTTGCTTCTAATCTTAAACACCAGCATTCTCTTGTTCAGCTTCTCAGCTGAAGAGTCTGTTCAGTACTGCCATTTTGGGTTACTTCATTCCACCATCTTGCTGCTGCACCCCTCATGCATCTTGAATACTGCATGCAGATGTGGTTTCCCCATCTCAAAAATAATGTATTTGAATTGGAAAAGGTTCAAAAAAGAGGGACAAAAATGATTAGGGGTATGGAACAGCTTCCGTACGAGGAGAGAGTAATAAGACTGGGACGTTTCAGCTTGTGGAAGAGACAACTAAGGGGGGAATATGATTGAGGTCTGTCAAATCATGACTAGTATGGAGAAAGTAAATGAAGTGTTTACTCCTTCTCATAACACAACTAGGGGTTACCAAATGAAATTAATAGGTGGCACCTGGCATTGGCCACTGTCCGAAGACCAGTTTCAGAGTAGTAGCTGTGTTAGTCTGTGTCAGCAAAAAGAAAAGGAGTACTTGTGGTACCTTAGACTAACAAATTTATTTAATCATAAGCTTTCGTGGACTACAGCCCACTTTGTCGGATGCATAGAATGGATGAAGAATCCGACAAAGTGGATTGTAGTCCACGAAAGCTTATGCTGAAATTTGTTAGTTTCTAAGGTGCCCCAAGTATTCCTTTTCTTTTTGTCAGAAGACCAAATACTGGGCTAGATGGATCTTTGGTCTGACCTAGTACAGCCATTCTTGTGTTCTTGCTCGCACATCCTGTTTTTTAACCTTGAGGCTCCTCTGCTGTTCCCCCTCTTCAGGCTGCCTGGCAAGGTTCTGAGAATCAAGGACAATAATAGGTGGTGGTCTAATAAAAAATGGGACTTGGCACCTGTGCTGCAGCTTCTCCTCCAATATCTGCTCTTGTGTCCCTAACAATAGAGGGTGACACATCCTCAGTGGGTTGAGTAAACTATTAGCAGCTGCGTAGTGGGCTTTGCTGCCTGACACCAGCTCCTTTCTAATAGCCGTTTATTGGCTAATGTACGTGCTTCAACTCAGACTTGCGTGCTGACGTCTGGTGTGCAGAGAGCTGCCCTTGCACAGTCACTGACTCTGGGATTTGCAGCAGCTTCTCACTAGTTTGTCTAACACTGCCTAGAATGCTGTGAAGCAGCTGTTCAATTTGAAGTTCCCCTCCAAGGCACGCCTTCCGAATCCTTTTGTATTCCTGCAGAATAGTGCCGAGAGCTAGGTTCAGTGTCCTCTCCACTGCTGCTCATCTTACTGTCTGGGGAACTTCAGGTATCCCTTCTCAGTAGAATGAGAGTTTTGGTGTAGATTACTCAGATTTAATCCATGATGTATTTTGTTTCTTGCATGCAGAGTTAGCTGGAAATCTGCTTCCTCACCAGTAGTTGGCAGAACCATGAAGTTGGGCTGGCCCCTCCCAGGCCTTGGTTCTTTACTGGGATGTTTCTGTATGAAATTTGTTACTTGGCATGTTCTGTACTTGCTGATCTCTCCGAATGCCAGGGCAGTAAGTGTCTCTGTGCACGTAGGCATTAACTTTAACCCTTAAGAAAATAACCCCTTTGTCTCCACAGTTTGATGAAGGTCGCAACAACTTTGAAGGTGATGTTACAAAAGAGAACTTGCTGAACTTCATCAAGTCTAACCAGCTGCCTCTGGTCATTGAGTTCACGGAACAGGTATGGCCTTCCAGTATGTAATCAGCTCTTCAGTGTCTCACACCCAGTCTGAGCCCATAAGACTATGGGTTGGGAAACTCTGCTGCTTTTTCCTTCTGGCCTGGAGCTCACCGTGCCTAGATGAAGCAGGTGACACAAGAGGGAGCCAGGGATAAGTTTGCTCCTCCGAGTGGCACTTGCGTTCTTGGTGACTCCCTTGGCACCATCAGTGCAGAAAAGCCCCGGGGCTCTGGCCCTGGGATTATTTGTCCTCCTAATGCGGCATTTGTTGTATTTCTCCCAGACTGCTCCAAAGATCTTTGGAGGAGAGATCAAGACTCACATCCTGCTGTTCCTGCCAAAGAGTGTTGCTGACTATCAAGAGAAACTAGACAACTTCAAGACAGCAGCTGGGAACTTCAAAGGGAAGGTGAGAGGAGCAGGAGGAGGGCAGTCACTCCTAGCCCATGCAAAGCATTGAGTAGCACGGATTTCTTACATCTCCCTCAGTCTCCTTCTCTCTGTATTTGGATCTCCCAATAGCACAGTGCCTTACTCACTTGGTGCTATATATAGACCTCCATTGAGGGTGTATTAGGTTAGAGTGTCAGGTTGACTCTTGATTTTTCCTTCTGACTGGTGTAAACCAGTCCTCTAATGTAACTTGTGGCACACTAAGGTTTGTCTTCATGCACATTGCTTTGGCCACTGCAGCCCCAGTATTTGTCCTAGAATCAAGTGGCCCACATTCTGCCGTGGGCTCAAGGGGGTAGGGAAGCTAGCTATCTAGCTGGCAATAGTGACTTTATAGCAGAGTCACTACCTTAAGAATTAATTCATGTCTTTAATATCTACATTTGACTTTCCTCCAAAGATCCTGTTCATCTTCATAGACAGTGACCATAGCGACAACCAGAGGATCCTGGAGTTCTTTGGCCTAAAGAAGGAGGAGTGCCCAGCTGTGCGCCTCATCACTCTGGAGGAAGAAATGACTAAATACAAACCTGACTCAGATGAACTGACAGCAGAGAAGATCAAGGAGTTCTGCGACCAGTTCCTGGAGGGCAAAGTCAAGGTAATGGGGCCGAATGCTGTTTTTTTCCACCCTGACATAAGTGGAGATGTGAGAGTGATCCCTGCTTTAAGAGTTAGTGTGAAACCTTATACAGGTCATGTGGGGAGAGTCCTTTCAAATTAGTGCTGTAGCATGTTTAATGGCATAGTATCTAGTGAGCCACATGCTGAGACATCCAAAGGGCAGAGTCAGTGGGGCATGGTGCCAGCACAGAAATAACTACTTTATCAGCATACGAAGGCAACCACAGTAAAGCAGGGGGTTCCTGTCTCTGCACTTCACATGCCCTGGTGGTGCATATCCAGCTGCTACTCCTGTTTTCTCAGCCAGCTGAGAACTTTGTAGCCTCTTGCTCATAGTGGAAATCCTCAGTCTTAATCTGAAGATGGAGGTAGCTATGCATAGCCTAGCATAGTAGCGATTTCAAATGGAGCTCTGTTCCAGTGTCACATTGGGAATGACTTCCTCAGTAATTCACACTTCGAGTGAACAAACTTCCTCTTTGGAGAACTCAGCTGCAGCCTTTCCCATGCAGGGGCACCAGCAGTTCAGACATGCCTAAGTTAGGGGGTGGGGGATTCTCCATGAGAGGAGGATGAGGAAGTGACTGACTCAGCTGACTGCTTATAGCCCATGGCTGATCTGTTCCACAGTCTGAGGGAAGTGGGGTTTTCCTGGGAGCATGATTTTGCCTGCACATTCCACATTGCTATATGCATGCTGGTTCTCACAGTCCCTGTTCTCCAATTCCAGCCCCACCTGATGAGCCAAGATTTGCCTGATGACTGGGACAAACAGCCTGTCAGAGTTCTGGTTGGAAAGAACTTTGAAGACATTGCTTTTGATGAGACCAAGAATGTGTTTGTGGAGTTCTGTGAGTATTTTGAGCATGCTGAATAACAAATTGCAGGAAAGCAGCCTGGTTGGGAACGGTGTATGGGGAGTAACCACCTTCCCCCAGGAGCTGGATGACCTGGAAGAGGAACATGTTAACTGGCAGAGGAGATTCTCCTTTACTGCAGGGCTTGGACTAGGCTGGCAAGCATCAGAGTGGAGGGCCTAGCCCTTCCCCTTGTCTGTGGGGTGACCTCCAAGCTTCATGTTGCCTTTTAATTTACAGATGCTCCCTGGTGTGGTCACTGCAAACAGCTGGCTCCTATCTGGGACAAACTGGGAGAGACTTACAAGGACCATGAGAACATTATCATTGCTAAGATGGACTCAACAGCTAACGAAGTGGAGACAGTGAAAGTCCACAGTTTTCCCACACTCAAGTTCTTCCCTGCAGGCCCTGGCAAAAACGTAAGCTGGCTGCTGAATTCCAGGGACTTGTGTGTGAATCGTCTCTAGCAAGGGAGAGCTAAAAACTTAGAGCCTCTTTCTGCTCTCTTGTGTGCCTGGGGCTGTAGCCCCCATTTGGGAGATGGGGGTTTTAGATTTGAGAAGGTTGGTGAGCCTTTTCGGATGGGCTGAGTTGCAGGAGGGTGAGGAGACAGCCATGGAGGACATGGGGGCAGCACTAGATGGGGCTGGGGGAACTGCCGCAGAGGACAGTGTGTTCATCTGCGGGCTGTCGTCTTCTTGCAGCAATCTCGGTGGTCTAGTGGCTGAGCTGCTCCTTCCTCCCCTGTGGGTGAAGGTGAATTTTACATTTCCTCTTGGCATTGTTGAAACCTGCTGTTCAGAAAGAGAATTGTTCCCACCAAGGGCTTGACTCTGTTTAGGTTAACCAGCATCTCTCCTGGCTTTTCTCCTGCAGGTCATAGACTATAATGGGGAGAGGACACTAGAAGGCTTCCAGAAGTTCCTGGAAAGTGGAGGCCAGGATGGTGCTGGGGATGAAGAGGTGAGTAGCCCATTCATTGGGGAGCCTTGGTCTGCGGTGCTTGCAAAGTGTATGGAGTCAGTAGCAGCATTAGGACTTTAACCCCTACAATAGGTCCTGGCTTCTAGAGCCACTTTTGGTTCTTCTCAGCAGGATACATGCTGTGTGGGCATGGCAACACTAAACAAATTCCCTGCAAAGCTGAAAGTCTGGCTGGCCACTGCAGTCTGATGGGCTGCTGCTGGCCGGGACTGTCAGGCTGTGAGGCATGAACACATGAATGTGAACTTAGGGATCGCTAATCTGTTAAATCCGTATAGGGCCCTGCCTTTCCTATCTCTAGTCACCACAGGGAGGCTGCTCGAATGCTCAAGGCCCATGCTTGGTTCAAGATCTTTTCCTCCATATTAAACCCCTCTGCATTGGCCAGCTATGTCTGTGGTTCTAGACCCATGTGAAATTGCTGCCTTTGCTCTTAGGCCCACTGTGATGGCAGGACAGCCCATCACCAGGTGGGTAGTGTCCTTTCTGCTTCTGGAGCAAGGCTGCTCCCCTTCCTTCCAGCCTGTGCACTATTATTCCTAAATTCAGTTTCTCTTCATTCATTTTAACAGGTTCATGTTCTGAAGGGTAAATGCTGGTCTCTTGTAATTAGCTGTGGCCACTGCATTCAGATTCTCCTATGCAATCCCTAGTAACATGAGCAATCTGTACTCCATATGCAGTGTCATGATTCACCACTTCCTTCTACCTTTAGGGCACCCCGTCCATTGTTTTCAAACTGTCTTTTATGTGACTCTGGAATTTTTTTAACACTGATCTCAAATGAGTTTGCAAGTTCCCTGAATGGCCAGAGGAATGAGTGTTGCCATTAGTGTGCCAGGTGGGGCAGAGCATGGATTGGACTGGAGTGAATGGGGATAGGAGATAGTGCTTCAGCAGCCTCATTGCTGTACCTAAATCTGCTGGGGCTCCAGGGTCCTGTCTGCATTGTGCCAGATCAGAACCAGCAGCTGTTAACTGTTGTATTTAAACACAGGATCTGGAGGACCTGGAGGCTGATGAGGTTGATCTTGAGGAAGGTGAAGAAGACGAGAAGATCCACAAAGATGAACTGTAAAGAGGAGACTCAAATCTGCATATCCCAAAGAGCAGACACTACACTGGCTGCCCTGTCACAGGGCCTAGCGAGTCCAGAAACCCATTCGGATTTAAACTAGGAGTGTTGGCTGGAAATGCAGGGATTGGTTTAAAGTAACACTTCATCCTAACTTGTCTGTACACTTGACTGTCTCCTCTCCCTTTTCAGTTCTGAGAAGGGACCTGTCGCTAGGTAGCTGCCCAGGCACCTGGGCCTCTTATCTTTTTATTGTGATGTACTTTTCTGTACATGGATTTGTTCCAAGTGTTCTGTTCTTCTGGGTAGAAGTGGGCTGTGAAGTGGCAGCATGAGTCTCACTGCTTGACATTTCAGAGCCTCACCAGGAATGCCTCCTAGGAAAGCTTAGTTTTCTCTCTTCTAAACCTAAAGGCCAGAACTACTCTCCACCTGGCAGAGCCCTGACCATTGTTCTCAGCTGTTCTTCCCTGGAATTGCCATCCTTCGGGGGGGGAAACCACCAACCTGACTTCAGGGGTGGGGGAGTGGGCAGATGTTTCCCCTTTAACACATCATTGCATGGCTGAAGGTCTCATTTGACTTTTGCTTTGAAAGATCAATGGAGATGACTGTTCCAAAGATCGGGAAGGGTGGAGTATTCTGCCAGCATTGGCTGTGGCAGGCTCTGGGAAGGGAAGACCCAACTGCTGGCTCACCTGTGTAGACAGGACCTGGTCGCAAATGCCACCATTTCCCTGATCAAACAAGGCTCTGTTCCTCAATCATTTTCTGTGCATTTTTTTTTTTTTGTGAATGTGTTTCCTGGGCAGACAGTGGCATGGGGGCCTGATAGAATGCAGCAAACAGGACACTTCTGATTACTGGGTTGTAGGGAGGGGGACTTGGGAACAGGGGAGTGTTGTGACAGTCTGAGCGAAATCAGGCTTGTTCTAAGCATTCCACCACAATGTTGGAGCTGAACTTGTTGGCCAAATAAAGTTGAGATTTTAATACTATCTTATGTCTTTGACTGTAAATGTCAAACCCAGAGCTCATTTTAATCAGCCTGTTTCCTGATCCCCAGCTGGAATTCTGCAAGAGACTCGGAGGTCTGAATGTGGGGGAAGGAGCCAGGAACTCCTGAGTCCTGCAGCTGACTTGGTGATCGGGATAAAATCCCTTAACCTCCTTTTCCCTGTCTGAGTGATATTGACCCTCTATTTGAAACATGCAGTGTTGTAGAGGAGCCAAGGACTTGTGCCTTGCTGAATCATTGCCATGATGAGCAAAGCCAGAGGTTAGTGAGAGTAGCATTGAGTCAGATCATTATTAAAGTTATCACTAAAATAAACTTCTGCAATGGCCACGCCAGCTTGCCTTCAACTGTCCAGCCAGACCCTGTGATGGTCTTAGACCCCAACATATGCTTGGCCCAAAGGCTCATGGCAATATCTTGCAGACCAGTGTTGGGGCAATACCATATACTTGGAAGCCAGAGTCCACTTTGTTCACCTGCCCCACAGCAGTTGATGGCACCTGTCATTTACAGGGGTACCTGGCTGTTGCAAGTGTAATGTCTGGACTGCCATAGGTCTGAGTGGGAGCAACTAGGGAAAATCTCCCTTGCTCCTGAAACCAGCCTTTGGGTGCAGTTAGAATACAAATAGTATTCCAGCCATCTTGTGCCAGGACCTCTAATAACCTGCCTGCACTTGCATGGTAGCTGCCCACTAAGCCAAAAAACTGGATGCTTGAGGTACTGATCAATCCCAGATGTCCCCGGCTGAAAGCACTGTTCTAGAGCAGTGGAAGTGATGGGACATTACCCTCAGAGTTAATCCCAGGAACCTGCATTCCGAGAACTTGGTGGTGTTTTGTTGCTATGCTGCTCAGGGTCACATGATCCCACTGAGCCACCCTATCACCAAGCTGGCTACTGGCCACCAGAAATATTCTTGTAAACAAATATTCTGGGTCACAGGAGGGAGAAGGGTAACTGCAAATCCTCCTGCCACCTTCCCTTCCATTTGGGTGTAGAGAACTGGTGCCTTCAGCAACTAGGGGATGGGGACAGTCGCCCTGAGTTGTGATCATAACTTCACTCCCTGGTTGGTCTCAGGCACTCCATGTGCACACGCATTCACCAAGCAAAAGCCACCACACTCAGTAGTGAGGCGGCCACCAGGTTCCTCTGTAAGGTGGGTCCTTCTACCTAAGCCACAAGGCCTGCTTGGGGCAGTTTGCACTCTGCTTTGCTGGTTGTGGGGTTAGGTGGAGGACTTCAGTCTCCAAGGCTCTTTTCTTTAAACATGTAACATGTGAAAGTGCTACAACTTCCAAAGGAGGTGTGCTGGGGTGTTCCCCAAGCTTCCCCCCTCTGCTGGCACTGCTGCTTGGGCTCCATCCTGCAGGAGTCCTATTACAGCTCTGCTACCCCACCGTTTACCAGAGAGAAGCTGGTCACTGATCCCTTCTCCCTTTGTGGAAGCCGCTGCTTTGCACATTCTGGCAGGGGGAGAGGGAGGAAGAGTGTTTTTAAGATGGTTACTTTGCAAAGGCTTTTTGGCTGGTTACCACCTCCAGAAAATCCATTTTGCCGCTGGGTATATGCCTGAGCCCTTTACACCTGGGTTTGTCTGATACAAACAAGGCTGAGCTCTTTAGTGGTTGCCTTCTGAACACAGGCATGAGCCTGGACAACTGATCCCGCAGCGTGCGCAGTCTCTCCCCATCCCCAAATCTGATCTGGGGATCACTCTGAAGCCTGAGTCTCTGCCCTAAAGAACCTAGAGTCTAACAAACAAATGGGGGTGGGACTGGGGGGAGACAGGAAGTAAACTCTGTGATTCTCAGCTGAGCACTAGCAATGTTGACAATTTGCTGCCTGCCCAGCTGTTGCTGCATGGCTGACCTTGTGCTGCAGCTCCCAAAGGAACATGATGATTTTGTTGGCTCATGCACTCTGGCAGGGCTCTCCAGCCAGTCTGGGGCATGGCTGACCCCTGGGCATTGAGATTAACAGAACTAGAACTGCTCTGACCATTTCAGCAGATCTGAAGCAATCACCCTTGCAATGGGAGGGGACTGGGAGAGCAGATGTTGCTGGAACCCATCTGCTGCTCTAGTCACCATAACTAGGGCTCTGTGGATTCTGTAACTTTGAGACTTCAGTGACTTCTGCAGCAATCAGTGTGGCTGATCCCAGGGCCACCCAAGCAGCTTACCTTGGGGACAGCCACACCAGCTGCTGCTCAGATGGCCCCCAGCAGTGGTCCCAGGGTGGCGGGAGCAGCCATGGTCTGTGGCCCCAGGCAGTGGGCCCCAGGTGGCCAGCCAGAGTAGTCGCTGGTGCTGCTGGGCCCCTGAGCAGCATGCCCCCCACCTCCCACTTTAGTTACAGCTATAAGTCACGGGCAGTACATTTTAGCTTGTTTGCCCGTGAACTGTCTGTGACTTTTACTAAAAATACCTGACTAAATTGTAGCCTTACCCATAACTGATCTGTGAGGATCCTCACCCAGCCGATGGCCCAGTTCAGCCCTCTGACAGGGCTGGGGGAGCAAAGAATGCAGCAGGTGCCTGCAGTAAGTGTTCCCTGAGCCTCTGAAGCTCTGCTCTGGGTGCTCTTCTCTTGCCTGGCCCTGCTAGCAGCCACAGGAGCAGCACTGGGCCAGCAGTTCCTGGGGTGAGCTGACCTCCAAGAGGTGCTGCTCTGCGGCTGGGGCTTCTGCTTCCAGGACCAGCACTCCTGCCCCTGCCGGACACTATGGGATCTACAGCTCCGGCTCAGGCCCCAGCATAGCAATGAAGTGCAGCGTCAGCCTTGCCTGAGTGGGGATCTGCCCCAGGCACCCGAGTGAATGACCTCAGCACTAACTTAGTCACTGTTTCACACCCCTGCAGGCTGCTGCATGCATCAGTCCCTGGCTTCCCAGGCCTGTTCCTAATGGACTCTTGCTTTTTCTCTTCGTAGTCCTGGTTTCCGTGCCACGGGGGCCAGGGACCGGGGGCTGCACACGCATAGGCAGCAACGTGACCCTTTAGATGGGCACATCAACAAGAAGGCTGTAAGATGAGACTCTAACTTGTGCCCAAAGTGGGAGGCTGGAGGGTAGGGCAGCTCTATTACAGCACCTCATGGCAAACAGCATGAGCTGAATGTCCCCAAATAGCCAGCAGGAGGCTATATAAGGGGGGGCTGTGGGTGGAGCCTGTCAGTCCCACGCAGGGAGTCTGGCACTGAGCTCCGTGGGCACTGGGAATGGTCACAGCTACCTCGCTGCTCTAGAGGGTGGCTGTTTGCGGCCGCCAGGAGAGGCCCCCGCAGAACTAGTGGCTCCGGCACTCTTAGGAAGTGACCAGAACAGCGGAGAGTGTGTGCTGTGCTCGGACGCTGAGTGTGGGGGTCAGTGCTGCCTCCTGCACCTGCTCACCCAGGCTGTCGCAGCCTTGCTGTGTCTCTGCCCTTGTGCCATCTCGCCAGCTTCCCAAGGTGCCCACCAGTATGAAATACTATCAGCTGGCCTCGCTGCCCCGGTATGCCCAGCGCCTCAAGCAAGCACGGACGGTGCGCTTCCCCAACGACATTGTCTTCCAGGACAACATCAGGCTGGGGGACCTGGAGCAGGTGGGCAGGTTTATCCGAGCCAGGAAGGTCACCTTGAACACCCTCTACCCCTCTGGTGAGTTACACCTGCGGCGCTGGCAGAGCTAATGGGCGGGCAGTAGCAGGGTGTTCCCGGGCGGGTGAGCCTGGCCCTGCAGGGGATGTGCCAGGCACAGCCTTGCCCCATGCAGAGCAGGGCGTTAGACTTTCACCCCATTGTAATTAAGTCACTTCACACCCTGCGGGTGGTGGCAGAGCGGGTATTGCTCCCATCCCCCGACTAGCATCAATGGGAGCCAAGTGTTTCAATCCCTCTGGGGGGAGCTAGCCCAGCACCAGATGCCAGGCTGATGGGCACCCAGTAGTGTGGGAATGCATCACCCCAGCAGACATGGACAGAGCCAGCCCTTCAGTGCAGAGGGGTTAACGCCCGGGGCCTTGCCCCTTGATGTGCACAGCAGCACCATGTCCAGTGACTACAAAGCGCGAGTGGCCAGAGTCAGGGAGGGGAACGGCAATGGAGAGGCCCAAAGAAATAGCATGAGTTGGTGGCTAGAGCACTGGACTAGGAGCCAGGACTCCTGGGTTCCCAGCTCTGGGAAGGGAATGGGGCCTAGTGATTAGAGGAGGTGAGGGGGAGCGGGAGCCAGGACTCCTGGGTTCCCAGCTCTGGGAAGGGAATGGGGCCTAGTGATTAGAGGAGGTGAGGGGGAGTGGGAGCCAGGACTCCTGGGTTCCCAGCTCTGGGAAGGGAATGGGGCCTAGTGATTAGGGGAGGTGGCGGGGAGCCAGGACTCCTGGGTTCGGTTACCAGCTCTGCTGCTGACTCACTGAGTGACTTTCCCCGTATGTGCGTCTCTGCTGCCTGCGTGTAGGGCTGCGGCTAGTCCGATGAATGAGCTGGCGGGGGCGGTGTGACGGCCTGTGTTGTTATTACATGGTTGCCCCTTGTGGCTCTGACTCAGGCTCTGTCAGAAGAGGCCCTGGAGACCCCCCCTCTAAAATAGCCCTGGCTTGGGCGCCAGGCTCCCACCCAGCCACACCGATTACTTCAGCCCTGGCTCTGAACCGAGCGCCACGCCCAGAGGTGTGGGACTCGGGACTCGGGGCTGAGGCCTGGAGGAGACATGCAGGCTATTGGTGGCAGAGCTCGGGGGTGGGTTGGCACGTCACTGACCAGCCCCAGCTTCTTTCGGGGGTGGGGAGCTGGGTGTTTCTGAGCTGGGGCCTTTTCCCCTCCCTGCCCTCCATTGTCTCCTCCCAAAGCCCCTGCCTTGTGTCTTGTCCCAGAAGCCGAGGGGCAGCGCCCTGGCCCAGGTCCCTCTGCCTCCCCATAGCCAGGCAGGTCAGTCCCTGCAGCTGACGGGTCCTCTCTCTAGGCATGGCAGCCCTCCATGAAGCCGTGCTCTCCGGGAACCTGGACTGTGTCAAACTGCTGGTGCGATACGGCGCAGACATTCACCAGAAGGACGAGAATGGCTGGACCCCCCTGCACGTGGCCTGCAGCGATGGCTACACCCACATAGCCAGGTCAGCAGTCACCATGTGCCTGGCTTAGCCCTGCTGACAGTTACCTGGCTCCTGGAGAGGGGGGGCAGGGTGTCCTGGCCTGGGGCTCTGGGAGGAGGGGGTGCAGGATTCTGGCATGGGGCTGTGGAGGAGCAGCCTGCCCCATGCCCCGTGTATCTAGGGTTGCCAACTATGACTGAAGCTATTCTGGGAGATTTTTTCCCCAACATGATGTAATGTCACTTTCTTAAAATATCCTATTCAAATCTCCTGGATCACTCTCCGTAGTCACCGGGAGATCGATGCCAATTCCAGGAGACTCCAGGCATAGGTGCCAAGTTCTGCTGGCACCGGTGGGTGCTCGACCTCCCTCTGGCCCTGCCCCGACTCCACCCCTTCCCCAAATCCCTGCCCTGGCCCCGCCTCCTCCCCGGGCATGCCACATTCCCACTCCTCCCCCATCCCTCCTGGTGGCAGCGGCAAATGCTGGGAGGTAGGGGGAGGAACGGGGACACGGTGTGCTATGGGGAGGAGGTGTGGTGGGGCGGAGAGCTTGGTTGCTGGTGGGTGCAGAGCACCCACTAATTTGTCCCCGTGGGTGCTCCAGCCCCGGAGCACCCATGGAGTTTGCACCTATGACTCCAGGCCAATCCTGAAGGGTTGGCAACCCTGTGTGTACCTGGTAGTTGCCAAGGCCTAGTGTTTCCTTCTGAGGCCTGGAGCCCCCGTATCCTGCAGGAACTGGGGCTGTCTACAGGAAGTGGTGTTGGAAGCACGTCTGCTCTCCCCTGCCAGGCTCACCTGCCAGCATAGGTGCTGGAACCAGGGGTGCTACCGCATTCCCTGGCTTGAAGTGGATTCCATTATACACAGGGTTTGCAGTTTGGGTCAGTGGCTCCCCCCACCCCCCGGTACACATTGTTCCAGAACCCCGCCCACCAATGCAGCCCCTTCCCTCTGTCTCCTGCAGGTACCTCATCTCTTTAGGGGCCAGGCTTGACGCCACCAATGACGAAGGGGAGAAACCATCTGACCTCATTGATGCTGACTCCAAGGATCTTGTGGAGCTCTTTAAAGCTGCCAGGATGGACTGACCTGGCGTGGGGCTCCTGTCGCGGAGGTGGGGCAGTGCAGTCGTCAGTCCTGGGGGCTGCTGATCAGGGCAGTTGGGACGTCTAGGGAAAGCAGAGTTTTGCTGTAACGTGTGCGTAGGAGAGCCTAGAGACAGAGTTCACCCAATAACTGCACTGCAGGGCTGCAAGCTACCTGGAGCCCCCGGATTGCCCGGTGCACCATGGGGAGAAACTGACCCTTCTCCACTGCTCTCAGCTCCACCGCAGAACCAGTGTCCATCTTCAGCTAAAACTGGACTGGCCAAAAGAGCCGTGGCCGGAACGCACTGGTTCTGGCTGGCACTGGTGTGTGGACACTGAAGCAGTGGGGCTCTGAGCTGGCACTGGGTGGGCTCTGCTGTGTGGAAGCACATGCTGATAGTGGCACTGTCTCACTGGAAGCATTGAAGCTGTTTCTTTGCGCTGCAGCTGCTCGGAATAACCCTTGTCCGTCCGGGGCAGAGAGAGAAGCCCAGCTCTCAAGGTGGCATGTAATGCTGTACAGATTAGATATCTTGTCGTAATGTCAGTGTTAAAAGTCCTATTTTGGATTGAGCTTATAGATTTGCTTTTCTACCCTAGTGTCCAATGGGTTGACCTAGTGGCCGGGTTCTTTTTCTTACTTTGAAAATACTTTTTACTTTTTCAATAAACTGATTTCTGGAGAGCCTGGTGCTGCCACCATTGTTTTGTTTCTCAGACGTGGAGGGTAACTCGTCCCAAAAACACCTCTCCCAACCAGGATCCCTATTAGGCAGAAGCAACCATGACACCAGAGCAACATGCTCCATGAAAAGAAAGAAACAAACTCATGGCAGCTGTCAAGGGAAAACAGAAGGTCTGACATGTGACGGTAGAGCTTGGAATCAAGCCCCAGTCATTCCAGGGTCTCCTGCCTAGGCTGTTCCCCATCGTGGGCACTCACAGTCCACCTAGCCAGGGCTTGCTGAAGAGGGGTTACTCGAACGGCTGCTCTGTGAGAGGGAGTGGGTATAACACAGCAGCATGTGGGCATGTTCCCACGCCCGCAACCCTTGCATTGGGCCCTAGGCACCAGTGCAAATCAAGCAGAGCTGCCCAAGGTGGGCGATGCACTTGCAGACCAAACGGCAAGCCCTGGGAACCCCCACCCCTCAGCAAACGGCTCGCAGGGCAGCCCCGCTCACTCAGCTCTGGCATGGGCACTGCTGGGTAGCCCCAGTATTATTCCTCCCCTGTGGGCATCAGGGAGGCCAGGGCTGAGAGCTGGGGGCTGAATGAGGAGAGAGTTGTTTGGAATGGACCTGAGCAGCTGGTGAACAGAGCCTGGTTAGCAGGTGGGGCATGTGAGGGAGGGGCCTTTGAGAAGGGGCAGGGCTAAATCAGGTTGAACAGGGGGTTAAAAAAGCCAGCTCCCAGGTGAGCAGAGGAGCAGCAAAGGGAGGGTGTTTAGAGCAGCTTCCTGCCGGATCCTGCACCAAGCAGCCTTGACAGTGAGAGAGCACCAGACAGAGTGAGCTGCCCAGGTAAGGAGAGTTTGGCTGGAGTAAGAGTTCAGCAGCAGGGCAGGAGACTGAGGGACTATAACCTGCCACAAAAAGCCCCCTATAAAAGAAATATGGCGGTGGGGGAGAGAGACGATACATCTCACAAACATCCTCTAAACTTAGCCCGCCCAATAACCCTCAATAAATAACACCCCAAACCTGCCAGAGGAGGGGCTGGAGAGTTTCAGTTTGGAGCTGGCTGGGGAAAGAGAGGGAGGCCTAGACCAGGGGTCTGGTCTCCCTGGGCCCAAGATGGACCTGACTTTTAGGGGTCCTGTTTCTGTACCTACAAGCTCTGTTTCGGACTGTGTTCCTGTCATCTAATAAACCTTCTGTTTTGCTGGCTGAGAGTCATGTCTGACTGCGGAGTCAGAGTGCAGGGCCCATGGGCTTCCTCAGGAGCCCCGCCTGTGCGGACTCGCTGCGGGACGCGCACAGTGTGGACAGGGATGTTGAATGCTCCGAGGTCAGCTGCAGGAAGGTCGAAGCTGTGTAAGCTTCTTGCCCTGGAGACAGTATCTCACAGAGAGAAGGCTCCCCCAGAGTCCTGACTGGTTTCGTATGGAGTAGTTCCAGAGCATTGCCCGGTGACTCCGTGACAAGAGGCAATCCTGGCAATTACAGGCTACTAAGCCTAACTTCAGTATCAGGCTAACTGGTTGGAACTAAGAACAGAATTATCAGATTCACAGGATGAACACAATATGCTGGGGAAAAGTAAACATGGCTTATGTACAGGGAAATCGTGCCTCACCAATCTATTAGAATTCTCTGAGGGGTCAATAAACATGTGGACATGGGTGATCCAGGCAGTATACTGTATTTGGGCTTTCAAAAAGCCTTTGACAAGGGCCCTCACAAAAGGCTCTTCAGCAAGTAAGCTGTCATGGGATAAGAGGTAAGGTCCTCTCATGGATCAGAATTGCTTAAAAAATAGGAAACAAAGGGTAAGAATAAATGACCAGATTTCACAAGGGAGAGCGGTAAATAGCGGGGTCCCCTAAGGATTTGTACTGGGACCAGTGCTGTTTAACATATTCATAAATGATCTGGAAAAAGGAGTAAACATTGAGGTAGCAAAGTTTGCAGATGATACAAAATCACTTAAGATAGTCAAGTCCAAAGCTGACCACAAAGAGTTACAAAGGGATCTCGCTAAATTGGGTGACTGGACAACAAATATGGCAGATGAAATTCAATGCTGATAAATGCAAAGTAATGCACATTGGAAAACAATCCCAATTATACATACAAAAATGCATACACACAAAATTAAACATATAAAATGATGGTCCTCTGAAAACATCCACTCAATGTGCAGCAGCAATCAAAAAAGCTAACATTAGGAAAGGGTTAAATAATAAAACAGAACATATCATAATCCTACTATATAAATCCATGGTATGCCCCTATCTTGAATACTGGGTGCAGTTCTGGTTTCCCTATCTCAAAACAGATATATTAGAATTGGAAAAGGTACAGAAAAGCGTAACAAAAATGATTAGGGGTATGGAAAAGCTTCCATATGAGGAGAGATTAAAAAGACTAGAACTGTTCATTTTAGAAAATAAAAAACTAGAAGGGTATATGATAGAGGTCTATACAATCATGGTGGGGAGAAAGTGAATAGGAAAGTGTTATTTAACCCTTTCACATAAGACAAGAAGCAGGGGTCACCCAATGAAATTAACAGGCAGCTTTAAAATGAACAAAAGGAAGTACTCCTTCACACAACGCAGTCAACCCATGGAACTCGTTGCCAGGGCATGTTGTGAAGGCCAAAGTATAACTGGGTTCAAAAAACAACTAGAGAAGTTCATGAAGGACAGGTCCATCAGTGGCTATTAGCCAAGATGGTCAGGGATGCAACCCCATGCTCTGGGTGTCCCTAAACCTCCAAGTCCCAGATGCTGGGAAATGGGTGACAGGGGATGAATCACTAGATAGATGCCCTGTTCTGTTCATTCCCTCTGGGGCACCTGGCACTGGCCACAGTCGGCAGACAGGACACTGGGCTAGCTGGACCTTTGTCTGACCCAGTGTGGCTGTTCTTGCGTCATCTCTTTGCCAAGCACAGGGGGTCGGTGCTGGAGGTGGTGGGGAGCTCTTTGCTCAGTAGAGGGGGGCCAGCATGCAGGGGGGGCTCTTGGCCCAATGGGGGGGTGTCTCTTGGCCCAATGGGGGGGGTGTCTCTTTGCCTGGCAGGGGGTGTTGGCACTGGGAAGGGGGTCAGGGGCCTCTTGCCCGGCAGAGGGGGTAGCCCTGGGGCGACCTGTCAAGGA